>OY987245.1:6398654-7148192 GCA_963920765.1 Ulota crispa
GTCCCGTCACCCTCAGCTTCAGCTCCTTCCGGTCGCCGCCCGAGAAGAACAGCGCCATGTTCCTCTGGATGATCAGCCCGTCGTGGCTGTCGCGCACCTTCCGGTGGCTGTCCCGGATGCTCCGAGGCACCCCTTGCCACACCAGTTTCCGCCCGTTCGCTCCCACCTCCAGGCTGTAGCTGAAGTTCTTCGCCTCGTTGTCGTCCCCCATGAACCGCAGAAACGCCATGTACACCGGCGCCATCCCCAGCTGGAACGCCTCGAAGTGCAGACAAAAATGCTGCCCGAAGCAGTTGAACACCTGCGCCCCAACCCAACCCAACCCAACCCCACCCCCGTCAGTGTCAATCCATCCGTTCCACCCACGTCCCACTACCCTCGCTCCCGCCCCCCCCCCCCCCACCCCACCCCATCAACCTCTCGCCCCCTCCCCTTCCCCCTCCCCACCCACCACCCAACAACACCGCCCGTCGCCGCCAGAAAGCTCACCGTCAGCATCCACGTCGCGTTCTCTACCTCCTGCGGGTTCGACTTCACGTAGCGGTGGTTGAACGTCGACCCGTTGTGCATGTCCACCTTGTGCTCGTCCCGCAGGTGCGCCACCAGCCACGCGATGTCGCCCGTCACCGAGCACTCCGACCCCGCATACGGGCAGTTGTACGGCCGGTACGCGCACTGCGCCTCGTGCTTCAGCTTGCTGTAGTACGGGAAGATGTCCGGGCACCCCAGGCTCCCGTACCTGCACGGCAGCTCCAGCGACTCCGCCACCTTCTCCAGCGCCAGACACCGGATGTTGCCCAGTTCGTACCTGCACGTCGGACACCGGTTGTGCACCCTCTGCTTGCAGTTCGAGCACAGCGTGTGGCCGTTCGGGCACTGCACTCACGACACGTCCACCGCACGTCAGTCGCACATCCCCGGAACCCCCGCCCCAACCCACGCCCTGCGCTCCCCCGTTCACACACAATCCCACCCACATCCCCCGCTCACACACAGTCCCACCCACATCCCCCACTTACACACAATCCCACCCACATCCCCCGCTCACACGTCCCAGGGTGCAACCCGCAACCGAAATCGCGCCAAACCTGACCACGATCGACGCACCCACCCGCAACGCTTCAGAAGCAACTCAACCTAAACCGGACACTGACCATCCCACCACGCCCCTCCATCACCGCTAGCCCCTGCTTCCCGCCGAGCCACGCATCCTGACTCCACTCCGGCTACATCAAATGTAACCGGCTATGCGCATTTCACCACCGACTGGCCAGCCCCGCGACCGCACAACTCCCTCTTCCCAAACTTGCACGGGACAGTTGCGGGCGATGCCTTCCTCCCCAATCCCACCGTCCCAAACCCGTCCTCCCAATCCCCACCGGACTGCACATGCATGCGCCCTCATCCCCCGCAAGCCTCACCACCATCTCTTCCTACACCCCTCCACATACCGCGCCCTTGCCTGACCCATTCTTACATTCTACCTACGCCTCCCCCCTCCCTCCCTCCCCCGCCTGCGCGGCAGAGCCCGGGTTCCGATGACCAACCTGGTGAATCGGTGGATACATCGAGTTTGTGCACACCGGACACTCCAGCAGCTCGTGCACGCTGCTCGCCGGCGTCCCCGCCGCCTTCCGACTCACCATCACCGTGCTCCTTCGCCACCGCCCCCGCCTCCGTCTCCGACTCCGTGCTCGAAGGAGTGTCGCCCTCCCGAATTGGCGACTCCGGGATCTCCATCTTCACGTTCGACGGAGCCATTCCGCTCCTACCCAACCCACCCACCCGCCCGCACCTCCGCACGATACCGTCCCCACTCCGCCCTGCAATGCCCGATCCCCGATCCCGCTCCCGCTTCCCCGCTCAATTGCTCCTCGTGCCCTTCCCTGCCTCCCGCACGCGCACTCCGTGCACGGCAAGCGTCCGCCCGTTCAAACCCGCCACCCACCTCTCCCTAACCCAGGGCCTCTCGCTCCCCGCATTTCACCTCCCACCGCCACCCCGCGCTTCACCACCCCGCCTCCGCCGCAGCCTGCCAGAGACCGGGTCATGCCACACCGGCTCCCTTCCCCCCTCCCCGACGCTTCGAACCAGCTCACTCCCACACACTGCCGCCGCACGCGAACTCACGCCACTCCAGCTTCGGAACTCCCAGCCAATGCCCACCACACCACGCCAAGTCGTACACAAAAGCTCGCACGTCGTTCGGCACTCGCGAATGTCCAGCTGATTTCCGACGGCACTCTCCGCGCTTACTCCAGCCGACGATCCACCCAACACTCACCAGGCAGTCAGTCTCTTACTGGCACGCAGCCGGACATTCCCCCGCCAATCCCAGCTCAGCTCACCGCACCACACGGCTCCGACCTCCAACCCTAAGTTGCTCTCAAGCCTGCCCGACGTCCAACGCTCACTCGCAACGCCACGATCCGGCTCCCAGACCCGCAGCTCCCTCCACCGCCGACTCCGCTTCTCCCCCCGTGAGAGGATCCCCGCGGACGCCCCGATGGTTCCCGAAACCCTAGCCCCCCACCGTCAAAGTGGTACTCTGGTGAACGGCAACAATTGGCCGCGGAGATCCGAGAAAGCGCCCCAGCGAGCACCCACGCCCCGCAGCAACATGGCCGAACTGAGCTATTGCGCAAGCAGAGGATGCTTACGGGGTCGTTACGCGTACCTGCCGGGCACAGGAGGAGATTCGGGAACGGCTATGGCGATGGCCAGTCGCATACGTTGTCGTGATGAATGGAAGTGCCAAGCATCAAATGGGACACCCTCCGCAGCCCAGAGAGAGAGAGAGGAGCACGGCCAAGCCTGGCAAACTCAGGTGATGGATATCGTGTCATTCTCATCCTTGTACATTAGTCAGCACTCTGTCTTTTCACAATTTTCGTCCGTCCAATCATTCGAAGATCATGCGATACTTTTCCCAACTTTTGAAAGTTATGTACTTTGTAAATTATAACTATTCTTGTTGCTCGAATTCTTTGACATAAAATGTGTGTATTCCATCCCAAAATTCAACTTTCTCTGTTCAGAAATCACCCTTAACCCGTAAATGTCCAGGAAGACCAAAAAAACGTCCTTTTAGTGCCCAAAAAAAATACCAGGAAGGTGGAAAAACAGCTCTTTTCAAGTTTTGGCATTTTCAAAGTGGTCACCTAGATGTTCTCCATCATTAAATACAAAAAATAGTTGCATTGAATGCATCCACATTTTTTTAGAGTCTAATTTGTGAAGAGTTGTCTAGGGTCTCTTGCTACCCCTCTTTTGATTTTCATATGGGCAACATGCACTATTCACTTTTATAAATTTGCGGAGAATATTTTATTGTGGGAGCAGCACTGTATATAACACTGTTCACCATATCACTGTTCACGGGGCAAGCACGGTTACCACCCCAGCGTTTAGGGGTTAACCCTTGAGCGCCCTAGCGCCCCATATATTGCCTCCCTCGATTTGAAAGCCTTGTTTAGAGGGACTAGATCTAACTTTTTGACCTTGCTATAAACTACAATTATGAAAGCATTCAAGTTGTCCATGCCAATGGAGTAATGGCAAGGAAAGCCAAAAGTTGTACAAGTGTTGCTAGAGATTTGATTTGGTAAAACACCATATGGGAAGTGGTGGCAAGCATACGAGGCATGGTCGCAAGTAATGTTTCACAGGCTACAACCAGTCAATATCCCTTGCAAGCTTCCTTGTAAAAGTTTTGTGGTAGTGAGAAAGTTGTTGACAAGGGTTCAAGCATGTTCTAGACCCTTATTATGGCAAACATCACTGATTGTGCTAGTCATTGTTTTTCGGGCAATAGCAATTTGAAGCCCTAAAACTTGACATAAAAAGAAGCACAATCTTCAATAATTTACAAGTGTGTGCATTCACATCTAATCTTGTTGCTCACAAAATTTGAGATGCATCCAGGGCTTATAGATTTTGTAAAAATCATCAAGTAGCAACTACCTACCAAAAATTGAGATTTT
Source organism: Ulota crispa (assembly GCA_963920765.1). NCBI lineage: Eukaryota > Viridiplantae > Streptophyta > Bryopsida > Orthotrichales > Orthotrichaceae > Ulota > Ulota crispa. Next base: position 6,402,638 of record OY987245.1, read on the forward strand.
GTCATCACATGTTGTTCGATCAAATGTTATTATTTCCCATCTCCCACAATTAATTGTTCCCAAAATTTGCAAGCCATTTTCTAAGTAGGTGTTCCACTATTTTCAAAGGTCACTTTTTGTTAATCATCTAACTGACTGAGATATTATGCATCAAAGTTGTCGGTCTCCAAAAACCCTGATTTTGGTGAAAACGGCCTGGGCGCTTACGGGTTAATGAGACTTGTTTTTTTTGTGTCTACTTACTTGCATGTCAGGTTTGGCTTGGCAATAGTGTTTGTATTTTCCATCAAGTAAGGTAGGAGCAACCATAAGCGTCCGTGTCCCCATAACCGTCACTTTTGAAATTTTGGAAAATCTGTGGAAGTGAGTAGATGTAATGACAATGATGTACAACATGTGAACATGAATTCTTAAAAGTGATTATGGGTGCAATGGCAGTTTGCTCCTTAAAAATTCATAACTTATTCTCATAGTATCCAAATAATACATTTGAAAGTGCAAACTCATTTTTTTTTGTTCCTAATAGGATCCTATAATTTGCTAGTTGTTTATTAATAGTCATCATGTTCAAAACCCTTTGTTTGATGTTTATGGGTGCTCCTGCCTTAAGGCAACTACATACATTCTTCATCCCTAAAAGATCAAGCTAAGTTTTTAATGAAACCGCTACAAAACTGCTATTTTTAGTACAAGTATCAGATTTTAGAAAAGAAACTTTTTTGAGCACGTATAACAATAAGATTTTGTAGTAACTTACACTATTTTCAAGAGATGTGAAAAAATTTCAGATTTTTTCATTGTGTAGATTGTAAGGTATTTGAGTTTGAATTGCCAAAAAGCCATTTTTTGGTAGTTGTACTTCACATGGTCATATTTGTATGATTTTTTTTCCAAAATGGTTGTAACTCTTTGGATTCATTCTTCAAGGCAAGTTGGATACATACTTGAAAATTTTCAAATCATTTGGAATTGTACAACATATGAGAAAAAATAGTAAGTATAAAGAAGTAGACAATGATTCAAAACACTAAGTTGTTAAGAATTTAATTATGGAAATAAAAAATGTCTATCCCAATGATTGTAATGTTGTAATAAACAATCTACGTCCTTCAATTTTAATTTGTTCTAAAATATTGAAAATTGAGTGAAATATGGGACCTCAAAGTGTATTATAGAGTAGAGAATCCAGAAATGCCCAAAAACAAAACTCCTCATAACTTTCATCTCATTGATCAAATGGAATGATTTAAAACTTTCCACAGACAAATAAATCCTCTCAAACAATTTCAAATTTTTATTTTTGAAAAAAGCAATTTTTTCTAATCCACATGGAAGGTCTAGCTAGGAAAAGAGCAACATACTAGGCCACAACTTCTTACTCATTATTCAAATGTCACAAAATTTAGTGTATGAAAGATATTCATTGTTCCCACTTTCTCATAAAATTTCAACCCAAAATATGAAAATCTCCAATTAGAGGTTCCTGCCCAAAACTACTATATTGCCAAAAAAAAAAACTCAACTTTGTCCTTTAAAGGCTAATCTACATTTGTAGTTGTAATATTACCTTTTTATATATTTATTATACCAATTTTCCTATCAAGTGATGTTTTTGGGCACATTTGGTACAATCTTTTCTTATGAAGACTAGAGATTATCCAAATGTAATCAAAATTGCTCCAACATTAACCTTTAATCAATTGAAATGCCCTTTGCAACCAATAAAATACGGGGTGTTTTTCTTGTATTTGGAATAGATCCACACCTCTACTACATTTGAGATCAATAAAGAAGTTGGAGAATAGATCAATGCGGTTCTAGTGAGCTACTTGAGATCCCAAATTAAAATATCTTATTGGTAGCAAATAACAATTACACATCAACGTATACATTATGCCCTATGGTCGTTTAACCCTTGAACGTCACAAAAGCCCTTTGCGGCCGTATGTATGACCGTATGTACAGACTTATTTGAGATACTCAGAGGGCTTTCCAAATTTTTTTATGCACCCACCATCATACAACCCTTCAATATATATGATTGTAACACTTAATTTCTAGCTAATTCAAACTTCTATATATTAGATGCTACCGTATTCAGTGCGGTAGCTCCAAAGCCTAAGGGCCCTTCAAGGGTTAAGGGTTAACGTTGAAACACTGCTTTTCAAGGGGAGTATCTTTTAATCTTTAAGGCAGTTTGAAATCATTGAATTTTGTACACATGTATTCTTTCATTGTGAAAATATAAGGTGGTTCACGTCTAGATCATATGACTATTTGGTTTAGGATTATTGGCTCCAATTTTTTTAAGATAAGTGATTGATCAATTGGCCATTTTAATGTGGGTGGTTGGAGAACCATTTATTTTTTCATTGAAATTTAATGAACTTAAACATTGCTTGTAATCTATATCAACGTTGGATGTAGTAATGACCTCGACATGCTTTGTTTTGTCAAATTCTATGTTTTACAAATAAATGATAACATGTGACAAAAGGAATGTGATGGTTCTTGCCAATAATAACCACTCGTAACAATAATCCTTTTGTCATAATCATTCTTTATCAAATTTAAAACCAACTATATGATATTGAACCTAAGAAAATCAGTCAAAGGGTATTAAAAGTTGAAATTTCTGAAGTGGAAGGTGGTACAATAAGGGATTTTACTTAGATAAATTATATATATATATATATATATATATATATATATATATATATATATATATATATATATATGAATGTCATATTTAAATATTTAATTAAATCTAAACTATTCATGTAATTTTGGACTTTGGGTGCAAAACACACGGAGATCTCTTGATATTTAGGGACATAAATTTCTTGATGTTTTACAAGCATTTCTATCACTTGACATGGTTTTGATCTTTCTAGGAATCAATATTTTTCTTGTATATTCCTCTTTGCCTTTTTTTTGTGTACATTTGTTTTACAAGAATCAAAGTTGTAATTGATTTTATTTGCGTTTTTGAAATTATAAATTTAGAATATGAAGAAATAAGATCTTGAACTTTTGCTTGCAATTTTTCTCTGGTAAGGTAGGAACACCCATAAGCGTCAGTGTCCCCATAACCATCACCTTTGAAATTTTGAAAAATCTATGAAAATGAATAGATGTAGTTACAAGGATGTATAACATGTGAACATGAAACCTTAATGTTGGTTATGGGTGCAATGGCAATTTGCTCTTTAAAAATTCATAACTTATTCTCATAGTATCCAAATAATACATTTGAAAGTACAAACTCATTTTTTTTTGTTCCTAATAGGATCCTATAATTTGCCAATTGGTAATAGTCTTCATGTTCAAAACCCTTAGTTTGACGTTTATGGGTGCCCCTACCTTAATCTGCAAGGAAAAGATCGGGTTGTACGATTTGTGTAATTTTTATATGAATCTAGGCTTTGCACTTCTGTGCGTTCTTCAATGCAATGAAGGTCATAATTAATTTCTTGTAATTTTTCAAATTTTATAATTATCATAGAGCAAAAAATCAACAACTTGAAACTATAAGTAGTCTTTTTCTTCTAGGCGCTAAACAAGGTTTTTAATTTGGAGTTTTGTATTTTTCTTGAAACCTGTTTCAAGCTTTTTATAAACAGGAGTTTAGTCTCACTTGAACTTACAATTTGGCTTGTTTTATTTTCCAAAATTCAAAATATTAAATTAGGTAAAACAGCTAGTTATTGAAATTGGGGAAAAAATAAAATTTAGGCTTGCCAAATGGCTGTATATCAAAAAAAGGCTTGATATTTACAATACATTCAAAGTAGGTCTCAACAAATACCAAAAGAAGGCCTTGCAATTATGGTGGTCAAAACATTACACATGTTTATTTAGTGAAAATAAATATATATGTGCAATGTTTTGGCCACCATAGTTGCAAGGCCTATTTTTGATATTTGGTGAGGCCTACTACTTTTATGTTTTGTAAATGTTAGGCCTACTTTTGCTATACAACCATTTGTCAAGCCTATTTTTGATATTTTCCCTTGAAATTGTTTGTAGTATTCTCTCCTAAGCATTCAACAAAGTTTTTAATCTTGGGTTTTGTATTTTTCATAAATTTTTCTTCTCCTTTGCTTCTCATGAGAATTGATTTTTTTTAAAGTTGGACTTACAATTTGATTGATACAAGTTTTCAAAATATAGGCTTACTTAGCAAAATATTAAATCTTGAAATGATAATAAGATTAAGATTTGTGAGAAATTCATTGCTTGGAAGCTAGATTAGTGTTCACATCACCTCTTGACTACCTTGTAGTACACTTCCTTTTAAAAGGGAGTGTGAATGCCACAAGATTTTTAGTTATTTTTAACATTTGCTATACCTCTTTTCGCAGGCTCTAATTTTGTTTTCATAAAAACAAATGTAAGAAGTCATACACTTGCTACATTTCCCTCCCCTTTTTTTCTCTTCAACTCCAACATTTGTTTCACAACATTTCATTTAGGTCTCTGCATTCATTTGTGACAAAATTGTACTTAGAAGGTGAAGCACTTGCAAGTTGCAACACCCCCTACCTCTCCCTCCTCTTTTTTGTCTCTACTTTTGTTGTCATGATAATAAATGTGAAAAGTCTAGCATTTGGCATACCCATGTTCTCTTTTTGATCTCAACTTTTATCATTGAGAAAACAAGTGTGGGGTAGGTTTGGGAATTATCACATTCTCCTCTTCCCTTTCTCCCTTAGGTCTTACACAAAAAATAATGGAGTCTAACACTTGTTATACCCCCTTTACCTCCCCCTCTTCTTTTCTCTAACCTTGTTTTTATCTTAATTGTTATTTTTGCAAAAACATACCAAATGGATTTGGCTTGTCTTGCACTTTACTCATGAATATCACGTACATCTATCAAAGAAGAGTAAAAAGAGATTACTTGTAAACATGCTAACTTCAAAATGCAACAGCAATTTTTAAGAGGCATTTGCAATCCATATATGAGAATTTTAAGGGGCAAGCACCATCGACAAAGAATCTAACAAACTATTTAGTTCAAAAATCAAGCACTTGGTGAGGACTTCAATATTTTCAAAAGGTAGCTTCATCTTACAATTGTGAGGTTTGATAGTTTCACTTTCACAAATACGCAAAATCAATCAAACCTCAACAACTATATTTCTCGCTATATTTGTAAGGCATGGACAAGAATGAAGTACTTTATATTTGGTTTGTTTGGTTGCAAACCTTTTTTATTTTAAAAAGCCTTGTGTACATCAAGACAACCTTTACAATACTTCAATTGCATCCAATACAAATACCTCTTTTAATTTTTGTGTAATTTCCATCTTGGTCACATCAGAAATAATATCAAAATTCAAAATTTGAACTTGCTATAGAACATCATTAACTTATTAAGTTGTATTTATTAAATTGGGAATTTTATAACATTTTGGGAGTAAGTTGACCAACTTAAACCAACCATTACGGTACAATTTGGGAATCTGGTTTTTCCAATTTAATGTATATGGCGTTTTAAGGTCACCAACAAATTCTCCTCAACTAATTAGGGGCTATATACCATCAAAATTAATTTATACTTTGATCATTGAGCCCAAATAGTTGTAGTAGATGTTTAGAAATCAAACACATAGACATTTGTTGCTAAATATTTAAACTTATGTGGTATATTCTTCATGTGTAACTTGCTAGTACTAGAGCATTACTTTTGTCTTAATCATTCTTCCAAAAAAATTGCTTATGAAATAATGAATAATACAATATAGGAAGTTGGTCCTTGAATCATAAAAAAAGTAACTAGCCCATCCAATAATGGTGCTAGCTCCTCTTTCCATACTTCATGCAATCCAAGTGTACTTAGACCAACATTGATTTGCTTAGAAAGATTTTGCAAAATAGTGTGTAAGGTATAAATGAGATTTTCAATAAAAAACAAACATTTTAGCATGGTTAACATGTTGATATAAGCCAAAATTATTTCATTAAGTGAAAAGAAAATGCAGTGTTTTGGTTTATGCTTGTAGAGATGTGGTTCTTAGTCCTTTTACCAATTATGATACACTAGTATGACCCGTGTCCATAGGACACGTAGCCATTGATTTGGGCTCTCAATTTCACGACTTGAGCTCTCAATTTCAAAACAACCATGTTTAACCATGCTTATACTTAAGTTGCTTGACCTACAGACACAACTAATACAATCCTAATCTATTATTTATTTATTCATTCATATATATGCAATACAGATAGGTGAGGATTTTATACTTCATACATTTGATATGGTCAAATTTGGTAAGAGAAAACCCAAAATCATTTGGAATGAGAAGATTTGTAAATTGTTTTAAGATCATTTATATACAACTTTTGGAGCTTTAGCAAAATAGTTGAAACTGGCTGGTTTTTTGCACTAACTTACTTGGAATCATCTTTTGGCCTAGGGTTCACATTATTAAGCATCAACATACACTAACATTCTATGTCGCCAACGACAACACTTAAAAGGTCAAAAAAATACTGATAGAAAATACACTTGCTATGATTGAGAAAATTGGTCACTTATAGAGATATAGTCATATTAGAGGTATTGATTTCAACAGTATCATTGTATAAGCATAAAGATTTGCATGTAATTAGCATACTCCTTTTGCTTTCACGTAAAAAGTGAAGTATGGATTTTCACAAATAATTTTACAATAAAAATATTCTTCTTGTGAATTGGGCAATATTCTATTCATAAAAACACAATTGCGCCCAAATTGTTATTAATTCTAAAGAGTAAAGGCTACAAAAAGCCATGTTATAGACTCGGATGTACGTAGTTGACATATTTAATGTTTGTATGTGGTGTACATGTTTTTTTTGTTACCTTCTCAACATTTCAATGCCATACCGAAGAATTATATCAAAATGGAGATGAATTGAGAGGGGATTTGCTATTTCATGAGCAAGGATTTGTGAGCGGTGAGCAAGGATTTGTGAGCAGTGAGCAAGGATTTTTTGTCAAATTAATAAAATTTACCTGTGATTGTGTACATAGGGCCTTGTAATTGCGCTTTTTAAACTAATATCTCTTGAAAAACTTGCTTTTTTTTTAGTTATTTCATTGATTATGAGTTGAGAATTTGTTCTTGCTCATAGAATCTTGGATCCCCACTCATGGCTCACCGTTTTACGCTCACCAAGTAGTTTGTCCAAATTGAGAGCCATCAACCAATACACAATTTCTTTGATGAATTTAAGTATCAGAAGGAGTTGATGAGGGTCTTGACAAATATTCTATACAACCACTCTTAGTCATATTCTTGCACAATAAAACAACAAAAAGTTTTTGTTTGCACATTCATTTTGTGCAAGTCTTTTTATATTAACCTCTGAAGGACAAAGTAGCAATTTGCAACCATTACAATACAGGGTATTTTTCTTGTATTTGGAGTGCATCCATGCCTTTATTATATTTGAGATCAATAAAGAAATTAAAATATAGATCAATAATGTTTTAGTGAAGTAATCAAGATCCCAAATTAAAACTCTTTTTAGGTAGCAAAGGCTAGTTATATAACAGCATATATACTATGTATTATAGTAGCCTTGTCCTTTAAGGATTAAGAAAGCAGTAAAGATGAAGAAACTTAAATAAGTCAAATTAACAATAGACCATGAGCATGCCAATGGTTGACATATAAAGAGGTGCACATATTAACAAGTTAAAAGTAGTGACAAGAAACTTATCTTCTTTTTTTAATTGTTGTATTTTGTAATAAACGTCACGTAATTGCTTGAAGCCATACAAAACTAAAACTATTTACACTCTTGATCAATGGCGAAACGGATGGCAAGACTGCTCGACAGATTTATGGAGGCCATTATTCACATTGAACTTAGTTCAAACATAAAAATTTGTTTTTTTTTATGCTATTAGCAATACCAACATTGTTTTAGCTTATTGCTTTACTTTGCAAATTCTTACCTCATAGAAAATATTGTAAGATTGTCAAATGTAGGAACATAATAAAAATCAAGCTAACAAGTAAGTATTTAACTAAAAAATAACGATATTCTCAGTGTAATTGCAAGTTGGATTTTCGAAAAAACCAACTTGATAAAGAATCTCAATGATGTGGAGGTGTCTTTGAAATGTTTGACAAAAATAAAAATGTCCTAGAATTGTATGAAGTTTGGCAATAAAATTGCAACTACAGCACCTCTTGAGATTCTATTTAGCTATCATTAAATTTTATCTCAGGTTACAATAAATAATTATATGTCTCCAAAATAATGCTAGTCATATTTATAGCTTTATCAAAAAGATTGCAGAATTTTATGACTTCCTTTGTAAAAGCATACTGCAATAATTATTAATACAATTCGATTTTAACTTATCAAACACAACATTTGTACTATTAAGTGGGAGGATTTCTCTAACTGACTCCATGCCATTTTTTAGAACCTTCTAGAATTTTTTGCTATAAGTTGAAACAATAAAGGACACCCCAATTATAAAGCACCAAGCACGCGGCCTCCAATCTTGTGCTAGAAAACCAACAAAACGTCAAGCACCCTCTAGCAAAGTATTAAGAATTAGGGGAGTGACAAAGACAATTACTACTTTTGGTTTTAGAATGACAATGCATCAGGATTAGATTCTAGATGAATTTGTGAGATAAATTTTTTCTATAAAGTGGAATGCTGCATTACCCATGCACATCCAATTTGCGCAAAGCGTATCCTTGTAAAATAATGTAATGTAAGTAGTATGAAGTTGTTATTTACAAAAAGTTAGCAATGTCTATTAATGTTTGTCAATCAGAGCATCCAATTAAATTGCAAGATTTTGTTATCATTCTAAGTTTTTTTTTCTTCTTCAAATAACCAGTCTTTGCTAACACCTCAATGTCTTGAAATAGTGCAAAAATAGAAATAAATCATAAAAACTCAAGAAAAAAACCTGATTTTATTGAAATATTACAAAAACTATCAAAAGCAGATTTGAAGCTTGAATTCTGAAATTATTTTATATATTGTGCATGACACTTATAACCAACAACTCCCAATTCAAGTGGTTAGCCTAAGGCTTTGTCACAAAAAAAGTTATCAAAATTCAAGTCCACCAAGATGAAGCTTAAATTTTATCCCCCTTGGTGGTGGAATTACTTTTGAGCTAATGAGTATATATGTTGTGCTTTAGTATTTCTTGTTTGACCAATAGTTGTTGGCAATATTTTGAAGTTCAATAAACCAACTAAGTTGCTATTTTTAGTAGCTTATATTTTGGGTTTATTCTTTGTGAAGTTTGGTTTTAGCATTAAAATCTGATTTTGAAAATGATTGATTATGATTTTCTATTCAAGATTTTGTGCAAAGGTCTTGACTCTCTGTAATGCTTGAGAGCTCTTGGAAATGAGCCTCAAATACACTACATCTTGGAGAAATACTTACACTAGAAATTCATTTAAAAAAATTATAGAAGAGATTTTGAAAAGCCGTATTTTGATTGGAATTACATATGTTATGTGAATTATGCCCTGTAACCTTGTATTTTTTTGGTGATCAATTTTGTTAATTCAATATGTAAGAAGAGGATTGAAAGGCTTCAAGTCATTTTTGCAGTTTTAACGCCCTCATGACCAAACCTTATAATCTTTCAATCCATAAGTGATGTTGTTGTGTTTTCTTTTCTTGTGTGATCTCTAACATATCTAGTTTGAATTTGTACACCTATGATTTTAATAAAATTGATACAAAATATGAAAATTCTGGCTTTTTGTTGATTTAGAGCAAATTTCTAAAAGTTTAAAAAAAGCCTTGGGCATTTAGGGGTTAAACAATCCTTTATAAAACTGTTTTTTTATACAAGGAATCTATCTCCTAATTTTAACTTTTAATTAGGGTTTTTCCTAAATGTCTTTTAAATTTTTTCCATACTCTTTTATATCATTTTCTCAATTTCTATTCTATTAGATCTTTAATCCACCCAATCAATTATTCAACAACTATTCAAAAAAACCATAAACAAGGATTTGTCATTTTTCATTTTTCATCAGCATTAATGTTAGGCAAATATTCTTGCTAAATTCTCAAGGAAAGAAATGCATATTCATAATAAACTACAAAAAATTGTTATTCATAATGCAAGTTGTCGTTTGGAATTTCAAATCATGCAATGGCGTTGTCATACTTCAATAACACTTCAAACTTAGGATTTCATCCTTAATTTAGATTCAATTTATGATTATCTCAAAAGTAGATAAAAATCAAGCTTCATCTACATAAAGGAGTTACAAACCTGGTAATGAATGTCATTCAATCATGCATCTAAAACATCATCTAGTCCAAGTGTCAAAGTCATTGCATTTTAATTAATGTTTAACATCATAAGAGCATCTCCACCTATTGACTCCAAAAGAGGAAATAGCGTGTTTTGAGGCTATTGTTCACAATCTCAATCTCCATCGGTGACACGCCAAGGATTTTTTTTTGAGCGGCCTCGCTATATCAGGTTCCAAGTACAATGAGCTACCGGGTAGTTTGCATTCTTAGCAAGCTAGAATTTTGGTATATTTTGAGAGTTGGTGTCTTTTAAAATTATGACAATTGAGATTACACCCTCCACGTCTCATATATCTCAAGGCCCACAAGCGAGCGAGGTTGACAAAAAATGGTCCCCGCAAACCGTAGCTTGTTTTAGCTTAGATCCAATGGCGTATTGGAGGGAGAGGCATGGGTGGGGATCCCAATACTACCTGGCCAAAATCTCTGCTCCGAGGCCTCTAAAACCCATGTGGCAAGTTGACAAAAGAGCCAACTAGTGGAGAAGCTTTAAGCATTCCACATTACTTTCCAATTTTATCTTGTCCCCCCACCCAACCTTCCACTCATTGCTTTCCAATTCTATTTTGGTTATGTTTGCACCTCCCCTATTCACCTATAATTTCCTTCTTTTGGCCCAGTCTACTTGGAGTATTTGAACACAACTTTGATGAGCCATAAAATCTAAAATATTGCTATAACAATGTCAAAGTTTAATTGTCCAACTTGATTGATAGATATCCATGATTAAAATATGATAATATTCCCTTGAACTAGCCTTAAAAAAAAAGGTGTTGGTCATGCAACCGGCACCCAACAATGCCAACACGTAGGAAAAATTTGGATAGAAATGGATAGAATTGACAACACATGCACATTCATCCCTAAAATATATTAATATTAGTATCTTTCATCCATATTCTAGCGAGTCTGGTGTTTGTTTAGGTAAACACCTAGCAAACTCATCCAATTTCTCACCCAAATTATTTAGTGTTATGGTCTTCAAGCACAATATTAGGTAAGATTTTGGCTAAATTTTGCCAAAAATTTAAACGATGCCTTGAACCATTGCCTACTCTATTATTAATCTTGATGCCAAATCAAAATGATATCAAACTTGCAATTGCCATCTAAAAGTCAAACAAGTTCTATTGTTACTAATAGATATAGAAAAGGTGATAATAAACATAGAGTAAAGAATAACCATAGCTAAAAAGTCTCCTTTCTAAATAGAACAACCTTTTAATATTCCTACATCTTTCTAGATTAAAAGTCCATTGTTTATTTAAATTCATAAATAAAATCATTTTGATTAGAAATAGAAGACTTTTGAAAACACTTGATTCTTTGATTGCTATAAAGCAAGTCCATAAAGCTAGATTATTTAGGGCATGTTAATCCCTAAGCGTTTAGCTTAAAATCCGGTTTAGGCAGACCTCCTTGCACTCACAAGCGTGTGGTTTATGCAAAAAAGAGATACCTCATGTAAGACCAATCAATTACACTATGTACCCTAGTACCCCACTCCTTGCCACCCTCATACCACCCTACCCTAGTTCCAATTCAATCGTACTAGTACGTCTAAGGACCCTGTTTTCTAATCCCCAAAGATGTGGTATATTGTCTTTGGGGTGCTTAAGGGTTAAGAGCAATTATGCAACAACCTTAGAATGAATTCGGTTCCTTTTGGAGCTTTGTCTAAGTTCATATGAGTGCATGCACTACTTGACAATGAAAGTAGGATCTATCTATCTACCTATATTTATCTATATAACATAATACAATTTACTAGGTGACAATCCTTTTATTGTGATCCTTTTACCGCACGAATAAATAAACCTACGCGGATAAAATCCTAATTGGGTCAAAACTTGCATAGATAAAGAAAATCTACAGAGGTAAAAATTTGCGTAAGAAAACAATTTATGGATAAAAATTTGTATGTGTAAAAAAATGTTTGGGTAAATAATAAAAAATGTAACAAAATTGCATGGGTAAAAAATATATATGTATATATATATAAATTGTGTGGATAAGTACTAGGTGAGTAAAAAAATTGAGTAGGTTAGAAATAAATTATATTTTCTCCACAAGAAAAAATGACATTCCTTTTATATTGTGGGTAATAATAGAACAAAAATGCTATTTTGCAAGGGAATGTTTTGTAAACAAAGACAAATTTTTTAGTACATGGGTAAGGTTTGAAATCAAAGTGCGCAAATAAAAAGCAAGAATTATTTTCTTGAAAGGGAAATGTTTTGTGTAATTAGGCCTACAATTATTTTGCGTCCAGTCAAACCAATGAGTGCCTATACTAGTCTAAAATACTTATAGAGATGAGTCACACTAAGAAGAAATAGAAAAAAAAAAAAAAAAAATATATATATATATATATATATATATATATATATATATATATATATATATATATATATATATATATTTGAATTTCATATGAAACAATGTTGCAAATTTGGTGTTCTATTCTTTATCTAAAAAACTATTGTGTGTTTTTTTTTTTAAAAAAATCACCACAGCAAAAGTATTGTTATTAGTTCTTTAAAAACATTGAATAAACAATAAAATGATATAAGGAATTGCACTCAAAGAAATATATGATTCACTGATATATTGGCACAAAGCTGTATAAAAAATTTCAACAACTTTATGCTAGATAATCAAAACATCAAATTTTTGTTTACACAATCAAATACACAATCAAAGTCATATAAAATTTTGCAACAAACCAATTTTACCAAGATTTGTACAATGGAATTTTGGAAATCAATTGTAATCCCAATTATGTAGTGCCAGCAATGAGGAAACTTAATCACATTAGTACTCCTCACATTTTTTTCACAAAATAATATTTATCCATATTAGCAAACAAAAATTCTTCCTGTCAATCGAATGTGGCCAAAGAAGATCAACAAACACCTACTAACGATATGAACTTGCAACATTTTTTATTGTTGCTTTACAAATTCTCCCATCAAGCACTCAATTATATAGTTTTACCAAATTTTTACAACTAAGAAAAGAAAAAGAATGAAAATCAAGGAAGACATCTAAGTACTTTGAGTAATTTGAGGAGTAGATTTCAAAATTTAGCCCCTCTAACTCTCTAAGATCTAGGTGCAATTATGTTTACATTCAAATCTATTTGCATATACTAAATAATAGTGGTACCTTTCTAATAGCCCAGATATTAGCTAAGGCTATTAAGCTCTATATTAGATTTGATATATTCTTACATGAATCTATCTTTCTTTGGGTTATGATTATTTTAGTTTTACTAATAATCTATGAAAAGTACTTGTATGTCAAATTTTAGTTGTTTGATGAATTACCTATAAAACTACTACACCTATTGTTATACCTACTTGTATGATATCAAAGATATTCCAATCACTTGTATGTATTCTAAATATAAATGATCATATTCTTGTTTAAAAAAATAACCATTAAAATTGCGCAAAATACAAAGGCAATTTTTATTTTTATTTATTTTTCTAAAGACAAAATTTCCAATGAAGTGTTCATTATAATCACAAGACATGCTATAAATTATGCTAATCAATAAAAGATAGTATGTTTAATTTTATGCATTTCATAGTTATGGTAAAGAAAGAAATGGACATGTTTATGTCCTGGTGTGGTTGCAAATTTTTTTGTATCTTTTATAAACATCAAATTGCATTATTAAATTTGTCATTTCATTTTCTTACTCTAAATGTAGTGTTCTCACTAAGACTATACTCTCATGTGTCAACTTCTAAAGTACTTTTTGACTTTAATTTATCCCATGTTTTACGTCTTACTTTCTCCGTTATAGAATGCATGATGATCTTTTCTTTTCAAACGTCCGGTTTTCAAAGTTAAGTTTTTATTATTCAAAAATTAAATTTTGATGATTAACGTATAAGTGTTTGTACACAAACAACATTTCATTTTAAATGCATGTACAATAAGAAATGAACTTGCAGCCGTTACAACAACCAAAGGTATTGGCGGCCATCAAGCTCCATTGGATGCAAGGCCATTTAAAATCAAAAAGGGAGTTTCAAAAATTTGATTTTTGTTTGCAAAGTTTCAAAAATCTGTCAAAGACTAACAATTGCAAAGTTTTCATTGTTTGGCTTCTAAATTGGGACAATTTAGCATTGACAAGAGTAACAAAATTTGGTTCTAAATGTAACAATTCTATGACAAAGGCCCAACTATCTGTTAGATGACAAAAACTTAGAAGGACATTGAATGGTCATCAATTCTATAAAATGAAGGTTGCAAAACCCCTTATGTACAAGGTGAAGCAAAACAAATAGTTTAAAAACAAGGTCTTGATACTACCACCCCCTTTTTGATATTGTCACCTCCCCCCTTTTGATATTGCCACCCCCCCTTTTGATATTGCCACCCCTCTTTTTGATATTGCCACCCTCCTCCTTTACATCATTGTTCAAATTTTAGTGATTTTTGGGGACAATTTTTTTTTTTTAATAATTTAGATTTAAAAATGTATTAAACCAAGTGATTTTTGTTGTTGTTTTTCAAAATGATAAACTGCAATCAAATGTTTTGATAAGAAAAGACAACACTCTATTATATTTTCTTACCAAAAAATTTGATTGCAATTTATCATTTTGAAAAAACCCAACAAAAAATCACTTGGTTTTACACATATTCAATTCTAAATTTAAAAAAAATTATCCCCAAAAACCACTAAAAATTGAATAATGATGTAAAAGAGGGGGGTGGTAGTATCAAAAAAGGGGGTGGCAATATCAAGACCCTAAAAACATCATGCACATACATTCATAAATTTAATGTAGGATATAGCATTTTCAACATATTGTGTATCCTATATCCTATGTTATTCATCTAGTAAAATGTTTCTTCAAATTTTTTTTTGTTATATCTAATGCTATTTTTGAGGTGTCATTATGTACAATATTTTAAACTAATTTGAGAGAAGTTTTGCCTGTAATTTAAAAAAATAAAAATAAACATATTTATAAGTATCCTAAATAATGACAATAGATTGATCAAACTTGAAGATTATTTTGCATTCATTATCATACAACTTATTAAAAGGTGGTAATGTAGAAAACCTATTTGGTAATTGTTAGTACAGTTAGTACAATTAAATTTATCACATCACACATTATCTTTTTATTCAAAACCATTGAAATCAAGGTTTTTTTTTGTTTGCTATTTTCGCTAGTGCACTAGTTCATGAGGATGGTGAAATCAATTGGTATTCATTTATGAAGCCATTCACCATTGGCCTTATACACTAGCTCGTATTGCAATATCAAATTAAACCCTTATTGAAACCTACAAAGGATAGGCAATTACCAAATCCTCTTTGCAAAGCTAAAGCAATCCAACTTTATGCAAGGGCACAGAAATTTACAAAAGTATTGGCAATTGTTGACCTATTCGTGAAGCATAAATCTACAACGCCTTACAAGAAAATTAGTTGTTGCTTGACTTTTTATCAATCTATACATGTTATTTTGTATAATAAACACCACCAAACCTAAATTTTGTAGTTTTGTATAAATTGTACTAGTTGTATTTTTGTGTATATTGTATAAACATGCAATTGAGTATGTTTGGAAAGTGGCTATTTCACTAAACGATGAAATTGATCTAAAAGAAATTGTAGATTTATGCAAGCGCACATTTATTTTATTTTATTCTACATTGATAACATATACATATATGGATAGTTGTAATTTTAAAGTGAAAATATGCTTATATTTAACCATATTGAAATATCATGCATTGCACTGGATCAAGTGAATTATACTTTTTGCAGCATTTTGAAATTTTGAGACCAAATATGTTTTGCAATGAATTTTGTAGTTATGTTTCATGTTGTTGTTTTTTATTATGGATGTTGTCATGATTTTTTTTAATTTGGTTTGTAATCAAGCCAAATTTATCTTTTTAACCCCTAAAATTCTTTTGTGTTTAGAGGCCCAAAATTGCTTCAAAATACTAGTCCCCAAACCAAGGTCAAAATATTCATTGAAACTTATTTTTTCACAAATCCAACCATAGGATCCTTTAGTTGACCTGCACAACTACATTGTCCCAAAATTTTAGAATGAACGTCCCCACTAGTTGCAAGATCAATGTACCTAAACTTCAAAATGTAAGCTTTTATAATCCTTCTAGAAGGTGAAGTTTTGTTTTTCAAACTTTTTAGAAAAAAACACACATGTTGTGTTTCTTGTGCAATTTTTGCAATATGTTGGAAAATGGGTTGAAAGCATATGTAAAAAATTTTAACCAAAAAAAACTTTGGATTCATTTTTACAAAAATTGTAAAGTGAAAGGTATTGATGAATGAAAGATATAACTAATATGATGATAAGTTTTGGAAGAATTTGAAAATTGTCGATCCCAATGGTGAGAATGCTCTAATAGACAATTTGTAACTTTGTTTTTCATTTTCATTTGTAGTTTTTCAAAATTGAGAGTAAAAGATAACTTTATATGTTTTTTCTACCCTCTTCCTACCTTCATTGCCCACAAAAGAAAACTCCTTGTAACTCTTACCTCATTATTTGGAATTGAGTGATTCAACTTTTTTTGATTAGGTATCAATCTATACAATTATATAAAAATATATATATTTTTTAAAATATATCTTTTGCTGCCCGATTTGACATTGAAATTGAAAAAAGCTTCTAACTTTTGCAATACTTATTGGAATGACATGAAATAAAGCTTCACTTGTAGATTATGATGAATAGCATCCATCCTACAAATCTCATGAAAAATTTCCAAATTATGAAAAGAGAGAGAGAGAGAGAACACCCATAAGCGTGAGTTTAAGCATTATAGGGTATATTCCTTGATCAAGCAAGCTTGAAAATAATATTGCTAAATTAGCAAAAAGGAATGAAAAATATTGGAATCAATTTCAAAGTCCCAATTGCAAGCATTTGTTCACAAAGATTTTTCAAAGTCCAAAATTACTGAAAATCCATGGCCGTGAGTAGGAGATGCTAAAATAACAGGATGGGGTTCTCAAAACTGTCATGCAAATCACTTACAACCATCACTTTGTCATCCATAACCATCACTTAAGTTTCCATAACCACCAAATTTATTAATTTCAAATTACTGACAGCTTGTGTCAAACGTAGGTCACGGTCTAGGGTACACTCACGATTATGAGTGTTCCTACCTTATGGGAATTGATATGTATACCACATCCTTTGAACTATTGTACCACACTCCTAGGGTAAATTTTAGATTTCTACCATCAAAGAGCTAAATTTGAGAATTTGGAATTCAGATTTTGACTTATAGACCATGGTTTAGTCTAGAACCATAACAAAAATTGCAATTTGACAACACCCAATGAAATGGTTTAGCTAGAGAGAAAAGTGTTACTTTTACTTTTGTTTGTAAAAAAGGATAAGCTTTTTCATTGGGTGTTGTTAAATTGCAATTTTTTATGGTTCTAGACTAAATCATAGTCTCTAAGTCCAAATCTGAACTCAAAATTCTCAATTCAGCTTTTCGTTAGTAGAAATTTAAAATTTACCCTGAGGTGTGGTACAGTAGTTCAAAGGGTGTGGTATAGTAGTTCAAAGGATGTGGTACAGTAGTTCAAAGAGTGTGGTACAGTAGTTCAAAGGGTGTGGTACAGTAGTTCAAAGGGTGTGGTACAGTAGTTCAAAGGGTGTGATACACATATCAATGCCCTATCTACATCTATCTATATAGTAATAACACTTTGTTTTTTGTATGAGAAATCTTAACTATTTTTATTTTAGCGTTTTACAATAAAAGCAAAATAACAATTTGGGTTTTTCTAAACTAGGTAATTGACTCCTCCAAAGATCTAAGAAACCATTCGAATACTTTGAAGTGAAGATTTTTTATAAGATGTAATTAACAAATATGATTTAGCAGGGTCAACAAGAACCTTTGGCAACAATCAAAAGTTCTCAAATTTTTTATCTTTGATGGAAATCTAAGTCAAACATTTTATTTATCAAATAGTAGATTATTCCAATGTTATCATTAATGGCGTATTCTATCCAAAAATTATCATTTACATTCAAAAAGTTATGAATTTTGTGATTCTGCCACTCAAAGAAATAGTACAAAGATTTTATTACAAATCGAATATTCATCATTTCTATGCATAATTTAACCCCTAAAGGACCATTGTCCCTTTGCGGGACAAATGGGATTTTGGGCATGTACATATGGTTAAACCGTCACTAGTAGAAAATTGCGTTAGAATTCACCAAAAAATGTAAGGTAGTTTATGTTAAGTTCCATGTTTCTAACGCAAATATTTTTTGAACAACGCAAAATCTTGTGTTGGAAACATGAAACTGAACATAAACTACCTGACATTTTAGTGGATTCTAAAGCAATTTTCTTCTAGTGTACTTTGCTTGATTTTTTGAACCTTTTATTGAAGGTGAAAATTTCAAAGATCTACATGGGAATGTAATTTTTTCTTCATTCCGACATTTATTGAAGAAGAATTGCATTAAAATCTGAAAAATGCTGCTCCCTGGGTAGCCAAAAACTTCTTTAAAAATTTCATTTTTTTCAAATAAAACTGTGAAATAGGTTCTTTAGACTTATATAGACTTGGGGAGCTTTGAATCATTCAATTTTGATAGATTAGATGAAAGTTATGAGGAGTTTTTGTTTGCGAGTAGATGTGGTTTCACTATGAAAAAATAACTTATAAACTTCATTTTTGAATGCAAATTTAACATTTTTGCAAAAAAAACTATTGGAAAAGATGAAGATTGCTTGCTAGAACAATCTCACCATTGGGATTATTGTGATTCAATTCCATTGCAAGGTTATTAACAATGTAAGATTTTGGTCAATCTCAAACCTTCTTCTATTTAATGTTTTTTTCAAGAATGAAAATTAAGTATTCTTTGTTTGGTTTTTTTCTAAAGATTCTCAACTCAATTTCCCACCACAAAAAAATAAACCTCAAAACTCCATGGTGCAAAAATTTTAAGTTAAAAACATTCAAAGTCAAATAATCTAGTCGTGCAAGGTGCAAAAAATCTTGTTTTTTACACTTTAAACGCAAATATCTTGCAATTTGTTCAGTCAAAGTTTTTAAGTTTTGAATGACACATTCCTATATAAGTCTAGTATAAGATCGTATGGTTAGATATGCAAAAAGACCCATCTTCAAACTTTTTTACCTTTTGCCATAGACGTTGCAGGTTTGAGTGTTTTTTGACAAAATAAAGGCTATGATCCTTAAGGGGTTAAAGTTAGAAATTATTTATTTATAACCACTTTGTAAGTCTACAAATACAAAAAATGGTGACAAATAATGTGCTTTACATACTCCAAATGTTTTAATTGTTACACTATAAATTCCACAAGTAAACCTTCAAAGGAGCCAGCATTAAGTACTCCTTAAGTGGCTTTTAGAGGCTTAAGTGTGTTCACACTAGAAGAAAACTTTCTTAGAGTTAACATAAACTACATGATGTCTTTTTGCTTCTAATGCATTAATTTGCATTGGACAACACAAATCTTTGCATTGGAAGCAAAAAGACATCATGTAGTTTATGTTGCCTTCAACAAAGATTTCATTGTTGACCACCAATGATTTGTGAATTGTGAACCAACTTTTTGGTTGTGACCTATATGGTATCCAATTATTTGAAAGTTTTGTAGATATTATGAGTATCAGGCTTGGTTTAGATTTTGGACATCTAAAGCCAGCAAACAAAAGCCCTTGTTCAATGCTTCATCATGTGGAGTTTGGAGGGGAAATTGCCATGTCATCATGGATTTTGTCCGTTTGGTGAATGCTATAGGAAACTTGTGTTTTTTATCTGGATTTTTTCAGACATCTACTTGTTTTCATGTTAACTATAATATCAAATATAACATCAAAATATTAGTTTTAACATCAATTGTAACACAAAAACAAGTGAACGTTCAAGAAAATGTATAATGAAAAACACAGGTTTCTTATAGTATATGGTTTCACACCAGGCACCATATATCTAGTGGAAGTGTACCTTTAATTCTTCTATTCTTAATTGATTTGATTTTGTCTTCACATGAAGTGAGAGGGAGTGTTTTGTTCAGCGGATAAAATTTGAGATCACCTTCCAAAGTGACCTCAAATCTTGTGCACTACAAGTGAACTCCTCTCCAATTTTAGCGGAAGTGGTTGATGACATGGACTCATTCTCAAGTAGACGTCCCTCTGGTGTGAAATTAGACAAAACTCTAAGATTGACCAACAAGAATGCTTATCATTTTGTCTAGTGGCTGTGGATGTCCTCGTCTAAACCGAGCCTCAATCAATTGAAATTTAAACCAAAAGTTTTAGCTTTTCAAAATAAATTGAGAAGAACATAATCAATGTTCATGAAATATTTTTGAAATCACAAAACCATTATTATGATTTTAGATAAACGTTCCTCTTTATTTTTTGATTTATTGACTTATTTGCGTTTTTTATGTAAAGCTATATTTCAAGTTTGAAATTTTATTTTCTGATATAAAAGAATATTTTGACCTATAGAGTATCTGCAAAGTTTAACTAATTTTTTATACCATACGAGCCTTTTGAAATTAACATAAGAATTCAACAAATTATCGAAATGATCAAGTGAGCAAGTTTTTATGTAGATTTGACATGTTCAATTTTTTCATCTTCCAAATGGGTGATTGCAAGAAACACTAGTACTATTTGATGTCCCCTTCACCTCTTGCGGGTGTTTTTTGGCATTTTAATTTTTGCTCAACAAGTTCTTTTGAGCTGAAATTTCAAAGGCAAGTAAACGTCATAGTTATTAACCTTTGGTTATTTTTGCAGTTTTTTAAAAATTATTTTACTATTTTTAATTAGCCCCCGAATAGGTGTCTACCTTGGTCATTTTGGGGGTTTTTAGTACAATTTTGGGTCCAGAAAAGCAAATCTCATGCCGCAAATTAGGGAAGTTGTTCATCATAGAGCATTACATGAATTATAGAAGGAATTTATGAAATTGTGAATTCTCTGCCTTCCACATGCTCTCAAAGTGGGCATCCTTTGGTCAAGCATGGAGAAAGAGAACAAACTTTCTCAAAAAAGTGATTTCATCAATTCAAGTGTCTCAAATAGAGCAAAAATGAATTGTTTTTATTTTTTATTTTTGAACCTTTTTACTATTTTCTAAAAAGAAAAAAAGAAATTATCTTTTTATTGTTAATTTCCGCCCCTCTATTTTTGTGCATAACTTTTAGGATAAAATTTTTCTAGGTCTAAATTTTCACAAGTGTGCTACTTTAAGTACTTTACAAATTTTTCATATTTTATTTTATTTAAAAAAGATTATTTCAGCTCATAGTACTCCCTAGTATTGCCTGTACTATGACTTTTTGCAACAAAACCGGCTGGTCTTTCTTGCAACTACCCAAATTTTAAATGTCAAAATAAAGGTTAATATAATATTAAAAAAGCTTTATCAATTACATGATATTTGAGTTTTTAAAAAAAACTCATTTCTACAATGTCTATGAAAAAGATAAATCTTGAATCCTGAACAAAAATATCAAAACCGTCTACAAAAATTTTCATACAAAATTCTTTATGTTTCATTCATGGTCAATTATTGAAAACCATTTTGATTATATTTTGCATCCATTCAAGTATATCCATGAATATAATCACAGAAATACGATCTACATGTCGTAGTGTATAAATATGGAATCAGTCATCCCTTCATTATTCTTTGGAGTTGCATTTACAACCAACGTTCACTTTTGCTAGAATTCTAAAGGGTTTTTTTTTAACCTATTTAGAAAATCATTTAAAATTATATTATTTAAACATTTGTTTTTCATTCTTAATATCAATTCTATACCATTTACAAAACAATCCCAAAATATCAAATGTCCTTTTGAAATTAAAAAAAAATCTAATCATATCAAATGAAAAATTTAAATCTTTACCAAACTTGGACTCCAAAGAGCTTCTTTGAAATTAAAATTTCACTAATGTCATTGCAGACATGGCTTGCATAAAAATTTAAGAGAATTGATATGTGCACACCCAGAGTTTGATATATGTACAAAGGGGTAAATTTTAGATATTTATCATCAACAAGTTGGATTTGGAAATTTTGAATTCAGATTTGGATTTAAAAACCTTAATTTAGTTTAGAATTATAAAGAAAGTTACCATTGAACAATGTTTAGTGGAAAAGCTTAGCTAGGGGGAAAATTATTACTTTTACCCTTATTTGTAAAAAAGCTAAGCATTTCCATTGAGCATTGTTCAATTGTAACCTCCTTTGTGGTTCAACACAAAATCAAGATCTTTACATCCAAATCTGAATTCAAACTTTCCAAATTCAACTTGTTGATGGTAAATATTTAAAATTTACCCCTTGCCCCCGAGTGTACATAATGTATATCAAACCCCTGATGTGTACATATCAATTCCCAAATTTAATTGCTTGTAATGCTACTTAGTAGATTTGGTTTTTAACACAAACATATGATGGAACATAAGGTTCAAAATAAAGATGTGTATGTTTAACTTAAGAAATACAAATATCTTTGTATTGAGATACATGGTTATACAGTAAATGTCATCTCGCAACTTTCTATAAAAGAATGTCATCTTAATTTTTTTGCTAATTGATTAATTTTGGAGCGCTTTGAATGATAGTTAAAGTTGTTGTCATAGGGAAATTAGAGAGGTGAACCTAAATGTTTGTAATTTAACTTTCATTAAAATTTGTCCTTGGATAAAGTGTAAATTTTGTATTAATGAAAAAGGAAAACAATTATTAAAAGTTTTAATAATATAATACTCTAAGCGAAGTTGGAAAAAAGAAAAAAGAAAAAAAGCCAATTTAGTAAAAATTGATAGGTAGAATCCGTGTTACTTTAAAATA
Source organism: Ulota crispa (assembly GCA_963920765.1). NCBI lineage: Eukaryota > Viridiplantae > Streptophyta > Bryopsida > Orthotrichales > Orthotrichaceae > Ulota > Ulota crispa. Next base: position 6,425,851 of record OY987245.1, read on the forward strand.
CTAAGACAAAAACAACGCAAAAGATACTTTTGCTAAAATGTTGAGGAGTTCTTTAGTAGAGCATTTGTAGCATTTAAATTACATTATTAGTAAAGCATTAGTCTGATTTTTTTGAGACTGAGCAAGTTAGTTTCATTTGACGCATCTTTTTTCTTCTTTTGTGGTTTTCAAGGTAAAACTTATTGTACTTGAACTTAAATTGCATCTTGTGTTTCATTTATTTTAATAAAAAATTAGAATGTTGATCATGACAACATCCTCATTCTTTTTTGCAAACTTTACCTACTCGATCTTCCCTTTTGTACTTCATGGATGATTTTGTTTTATATTTTTTGGGAAAATAAAATAAAGCTCAATGAAAAACAAAGAAATGGAATCCAAAGTGGATAAAATATTGTCATTAGCCTATAGGGTTGATTTAGAATTAACATGTAGATATTAGAGAGTGTGTTATGTGGGCAATGATCATATCCAAATTCAACTTCTCAAAAACATGACCCTTCAATTTTTGGATTAGAAAATGTCCAAATTTAGGTAAACATTCATAGATCTACTAGCTGCAAACAATAGTTAAGTTGAATACTTTTTTATTAAACGTAAGGTTTAAAGGAAACAAAAGTTTGATTTAAATGAGTTTGTTTTTATTTTTATATTGCAACATTGTTGTAGAAATGTTTGTAAAATTAAACCTTTAAATGTTCTTAAAACCAAATTCTTGAACAGATCCTTTTTGAAAAGACACATACGTAGCTGGCTGAAATCTATTTAATATTGTTTAGTGCCCAATGATGACTATTTGTTGTAAAAACAAAATGTGAGAAGTTCATGACTAATGCACAAATAAAATGCTACATCTCATATTCTTTTAGTTTGAGCTATGTTCTCTAGTTTGTCATTTGCATTCAAAGTTTCATAATTGATATCAATATTTAAATGCTTATAACTTTTTGCAAGCTAAATCTATAAATTAATATAATTTGTTCCGCTTCTTTGTGTTTACTTTCAAATCAGTACTATAAATTAAAACGTTTGATTGAACCTTTTTGAATAAAATTAACAAAAAGTTGTGCTAGCTGCAACTCAAAAAGATTTTGATTGGTATTTCATTTAAAGTGCAAGTTTTATCATTTGAGTTTTGATTTATGACTAGTTCAATTAGAAATCAGTTTTTCTAATGTTCAGGTTGAAGTTAGAATTCTGCAGTAAATATCTAATAAAATTCCTTAAGTTGAACTTTCTAAATGCGCACTCTAAGATTCTAGAATTTGATAAATACAACATTTTATTGATTGGTTTTGTTTCAATTTATAAAATTTAAAGGGAATACTATAAGTTTAGAGTTACTTTTCTTCAGAATGCAAAATTTGACAAGCTGGAAAATATCAAGTCTCTACAAAACATAAATGCAACCATGTGCATTTGATTGGATTAAATGAAATCTATATTGATAGTATGTCAACCAAATATAAAATCCAGGGCCAAAGAAATAGGACACATACTTGATATCATCTTATGTCAAGTGTAAAAGTCAGCAAAACTTGTACAAAATTGGCCTCTACACTTGATTAGCTTGAATAGTGGGTGAAGATGCTTTGAAAGTTAATCCTGCTTGAAAACAATATATAGTATATAACATGAGATGCAATGAAAGTAATATAATTTTTGCATCTTGAAGCTTGAGGTGGTCATATAAAATTATATGCAATTACCTTCTCATAGAATAACCTTTAATTTTTTTTTAAAACTAGAACATGAGCTCATGAAACGACCTTTTGTAAACTAAAGTGATCATTTTGATTAATGCTAGAACCAAATTCCTACTGCTATTATAATGTTGTACATTGAAGAGAATCTACAAAATCAATTTTAATATTTTGAAAAAGAATTGTACTCAAAATAAGAGCAACAATGATCATTTCGTTTTTGTAAAGTTTGTCAATTAACGAAGAAGAAAAGAACTCAAGTTCTTCATTAACCCCTAAAGGACCATGGCCTTTATTTTGTCAAAAGACACTCAAAACTGTGACCTCTATGGCAAAGAGTAAAAAAGTTTGAAAATCAGGCATTTTGCATAATTGATCGTAGGATCTTCTGCTAGACTATTATAAAAATGTGTAATACAAAACTCAAGAACTTTGACCGCATAGATTGGAAATAAATTTGCATTTAAAAAGTAAAAAACAACTTTTTTTGCACCTTGCTTGATTAGATTTTTTAACTTTGAACATTTTTAACTTAAAATTTTTGCACCATAGAGTTTGGAATTCTATTTTTGCATGCTGGGAAGTTGAGTTGGGAATCTTGGGAAATTTTTTCAAAAAAGAATACTTAATTTTCATTCTTTAAAAAAACATTAGGTAGAGGAAGGTATGAGATTGAAGAAAAACTTAAATTGCTAATAACCCTGCAATGGAATTGAAAAGCAATAATCCCAATGGTGAGATTGTTCTAGAAAGCAAACTTCACCCTCTCCAACAATTTTTTTTGAAAAAATGTTAAATCTGCATTCAAAAGTGAAGTTTATAAGTTATTTTTTCAAGAAGATGCTTGAGTTGCCCAAAAAACAAGATTGTTCATAACTTTCTCATAACTAGTCCAAATGGAATGAATCAAAGCTCCAAAAGTAGATAAAGATATAAACTATAAGAAAAAAAAAATTCCAAGTTTTTATAAGAATTTTTTTTGCTGCCCCTAGTTCCCAAATTTGTGCTTATTTGGGCATAACTTTTGCTCCGTGGCATCAATTGGAATAAAAATTATATTCCCCAAAAGCTAATGTGTTTTCCATCTTCAAAAAAAGTTTCAAAAAACTAGAACAAAAATTGAGGTCGTAGGTACCTACCTGAAATCCCATTTGTCTCCCGAAGGGACAATGGTCCTTTAGGGGTTAACAAATCAATGTTTCTATTCTCATATTGTAAGAATAATTAGAGCTTTAAAATTCAAATTTTTTTTGTTTTTATTAGTGCATATGATTGTTTAAAATTCCTTATAGTTAAAGTTATTGAGAGATTTCTTTACTTTATGCATTGCTAAAAATCAAACAAAAATCATCAATCAATATCTATTAAAATAGGGTTGACAGATGTTGATAAACAAATAAAATTTTGTATATCTTAATTCAACTTTGTGTAAATTTTAAATCCAAAAAATATAATAAAAAGCTGTATTTAAAATAGATTTTTCATTCTTTTATGACATTTTTGATTAAGAAAAATAAGGTAAATGTGATATAGGAGAACAAATTGCTTTTAAAAATTTGAATTTTACCATGGACTTGTTTCGTAGCTGATTTACAGAATATTCATAAATGAATCATGGTTGGAGTTTACTTTGGTTTATTTTTCAATGCAGTTATCATTTGTCATTCCATGTTTTAAGAACTTCTACGTCAGTTAAAATTTATAATTAAGAAAATGTTGTAGAGCTCATCAAATTATCTTATTTTGTTGATTGAAGTTTTAAGTTGCCATCTAAATTTTGAAACATGTGAAAACTATAAAACCATGAAAATCAAGAAATTTTTGTTTAATTTTTCTTTTGTAGTCTACGTGAAAATCCAGTTTTAATGAATTTGCAAATGGGTTTCACATATATTCTTACACATTGCTCCTAAAAACTAATAAACGACATCTCATTTTATAAATTATTAATCTAAGTTCATTATGACATAATTTGAATTTTTTTTACAAGACAGTCAAGTACAGTTTTGTCAATAGAAGCCAAAGAGTTTATATTAGTTTTCAATTATGCTTTTGAAAAATACATTGTAAAAAATTGAAGACCAATATTTTCTCAAAAAGATTTATTAGCTTTTTCCTAAGTTTTGAACCAAAATATCATGATCATGGTAAATTTAATAACAATAGTCCTTTTTTGTTGAATTTCCAATCAATTTTAGAAGGAAATGTATTAAAGCTCTACATGTTCAAACTTGACTTCTTTCAACTATTAAACTATAATAAAAAAGAATTTGTAATTTTCAACTCAAGCATTCTTGATTTATTGATTCACTAGCATGTATGTCTAGTGTCTTTCCTATTCCATGCCTTGACCTCCAATGTATAGTATTGAAAGTGCAACTTTTTTCCATGTAGGCATTACATGTTACAACCAATCACTTGCATATGGGCATGTGGCACAAAATAACAAAGCACTTGTGGGACAAATTTTGAGCTTTGTCAAATTGAGTAATTCATGTCTTCTAAGTTGTTCCCTTCACCATGATTCATCATGAATTTTATCATGTGTATAATATTCCATAGCAACGATCCCAAGTTTCAAATTTTGATCTCTATTTTTGCACAAACATTTGCCAATGTTAGACTCTGCTTTAGTGAGTCAAATATGACACTGGAATAAACCCAAATTTGAGGAAGCATTCAATTTGTATCCATAGATTATTAAATAGTTATCCAATTTCATCAAAATGTATTCAATTGTTAAGCCAATTTTAATCAAAATATTTCCAAAGAAAGCAAAAATAATGGCATTAGAATTTTGCAATAAGAAATACATCATATCACATTTTTGCTTTTTGAAACAATTTAAGGCCCTTCTAAAATAAGATTTTATTTTTCAATTACTAATCAACAAAAATAAAAAAAGATTGAAACATGTAGACAATACAATAGGATAGTTGAAATACAAACCATGATTGCAACATCAATAAAATGATTGCTGTTGAATAGAATTTTGTATCGGTGTAAAACCTCCAACAACTTGTGAAGGGATGGCTGATTGCATGATTCCATATGGCACATTGTACGTAGTTTGAGTTGGATAGGAGTTTCCTTGAGAAATCTAAATTAAAAAAAGCATACATGTTTTAGAATTGAGAATCTTAGGTAAATTTTTACAATTTATAAGAAGATATCAAGTTTATAAAAAAAATGATTAGGCAAAAAAATGTATAATTTTTATAATTTTTTTGTTTGAGTTGCAACCAATGAATTAGTGACAACCTATTTTAGTCTAACCCCTACAAAAAAATACAATGTCAATCTACTAGATCAATGATTGATTTGTGATTATAATGTGTATTTCTTAAAGAAGTAACTTTGAAGATTTTGGTTAACCTAAACTTAAAATTTTAAATAACCATAAGATACCCAAGAAAGATAGACTTGGTTAGATTTAAATATACAAATTTGTTGTGAAGACACTCATATTGAGAGCTTTGAATTCAACATTATTTTTTATTTACTTGAAATTTATTTGAATTAAGTTACACTCTAAGTTGAATTTTGGATTAAAAGATGATAGGACAATGAATTTGTTCTTTTGGATATAAAAAGAAGTTAAATAACGGATAAAAATGGTTGATTTGAGCAATCAAATTTATGAACTTATTTGAAAAAGTTAATGATAAGGGAGTTTTATTTTCATTCAGATCTCTATATTAGATTAAAAAATGCTTAAACCAAGTCCAATTTTTTTCTTTCAATTAAAGCTTTTTATATAAAATTTTGACTAAACATAATAAGCAATGACTTTTGAGTCACTTATTTCTTTTCAATAACAACTTTTTGACCGCAATTTTATTATTTGCTCAATTGATGCTTTGTACCTCTGATATGGATGAAGTGTTGATCATATAATCTTGATTTGCATTTGCATATCCTATAGATCAACACACAATCTTTTTTAGAAACATAAAGTTCCTAAAAATAAGCTTGACATTTTTGTTTATTTGTTTTTGGAATTTTGATTTTCAAAAGTGTTTTGCTAATATATAGTAATTTTCAATCATGATTTACTTTACCAATATTTCTTCTACAATATCTTTAATGTTTGTAGTTCTTAAGGATTCTTATTTTGATATTAGTATAAGTTGGTTTTAATAAAACATACATAAATAAACACACTACAAAGTCAAATGTACTTTAAATGTAAAAAATCAACATTTAGTAACAACCATACCATTTGAAGATAACGAAGGATTAGTTTGAGGAGCTGCGTCATAGATTGAGTATGGAGTTCCACCTTGAGGAGTAGCAAGAGTAGGAACTCCTACCATAGCAACAGACATATTTCCATGTTGAGCTGAAATATGGGGAGATTGGACAATGTTGTGGCCTACATGAAGTCCTTGAGATTGTGGTTGAACATAGGTATTGTATTGTGGCTGCTCTTGAGGACGTGCAACTGATAATCTATATCCATATAAATAATATTTTATTATGTTTATACTATGTGAAGTTATGAGTTGCAAAAGGAATACAAACTTGCAATTGCTACATAGAATAATGAGCTAGTTTAAATTCTAATGTAAACATCACATTGAATAATGAGACTATGATTTAAAACAAAAACCACACAAAACACATATTCTTATATGTTAATGTATATTTCAAAAAACACAATATATTATGTATTTATTTATTATTGAAATATGTTACAAAAATATGTTTTAGTTTTGAGATTCATTTGAATCATCACAATCTTTTCACTTTGCTAATAAATAACAATTACACTATGGATAATTCATAAATTCATTTTTTGTTTTTAATTGGAACTAGATATGTTCTCATTATATTTACCTTTGAGCTTCTGAATACATTGGTTGTACTCCAAATGTTTGGATAGTTGTATTTGGTTGCATAGAAATTTGTTCTGGAGCTTCTAGGCGTTGGCGAGGAAGTGTTCTCTGAGCATCTGCAAATCTTGCATCTTCATCCTATATTGAAATTTCATTGTATTTTAGCTAAATTAATTAGTAAGTTGAATAGGAAAAATAATTTTCTTAAATAACACTAATATGATGTATCTAATTAATTCTAAACAATCTAAAGTCCAAAAATTAACGCTATGTCCTAAGACAAAATCAAAATTGGAGTTTTGAAAGATTTGTGAACCTCATAATTGCACAATTGAAGAAATTCTCTTTACATGCAAGCCAAATCATGCTCAAAGACTTTAATTTCTAAAGAACAAACATAGCATAAAAAACTTCTAAAATAGACCCAAACAATCTACAAATGTCTTTGCAATCCAAAACGCATTAAGTACTATCAATTATCAAAATTTAATCATATTTTGTAAAGTTTTAGTTAGTACAAAATAATTTACCGTTTGAAGAAAGGGACGTTTCATTCCAGAAGCATCATAATCACGATTTGCACTAGCAAATCCAATTTGGGATAAATCACGAGTGTTGAAATTGAGAAGTGGAGGAGGAGGTGGAAGATTCTTATTTGCAAAAGCATTTTCTGGTAGTTCACAACTATTAAAGTTTTCACTTCCGGTTCCAACCCCTCCAATAAAATCCCTTCCTCCAATTCCAGGATTTCCATATCCTCGTCCCCCTTGAATTCGGTCATATCGTTCTGCATACGTTTCTGAGTTTTGGGCTATTATTCCGAGAGCTCCTTGAAAAGAAGGGTTTAGAGCTCCACCACACCCACCATATCTCTCTCCTAAACCTCTTTGAGCAACAGCTCTTGAAAACTCATTATATCCGCTTAAAGGAATGGCATTAGGATTGCTTATAAAATTGGTATTATTTCCATTTCGGAAAAACACATCATTTGTATTGTTATAGCGTTTATTCTTGCCACTTCCACCACGATTTCCTCCTCCCATATTTGGAAGCCCTAAAAAAGAGGAATTATTATTGAGACCTCGCCAAGTAGAATTAGGTCTTCCTAAAGAATTTCGATTTGCTCCTCCTCCCACACTTGTACTACCGCTTCCTCCTCCTCCTCCAAAATTTCCACCCTTTCCTTTGCGATTAGAACGTTCTCGATCACCAAAACGTTGCTTGGATTGTCCAGGCTTTATAAATTCAACTTCAGAAACGGTTTCCATGATTTTCTCTAATGTATTAGCAGCTGCCATTTGCTTTGCTCTTGCCTTGTTGCGGCCAACACCAAAGCCTTTTTTGGAAGTACCACTAGCTCCAATGGAACCACCAATCACTGCAGTAACTTCAAAGGGACCATTGGTTTCCGCATTGGTCTCATAATGAACTTCACAATGATGCCTTGAAGCATATTCATGAAGCAATGACAAAGGTGTTTTATTGTTCAACTTTTGATCTTTGCGCAATCCCTCGATTACCTTATGTAGTTTGGTTTGTTTATGTAATTCATATTCATCAAAGGAATCAAAACCAAATCCACACATTGTACATTCAAATTTATCAAGAGAAGGCTTGGATGCAACAACATCATGAACATGAGAGATTGGTTGTTCATTATTTCCTACATCACATGAATTTAGAGGAAAGGAGTCTCCATTTTGAGGTGGGTCTTGAACAAGTTTTGTACCATCTGGTTTTTTTTCTTTTTTTTCTGCATTTGTTGTTGTTGTCTTGTCTTTGATGGTTTGCAATGACGGAGTTTTCACATCCAATTCTTCATTGTTTCGTTTTCCACCTCGTTTGGGTTTTTTCTCAGGTCTTTGTAAGTTAGACATTCCAAATTTTTGATCATGGAGACCTCCAAACCTCAATTGATTATCAAAACAAGGAATATTACCCCAACCTGATAATACTGAGTAATTGAAATGAAGTTAGTAATCAATTCCTATATTATTGATAATTGCACAACAAGAATAATTAAAATTTCAAAAAAAATCAAATATATATACAAGTATGTATACAATTGCAATGCAAAAATCATTTTTTTATATTGAAAAATAGAAAGAATGGCACATGTATGTTTTTTTTAATACAAAACTTACCATCATAAGGAATTAGTTCCATTCCTCGTGGAATTCCAACTCCCATCCCCATCCCCATTCCCATTCCTAATCCTCCCATTCCTATTCTTCCTCCACCTCCCATTCCCCCAATTCCCATCCCCCCTTCTCTTCCCATTCCCACTCTATGATCACCTCGAAAACCAGATAGATATCCACCACGTGTGCCTCCTTTGATAGGTTTGTTTTTAGTTTGTGGTTTTGCAAGCATTACTTTGACTTTCATCTAACAAAAAAACAGAATATTAGTAAAAAGCTAAGAACCTATAACTAAAATTTACATATTGAATTAATATGATGAATTACAACATTTTAACATGGATATGTTTAGTATTTTTGTACCTTTATGTTTCCATCATTGATCTCACTATTGTTTAAAGCCTCAATGCATGATAAAGCGGAGTCACGATCAATATAATTTACAAATCCAAAGTCTTTTCGTTTTGCTGATAACATGTTACGGGCCAAAACAATACGTTCTATTGCACCATATTTGCTAAAATGTTCTTTGACCTTTTCTTCATCCCATGATGGAGGCATTCCATCCACAAATACAGATTTCACCTACATTGACAATTGCAAATCAAATTCATATAAATTTGTGTAATATTGTTAATTGCATTCTTTAAACAAAACATTAAGATACTCAAATTTTTTTTTTAATTTTGCAAGTTCAATTGAAACTTTTCTAATGTGCAAAGATATGTGTGCATACTTGAGACATGGTATCTTCATCAGGCTCATTTAATGGTTGTGCCCAAGCAACCTTTGCTGAACGATCTGTTCCAAAAATTGCATCTGATTGTTGAAGGCGACGGAAAGCGCTTAAGGCTTCTTTATGTGTATTAAATTCAACAAAAGCAAATCCTCGATTTACACCTTCAAGTTGAGGGTCCTCCATCAATGTAATATCTTCTACATTCTCAAGGCCAAATTTCTTCAATGCATCCAACACCTAAATTTGACAAAATAAGTACATCAACATCAATGAGAATAATTGTAAAACTTTGTATAACAATATATGTATTTATGATACCAAGACACCAATTTTTCTTTTGTTTAGAAAAAAATACAAGATTAAAATTGGCAAAATTGTTGACACATCAAATTAAAAAACTTACCGTTTCCTTCTTCCATGACTTGCTGATATTACCAAGAAATAATGTATCATTCTCCTCACTTGGCAAAACACCACAAGAACGTCCTCGAATCTGCACACAACAAACAAAACTTGAGGATTATCAAAAACCTTGCTTAAGTATGATCTCATAAAGCAAGAGAGCAATTCTCATGTGATACAAAAAAATATGAGATTCATCCACTTTCTACAACATGTGGGCTTAAATATCAAGAGCAACCTCTTGTAATTGTTATTAGGAGTAATAAAGTTCACCACCTATAACTTGAAAACTTAGGAAGGGACAACCCAAATTACCACTTGATTATGTATTCATGTTGTGCAAATCCCCTTTTATTGAATTGTCAACAAAACACTTTCAGAACCTCTACTAAAAAACATTTAAATCCAATCACAACTTTAGCATATAATATCCAAATGTTGCATATTATGGTGCATTGGAATCCTCTTTCAAAAGCCAGCCAATTGAAACTTAACTAACCTAAAAACATTGCTAAAAAGCAAAAGTGCCAATTCTTGGCGTGACTCCTTACCTTCAGCAAGCTCAGAATAATTTTTTTTGGACAAAATCTCAGTTGTTACATGAACAATACAGAAAAGAAGGCTGGAAACTCACTTGGACTCGCTCCATTTCCGAGGCAGCTTTTTTGGCCAAAGCAGCAGAGGCAAATCGGATAAAAGCATACCCTTTGTTCTTGCCAGTTTGAGGGTTCTTCATCAAGCGTACTTCCATGACGTTGCCCACTTTTTTAAACACAGAGGATAGGTCCTCTTCTGTTGTCTCCTTGTCAAGTCCACCCACAAAAACCTCAAGCCTCTTGTGCTTGCGTCTCTCAGAGATGGGTAGTGCCAAATGCTCGTCCACTGAAATGTAATCTGTTCCCTCTATCTCAGGCTCATTCTCTCCCCCATGCTCCTCTAGTTCCAGCTTCTCATTGCTCCCTGCAACTAGTGTCAACATACGTCAAGGAGCTGAGTTGCTCAATTAAGTTATGTACCTTGATTGGCACCTGTTAACAATAACAATTGAGCTTGTCCAATACACAATGTTGGTATTTAAGCGTAAGCATGACTTGGTTAAATGTCGCCACAAATCTCTAAATAGAAATGAGGTTGTTGATTGTTCTTTCAATGGTGGACAACAATGCATAAGAACTAGGGATAAAAAAAAGTTTAATCTGAAGAGTATTTGGCTACAGTTACAACCAAAATGACCTCTCCAGTGAGTTGTACGGTTGTACCACTGATCTCCCAATGAAAGCATGCTTATACATATTACTCTACATGCATGATGAAGGAATATCCTCTACCTCATACCAAGTCATTGGTGCAAACTTGGGGATGAACACTACACTCAAAAACTCTTTAATCTTGCCACTTTTGGTTTCAATACTTTCACTACAACAGTTTGAAAGTGAGATAAATATGGTACAAAGTGGTAAAAATGTGGGTAGTCATGAGAACAAGGATTGAGTGTATTCACTACAAAGGGCAAAGTGCTACCTAAAAGGAAGGACTCAACATCGATGCCAACCATATTTGTGTTGCCTTGATCAGTGCTGCCTTCAACGTTGGCAGTGGTAGCTTCTTGCTTCATGTCTAAATTGGCTTGCATATTCTCACGCTCGGTTGTCTTAGCTCCTCCCTCAATTGCCTCAACATTGCCCTCAACCATGACCTGGTTGTTTTGCTGGGCACTTGCATCTGTCTCAGTCCCGACTTTGGAATGATCAACATCAAAAGGTTGGAGCTTTGGCTCCGGTTCATTGGCAACGACAGACATAACCTCAACCACGTCTGCCAAATTTTGAATCACAGGCATTACCGTTACAAAACTGGCATCGCCCAAATCACCCAAGCCTAGCAAAGGTATCTCTGCAAGGACCGTGTTTGCAAGCTTGACATAAGCCAAAGTTCTCACTTCTGTGGAAGACCTCTCTTCTCTGAGATTATTATCAGTGTTAACAATTTGGGAACCATTCGCATCTGCATCAACAAGATTTGTAGGTTCTTGAGAAGCCATCTTACCGTTTGAGTTGCTACTCAAATCCATGGCAAGGTGATTTTCTTGACTACTACAATTGTTGTGTCCTGAGCAATGTGAATCCGTCTTTTTTGTATAAGAGGTAGTGATGGCGCTGCCACTTTCTGTTCTTCTTATAATCTTGAAGTGGAGAGCTCCATAATCATTGCACAACTTGAGTTGCAAAGACGCACCCACTTCGAAAGGCCTGATGCATGCGTAACTTCTACGGTTGCCTCTGTTTCAATAACTATCACCAATGCCACCTCACCTCTTTGGACTTTGTTACGGTCACTTGGTTACAATCGCCATGTCAGATGCAGCCCATATTGCATGGCTTTGCAAGAACAGCTGTAAACAAACAAGCAAGTGTGAACGTAAGTCTTCAGAAAGGAATCAACAAAGCAAGTCTTGATAGAGCTGTCCGGAGCCGTTGCCGCTTTCCAACACTTCCAACACTTCACCACACTGAAATGTCATTTTCATTACTCAGATGCATCCATATTGTGCCATTCAACTGCGTAAAACTCCCAAAATAAGAATCAGTACAAAGTAGGAAAGTGCCAATGTCGTGAATTTACACAAAATTAGTGTTTTGGGTACACTGAGTAAAAAATTTAGGGTAAGCAAGAAGGGGAAGATACTTCATAGTTAGGAACAACCATTGATACTCCCAAAATGCACTACATCCTAGTTGCTTACCTTGAGAATTGTATAAAAAGAAACTTAGCATGTAGGGTAGTTCATGAACCATAGGTTATTATTACACAAGAATACTGCAAGAGATGGAATTTACATAAGAAAGTCTACTCAGAATACTAATAAGACTTTGGTTGAATTCTTTACAAATCAAGAATCAGCCACATTTGAACTCAGCTTTCAGATTGCTGGCTTCGACGAAGTACTTCTAGTAAAGGTACCACGGTATCATGTGTCAATCATACCTACTCATTTAAAAGACATTGCTTTTGGGCAAGCTAGTGCAAGGGAGGGATTGAGAATGACTTAGGACCACTCAAATAAAAGACTTCAATAGTTCAGAAGCAGTTTCAGCACTGAGGTCGGTCTGCATGCAATTATACCTACAAGCACTTCCTTGTTTTGAAACAAGCAAAGCCGGCACAAAATCAATATGTTGAAAATTTGCAGCAAACCCTACTTCTCCATTGAATAATGAAATGAAAAAACTTAGCCAGGCAAAGCACAAGGCAAAGTAAGTTGCGAGTGGATCAACAATTCTACGTATAATGTAAATGTGATCGATTGTAGAAGTTGTCCAAGTAGTATTTCAATGAAAACGCATAGTAAGCACAAGCGTTGTTAGTCCGACATTGTATTTTTGCTGTGAACAATTCTAGTTCAAGAACAAACAAAAATTGCCAAAAATTGTCAAATACTGGTCATTGTGTCCACTCTAAGTCGGCCTTGATATTTCAAAGCCCTGCAAAAGCATGATGAATTCTCAACCCCAGCATACAAGCCTACTCTTGTTGTACTATTAATAACCAAATACAGCCAAGAGCAGAACCACGACATGCTCATTGTGCCCTAAAGTGCCATCAAGTCACCAAAATTTTGCATCAACATCACAGACCCTGCAAACATTGCCACTGCTCGAAAAAGTCTCTACATCAAAAAAATGGAGTTAATAGTCAGCTTCCAACTTTGCATTTAGATCAAGGATGCTTTAATGTTTAAGCTATTTGCACCAAATTGCAACTCTTGCTCAAAAGCAACTAGTACAAAACGAAGGGGTCTAAACATGTGACTTTAAAGTCAACAAGTACACAAATTTCCAACACTTTGAAATTCATAGTAAACACATTGGAATTATCTTTCAATGGCAAAAAAGATAGAATAGAAACTAAGACTATTTAACAATAAGGATTATTCTTGAATGCTTGTTTGGACTTGAAACATGTATATTCCAAATCTATGCCATATAAAAATCTAAAATACCTTGGAAATCCAAACATGCATCTACCTTGATGAAGTCGCACACAATCACCTGAAAGTCCAGGTATGAATCCAACAGTGAAACAATATTGAATCAAAAAAACATGAAGGACAATCAAGATGATATCCGCATTAATTTATTCAAATTTGACATTGCAATTACAAAAATATTTATATTCAATGAACCAGAACACACAATCATATCAATTTATGACCTATTTAAATATGTATTTCAGTGTGATATCAAAAATCTTTAAAACTAGGGGAAATTTGAAAAACACCCCTATATATTGCCATGTTCTGCAAAATGCCCTTGTAGTTCAAAAACTGCAAAAATATTTTGTACAAATATCCTGTAGTACGGTGGTGCAATTGTATTATGGTTGACAAAAAGTATTTGACCATCCTTATGACCACCTATCCATGATACACCCATCCATGACACACAGGAACACCAAAATATCTTCCCTCAATTCATCACCAAACAAGTAGCTTAGCGCTAAATAGTAAAGCTAATAGTTTCATATATTTACATATTCATTTTTACAATTGAAAGATTTTCTTTCAATGAGCCATGTTTACAAAAATTGGACATGAAAGCATTACCTTGAACATACTTGTGACTCAATGTATCAAAGCAAAGTAGGTGCTTTATAAGACCTCTACAAGGATATTTTTGCAATTTCAAAGTTACGAGGAGTAATTTTTGAAACACTGCAAAATATAAGAACATATTTCAATATTTCCCTAAAAACTACCTTTGTATGAATATACAGCCAGTATTGAAAACAAGATCAAAGTCCACGTTTTTCAAGATCAAAGAATGTTTCAATATTTGATCGAGAGGCTTAGACTTTTGCGGTCTGATATAACTCAATCGACAATTGAGACTCAGGAATATGCACAAAAATGCGTCATTTTAAATCTTGACCAACGTCAAACTCAGAAAAGAAACATCAAATCACTTCTTTACAAATAATTTTGACCGAGAAACAAAGACATAGAGGCTCATTAAGAATTGTCAAGAAGTAGTTGAAAGAAGAAGAAGGAACTACCAAATGTGCGGCAAGCTTCTCTTCGTCTCTGATTTCTGCGGCCCATTGATTTTTGAGCTTCTGCAACGGACTCTGCGCCATCTCTTTCTCCCCTTTCAATTACGGTTACCAGCAAAGCGCAGTGCACTCTCAGAACATGAGGAAATCTTGAACTGCAGTGTCGATCAATGCACGTAACACAAGCATGGTTATATCACTCATGATAACTTACATAATGGAGTCGGGTAGCCCTAAATTTGACCCTCCATAACTGCTTGCTTATCAAGATTCGAAGCGGTTATCCCCATCTAGAGTAGTTATCATAATTTAGAGTGGTTATCAATATTCAGAGGGATTATCAGTATTTGGAGTGGTTCTCAATATTCAGAGGGGTTATCAATATTCGGCGAGGTTATTAATATTCGAAGTGGTTATCAATATTTGGTGTGGTTATCAATATTCAGCATGGTTATCAATATTTGGAGTTGTTATCAGCACACCGATGCATAGGGGTTATCCTGGTACTGAGCTGGATATGAACATCTTGTTAACTCTGTAAATTTGTAACATTTCCAAAGTCAAGAAGTGACTTATTGGATGGTATTTTCCCCAAGTTGAAAAGCTAATAACGTTGTAATGTTTTGATTCTTTTGTTTGGAGAAGCTGGGTTTTCCAGTTTGGTTTTGAATAAGGGAAAATTTCATGGATACCTCGTGAAATTTGCAATATTTTCATAAATACCCCTGCTTTTTTAGAAATATCACAAATATTCTTGGACCAAAAAATTTAAGCATTTCTATTGTTGTGCATGTCACTTCCTTCTCCCTGAGTGCTCAAACTACTTCTTTCTTGTTCATGAGACTTAAGGTCCACTCGCACCTGGTGTTAGGGAGTGCATAAAAGTTGTTCTACATACGTTTCACACATCCTAGTGTTCTTACACACCAAACCTGAAGTAATGAGCGCTCTTTCACTCGAATCAGCTGCACTTTCAGCAATATCTTTGGCACGCAACTCCAATTTTACATAAGAACGAGATCAACCCAAAATGAACATTTCAAAGATTTAAGTGCGGTCTTTTGTAGTGGCTCTCGGAAGCCTGCATTAACCCTTTAACGACCACACCCATTTTCACATAATTCACTGAAAATAGGAAGCTTAGATTTGGAATTGACTCAAATATGGACCCATTTTCAATAATCCAACCGTACAAATGGGAAGTACACCTTGTTTATTGTAAAGCACCAAAATTTTAGCTAGATCTACCATTGGAGGTGAAATATTATAATGATTGAGTGAGCTGTATGCAAAAAATCTCTTGTGTTTCATTCTTGTTTAGTTTTGAATGTTAACCTTTCATGCAAGTTTTGATTGAGAAGAGCCTTACATTTCTAGAAAGCAGGGTTTCCCACCTTTCCAACAAGACTAGTTTCACACAAAATAGACAAAAATAGCAATCACAAGGTGTAGCTAAGTGGACAAAAAGGGTCAAAAAACCCACTTTCTTTGCTACCCTAAAACGGTTCTACAAGAAATTTGATAATTATTCTGGAAAATCCAATTGGTGAAAACAACTAAAAATTGGCCTTAAATGTAGAATGACAAGTTTTAAAGCCAAAATGACAACAACATTTCAGTACATCTTCAAATAGTACAATTATACTACTATTGTATATGAAAACAATACAAGTGCATCTCTTAAGCAATTTGAAATTTTTTAGAATTGTGCAATTGAAATTTGACATTCTTCTTGCATACTTGATGTATTGTGTTGTTGCTTTGATCCATCTTTGACAAAAATTGGATACGTATTTTGAAGCCATGCCGTATAAACACCATTATTTATCAAGTCACATACCCAATTGCATTGTTATTTTTTTAAATGGATGCAAAATTCTTGTGATCACATGCGTACTTCAAGACCAAATTCCAAACTATTGAGCGATTTCAACCTACAAGCCAAAAACCACTCCCAACAACTAAAATGTGGTTGCGTGATTTTTAAAAGGTTAAGGCCCATTCTCACCTGGCACTAAAAAGGAATGGTCCTAAATAGTAAGAGCGGATACTATTCACTGGTTCGTGAAAATTGCGACGTGTATATTTAAACACTACAAGTATGCATTTTAATACTAACACTGTATGTTCCCACATACGCTTGTACGTACTTCTCGGAATGTGCCATGTAGGCAAGTGGGGACAATGGTTTAGTATGCGGTCACTCCACTACACCAGGGAAGTTACATCAGATTTACCTGCTTATCCTTAACCTGCTTATTGTTAGTTTCTTTTTGGTTGGCATTGCATTGTTGTTGTGAGTCCACTTATGCACATTAGGTTAATCTGCTACAGATCCCTTCGCAAGTTGAAGAACACCATTGGTTTAGGAGTGGTGGTTTTTCATGTTGTGTTTGTGAACAAGAGCCTTTGTTCCGGGTGAATTAAATTGCTTTCGTTTCCTTGTTGTCAGAGGTAGTGCGTGAGGTGGTACAATTGGGCTTCTTGGGAGCTTGGTAGTGCGTGAGGAGGTACAATTTGAGCTTCCTAGGAGGTCAATAGATTGCTTCTGCTTTGAGAAATTTAGGGATCATTTTTTGCAGCGCTTGAGCCTCTTATGTTGTTTTTTCTTGCAATTGAGTGCAAACGTCATGTGGATCTGAGGTAGAAGCTTGCACCACTTGGGATCATTGTGTGATTATAGTTTAGGAGGTTTTTCCTTTTTACCTTACACTCTTGCAAACATTTTATACTCTTGCCTTGTTGTCTTTGCTGAATGCCATAAGAGAGAACACGCTGGGGGACAAGGGTTCCTGAAAATGAAGACGTGTGTACATTCACAGCGTAAGCTGCGGAGGTGGTAGCTCCATGAGAGCTTGAAATAGTAGATTTAGGGTTATGTGGTTACTGCATTTTTTTCCTTGTAACAAGTTTAGGGTTTAATTGATGTATCACTTAATCAATTCTTCTATGAGAATGTTTGCTCCTGGTCATGCTCTTGCTTCTCCTGACGTAATCAAATCTATACGTGTTGCCAGCATTGCTGTGACATATGCACGTTCTTTAGTTCTTTATGTAGAAATTATTGAAGTTGCACGAAACTGTTTTTGTTTGTGACTAGGAAGCATGACCTAAGAAAATGGATGCATCTTCTATGTGCTTTCTGAAGGCATTTGAGGATACAAAATACTTTGGATCGCTGCCATCTGGACACCGCTCTTTCATATTGGACCCTTGTAGCGGCAACTAAAAAAGACCGCAATTAGACTTCCGAAATTCTCTCACATCTTCGTTTTTTGTTCATTTCCAAATTATGTACTATTGGTGTTACCTCCTGGACTTCTAGGAAATAAAAATTCACTTTTCATCAAAAACCGATGTTTTGAGCCTGCTACCAAAGCCTCCACGTAGGATTGGCAACAAACACCCCTGGTTAGTGTGAACCAAGTTGACCTTTACAATTTCTAAAACCGCTCTTCTGGCTTCCGTAATGCCAAGTGAGAATGGACCATTAGCAAAGAGTAGGGGAAATGTGGACACATGCATCAGACGAAGACGTGTTTTGGTTTCCTTTCGTCACCTACCTTGGAATTATCACAGTTTCTCTTCAAACTATGTGTTGGTTTGAAACTTTGGCTCTCCACAACTCTTCATGACTATTGTCATTAGGCCTAGGGTTTGAGTGAACCCCAAATATAGGAGACGGAAGTAGGATTGTATCAACGTTTTGTCCTTCATTTTTTGAAACACTGGTTAAGTTGTGCTGAGATCTTGTTGTTGTTTATTTATTTTTGATTGCATCTGGTGGATTTTAGTAAGCTGGAAATTGCTGCATTGAAGAGATACCGGAGGCATTTCAAATCGGTAATCTCCACATTTCTAACTCATACTTGAATCTCCATGTTTCCAACTCATACTTGAATTGCGATTTCTTCCTTTTTATGGGGTGTTTCATCTTTACAAGCTTTTTGAACACCATTCAAGAGTGTATTTGGTCAATTTCAAAATTAAGGTCGCATCTACTAATTTTTCCTTCTTCTTACTTTCCTCGTTTTAGGTGGAAGTTGATCCAAATTCAACCAAAGAGCAACTTCTACATGTTGTCGGTTGACACTTCATGTAACAAGTGGGAATTGATCCCTTCACTCATTATTTTTTGTAGACTCCACTTCACATTTGTAATGCAACGCAATAATATATGAAGTTCAATTTTTTTTTCCATCACAACATTGCTTACAAAGTTTTCCTCACCAAAACTGACAGTCTCTTTTTATTTACACAAATTTTTGATTGAACCTCAAACATCATGCATTTTTCTCTTCCTCAAAGTACACATTACACCTCTTTTTTGCTCATGGGTTTTCCAAAATTTCGTTCTAGAGTATGCTTTCACAACAATGGTTAAATTTTACCAAACCGTGAGGAATGAAGGGCATTCACCGTATGGCTATGTATAAGGATGTAGGTTTCTATTAGCAAGCTCTTGTTCAAACACAAACCGCCTACATTTTCCGCTCTTGTGTCCAATTTTTTTGAAGACAGTTGCAAGCAATTATGGTGCTTTACACAAAGTGTTCAAAGGGACACCACAATACAAAACCCTTACTCACACTTCCTCAAAATTATATATTTTTGTATATGTGAACAGATAGTACTTATCTAAAACCACGTACCCCACCGCCCACCTCAATACCCTAAAAATACATTGCAACTTTTTCCCAAACCTGCTGCTCTAAAAATGGGACGGCTCTTATGGATGTACATCGTTCCTTCATAAAGCCGGGTGCGAATGGACCTTTAGGTAGTTGAACCTTTCCAAACACACGATTCATTCACCTAAGACCAGGATTAGTCGTTTTTGTTTTTGTTTTTTTTTCAATACACTATTTCGAAAGAGTTCATTTTCATTTTGTTCATTTGGTTCCAAATTTGTGAGCGTTTGGAAGTTCACACCGACTCAGTAAGGCAACGAAGATATTCCGTGGTAATAGGAGGAGCTACCCCTAACACCGTTGCTCCGAGGGGCTGCAGGAGCAACAAACAAGAACCGCATTCTTCGCCTCTCCCGATGCTCGCGAACGAGGAAATTCGCGAGGCACTGGTTCAGCCGGCAACGCCAGATTGCAGTTAACCAGCCAGCAGAGCATTCATCGATCGAGCAGCAACAAAATTGACGTATGGTTCTAGCAAGGGGCGATTTGAGAGGCCCATGAATGCCGTCCGTCGTGAGCGACGCAGAGATTGATTGATTGATTGAGAACAAACGATGGCGACCACACCGGCGAGTACGTCACCAACGCCATCATCGCCAACGAAGACAAATTCGCACGCTGTGCACGCGCTCGCTGCCCAGCTCCCAGCTGTTGTCGCCAACTCATCACATCGCCATGTCCGCTGCATTGTCAAGCTTGGTGGGTTCCTCGTTCGTCATCCTTTTCAAATTCCGTGCTTTTTGATCCGGTGATGGATGAAATGATTTCAATTGTTGTTGTTCTTGCAGGTGGGGCAGCCATTACTCGGAAAGAAGAGCTGGAGACCGTCAATCAGCCGGTATTAGCAGCCACCACATTGCACTTGAAAGAAGCGATGGGACTGCCTTTCGCAATTGTGCCCATGGATTGGAGCAGAAAGGAGGGCTCCGTGATTGCAGATCTCATACCCAACTGCTCCGGCCAAAACTTGGAGTGCCCAAATGCGTTCATCTTAGTTCACGGAGCAGGTCCGGTTTTGTGAAAATTCAGTAATCCAAATGGGGCCATATCACCAAAATCAGTGCAAAATGTTGCAGCCTTTACTCAAAAATAAACAAAAAAAGTACCAAGTAGAAAGTCCTTATGATGCTCAATTTGGGACTATTGTGAACGTAACCCTAAACCTCAGGGCTAACTGAGGTTTCTATCATATCATGTGTCCTTTTGCTTTGGAGCAGGTTCATACGGTCACTTTCAAGCTAGTAAATCGGGAGTGAACAAAGGCGACTTGAAGAATCCTCTCGTGAAGGCTGGCTTCGTTGCCACTCGCATTTCTGTGAGTCTTCAGCTCTTTGTTTTCTGACTTTCTCTTTATGCTCTTGCAGTTGTGATTCCAGCCCCTTTTTTATCCTTTGCTTATTGAAATCATGCAGGTGAGCAAGCTGAACCAGGAGGTGGTGCGATCCTTGGCTTTAGGTGAGAGCTTGTAGCACTTGTCCATGTATTTCTTTTCAAATCTATTCATATATTAATGCAGCTTTTTGTTTTATCATCTCACCACAAGTCGTGGAAAAGCTCTTGTGAGAGTGTGTGCACATTGACTAGTTTCTCTTGATAGCCAGATGATGTTGAAATTTCAAAGTAAATTTTTGTCCTTGGTGCCATAAAGTGAGGATTTAGCATTGTCATAGTTGTGGCCACAACATTACCATACTAATTAAGTAGTACGTAAACCCTGCGTTTGTGGTTCAGAGGGTATTCCTGCTGTTGGAGTTTCTCCATTTTCTGCCGGCTGGTCTACGCAGAACAAAGTGGTATTTTTCTCTACTCATTTGAGTCAAAATTCCAGCAGTGATGTTTGATTATTCCTCAGGAGTCGTGCATGGTTACAGTGTCGCTATTGAACAAGACCTGGCCTCTGAAAAGCCCTTTTGGCTGACAAGGAGGGTTGTTTTAAAGTGTACTCTGACAGTGCGCTCTGTTTTTACAGTTGAAACGGGACAATGTTTCGGAGGTTCGTCGAACAGTGGATGCAGGCTTTGTTCCTGTACGTCTCCCCACTTAAATCCTGCATTCACACAGCATTTTAGCACTTCTATCTTCCTCTCCCTTTCCTGGGTCAAATACATTTATTGCCTATGTCTGCATAGAATTTTGAAGTTCCCGTTGCAAGTTAGGGTTTATGTTAAAGATAATTGTTGTTTGAGTTCCTGTCATTCTTCAAGCTTTCACTAAAATGCTTTACTCTGGGGTGCAGGTATTGCATGGGGATGCAGTGTTGGATAACTCTCTGGTGAGTATGTAGCAGATGTTTATAAACCCTGAAAACTAAATGTCCAAGTGCTTAAATGGTCGAAAAGGTGGAGACTAGTAGGGAGTTAACATTCATCAAGTAAGAAGGTGAACGAATGTACCAACAGAAAGAAGCGAAGAAAGCATGCCTAAATTTTTGAATCATCATAGAAATATGCCTCGGAAGATCCGCTCTTTTATTTTTGCTTCCAAGGTAGATTTTCTTAATCTTGTTTGTTGTTCTATAGGGTTGTACAATTCTCAGTGGGGACGTTATCGTGAGACGACTTGCTCAAGTTGTGAAACCCAGCTTCGTTGTATTTCTGGTATCCTGCTAAGAATTCTTGATATTTGATGTTTCTACACTCTAGAGTCTAGATAGGTCGTGTTCAAAATTCATATTTCCACTTTTAAGGAATCCAATTTTCTTAACCAAAATCTGAAGACTAATGTGCCTGGCGTGTTTGATCGTTCTCCTGAAGAACCAGACGCAACGTTGTTGAGAGAAATTGGTGAGCTCATCGATTAGAGACCCATTGTGCCCCCAAGTTCTTTTTTATGTCTTTTATTCTTTTCTTTTCTTCTTTTCAGATTTTGAAGCTTGTTACTACGATGTCATGCATGGTATTTTGAGTATTTAGTTAAACCTACATATCTACTTATAATGTCATCACTTTTTTGTACTCAAAGTGGTGTTTGAAGACTCCAGTTGGACTATTGTGGATCCTCCTTTCGGAGTAAACAGCAAGAATGACGGTATGCTTTAAAGGACACTTTTGTTTTGATGCTAAGCAAGTAAATTTCTCTTTTTTTTTTCTACTAGCACTTGAGGTTTTCGCTGGATTATCGAAATATTGTGAACTTTGTTGTGCCTGCAGTTCAAACAACCGTTGCAGCTCACGACACAACTGGAGGCATGTCCACCAAAATCGCTGAAGCTGCGTCTATTGCTGCCATGGGCATTGACGTCTACATTGTGGAGGTAAGCAATATTTTAAAGGTATTTACTCTCCCAAATAGTGTGACTTCAGTAAAACAAATGTCACACATTGCTTTCTTTGGGGTAGTTTTCTGATCTTTCTCCCTCAGAGTAAATTCAATCTCTCTTTGTTTTTTAATTTATCAAACGTAGCATTTTCTAGGAATATTTTGATTAGTTTTTTTCATTTAGCTGGGCATGAGTTCCTGACTGTTCAACTACTTCTTATCATGTCCTTGAGCGCCAAAATTTGAGTTGAGGATAAATTCTAAATTAGAAAACAAGAAAGAACTAGGTAACGTGGAAATTGACCTGTATACGGGAAATATCATTTCCATAATGAGGTTCTACTTTTTATTACTATATCATACTTTCAATGGGTGAGTCTTGTTCTATTATGTTAAATCAAGGGTCTCAAATGGACACCAAAACGCCCCAAAAAACATAAGATTCTAAGATACATTCATGCTTTTTTCATGTTTCAGTGTTTAGTTGCCACCTCTGTACAAATAAACTCCATTGAGGTTATGGAAAGATCACGCCTAAGAGCCTCCTCTTGTGCACTAGTTCTACAGCAGTGTCCTTTACAGAAAACAACAAATCATAAGCTACTGCATTAACTAGATTTTGTATTGCATATTTCTGTAGCGTAGGCTTTGGTTAAGGCTCTCTATATGGTTGAGTGACATTCCAAGTGATGCAATTGGTTCTTTGTTTGCCTGATGTTGCTCGCAGGCAGGAACTCCTCATGCCTTGGAAGCTTTGAGAGGACACGTCAAAAATCTGAAGAGCAAGAAAACCTGGATGGGCACACTAATTAGAAGCGCTCTTGGTCGAAGCTCTTAGGCCGAAGGTAGGGACTCCCATTATTGTTGCTTTCAAAATTCTATGCTTTCTTGTTAGCAAAATGAAAGAGAATTTCATTGTACCAAAATAACGTATTACTTGGATGTTGTACTGTATATAAAAGTTACAAGGTCGTCTAATACCGACGCTGAAGAGGTTTGCAAAAAAAATTGGGTGGCGATTTATGGATTTGTCTACTTTATAATCTTAGTGACTCAGCAGATGTAAACTTGTTCTTTTGTTTTAAGTATATATGAAAAAAAGAAATAATGCGTGATGTTCCTCGAACTCCAAGACATTCTGGAATCCGAGGCTAAAATTTTAAATGTTTTTGTCCTTGGTTTTCATTTAACAGGACTTCAACCACTCTTTTTACAACTATACTTGTGTTATTGTCCCAGCCTGCTGGAGGGTAAACTTTAAATGCGTGGCTTTCTTGTTTTAGTACATCACAGAGTTGTTTCTATGTTAGCAAAGTTTTCATTTTAATGATAGAGAAATATATCCTGGAAAATGAAAAAAATCTTGAAGTGGCACTTACCATTAATTTTACACTTTCTAATGACGCCACAAAAATTTGGACTCGTCTTTGAAAGTAGCAAAAATCAATTAAAATCCCACTGGGATTTCAAATAGTGTTGTAGAAAATGTACTGATGTAGAAACTCAAGTCCAGCCAAATAGATT
This sequence comes from Ulota crispa, assembly GCA_963920765.1. Taxonomy (NCBI): domain Eukaryota; kingdom Viridiplantae; phylum Streptophyta; class Bryopsida; order Orthotrichales; family Orthotrichaceae; genus Ulota; species Ulota crispa. Next base: position 6,450,196 of record OY987245.1, read on the forward strand.
CACTCCTCTTTTTGACTTATTAAGGTTGAGTTTTGGTTATTCTCTCAATTGAAACTATATATGTTTCAAAATTATATATATATTACAATTTCCCCTTGCTCAATACACCTCAAGTATTCATTATCTTTTGTCTCCCATTCTAGCAAGTGTTGAAGATGAAATGACTACATTGAGAGGAGGAAGATTACAAAGGGAGCTTAAAAACTATCCAAATATTTTTGGAACATGAAAAATCTTAAAGTGAAATCTATATTAGAGATTAGAACAATAGAAAAGATTACCATAAAATCAACAAACTTCATATGAATAAAAGTGCTACGCTTGGTGTTTGTCACAATAAAATTATCTTGTTCTTTATGCTCAAAACTTAACGCAAATGCTTTGCAAGGTGGGTATTGCAAGTGTACAACATTTTTCCTTAACCCCTCAACGCCTGAGGGGTGATTATTTTGCCCCTCTGAATTTTGTTCAGGGATACGGAAAGTTTTTTCAATATTTTTTTGTGGTTATTATTATATCTAAATTGTTGTTGAAGTCTAGTTTCAGCATCAAGAGCCTGATCTTGAAAATGAATTAACATGATTTGTCTATTCAAGATCTTATGTAAGGATGTCCATTGCAAATCTTCACTTTCTAGTGTTGAAGGCTTTTGGAAATGAGCCTCAAGTACACTAGAACTTGGAGAAAAATTTGCATTAAAATTTCATTTGAATAAATTGTAGAATAGATTTTGAGAAGCCATAAATTGATTGGGGTTATGCATGTTATACTTTATATACTCATATTTTTTTGGTACCCTCAATTTTAGGTTTGAGATGCAAGAAGAGGATTGAAAGACTTCAAATCACTTTTGCAGTTTTAACACCCTCATGATCAAACATTGTAATCTTTCAATCCATAAGTGATATAGTTGTGATTTCTTTTTGTATGCAATCTATAACATGTCTACTTTGAATTTGTACGGTTACATTTCAAAAAAAATAATGAGATTGATCAAAATGCCAGCATTTTGTTCACTTTCAAGCAAATTTTGAGATGCTCCAAAATTCCAAGGGCAGTGACAATCTTACATACAGCCTATTTGAGCCATTTAGTTTTTTTGGTAAAATGTGAAGTATGATTGGTAAATTTTTGTTGGAAAATTTATCATTGCATCCTTACACAATCCCAATCAAGCATACCAAATATCAATTTCAAGAAAGCAAAACTTCCTTTGTGGTGAATTTTAAAGTGAATTTTTATGATTTTACATGGTAGGTTATTTAAAACAATGGTGATGAATATTTTTAAATTGATTAAGAAGGTATGTAGAGAACATCCATACGCACATCTTCCCTTCAACAAATATATCCAAAAAAAGTTTCACAATTCTTTCTATAGAGATTTTAATGTTAGAGGGACAATGCTTGAATTTTGTACAATATGATATAACTTTATTATAATTAGATTTTTTAATTTGCTCCTCACATGGTATCTAATTTTGTACATTTGCTCATGATGGTACAATTACTTTGCCAAAATCTAGTTTTCTTAGATAGAGACAAGATGTGGTTTAAACTTTAGAAGTAAATGAATGAAATCATCCATGTATAGTGTTCAAGTGGAGAATACAAAGTGAAGAAAATTGAAGTTTGACTACACGGTTACAAGCACTATAGTCTTAACGCAAGAAGCCCAAGCAACATACTGATTCAAATGTATGATTTCAAGTCTTCAGTACCCACAATCAAAAAAGGATTTCTTGATGTACTCATGCTTTTGAGAGTACATTGCCCAAGTGTTTGTACAATTTGTTAATGTAGACTATGGTACATTGGAGAAGAAACAAGGAAACAAATTAAGTTTGTATTTTGTTACAAAATGTTCTTGCTAAATAGGTTTATAAATTCAAGTGATCTATTAAGTTCAAAAAAACCATTGCTAATTTTCTATGAATGTCATACTAGTTACCAATGACTTCAATTTTGGAAACCATCTTTTGGCATAACTATAGTCAATTACAATTATGGTAAAGAATTTTTGGCATAAGAATAGTCATTTTGTCATGGTCTATGACTATAATTAGTGCAACTACTTTCTAGCAAATGCACCCTTACACACAATCACTTATGCGCCAAGTGCTTAGGGCACAATCAATTTGGGAACAACGCACCAAAAACATTACTATTTTTTTACTAGTATATGATTAGAAACTAAGTGTGATTAGTATTGTTGGAAGCGTATGCAAAATCTCATTAAATAAATAAAATTATACATGGAGTTGGAAATTGGACAATCAAAATAAAGCTCATTGAAAATTAGCTAAATGACAAACAACACGGGAAATCAAGCTTTAGAGGGGAATTTATGGTAATGGCACACCAAATTTTCAAATTTTAGTGAGCAATTGCCTTGGATTTTCTTTCCTAAGCATGGTTTGCTATGTTGTTTGTCTTTTAGCTGTTTTTCAATAATTTTTATTTTGATTGTCCAACTTCAAATTAAAAATATTAAAATTTTAAATTTAATGAGATTTCATATATGCTTCCAACAATAATAATCACACTTTCTAATTATACACCAATCAAAAAATAGTAATATTGTTGGTGCATTGTTCCCAATGCTAGATTGGTGATGCTCTTACATCTATTTTTGAAAAGCCCTCAAAGTTCTTGTCTCCCACCTATACTTTTCAAGCTTACTTCACAAGCAATCATATGATCAATCATCAAATAGATCATAAGATATAGCTCATTGAACTGAGGATGAATAGAGAATTCAAGTGTCATTGCTACACACTAAGATTGTGTGAAGAGAACAACATCATATTCGTTAATTTGGGCCACTGGGGTGTCCCACTTTGTAGGTCACCTTAAACCCAAAAATTTACCTTAAACCAAATTCGAAGGTAATCAGGTTCAACCTATGCCACTAAGATTTTTTCCCTCTCAAATTCCTTCTCTCAGGTGAGGACACGTGTACATAAAAAATTGTTGAACTCGATTTTAGGTGATCACCTAAAACCCTCACCTCAAAATTTGAAAGTCCCAAAATGTACCTTCTACCCCAGTTTAACAAATATGACATTGAACACTTTAACCCCTAAATTCCCAAGGCACCCAATTTGGGTGTTTGCAAAACTTTGAAGAAAAATAAGATTTTTTCAAATCACTATTTTTGGTATTTTCTTTTGAACTCAAGTTTGTTTTGAAGTCTATCTTCAACATCAAAAATATAATTTTGAAAATGAATGTTCATAATTTTTCTATTCAAGATTTTGTACAAGGGTGTCCATTGCAATCTTGAGTTTTCTAGTGTTGGAAGATCTTGAAAATTAGCCTCAAATACACTAGAGCTTGGAGAAAAATCTAGATTAGAAACCCATTCAAAAAAAATACAAGAGTAGATTTTGAAAGCCGTAAATTGGTTGAGGTTAAACATGTAATGACCTTAAATCTCATATTTTTTTGATGACCAACTTTTTAGATTTGACATGTGAAATGCGGAAAAAAATTCAATTCACTTTTGCAGTTTTAACACCCTCATGTTCAAACATTATAATCTTTCAAATTATAAGTGATATTGTTGTGTTTTCTTTTTCCATGTAATCTCTAACATGTCAAGTTTAAATTTGTATGGTTACAGTTTAAAAAAACTTGATGAGATTTATGAAAAGGTTGGTTGATTGTACACTTTCCTGAAAATGCCAAGAAGTTCAGAAAGGCCTTGGGCATTTAGGGGTTAAGGGGCCTATGCACTTGTCAACCAAGTATCGCATGTCAAACCTTCAGCTTGTATGTTGCAGATGCGCTTAAAGCATCTCTTGCAACACCTGGATAAATGAGATTTCACAGGGAGAATGACGCGAACCTTCATGGCAATGCTTGAAGTTCTTATGCAACCCTGAAACCTTCAAGGCCTGCACATGCATGACAATGAATCACACGGGTACATGTGGCTATGCAGTGGGGTTGTGCGTGAATAGTGCGTGAACAATGCTCGCTAGGGACAGTGAAGAGGACTTCTTGAAAGTTGAAATTTGACGAGAATGCGGCTCAAGATGAAGGCATTGTGACTTGCACAAGGATGTCTCATGAACTGTTGAGGATTGAAAACGAGGAAACCGTTACAACTGGGTAACGCGGGGCTTAAGTAGCGTGTTGCAGCTGCTCTTAGTCTTAGCCAGGGAAAAATGTGAAGCCTTGCAGTGAGATCATTGCATATTTCAACACACTTCGTCTGGTCCTTATCAAATCTGTGTCTATAAATTTAAAAGGAAGATTGGATTTTAACTTTAAATTTCTTTAATAGTATAGATGTTGCAGTCTTTGTAGAATCCATAAGGCTGTAGCTTTACAGCTAATTCCTTCCGTATTGACCTCAAATTTAATAAAATCCAACATCCATAACCTTTTCAGAGTACTACTATTCCAGACCAGCATGAAGTTTTGGCCGTGTCCATACACACTTCCATATATTTGTCAGAGTTCCATTTTGAAGCATACCTTCACCCCTACACAATAGAGTGAAAGCCAAATGTTGTACAAGTTGCAAGAGATTTGATTGAGTGAAATAGCATATGAGAAGTGGTGGCAAGCATACGGGGCATGGTTGCAAGTAACATTTTACAGGTTGCAACCAATCAATATCCCTTGCAAGCTTCCCTATGTAAGTTTTGTGGTAGCGGGAAAGCAGTTCGTAAGGGTTCAAGCATTTTCTAAACCCTTATTATGGCAACCATCACCAATTGTGCCGGTCAATGTTTTCTATGCAATAGCAATTTGAAGCCCTAAAACTGGACATAAAAGAAGTACAATCTTCAATAATTTACAAGTGTGTGCATTCACATCTAATCTTGTTGCTCACAAAATTTGAGATGAATTTGGGGCTTATAGAAAATTGTAAAAATCATCAAATAGCAACTACCTACCAAAAATTGAAATTTTGTCATCACATGTGGTTTGTTCAAATGTTATAATCTCCATTTCCTTTGGTGAATTGTGCCCAAAATTTGCAAGTCGTTTTCTAAGTAAGTGATCCAGTATTTTCAATGGTCTGTTTTCATGAATCATCCGATTGACCAAGATACAATGCATCAAAGTTGTTGATTTCCAAAAATCTTGATTTTGGTGAAAACGACTTGGACGCTTTAGGAATAACCCTTGTGCACTCACCTTTTCAAAACAAAACGAGATCGCAGACCATTTTGGTCCGCTTAGGCGCTTGAGGGTTAAGCACTATGCTAACTTTCTTGCACTTATTATGTTTGCAATATGCGGTACGAATTGTCTGCTTCTACAACTTTTGAAAATATAACTATAACAGCCAAGTGTTTGCTACACAATTGTGGTGCCAGTATGCAATGGCATGTCTAGCCTAGCATATTGGTGTTTACAGATGAGAAATCATTCAAAAACAAAGGGTTGTTATAATCTCCACGGTTCAAGGGATTATATACAAGTTATCTTATCCAAGTTGCCAATATTGAGATGACTACAATCTTTTCATTGGTATGCCATTTCTTTACAAATGTAGGGTAGTTCGTATAGAAAACTTAGTTCACGTTATTTGTTAAATTGAGAAAAAGAGTACATTTTGGGAATTTTGAAGGATTAAGGTAGTCACCCTAATCTAAGCTTTAGCATTTTTTCTGGTACAAATATTTTCACTTGAGAAGAAGAATTTGTGAGAGAAATATTCTTAGTGACTCAGACCAAACTTGATACCTTTGAATCTGGTTTAAGGTGGCTATTTTGGATTAAGGTGTGGTACAAAATGGAACCCAGCGTTTTCCCATTTTATTGTAACGAGTTGTATGTAATGAAAGAACTTATCTAACTGGGTAAATGATTGATCCATTACCTCATAACAGTTCAATTTATAATAATTTATGACTAAAAAGTCTTTCATCCTTTTACAGTAATAGCATTTTATCAGTGTGCTTGTGATTTTTTAATTTAAAACACAGCTTTGACATTTCCAAATGAAGTAGGCTAGTCCTCAATTTTAAAATTTCTATATTATAGTCAACAGATCCAATCATTTTATTCTCACATCACATATTCGTTACGGCAATTTCTCATCTCCAGCTGCAAATAGTTAGATGTGTTAATTGAAGTGCAAATAAAAAAAATTAAACAAATTCTTCCATACCATGTAGTAATTTTAATCAAAAAAATTTGTCACTTCTAAATTTTGGAAAATTTATTACCTATTCGGAATTACAGTTCCAAGATTTGTTGTAAAAATCAAAAATTTAAAAAGCCAGTTATAAAAGAAGATATAACCGTCTACAGTCAGTGCCACAGACCATGACAACCACACAATTCGAGTTGGATAAGATCCTTTCACTCTGTTACTGTAAACAAGTTTGTACACTAATTTATCAAGGCTCCGAACAGATATTTAACGAAACTGCAAACGTCACGAATTTTCGTGTTGAACGTCAGGTCCTGAAATCTAATACTGCATAACCTATTCTATGCATATTTGAGAGATCGAGTATTGCAAAAATTGGGTATTTTCACGGACTTCCGTTAAAAACGTATTCATAATCAAAAAGTCTTTCCAATACTTCGTATAGATGCTGTAGATAGCGTTCAGCACACTACCGTCGATCCAAGACACCATAGTTGGTATACAATATGCAAACCACATAACGTTAATTGCATTTACAAGAAAACCATCCGGTACAGAAAGATCGACAAATCCAAAGCGCGCCCTTGAAGAGCATCTAGATCACAAGGAAGAGTAAATAATTACTACTGCAAAGTCATTTTCGAAGCTACTATACACTCCATTGCATGCAGCATACTACCTCTCTAAACCCATTCATTTAGAGACTCTTCGTGTAATCGCTCTGCTCCTTGATGTTCTTCTCCGTCACATTATCGTCCACTGTGTCTGCGTTTCTTTTGGAGCCGTATTGCACCACATCGTTGGTCTTGCTCTTCAACGTCCTGCCGGCATCTTGCAACTTATCCTGATAATAATACTCACCTCTCAAGGATTAGTATGCTCAGAAAACGACACGCACAACCTCCAAAATGCAGACTTCTGCACATTAACACTAACCCTGTTCTCCAAACATTTCTAATAAAAAGACAACTGCAGAGTGTGACTGGCTTAATATCGAACTGCTGTAGATGGTTATGAGGAACTGGGCAGAGCTGTATACACGGTTATAGCATACATACCATGATGTTGAGGCCATCAGGGTTGTCGGCCTCGGCCGCCTTTTTCTTGGTTTCATTGAGCTCACCAGTGGAGCTGTACTGCGTCCACTCATCTCCGGGCTTCCTTCCAACACCGCCTGGCTGGGTCCCTGCGGGCATCTTATCCTGAATCTGGTTCGAGACGTCGGTAAAGGCGTCCTTGATCTTATCACCGACGTTCTGCACGCACCCCATCGGCCATATTCGTTAAAATACACTCTAGCTCGGATTTACAACTATTTAGAATTCTGCACTTCGAAAAATCTCTTCAAGAGCACCGCCATAACAAGAACGATAAAGCTTTTGACACGAGCAAAAGATCACATGCCCTGGGATGTCGAAATGCACGCTCACCCTTTCGTCCTTTCCGGTTCCGGGCTCTCCAGCAGGACCAGCCATACGGATGGTGAGCGACCGGGCTGAGCGACTCGACGCCACCATATTGGTCCTGAAGCTGGCGTTGTTGAACGCCACGGAGCTGCTGGAAGACAGCTGAGCGGCATGCGGAGCCGCGATCATGGTTGCAGTGCTCATCATGGCAGCCATCGCCAACTCTGTGAAAGCAAACACACAAATTTCTCTAACTTACAAATGTACACTAAACGGCGAGAAACTGAAACTCTCGATTGCAAGATGGTTGCACTAGCTCTGATATTTGTCCCAGAGAATGAGTGTGGAGACGGGGGTGCGCGAGCATGGTACATATACGGGGCGGGTGCCAAGTGTCGAGGGGAAATCCGAGGGTGCGCAGGTGGCGAAGCGTGGGTGGATGGGAGGGCGATGGGGAGCATGGAAGTGGGGGCAAGCGGGTGAGGTGGGGTGCAGGGATTGCCGTGCAGGAGATAGTGCGAGAGCAGGGCACCCACTTGTCCGCTGCGAATTGCAGGTCGCGTGAGGGCGCCACACCTGGCCTCTGGCGACGCTTTTCATCGCACGGTTGCAGCGTGACCTCAGTGATGGCGATGGCAATCGAAGAGCGGGCGAGCTCGTAGAACTCTAGAAGTGGGGGTTGCCCATGCGAGGATAAAGGTGGGCATCACGCGCCTCCATTGGTCTTTTTTGATGAGGGATCGGCACTTGCGTCCTGCAATTGCTTGCTTGCCCTCGCCGCCCTCGCCCATGCGTGATCCTTCACAAAAACCGAGTCCACAGGAAAAAAAATTCTGCTATGCTGCAAGGCACCGTAAATTAATAATATTTTATCCAAAAATGTCAAAGAGTTCTTTACTGTGAATGTCGATAAAAAAAAAATTGGCAAACAATAGTTTCAATCTGTTTTTGTAACTTTTTATCTCAACCCCTACATGTATAACATTGTTAACCTTCATTGGGGTTCCCTTTTGCTCCCCCAATATGAGGATCCCAACAAATGCCATTTGTAAACTCTGGCAGAGAACCAATCAATTTTCAGAATTTACAATTAAAACCTCCCCCAAGTATATAGGGAGGCATATTCCTCCACGGCTGGTGGAGGAATCAAACCTGATGAACAATGTTATGTGCCCACGGTCCCAAATTTCAGTGTTGAAAACATCACATTTTGGTGTTATGGGCATTTAGGGATTGAGATCTTCTTGTTCACGGTTACAAAGAGTTTTAACTTATTGAGGGGTGCTATGAACAAAACAAATGGTTATTAAGTCTTTGTTGATTTATGATGTTTGGCATTGTAATTGAGAAAATCCCAAGCATTTAGGGACGATCCAAACCAAAACCATGTTGAAACAATATTGATTGCCATTGATGTAAATTTACCCTTGATTTCAAATAATATTAGAGCATTGAAACAATGTGAAAGATGGCTTGAAGTTGGCATTAGAATCCATTTTAAATGAAATATAAACTTTTAGGGGCACTTTATACTAGGGCCTCATTGTTGACCTAGTCGTTGATCCAATCTAAGAATCATCAAAATAAGCCAATAGAAATGCTTGAATCCTTGAATTGGGTTATTGCTTGGACTACGATGTTATATACTGAGGGTTTTCCCAATTGGTCTTGTTGATGATATGATTGTTTACGTGGCAAATTCTTGGCATCAAAAATTGTGTCTAAGGCAAAAATAAAGGGGGCATTAAGATGCATTGACCCAATTCAAGAACATGGACTTGGTTTGTTCACTTAAAACAGGACCATTAATTAGGTCCAAGAGTTTTATATTAGGGCCTAATCAAAACTTTGGCTCAATTGAGTATCCACTAGATTGTGAATTAAACATGCTTGGAATTAGGCCTTGATTCTAGTATAAAATGGCCTTTGTTATTGTTGCAATATGCTACTTAGATGTAAACATAAAGTTTCCATAATTGCAAATTTAATACTACATTTGTAAATACAAGTGACATCTTGATTCTCTATCTATCAATTAGTGAAGAGACTCTAGTTTGTACAACGTTGTACTAGAACTTGTGTAAAATTTCTATGACAAAAAAAAATTTCAAAGCAAGAGCGATTTGAAAAATGAAGTTAGATATTGAAGGTCAAAGTTGAAACAATATTGAAGTGGTAAACAAAGAACCCAACTAAAAATCAATATTCAATTGGTTGGCACAACTATACTATGCACTTTTGATACAAAGTGGTTTAAATATGGAAGATGTTTATGATATCAATTAAACCCTTTGTATTCTACCTATACAAAAGCATTTTTGCACCTAGCTCAAGGAAAATTTGATTGTAGCTTTAAGGTGCAATTAAATCCATTACCATGATTTTCACTTCTACCACTTGGAACTTTAAGTATGAAAACACCTTTATATGTGTTCCTTAGAAATGATCTCATTCCAAGTTTTTAAAGCAAAAGCAAAATACATAAGTGATATTCTTTTGTAGTGAGTTGCTTTCGATTTTGTTTTTGGTATTTTATCAATTTTGAATGTGTGTTAATATCTGCACTAGCTTTGTGCATATTAACCTAGCATTAAATTGTTAGATCCTCAAATTTTTAAATCCAAATAAAATCACAGCAGATTTTTAATAGCAATCATGGGGTTGTTGTGCTATATTCCAAACAAATTTTTCATATAATTTTTCAAAGTTTGCTACAGTATTTAGGTTTTAAATCTATTACATTAGTAAACTTTGAACATAATTTTTTGGGTATAAAAACCATATATATTTGTATTAAATTGTAAAACTGTATTAGTGTTGAAATCTGAAATAATTGATGCATATACATATAAAATACATGACTATAATTCAAAATGATATTGTATAGTGTGACTTTGGGATATTAGTTATCAATTTTATTCATTGTTGAAAGCTAAAAACCAATATTGTTTGAATGTGCATGTTATCATTTTCAAGGCATTTTTCATCATTCAATTTGCGCAGCATGTCAAAAATCGCAAAAGATGGAATTTTTTTTTGGATTTGATACTTTTTTGAGTTGCGTTTCTATGTTCTAGTGAGTTTTGTGAGAGGTTGGTTCTATTCCAAGTTAGTAATGACAATAATACATAATATATAATATAAGTGGATTTTTTCATATTCTATTGATTTGTAAGGTGGTTTTTGCAAAATCATAAAAGTATATTTTTAACTAGATCATTCCTTATTTTAATTCTAATATTACTCTTTATATAGTAAAAAGAAAATGTCCTATGCAATTGCCAATAGGATAAACTTCCCTTTTAACATTAAATAGATGAAAGATTTTATACTAACCTGATATAAATAGCTCAAAGCATTTATATCTACAAAGAATGATTATAATTTGCAATGATGTTCACTTGAAAACGGGAACTTGTTTAAGGTAGGAATACCCATAATTGTTAGTGTCCCCATAATCGTCACCTCTAAAATCTTGAAAAATCCATAGAAGTAAATATATGTAAGTACAAGGATGTATAACATGTGAACATCAAACCTTAGTGTTGGTTATGGGTACAATGGCAATTTGCTCTTTAAAATTTCACAACTTATTCTCATAGTATCCAAGTAATACATTAAAAAGTGCAAGCTTATTATTTTTCTGTTGCTAAAAGGATCCTATGATTTGCTAGATGTTTATTAATAGTCATTATGTTCAAAACCCTTAAACTAACGCTTATGGGTGCTCCTACCTTAAACACAAATTTTGGCATACATTAAATATTATGTTTAAATTAAAAGTAAGCAGTATAATAGAATTAGTCATATTTTGTATAGCCAAATATTTCTAAAATTTAGCAAGTATTAATATAGATCACTTTTTTTGTCTTTGAATTTTTGTACATGAAACACCAAAATCAAAACTATAAATTTGGTATCTTTATAAAAAGAAACAAGTCATCTAATCCCTTTGAAAATGGGTTTTTAAGCTTCAATTATGAATGAATGTCAAGAAGTTCAATGCCTATGTAAGTTTGATTGATCTGTTTATCTATGTTACCAAATTGTGTTGTTTTCTAACCAAAGTTGGTCATGAATTTGGTAAATCTTACATTTCTAAACAATTTTTTGCAACTATGTTGCAATCCAGTTAGTGTAAGTAAGTTGGAAAATACAGTTTAACAATGAATTTAGAGAAGGTATTAAAAATCAATTAGAGTTTAAAAAGTTTCAAATTTCCGTGCAAATTTCACAACAATTATAAATCAACACAATACATCAATCAAAAATTAATCTTGTGAGAATCAATGGTATCCATAATCAATTTAAGAGGAGATTTTTATTTATCTTCTCAAATTATATTAGTGATTATTGATGAGCACTATATGAATAAGATTCCACAAGGAAAGCACTCCCTTTTTTTTATTGTATACGTGCAATCGAATGAAGGGTTATTATAATTGCCTTGGTCTTAAATTTTTGACATGGTTTCATAAAAAGTAAGCATCATTGAAATGGGTATGGGCTCTTTATAAATAATGAAGGGTGTGGCATACTAATGAGAATTATACATTTTTTAGTTGTACAATAGCCTTGCTAATATTCTAGAAACAAAATATACACTTTTGTTGGATATATTTTAATTATTTAATGGTTAGCTAAAGTATCCCATGTTTGATCCTTGTCCAAGTATCCAATGTCAGTTAAATTTAGCAATAGCTTAGGATTGTAGGGTTAATAAATGATGTACAAGTAATGATACAGGATTGGACATGTGGAAGAACTTTCCATTGATGTTCATTGACGGGCTTGTGGCCTAGGCTTAGGGTTAGCGTGGGGTTTGAAGGTTGGGTTGGGCTTTAGCAACTCCCGCTTACACGCTTGCAAGTTTTATGGTTTTGATTGCACAGTTTATCTCAGATTCTGCAACAACGCTTTCTGTTTGTGCGCAGTTTTTGGACTTTGTAAGGGTTTAGGTGTAATGCTATCTCTGCATGCGGGTTCATTTCCCACGTTTTCTCTGATTTTTTTGCGTGCTCAACTTAAAAGGGGTTTGTGATTGAAGTGGAATGGGTTTCACTATATTTCCTTCATCCTATATTGAATTTACAAATTTGCTTTTAGGTATACTATATGATTTTCTATGCTTTCTGCTTTGTTTTTTCTTAAGTTCTTGTTTGAAGTATTATGTGATTGGTTAAAATTTATATTTTGAAGTATTTAATCTTTGATTACATGTGTGTAATTTTGTTTGTGTCATTGCGTATTTACAATGAACATAGGGTATACAAAAATATCACAAGAACTTAATTCAAATGAAGCCTAAGGTACATGAAATTGTCAAAGTTTAGAAATGTAGGTAAATATAACCTTATAGAAATCAATTTTTTCACCTACATAACCCCCATTTAGGGGTTTGAATGCATGTTACCCACAAACATCATGTATAGTGCACTCCCCGTGTAAAATTCAAAGATTAGGGTTTAAAATTTGGTTTAAAGATTATCTTTTTCTTATTTCTTTAGATTGCACTTTACAACACATTTTTTGAATTCCAAATGGAAGAGTATTGTACAAACAACTAGATAAAATGAATCTAGAGATTAATAAATAAAATAATTTTAAAACAATTACAAGGCCATATTTCAAGAATGACACAGTTGTAAGCAGGCTTCTATGATGTAGTTGCAACAACGATAAAGAAAAGACAAAACAAGTATGATAGAACAATGCAACGTCTTAAATAAATTAGAAAAAGATACCTGTAATAGTTTGTTGTTACCTTGTGTAAAATATTTTGAATTTAGACAACTTCAAATTTAAGACATCCTTTTATAATAGCAATCACTACATTAGCATATACCAATTGTGTACAAATATAAATAAAATATGTATCTTTCTAAGCAAAAAGTACTTTTTCTAAATGATGATAATTGCAAGAAATTTCAATTCTAATGCTTGATATCTTTTTGTCTATATTTTTAAAACACTCATAATTCACTATAATAGCTTTTAAAGCATATTTTTATTGTTAAATATACAAAACAATGTTTTTTTAATGTTTATTAACCCCTTGTCCCGTTGGGGGACAAGTTGGACTTTGGGCATGTACCTATGGCTAAACTACTTTGTGTGATTTTCTAAAACTTTTATTGAAGGAGGGGGATTCAAAGATCTACGTGGGCATCTAACTTTTTCTTCATTCTAACATTAGATGAAGAAGTTATGCATGAATTTATGAAAATTTGGGGAGGACTACCATTTGGGCAGCCCAAAATCTTTTCTAAATTTTACTTTTTTTTAAAATAAAAATTTGAAATTGGCTCTTTAGATTTTTTTATTCATGAGAAGCTTTCAATCGTTCAATTTCAATGAATGACATGAAAGTTATGAGGAGTTTATGTTTGCGGGCAGTTATGGATTCTCTACTCTAAAATAAACTTTCATGTCCTTTATTTTACTCAATTTTTATTATTTTGGAAAAAAAATTTAACTAAAGGAAGTAGATTGTTTATCACAACATTATAACTATTGGGATTAGCATTTTTTATTTCAATAATTAAGTTCTTAACAATTTAGAGCTTTGACTCATTCTCTACTTCTTTTTACTTACTAAATTTTCCCATGTCTTGAAAAGTTCCAATTGATTTGAAAATTCTCCCACACAAACTTAACTTGATCTCCTACATGGAAAAAATAAAGCACAACCTTGGACATAGCAATTTTTTTGTTATAAGAGGGGTCAAAGGCTTCCGAAATTTTTGGGCATCATGGAAAAAAACTCTTTTCTTCACTTTAGATGTAAATATCTCACTCCTCTCCATTTGAAATGAGCTAATTTTTTCCCACAAGTACCTCTTCCACTCTAGGGCAAGACCCTACAATTGGATCTCCCAAAAATAAAACATAAAATCATTTTTTTCTAAATCTCCTAGAAGTTACAATTTTTAGTGATTTTGGCAAAAAAAAAAGGGCTTGGTCCTTTAGGGGTTAATATATGTTACTATCTTCTTTGAATATTGTTAACCCTTGAACGTCACATAGGCTCTGGAGATACGGTACCAAATATGGTCGCAACCAATTTTTAAAAGTTTGAATCAGCTAGAAATTAAGTGTTACAACCATACATATTGAGGGTTGTATGATGGGGGGTGCATATACTTTTTTGGAAAGCCCTTAGAAAAGCTCAAATACATCCGTATATACAGCCGCAAAGGGCTTTTGTGCTGTTCAAGGGTTAAATGATCAAACAAGGAACAAGATCACCGCAAAAAATGAGCTAGAACTCCAACTCTCCAAAATTACAATAGTTTCAAATAATCTATTACAACAAGAATTTTTGGAGGGCTTTGGAGGAATTTAGAGGGCTTGGAGAGCTTGGAGGGATTTGAATGGTTTTGGAGGGTTTGGAGGGTTTTGGAGGGTTTGGAGGGTTTTTGGAGGGTTTTGGAGGGTTAGGAGGGTTTTTGGAGGGTTTTGAAGGGTTTGGAGGGTTTTGGAGGGTTTTGGATGGTTTTGGATGGTTTTGGAGGGTTTTGCTGTTTTGAATTTGAGGAAGACTCAATCCTTTCCTCGCACAGATTAGGGGTTGAAGGATTTTTCATCGCTCGTGCACGATTAAGTGCAAATTTTAGACCAGCATCGGTGCACGGAGCAGACTACACAGACGGCGAAAGAAAGATATGGTGGAGTATTAGCGATGTAGCCTGCATTAGGGTTTCACTGTAAATCCGGCTTTGTAAAATGGCTTGATTCAACCACAATGGTGCATTCAAGCACGCAGCTGGCATTCTGCTGGCATTTCCAACAAGTTTTAGAGGATTCCCTGTTGTTAGAAACCAAGGGTGGCGAAGAAAACAGTAGTGAATTCTACGAGTACAGTAAAATGAACCGGCGACAGAAATTCAAAGAACAAGGAGGACCTTCGAGAGAATCGCTGCAACGGTCGCACATTTTCTCGATCCTTCGACTAGTTCCGGCGATTCCCGGTCTTGTGAGCTTCGTGGAGTCGGGGGTTGAGTTTCGGCATCACGGAAATCGGAAGACAGAATGTGAAGAAGAGAGGTCAGAGGAGCTTCTTCCTGTAGACGTGTTGTGGCCCCTATCTGCCGTTGCTGAGCTTGGAGAAGAGAAAATCTTTAGGGTGGATTGGAATGTCATTCCTGCCAGTGCAGATCCGTTGCGAGGGTTTGGATATAAGACACCAGCTTGTACAAAAGGGAAGAGATCGCGTGGGAAGCAACCTCGTGAAGGAGGACACCATTGTCATGATGATGATGATCGAAGAGAGGGTAAACTAGTTCGTGGAGCTCGGAAGCGATCTCAGGTGGAGAGCATTGCAACCGCTCTCAAGGTGCTCAACCTTCCCGCAGGTATCTGTTCAACATCTAGAAGTTTAGGGTTTAGGGTTCATGCTCGTTGTGACAGGGGTTTAGGGTTTAGGAGATGTTGTTGAGGTGACGTAAGGTCGAGGATACTCTTTCTGCCACATCAAGCATTTTAAGCAAAATGTGTAGGAGTGAGAGATCGCTGGATTATAGCTCACTGGAGGGATCGCTTCGGGTAATTCATGAACCAAACTCTCTTGCTTTTTCACTTGATTTTATGATGATTTTGTGTGCAATCATTTAAAGCGGGACGTTGTAGAATACTATTGAAGGGCAGTAGACAGCTCTGTTTCCATTCAAAGAGGAGTGACCATAGCCAAGTCATGCTTACACCCTAATTCTCAGTGCTAGTGCAAGAAGGCATGGTAGCTAAATAAACTATGTTTTGAGATCTTTATGTAAATAGAAAGCCTTCAACAAGGCGCACTTTTCTATACATTGTAAACAAAATTTAAGTCCTGGACCATCTATTGGCTCATTTCAATCCCAAGCCTTCTTGCACTACCACAGATAAAGCCACTAATTGAAAGCCAACTGAGTATATAAAAAGAGATTAGTTGCTGTCTGTAACTTTTAATAGCTGCTGGGATTAGTATAGGACATGAGATCAGGTCCCTAATGATTTTGGAATTGTATTGAGAGAGGTTCTGGAGAATATTTTGCAGATAGTCAATCATTTTTCACTGATATGAAAGTATTTTCCCTTCTGCGCAGGTTCCATGGTAGTGGATTTTGGGAGTGGTTCTGGCGCTCTGTCTCTTCCTCTCGCTTGTCTATTCAAGGAATTCACCTTCGTATGCGTGGACTACAAGCCGGAGAGCTTAAGGCTGCTTGACCTGCGAGCGGAAGCAGCTAATTTGAACAATCTTACTACCTGGCAGGTATGTAACCGGCTATGCTACACCTCAAGCTGAAGTACATTTAACCCTCTCTAATTGCACGCTTTGCATTCGCACATTCCCAGTACATCCTGAAAACCTGTCATGTATTGTATACATCTGATTGGACTACTTCCACATGTCAAGTTGTGTATTCATGTGAGAGGAGCTCATTTGTCCCCCAGGCTTTTAGAGAGGATTAAGTGTGCTCAGTAACGTCGTAGTTCTTCATCTGATGGATTTTATTTTATGGAAAATTTCATGTATACCCCTGAAGTTTGCAATATTTGCATAGATACCCTGGTTTCTCAGAAATTACACAAATACCCTTGGTCCATAATTTTCAGGCGTTTGTTATATTGTGCATGCCAGGTCTTTCTCCCTTGTGTGCACGCTGCTTCTTTTCCGTTCTATTGCACTCCTTGTTTTAACATTGGTCATGAAAGAAGTAACGTGCATAACAAAACAAACGCCTGGAACTTTTGGAACAAGGGTATTTGTGCAATTTCTGAAAAAGCAGGGGTATCTATGTAAATATTGCAAACTTCAGGGGTATCCATGAAATTTACCCTTTATTTTAATGCTTAGCCATTGCAAACCTTTCAAAGTCTGATACCGAGGATAGTATTTCGTGTTGCACAACTAAAATGGGGTACACCAACATTGAGGGCGCTTGTAGATTACTTTATTCATGGTCTTAGACCTATCCTCTTTGGTCCGGTCTCCATTCAAATTTGTTCTTATCTTGCTTTGTGCTGAACGAACCAATTGACAGGGTCGGATTGAAGACTTCATGGAGCCATTCGATGCGTGTGTGGCTCTGCATGCTTGTGGACATGCAACTGATCTTGCGCTCATGCAAGCTCTCAGATGGCGAGCAGGGTACGTTGTTTCTCCATGCTGTGTAGGAAAAATTCAGTTTGCAGTTGGATCGCCTTCCTTTATTGGAACCAGTCATGATAATAATAGTTACACTCCTGAGAATTTAAGAACTGCAACTACCAAACACGGGTATATGTTTCCTAACCTCTTTAATTCTAAAAACACGAGTGTTCATTTATCAACTCCTGTAGTTGTGAAAAACGACGACGTAGAGAAGCTCGAGTTTTGTGCTGGCACTCTTGTGGCGTCGTTGACAAAGTCAACGACTTTCAAGCAAGATATAAATGAAAGTTTGTTTGAAACCATTAAATGTACAGATAATGGTACAGAGGTGCAATTAAACTTGCCTAGACAAACGTCAGGGGTTGGAGATTACTGTTTGACATATCCTAGGTCCCAGTGGCTACGATCTGTAATCACAACAGACGATTTTCTACTTCTGGCTCGAACAGCGGACTGGAGTAGCTATGATTATGGTAGTGAGACTAGTCGGTTGCACTCGCTTTGTAAAGTGATGGTAGAACTGGACAGGAACCAGGCATCGCAAGAGCTTGGCTACCGATGTAGCCTGCTCGCTTTAGCTGATCAAATGGCTGGTGCTGTTGGAGTAAGTCATATTCTTGTTGGCAAGCCCCCTCAATGAATGCTCACTATCTCTAGTTTAGAGAGCAATTGTTCTCGTTATTTGTGCATTACTTGAGTTGTGTGCATCTTTCTTTCATGTTTGTTGAAAAAGTTGTCGAAGAAACTAGTTGGGAAGAACTTGAAGAGGCTTCGTGGATGTCTGTTTTGTGATTACTTCTTTATTGACCTCTTGGATTGCTACTTGTCTCTTCGAAGAAACTCAGATATGACATGTTTATGGTCATGCAAACAAGTTGCCAAAAACTAGCTTGCATATATAGGTGGAAGGTCATGCCTACACGCGTGTCCATCAACGTGGCTAGATTTAGCAAAATTTGTACCATTTTTTAATTTAGTTTTTCTGTACATGAGCAGTGTATTTAGCCACTTGAATTAATTATAAAAATCACGTTTGGGATCACTGGCTTGAACCTTGCACATGGACAGATTGCGTTTTGACAGAGTTCTGGTGGGTTAATTTGGTGGGGGCATTGTAGCCATGCCACACTAGAATTGGTCACAATGATAAGTGTTTTTCGACTTTGGAAAACTCAAATTTTTAAAGTTCAGTTCCTTTTGCAGAGAACTCGTTTAAACATTAATTCCAATTGTCAATCAGGGCAATGCCCGACGACAAAGGTGTTGCCCAACGTAAATCACGAGCAAGAAAGGATGATAAATTGAGGATGAGAGTTGAAGTTGGATGAGAAATCTGTAATGCCCGATTATCCCCTAAAGGATTGAGCCAAATTTTTAGTGAAAATCACTCAAAATTGCCACTTTTGGGGGGTTAGTAAGAAGGTAATTTTTTTCTGAAAATTTGGGAAATCCAACTATAGAATCTTGCCCTAGATTGGATTAGGTACTTGTGGAAAAAAAATCAGGTCATTCCGGATGGACATGAGTGAGATATTTACATCTAAAGTGAAAAGAAGAGTTTTTTTTCATGCTGCCCCAAAATTTCAGAAGCCTTTGACCATTCTTACATGAACATAATTGCTCTATGCAACTTTGCGCTTTGTTTTTCCCATGTAGGAGATCAAGTTAGCTATGTGTGGGAGAATTTTCAAATCAATTGAAACTACACAACACATAGGAAAAATTAGTATGTAAAAAGAAGTAGAGAATGAGTCAAATCACTAAATTGTTAAGAATTTAATTATGGAAATGAAAAATGCAAATCCCAACGGTTATAATGTTATGATAACAATCTACATCTTTTGGTTTTGTTTTTTCTCCAAAATAATAAAAATTGAGTAAAATAAAGGACATGAAAATTTATTTTAGAGTAGAGATTCCATAACTACCCGCAAACAAAAACTCCTCATAACTTTCATGTCATTGATTGAAATTCAATAATTCAAATCTTCTCACCTATAAAAAAATCTAAAGAACCAATTTCAAATTTTAATTTAAAAAAAATTAATTTGTAAAGAAGTTTTTGGGCTGCCCAGGCGGGCAGTCCTCCCTTGCTTTTCAGATTTTCATGCATAACTTCTTCAATAATTGTCGGAATGAGGAAAAAATTAGATGCCCGGGTAGATCTTTGAATTCCCCACTTTCAATAAAAGTTTCAAAAAATCACACAAAGTAGCTTATCCAAAGGTACATGCCTGAACTCCCACTTGTCCCCTAAAGGGACAACAGTCCTTTAGGGGTTATGTAGGAAAACCCGCAAAATTGAGCATTATGCCGCAAAAGCCTCCCAAAAATTGAATGGGGAGTTTTCTGGGAGTGATTTATGTTGTTTTTTTAGCACACTTCCATGCATGGCTTTGTAACTTTTTTTTGTTATTTTTGTAATTTTCTAATTTAGATGCAACACGAAAGTTGGCACTTACTACAAGCAAAGTTTTGGCAACAGAGGATGGCTATTCTACATGTGTATTTTTTTACGTATGCAAAGTCCACAAACATAAAACTTGCCCAATAAATATTGAGTGGATGGACCATGTAACTACCAATTTAGGATATCACAAAACAGAATTTATTACATTGTATGTAAAAGATTTCATGTCATATCATTTTCCCACTCTATTTTGAGTCTCAATCAATCTCTCCTTTACGAAGTAAAATGAAGGAATTCAGTTGCTGTAACTATCTCTAATGGATTCTCAATTCACTACTACGGTAGTCGCTCTAAAACCGTCACTTTAAGGGCTGTTCTGGATTTTCAGGGGCTTTTCAAGACGTGAAGATTTTCTGCCTAATTTTTTGTGAAAAAGAAATGGATGCAAAATGTAACCCATTTTTTTTCATATTTTTTGAAGCATTATTGAATTGTTGATGAATTTTCAAATTTGTTTGTAGTAGACACCTATTTGTGATTCTAGGTCTCTCATAAAGCGTTCTCCTGCAACTTGTAAAGAGATCAAGTGAATAGAGGAGTATGATTGGCTCTTGCAGTAGAATACACCTTTTCTTTTAAGATTAAGAAGGGTCCATTCAAGAACCACCTCACATCCATTCTTGGACTACCTATGGAACACTTTAAATGTGAGGGTCGTAATTAGAGCATACTACCTTAGAGCTTAATTGTATTCAAAAGCAAATTTATCATATCATTTTGGGTCAAAGAAAGAATCTAAAAAGTCCATATCATGGCCCTAGCTACAATTGTAAAGACCATTTCAATACATCCTAAAGTTCCCTTTGTAACCTTTTAGAAGTATGATACTAAATTTGAGGTTATTTTAAGTAAATTGGACAAAATACCTCTACTTTCTATCATTCCTTTGGTACATATGCATGTTATATATAATTATGTGAGGCTACAGTACAGGGTAATTAGTATATTTAATACAAGTTCTTTATAGATGTTTGGATTCATCTTTAGGTTGTGACAATTTCAAAGCAAAGCATCTATCCAATTAATTAGTAGATCTTTATTCAATAATTTTAAACACTCACTATACAATGTGCAACACCAAGCCAGCGAAGTGAAATCAAAGCATAAATTTAGATAATTCAAAAATGAATTGTGACCAATCCCTTAGAAATAGCTTTTTTAGATGATGGTTCCTTTATCAAGTTTATCCAATTCTTTCTCAAGTTCAAATGAAATCTCATCTAAATTTGGTTGAATTGAACTAAAGTAATGCATAAAATATCACATAAGAAAGGTGGATTTTTTGTTTCTAGAATCTTTAAACTTTTGCATACAATATTCAATGCTATTTCTAAACTTCACCATAGTCTAAAAAACCTCAACTCATTGACAAAAAATCATGGTTGTCAAGTAAATTTGCTCAATTTCAAATCAATTCAGTTGTAAAAAATTCAGTCAAAATGTGGATAGAGAAATGTTTTCCACTACGGATATAGTAAGGTTGGATCACTGGTAAATTACCAAAATTTCTTTAACCCCTAAACGTTAGGGGGGCACAGTAGATAAGTTGTCACATATCTCTAACATTTGCTACCAACAAGAAATTTGAACTTGGGATTTCAAATAGCTCACTGGAACCGCGTTTGTCAATATTCCAACTTCATTGTTGATTTCAAATATAGTATAGGTGTGGATCCATTCCAAATACAAGAGAAATGACCCGTATTGTACTAGTCGCAAAGGGCTTCTCTGATGTTTAAGGGTTAAGGCCATGATTGTGTGTTTGGTGGGGTTTAATTTTAATCATTCGTATAAGATTTTTTCTAAATTGAAATCAAGTCCAAAAATGACATTGGAATATTGTGCAGTAAGGTAGGAGGCTCATAAACTGTCCAGGCTCTAAAATCACTCACCTTCTCAAATGTACATTTTCTGGACATGCTGTTTTTCATATGTTTCCAAAATGTGAAAACGGTGTATATTTGAGGAAGTGTGCGATTTTAGAGCCTTATGCCACTTCAGCTTCAAATTTTCATAACTAATTCCACAAATCTCCAAAAAATATGAATCTTTTTGGGTTAGATGCCAATTCTTCTTGCCGCTCAAGGAAAATCTACTGATTTTTTTTCAAGAAGTTCCACCTCCCCAAAATTCAGTCTCAACCCTTAGGTGGTCGGTTTATGAGCCTCCTACCTTACACAAAAGTTGTAAGGTAGGAACACCCATAAGCGTCAGTGTTCCCCATAACTGTCACTTCTGAAATCTTGGAAAATCTGTGGAAATGAATAAATATAATGACAAAAATGTACATGTAAACTTGAATTCTTAAAATTGATTATGGGTGCAATGGCAGTTTGCTCTTTAAAAATTCATACAACTTATTCTTACAGTATCCAAATACTACATTCGAAAGTACAAACTCACTATTTTTCTGTTCTTAATAGGATCCTATAGTTTGTTAGTTGTTTATTAACAGTCATCATGTTCAAACCCCAAACCCCTTAGTTTGACGTTTATGGGTGCTCCTACCTTAGGAGTTCAAAGCAAATTGGGAGATGTTTGTAAAGTTGTGGTCCTATGAGAATCAACGTATCAGTATTCATCCACGGATGGATGAACCCGAGCTCATTCATCGGAGTCGAGGCTCCAGCAACGCTTCTCTCCCCCAACCCAGCAACGGTGATCTCTAGACTTCCTCGTCCTCGCCACCGCTGCTGCGCTCTTGCACCATCACTACTGCTTCTATCGCTATGGCAGCCATGGCCACCGCCGCTGCTGCAACAACAGCCATGACCCACAGCCTCGCTGCTCCTGCTGCAGCCACCGCATCGCCTCGACCTCTCTCATCGCTCTCTCCATTCAGGCCTCACACGCAATCCAGTCGCCGTTTGGGGTCGCTGCACGTCGCCTTCGCCCGAAATGTGCCCGCGGAGCGCAGGACCGTCAAGGTGGCCGCTCCGGAGCCCGAGATGTCGTCCGCGGAGCTCAGGGCGTACGAGGAATCCTGCTCCAAGCTGCAAGGCACCGCGCCCGATTTCTGGGAGGGCGAGTTCTGGAACCCGCTCGGATTCACCGTCAAGTACATGTGGGCCTTCGGCGTCGCCGTTGCGGTATTCCTCGCCTCCTCTTTAGGGTTTTATCGTTTTAAAACCAATTTAGAGCATTCTGAAGGAATAACTTGACAATGTTTTTGAGAATTTCGAGAGTACTATGACGTGCCGAATTTTGCATGTCCCTCTGCGTTCGGTCACCTGAATTTGTCCAATTACCTTAACAAAATCTATATTACTTGTTGTTTTAGGGAAACGCAATTACAAACCTTTGCGTCGTAAGAAGAAATTTTTATCAGAAACAGAGTAGTGCTCGTTTTATTTGCAACTTAATCTGTATAAGTTTGCATCCTGTCGTTGTTACCAGGATTTCTTACCAGCATGATGCCAGCAGAGAATTGGAGAGTGCATACCGCATCCTCATTTAAATTTCACACGGAGTTGAGATGGAATAGTTGCTCAAGCTCCGTCTGGAGCTTATAACCTGAATTTTGATCATTATGGAGTTGCATGTTATATAAGGTAGCAGCACCCATAACCGTGAAATTAGGGGTTTTGAACATGATGATTATTATTAAACATCTAGCAAATTATAGGATCCTATTAGTAAGAGAAAAATGGTGAGTTTGCACTATTATTTGGATACTGTGAGATTAAGTTGTGAATTTGTAAAGAGCCGACTGCAGTTGCACCTAATATCAACACCAAGGTAACACTAAGATGTAATTACAAGGATGTACAACACGTGAACATGACACCTATTCACTTCCACACATTTTCCAAGATTTTAGAGGTGATGTTTATGGGTACAGTGATGGTTATGGGTGTTGCTACCTGATGGAGTGTATCTGGACATTGTACGACATACAACTCCATATTGATCGAAAATCACGTTTTGCCTTCTCGTTCGTTCAGTATTCTAGACGAAGTTCGCTATAAAGAAAACATAAACGCCCTAATTTTCTTTGGACGTTTTGAGGCTCTGCTTTTTGTGCGGATAAGTTTTATGTAAGAAACTTAACCAATTCGCATGAGTGTGCTCTCTTTGCGAGGTTACTTAGAAGAGCAATCAGTTTGGCTATTACGAGAGCCAAATTCTCTTGAGATTTCAGTGTTTTTTTCAGTCAATGCATGATGATTTCTTATGAAATTTTGATTTTGATTTATTGCAGATAGTAGGCTGTCTGACGGCAGTGCGAACGTACAACTTGGGAGCCACGGACTTCAAGAACACCGAGGTGTTCAAAGAGGCGATTGAGTTCCAAGCGGGAGACGCTGAGCGTTCAGGTTTGCCAGCATTCGAGGAGGCGCCTTGAGGCGTTTGAGAATTAATTCTCTGTATAACGATGTTCAGATGTAGAGAGAGTGTATTTAGTTATACTTGGAGTTACTGCGCTTGGAAACCCCTCCCTCATTACCGCAACCTAGGGGGTATGATGATAAATTAGCTTTCATTCTGTCTAGTATATTGCAGACTTGGTTCGGAGGGATTTACATTGGTTTTGACGTAGAAAAAATGTTGAGGGTATTGTGATCCGTCCAATCGGCCTTGAAAAGGCTGGTTATGATCGGTTCCAAACAGGCTTGTTTGTTGATACCATTATTCATATTTATGATTTTCGCTTAGTACGGAAATTTTGAGATTTTTGCTGGATTATCTAAAAAAGCTCATTCATGCTGAGCTAAAGGTTCTACACTTTTACACCCTTTCAAGGTCACCGCTTTGAAACGAATGTCGTGTACATGAGCTTCCACGAGTCCTGGACTTTCTAGTTGGCCAAGCTCTCTCGTGTGTGCCCTTTTTATCGACTATAGGAACGAGGGTTGTAAAGCTGTTTAGTGGTAGTCACGGTTGGTCTGAGATTCAGATTTCCGTGAAGATTGAGAAAAGGTAGAGTGAAAGTACGAGCCAATATGATGGGAGTAGCAATACGAGATGAACCCAGAATTACGAGAAGTAAAAGTTTTCTCACGAAATCCCAAAAGATGTCATTTCTCCACGTTTGGGCAAGGATAAAAAAAATTCTCAATCCTCATGAAAAATCTCTCGCACAAGTCGCAGACTGACAGCTACGTCGGTTTCCGTGAAGATTGCTAATAATCAAAAAACAAACGGTGACTACCGCTTTTATGTGATTGTTCAGAAGGAAAATTGTGCAATGCTACAGAAACCTTGGAAAAGTTCCATTTATAATATGCGTAATGGACATGTGAGATATCGAAAGCTTCTGCTCCAGAAGCAGCCTAATTAGCTCAGCTGGTTAGAGCGTCGTGCTAATAACGCGAAGGTCACAGGTTCGAGACCTGTATTGGGCAATTTCGATTTTTGATTTTTTACATGCTTCCGGAGCTTGCACGTTTGGAATTGTTTTTTTGGTCGTGGAAGTAATTTTTTGGTCGTGGAAGTAATTTTTTGGTCGTGGAAGTAATTTTTTGGTCGTGGAAGTAATTTTTTGGTCGTGGAAGTAATTTTTTGGTCGTGGAAGTAATTTTTTGGTCGTGGAAGTAATTTTTTGGTCGTGGAAGTAATTTTTTGGTCGTGGAAGTAATTTTTTGGTCGTGGAAGTAATTTTTTGGTCGTGGAAGTAATTTTTTGGTCGTGGAAGTAATTTTTTGGTCGTGGAAGTAATTTTTTGGTCTTTGGAAGGAAAATTTCATGGGTACCCCTGAAGTTTGCCATATTTTCATAGATACCCCAGCTTTTTCAGAACTTTCACAAATACCCTTGGATCAAAAAGTTTAGGCGTTTTTTTATTTAATGCATGCCACTTCCCTAACAAAAAAGTAGTGTGTGCACAAAGGGAGATCAAAAAATTTAGGCGTTTTTTTATTTAATGCATGTCACTTCTCTAACAAAAAAGTAGTGTGTGCACAAAGGGAGAAGGAAGTGACATGCACA
Organism: Ulota crispa; assembly: GCA_963920765.1. NCBI lineage: Eukaryota > Viridiplantae > Streptophyta > Bryopsida > Orthotrichales > Orthotrichaceae > Ulota > Ulota crispa. The sequence continues at coordinate 6,476,249 of OY987245.1, forward strand.
ACAAAACAAATGCCTCAAAATTTTGGTCCAAGAGTATTTGTGAAATTTCTGAAAAAGCAAGTGTATCTATGAAAATATGACAAACTTCAGGGGTATCCATGAAATTTTCCCAATTTTTTTTTGTCTTGGAAGTATTTCTTTTGGTCTTGGAAGCATTTTTTTCGGTCTTGGAAGTTTTTTTTTTTCGTCTTGGAAGTTTTTTTTTGGTCTTGGAAGTAATTTTTTTGGTCTTGGAAGTAATGTTCTCGTGCTTAGAACCACTACAAGTAGAGAAATCAAAAGAGTTGTCGAGGACAAGAAGCAGTACTAAAGAGAGCCATGCATGTATTATACAAAACATATTGGTGGGACTTTGGCAGCATGGTCGACCCAAACCTTGAGTTTGAGTGAAGCCAAAAAGTGTTGCCAAAACTTCCCAAAATCGTTGCCAAAACTTCCAAAAAGTGTTGCCAAAACTTCCAAAAAGTGTTGCCAAAACTTCCAAAAAGTGTTGCCAAAACTTCCAAAAAGTGTTGCCAAAACTTCCAAAAAGTGTTGCCAAAACTTCCAAAAAGTGTTGCCAAAACTTCCAAAAAGTGTTGCCAAAACTTCCAAAAAGTGTTGCCAAAACTTCCAAAAAGTGTTGCCAAAACTTCCAAAAAGTGTTGCCAAAACTTCCAAAAAGTGTTGCCAAAACTTCCAAAAAGTGTTGCCAAAACTTCCAAAAAGTGTTGCCAAAACTTCCAAAAAGTGTTGCCAAAACTTCCAAAAAGTGTTGCCAAAACTTCCAAAAAGTGTTGCCAAAACTTCCAAAAAGTGTTGCCAAAACTTCCAAAAAGTGTTGCCAAAACTTCCAAAAAGTGTTGCCAAAACTTCCAAAAAGTGTTGCCAAAACTTCCAAAAAGTGTTGCCAAAACTTCCAAAAAGTGTTGCCAAAACTTCCAAAAAGTGTTGCCATGTGGGCAAAATGCAGAAAATCGGGAAGTGGGAGTATATTGGGGCATGGGACTTGCAATTCACACCAACTTTTGGCAAGATTTCAGTGGTGTGTGAACTGTCCCTAACCATTGTAACAAACTTATTTATTGATCACGAGGGCACTCTAAACATCAAAAAATAACATCTAATTTAGGTTTTCTTCCCACCTGATTTTCTGTCTGTCATGGAATTGAGTCCCTGAAATTACGTAATTAGACAATCCGACCCAGGCCATATAGACACACCTCTTCACAACTTCCCTTCTCTCCTGTGAAGGGCAGAAAAAGCCGCAGGCTTCTGCGATCTGTTGCCTTGTCGTCTCTAAGCAAGCTTATTCATTCCCGGTATGTTAACAAAAAGCCAAACAAAAAACAATGTGAAAGCAAGATGCCAGCTTTATTACATAACTTGAATCCGTGAGAGAAAAAAGTGTGGACAAATATGCGTCCTTTTATAAAACAATCTAGGAATACACTCAAAAGTCTCAAACCCAGATATATATTTTTCTGTGATGGTAATCTCTACCCATCACGTTGACAAAAGAATGCTAAGTGTTTTCTCGCAAGTACCCATGTGAAGAGCAAACCCAAGCTAGTCCTGAGCAACTCTTCCGTTCTCAGTGTTCACCTTCAAAAATAGACGTCATCCGTCATGTGTAGTAGTTGAGACCTGGTGCGCAAAGACAGAATTAGTTCAGGCAGATTCCAGAAAATAATTGAAAATTTCCGGGCTTGCAAGCAATAAATATTTTCACACGCATCAGAGTCGATTACAAGGGCCAACCAACATAACGATGGAAAGAACAAAGAATGCTGTAGCGTAGATTTTTCAGAAAATTTACTAAGAAGTTCATGAAGTGATCTTGCTATTTTTTATTTTGGACGCACTCGGGATTTGAAATATGACACGTGTCAAGAGGAATTGAAATCTGTTACAGGGATTTTTACATCATCAAAGACAATGTCATCATAGGTCACTGCTTGAGATAGTCGTCATTACCAACTTTATTGCTTGACTTCATTCTGAAGAAAGGCAAGGTTGCTAGAATGTAGATGTCTAACATAAACCCTGAACAAACAAACAAACAAACAGCACTACATATATTAGAACGAGTAGCCACGTTTAACCCAAACCTAGTGCAAACCTCAACCAGACGAAATCTGCTTGACCCTGAATCACACAAATTAATAATACACCGGCCACTTATTTCTTGCTTCACTTATTTGATATTCAGAGATCCACCCTCTGTGCTCCTCTTAGTTTCCAAGATATGGATGGATGTTCAAATTTACTTATCAAAGCAATGAATGTTTTCCAATTCCAAGTGCTGCTTTAGTTGCAAGTAGAGCGTGCCAATAGAATGGTCAATTGAAAGAATCTATGCCCACAGGGAGTTCAGACTTGCAAACCAAACTGGAAAAGGTGCAAGGAAGACAAATAAATGCTCACACAGCAGCGACGTCTAGGAGCTGAGGTATTACAAAAGATTACCTAATACTTGTAACGTGACCGATTTAATCTGAAGAAACAACAGCCATCGAATCGATTTTTTCGTCGAGGGTGAGCTTTAGCCATTCTAACCGGGCTGCTATTCCATTCTGGAGGTGCCAGGCTGTGCATAAGAAAATACAATCTGTCAGCTTCATTCAGTAAAGAAGAGACAAAAACAAGCCTTTGAGAAGTTAAGAGAAGAGGAGCTCCTCTACGAAGTAGCTGGTTTGTAGGCAACAAAAGTAGAAAAGCTTCAATCGAATTTTACAAGAATTCCCTCCAACAATTATGAGCCAAGTTTCATTAGTGGAGACTTGGCAAACATCACATAATCACAGGAGCTCCATCTAGTTACCTCCTTACATTGGGAAAGCAAAAGACCGGTTGCTTGTTGTGCTGCTGTCAGACCGCAATGACATACTTCCCGAATACTGAAGCATATTAGGCCCATTCGATGACTGTGTACAAGAAAAGCGTGAAGGGTACATGATTTGCCCAGAATATGAATAGGTCCTTGGATCCGAATCTGGATAAGAAAAGCCCTCGCTGCTCCGCGGTGAATCCGTCTCTTCATCCGTCGTCTCTCCTGGACTCCCAAATTTGCTCCCCATGACAGGGGGAAGAACTTGTACAATCCTAGGAGAGGGCAGCTCTGCTGGTTTGGTCGAAGCTCCCAAGCCTACGTCCTCTCGAATTTTTCCACTAGAATCTGTCAATGTATCTTCACCAACACAAGAAATTTCAAAACAACATCGCATTCTTGCCCATTTAATCACGTGATTTCAAATTCAGAAACACAGAAATAGCAGAAAAGCCTAAGGACGAAGTCTTGTCTATAAAAAAACCTCCTTACTACAACCCTCTCTTCAATGATATTCTAGAATACCCTCTAAACTTCCCACAGGTGGTATGATTACAGAGGTTTGACCAGTATATGACCATTAGCTTTGCTCCGTTAAAGGAAATGCTGTCTCCTAGTACATGCAAAAAAACAAAAGCGGATTAGAAAATACCTCGATTCGGGTCTTCTATAACAGGAGCTGGCGATTCAAGATTTATATTGTTCTTATCAGACACACCATGTATTTCTGATGGTAAACCGGAAGTCGACACATCCATACCATCTACAGGAGCAGTATGCTTAACTTCAGGATTAGGACTTGAGACATGCGATTGGGGCAATTTGCTTCTGCTCTCTCCTTCTAATGTGATTGAACTATGTGGTACATGTTGAAAAGCTACTTCTTTACTTTCTTCAGAAATCTCCACATCTTCTGCATGTTCCTTTCTTCTCGACGGAAGCTGTGAAACTGATTGATCACCACCACTGTTAGGATTCCGAGACCCAGGTTCTTCAACTGCAAGCTCCGGATTCATTTCCTCAGGAATCCTGTTGTGAATCTCTCCGTTTTGAACACCAGACGCACCGCCTTGGCTTGTACCTCCTTTCGAAACATTTAATGGAGGTTCCGAAGTGAAATTCTTGCTTCTGCTAGAGTCGAACGAACTGAGCACTTGTTCCGGTGCTTCAATTGTATTACTACTAGAAAGTGCAGTAACCACGGCACGAGGATTGGGAAGAGCCTGCCTCGGTTTAATCTTCTCGTCACCATTGGAGCCAGCGACAAGCTCCTCTCCTCTACCACCGTTTGGCCGATTTGGATCCACTGCAGAAGCTAAAGCACTAGCTTGCTGATCAGAAGTAACTCGAAGTGGCAACCTTCGTAGTCTCTTGATAGAAAAAGACGGCAAGTCGCCATCTCCATTTTCATAAATTTGAGAGTCCGGATTGCCATTGCATTTCTGTACATAGTCCAGCTCCCCGGGCTTATTGTAACCTACAACCTCCTTCAAAGGGCCCTGGTTCTCGTCCACTTGCTGAACGTTCGCGGATCTCGGGCTCTTTCCATCAACAGGAGAACTTTTAACAACACCTTGGTCGTTGGTAGTATCAACTTTGAAATTATTATCTTCGGAGCTCTTCACCTTCTTCCCTCGTAAAGAAACGTCTGATCCTGCCTCGTCTACGAACGAACCCATGGTTCACCGAATCGATCCCGACAGAAAATTGAATCACGAACATTAAATCCTGCGTTGCAAAGAAACTTGCGCCACCGACGCCATTGCCAATCGACCTCCTGTAACTCTCAGTCTTGACAAAAATCGATCCTTGACGGTACTACAAAGAGTTCTCTAACACCGCATGCCGATAACTGAAGACCGTTGCTACAGAGCAAAATATCAACTATTGCGGAAACAATCAAACTGACGACAATGAACACAGACACACGCCTATCTCCTCAGAATTCCTCAAGAAGAATCCGCCAATACGCCTCTCCAAACTCTAATACAATTTCGCACCCGACCGCTTAGAAACTTACACGAATTTCAACCAAGAACTCCAATCGTGCCGTTCCATCATCTCCACAGCCTCCGTCCACTACTCTCTTTGTTGCCTACAATCCTAAACCCTAGCACTAGAATAAAAGGTGCCAAGCTAACAAGGGAATCGATTCATTAGTCCACGGCTAAGGCTGCACTCATCAGCCCGAGCTTCCACAAGAGCCGCCCTGCCATCGCCACGACACGACAATCTTATCAAACCACAGCAACGATCATCACCTCCGGCGAAGCAGAAGCTCTGGTTCAAGTCGATCGTCGTCTTTCGCATCCCCCTTGCCAAGCACGCCTTCAAAAATTCAAAAAAATGGCAACGAAGATCGTGTAAAGGCCGCGTGCGTACTCAGCCGGCTCGTGCGAGCAAGCGAGTGACGTCGTGGGAGCACAAGCAGTCGCAAACATCGCCGCCCCGCACTCTCCGTTGCTGCTTCTGCTCGTCGGCCATGGCCAAAGCCCCCGCCATAGCCGAGGGAGCTGCGGCTCCTTGACGGCCATGACGGACGAATGGATGAATGTGAGGATGATTTCTGTCAGTCGGTGAAAGAAAGAAAGGCGCGGGTTGTCTTCATGAGACTGGTGTCATGAAGGGCGGGGCGGGGCGGGGCGGGGCGGGGCGGGGCGGAGGGGGGGGGAGATAAATGGGGTCATGGACAATACTAGTGTTCATGATCAGTTGTCCCAAACTGTTGATTTTTTCATAACTACTGTACCCAAACAGCAGGTTTGCCCCCCAAAAGAGGGAAGTGATATGTGTACCACACCCTTTCAATTACTGTACCACACCCTCAGAGTAAATTTTAGATTTCTACCATCGTATAGCTGAATTTGAGAATTTGGAATTCAGATTTGGACTTAGAGATCATGATTTTGTCTAAAATCATAAAAAAATTGCAATTCAATAACACCCAATGAAAAAGTTTAGCTAGGGAGAAAAGTATTACTTTTACTTTTGTTTGTAAAAAAGATTAACTTTTTCATTGGGTGTTGTTGAATTGCAACTTCTTTTTTTTTGGTTCTAGACTAAATCATGGTCTCTAAGTCCAAATCTAAATTCCAATTTCTCAAATTCAGCTTTACAATGGTAGAAATCTAAAATTTACTCTGGGGTGTGGTACAATAATTGAAAGGGTGTGGTACACATATCAATTCCCCCCAAAAAAAACTTGTTTTTGAAATTTGTTGAAAGTTTTAAAACTGAAACATTTTTGAAGAAAATTTATACATGTACCACCCCTTCTTGACTATTCTACCACACCCTACTATATATAGTTAATATTTACAATATTAAAATAGGTGTGGATCACAAAAAACATCACTAAGTTGAAAACACGACTTGACATAGAAGTTGAAACTTTAATTTTTTTTTCCAGCTCTTAATCTAGCTCATAGTATTGATTTAAAAGAGATTAAACTAAAAAAAACAAAATTTAGATTTTTTCATTGATACTATGAACTAGATTAAGAGCTAAAAATCAAAATCAAAGTAACGACTTTTGTATCAAGTAGTGTTTTTGAATTAATGATGTCTTTTGTGATCCACACCTATTTTAATATTGTAAATGTTGACCATATATAGTAGGGTGTGGTAGAATAATCAAAAAGAGGTGGTACATGTATCAATTACCTTTTTTAAAAATTGAAATGTTTTTGAAATTTTGAAAATAGGAGAACCATCCTTGAAATTTTTGGAAAACTGCCCTTTCAAGGAAAATTCTTCTTTAAATTATTTTTAACTCATTATTGATATAGATTAGCATTTTATACTAGGAGGACAAATAGAGTTTCTACAACATCAACTATTTGATCTTGGCTACACAAAACGAGTACACCCAAGAGTGTTGAATGAGAATTTCTAGCGCAAAGACAGACATCTTTTTTTCTTTTTCTTTTTTCCTCTCCTTTATGCTTTTTTATTTTTCCTCTTTTTTCTCTCTTTTTCTCTTTATTTTATTTTATTCTATATTTTTACTTTTGCAACTAGGAGCTAATAAATGAAGAGCAGATTTGGGTCTAGTGCTGGAGGGGTAGTGGCAGAGGGAGCAACTTGGCACCTTCAATCATGTTTCATAAGTGACCGTGTGGTTGTTGCTGTTGGCATTGTTGGCATGGCCATCGTGGCCTCTTGCCAACCTCCTCGGAGTCACTCCTTGGAGTCAATTTCTGAGTTGCGGTTTTAATTGGGGTGCAGCATGAAATAAATATCACTGGATGAAGCAAGAGGAGACCGCAAGATAACACAAAAAATGCATGTATAAACAAACAATAAAATAGTAACAAGAGATAACAATAAAAAACGGTAACAAAAAACAATAACAAAAATTGCAAAATATCAACAAAAATTAATAAAATTAAATAACAATAAAATTTGGAACTTCCTTTAGGAACAATTTTGTAGAATGGGGTGCAACCAATGAGTGAGGATATTATAAAAACAAGAGAAAGCTGAATGAAATGTAAGAAAATCAATTGAAACTTGAGTTAACCACATTAAAACGAGCTAGATTTTCAAGTAAAGTCCAATTATATTATAAGTATAGGATTAGTATCTAGTGAATGCACTAAAAAACCGGTTGAAATGGAGAAATGTTAGATTTTTATTGAGGAGGCTCAAAATCTTCCCAGTGCAATATAGCTCCTTTTTATTATAAAAGATTTCGTGTTTGTAAGAATTGCACACTTAACATTATTTGCTAATGATGGGAGGTTTTCTTATACCTCAAAAAAAATACAAGAGAATAAAAGCCTAAACATCTCATGGTGATAGTACATACATTATTGTGAAATTGGCATTTGCTATTAATAAGTAGTTTTAATGTGGGATTTAAATAGCTCACTAGAACAACATTGATTTATATTTCAACCCTTTTGTTGATCTCAAATGTAGAAAAGGTGGGGATCCATTTTAAATACAAGTAGAATACCTTACTTGTGTTGGCCACAAAGGGTCTTTTAGAAGTTTAAGGGCTATTGCAATGAACCATAAAATTGGATTTGAGACATGCCTAGGCACTCAAATAATAAAGCAAATTGGCTTGGTTGAAATAGATTTTAAATTATGCTTAGGTTTTTTCAAAATATGCGTTTTTATTTTTGCTATTATTTTTTTTTTAAACTAATTAGGAGGTAATGCCCTAGAGTTTCAAAAAGGTGAGAACCCTACTTTATTTAAGAATTTCAAAGTTTGTTTCCCAAACAAAAAAATCATAAGGGAAATAGTATTTCATTCACAAAGGTTGAATTTTCAACAAAAATAAATGTTGAGGGAGAAAAGAAAAGTAACACCGCACATGTGAAAGTTGTTTCTCTAGAAAATGAAAATGTGCATGGATGCAACAGGTTTTTCCATTTGTGATTATTTCCCTGATTTTTCTCATGTTGAAAATCTTCTTTGACTATATCCGCATTGAAGCCCAAAGGCACTCTACTTCGTTTGCTAAATATTATGAAAGGAAATGCAACCCTTTAGGTGTTTTTAGTAGTGGTTCACATAACACTGGTCAATTGTAATAAAAATTAAGATTTAAAAAAAAAAAAAAATGAACAGTCAATCGGCACTCAAATTGGTTTATAATTTTTGTTAATCCAATTTTTGAAGCATAGTCCCATTGTACTGAAATCAAAATCTTAATAAAAAAAATACTACCATGTAGGCATTTCTAAGTGAATTAGTACCTAGAATTAATGCTCCAAAATGTGGCTAAATATTTAGCAAATTTGTTCCCAACATTTTTTATTGGTACTGAAAATGTTACCTTGAGCTTTTTCTAGCAAAGTGAGTATTTTTTTAACACCTCGGGATCAGTGCTTGGGACATTAGGAGGTTTTCAAACCTTTGTTGGTTTCTCATCAAAGTCTATTTTCTTGAATACAATATTTTTTTTTTTTGCTTCTTTTTGCAATAGACAAATTGTAAGAAAAATTTTGATTTCTCAGAATGATTTCAAGGTAGGTTTCTTCTCTTTTCCCTCGGTTCTCCATGCAAGAGAGTTCATGCTTGCATGACTCTGAACATCATTATGTGCATAAAACCTTTTGATTTTCTCACAATAAAACTAAACTGTGCGTGAAACAAAGTTGGTTTTCTTTTGAAGAATATGTTAATTTTGGAAGCAACAACGCTTTCTATTTTATTTATTTATTTTTGTCAACTTTGAAACCCCCTGTTGTGAAGCTATAAATCTCAACTTTCAACGCTCCAATCCTAACTTTTGGAAACTTATTGTGACTTAGGACATAATGTGAACCGCCCCTTGAGAAGGAATGCATTCTAGAACCTTTATGTGGTCCAGTAGGACACTGTCACTTTTGGATAGCTTGCTGTTACCAGCAAAGTCAATATGTCATGGGCCATCAAGCCATTAAGTTACGTGCCACGTGTCACCGAGACATTTCTTATAACCTCTATATAGTTCATAACAAAAATCTGTAACAATAAAGTGAGAATTGAAGTCCTTTTCCTTGGGGGTTTCTTTTCAAATTCCATTATCTTTGCATATGAATTCCCACTTTCGAACTAGGGTAGACACACCCAATCTAGAGCATGGTCCTAATGTGGTGCATATGTACACGGCTAGTACATTTTGAATTTAAAATTTAGGCAAGTCATAGATAGTTTGTTTTTGTGGCAAGAAATAAGCTATCTACTACTTGCCTAGATTTTAGATCCAAAATGTACTAGCCATGTACATATGCACCACATTAGGACCATGCTCCATATTGGGTGTGTCTACCTTACTACCTTAAATCTTCACCTAACAATTTTACCTTTTGTTTCTTTGTCTAAAAAGTAATTATGTAGTCCAAAGAGAGAAAATAATTTGTATGGAATACGTGGCAAACACATGATATCATAGCAATTTGAAATGTGACATTTTTGCACTAATTAATCAATTTACAACAAAAAAAAAATCAATCCAAACGTGGATAGACATGTGTTCCATTTTATTGCCTTGAGTAGAAAAATCAATTCTTTTGTTGTTTTGGTTGCATTGATGAGTGCATTTTTTTTGTTGATGTTCAACAAAAATTTGTTGATTCATGTTGATAATAGATTTATGTTGAACATCAATAGAAAAATGCACTCATTAACGCAACCAAAACAATAACAAAAATTGAGTTTTTACTAGAAACTTCTGCATTATTGCACTCTCTAGTTGTTACCACAATGAGGTAAGAAGTGGTTATTATACATAATTGGTCATTATTGTTACTCTCCTAGTTGCTAAATCTAGTAGATGTCTTGGCAATGCTTCTTTTCATCTTAATCTCTTTAAGTTGCATCAACCCCAAAACAACCCTGGAATTTCTTGAGCTTCTAGGAATTTGCTCTAATTTGAACAAAAAGCCAACATTTTGATAAGTTATATCAATTATTTTTGAACTCTAACCGTATAAAATCAAACTAGATATGTTAAAGATCACATTAGAAAAGAAAACACAACAGTATCTCTTATGGATTGAAAATTATAATGTTTGATCATGAGGGTGTTAAAACTGTGAAAATGAATTGAAGTCTTTCAATCTTCTTTTTACATGTCAAATTTTAAAAAATTGGTCATCAAAAGAATATGAGATTAAAGGGACTAACATGCATAACCCCAATCAATTTATGACTTCTCAAAACCTATTCTTCAAAAAATTTAAATGATTTTCTAATTTGATTTTTTCTCATAGATTTAATGTATTTGAGGCTGTTTCCCTTCCATGTAAACAAGCGCAAACTCTCTTTAAAGAAATTACAAGCAAGTGCCCTTCTGAGTACAAAACACCACATCTATTATAGGCATCTAATTTTGTTAAAGTAAATAAGAAGATGGATCTTGAAATGAACAAATAACTTTAAAGAAATAATAATTCAAGCTTCGTTGTGAGTTTGGCATAAATTAACAAGATATTTCTCCCAAGTCTTTTATTTGGGTTGCATGAGATAGTGCAAGTGATTCCAAATAAACAAATTCAAATTTGTGTATAATTTGAAGTTTTCTATACAAAATAAGAAACAAAAAAACAGCTTAGTTTATATTAGGTGAATTGTTAAGTTGAGACAACAATTCTCTTTTTGGAAGAAACCATAGCCAATTTTCAATAATTTTAGGATCTACCAATAAGCTTATTGGAAAACCAAGTTATGAGTTGCAATTATTCAACATTGCAGGAAAGCAAAAATTGTTTTTAATGTAATAATAAACTTTAAGCTAATTTAGATTTGTGACAAAAACTACTGGAAGAATTTTAAATTATTGACTTTCATGTCATATTGGCTAGTGCAATCTGGATCCAAGCATGTGGATATGATCATATTTTCATGTTCTATAACTTCTATTTCAATGTCATCTTCACATTCTTTTCTTTAGTTGCACTCTACAACATGTTTTTGTAGTCTTTAATATTTAGAGGCAATTCCTATTGTTCCCGAAATTTGACTAGTTTTTCAAAACCTAACTAATCAAAAGGCAAGACGTTGAAACTTGTTGCTTTACACTAGTCCTAAGTTCCAATTTCTAGATCACTTAGAAATGCCTACTTAGCAACACCCTATGTCATCAAAAATTTGAAACCTAGTTTAAAAGTTAGATCCAAGGTCTCCAACCAAGACCCAAATCTAAACAAGCTTGATGAAGATTGCATAAGAAATCAATATCAATGATGTAAAATAATAAAATACAAGTTATATTTTATATTATGCAAGCTCTTTGAATGGCATAAAAGAGAAAAACTATATTTTCTTCTTGGACACTAAGACATGGAGGTATATTTTTTGCATTTATCTTGAAGAGCCATGCCAAGCACATGTAGCACTCCTTGATCTACAAGGACCACAAGAGTGTTGCTTGCTTTTATGGGCAATGCTAGAGGAATTGAAGAACTAGCCCTTATGCTTGAATGCAATCCCAACTCATCATGATCCTATTGGCTTAATCATAAGCTTCCCGTATAGTTGATTCCTTACCAAATTTAAAATTAGGAGCATAATTTGAAAGCTAAAAAGAGGGACAAAAATTAAAACTTGAATTATGGATTATTTCCTTATCAAGCTCTCATTTTTGCCAAGTGCTATTTAGCACCAATGCGTATGCCATGTTTAGCAATGTCCATTTCACCATTTTAGAACTTGAAAATCCCTCAAATTAACCCTTAAAGGTCCGTGCATCCAAAAAGTGGATGCGCCTTGGTCAACCCTAATTGTAACTTTCAATATATCAAACTTTTATACGTGACTCAAACTAAGAAAATGAAGCTTGATAAGTTTCCTTTCTATTCTATTTATTTTTTTGAAAAATGTCAAAAATTGAAAGAGTTATTGTCATTGAAAGCTCCAAGTGTTAGAATCCAAAAAACACAATATGGTGTATTTTTCATTCATACTTTCTACTCTTTAAATGCATTTAAAAATTAAATTACAAAATTAAATTTTTCATTCTACCATTCATTTATATAAGAACTTACATATTCTTTTAATATATATTCTAATTGATATGATTTTATTTCCACATTTAGCTTTATAAAATCACAATAATTCAATTTCCATCAAATTCATTGAAAAAAATAAAGTAAATAGAAAACAAATGTGTCTTCTAGCAAAAAATATCAAAGTTTTATAAATGAATTAAATATAAGGATAAAATTGGTTTGATAATCAAATTTGACTTTAAATTCTTTGTTGTGGGTGTTTTGGGTGTAAAAATATAAATAACCAATTTAAATATTTTCACACTAATCTTTAATGTTGTTTGTACCTCTTGAAAAAAATTCAAGTAATTTGGATTTTTTTTGCTATTTTAACTTGTTTATGTTCATTTTTTGAAAAAATAATAATAACAATTACAATTTTTCATGAAACGAAGTGAAATTTCTTGCAATGATATATCATTCATAGTTTCAAGCAATAAAAACACATATATTTTGTTTGAACACACTTTAAAAGGCAAAATTGAACTTAGACATGAAGTTTGACCATTTCAAAATGGATCAAGTCCTTTAGGGGTTAAGCAAATGTATTGTAGATTCAAAACAATACACTATTAGCTTAATAGTATATTGGTGGTAAAGTATTAATGGCTTTAGGAGGCTTCTATTTTGGGATTTTTTTCAAATTTTTTACTTCCTCTTCATCTTGTATACACCACCAATTATATTTATCTATTTATGACGTATCTAAATTTCAAAAATAATATTCCAAAAAGGTGTTTTGACTTGCAAAACATCAATGTATACTTGCAAAATGTTGATGGACATTTCTAAATCAAAAAATGCATGCAAAACAAACATAAAGGTCATTGATATCATGGAAATTTCAACTAGGTCAATGCATTCATGCCTCAAATTTTGACACCTTTGTCTTATTTTCTCAACATTCAAATATGTAATGAGTTTTGAATTTGGTAAGGGATTGACTAGACGGAGAAGGGAAGAATCTGTTATTTTGTCCCCAGCTCTACTCTGTATATTCCTTTCATAAACTCACGTAATACCTAAATACCCCCAAACAGCCTTGAATTGTTTTGACTACCACAGTACTAAACAAAATATTAACACAAAAACTTCCAAAATTGGTATAGTGCAGCCTAAATTAACAATTTTTTGGCCAAAAATTTCAAATAGTTGTCGATTTTGAATGTCAATAACAAATTTTTGGTCAACAATAATTTTAATCTATTTTCATAACGTTTATTCTAAGACCTTTTTGCTCATAGTTATAAAGAGTTTAACTTATTGAGAGGTGTTATGAATAGCTCATATAGTTGTTAGGTCTTTGTTGCTTTATGATATCTTGCACCGTAGCTACTTCACAAACAAACAAATCAAGAACAAAGAAAAAGGAGTAGGATGTACTTAATATATTCATCATATGTCTCAAACAAAATTCCAAAAAGATACAAGGAGTGTCCCATTCATTTGGCGTATCCATAACTAAGAGAATTTAATGGGGCTGACTGGTCCACCTGGTTGTTTTAAAGGACACTGGGCTCACTATATTTCTCCAGTGCTGTCTTTTATGAATTGCATGTTGTTGGCTGCAGAGATGACAAAAAGGGCTGCAGGTCAAGGATTATTCTCGTTTTCGCAAATAAAATTTTGAGGCAAGGTAAAGTATCCTCTTGTTGATAATTCTTTCATTGTACGCAGAGTGAAAATGACCCCATTTCAATCAAACAAGTGTGCCCAAAAATAAATCTAAGAATGAAAAATTAGGGCCGGATTTCGTACACATTTTGTTTGGAATGAGAATTGCTTTGATTATTTAGGGACTCACAATTGCTACATTGTAGGAAGTTATTTGTTTTAAATGGGCATCAATGTTAATGGTTGGTGTGGTTGCTTTGAGTTGACAGAACCTTTATAAATGAATTTTCACTTGGCTACAATGGTCAAACAAAGCGGCTAAGGAGATTGTTAGTGAGATTCATAATGGACAATTGGACATTGGTATTGTCCTTTATGGGGGGCATTTACAAACAGTATCATAGTACTATTTGTGATTTTGTCACATAGATACAATTTGAAAGTTTATTGGGATTTTTACTTTGCATTTTATTCAACAAATGAAAATCCTAATAAAATTTTAATGATGAATATGTAGCATAGCAAGCGTCAACTGCTGTTTTTCTATAAAAAATTTATTCTTGAAGAAGGTGTGATTAAGGTAGGAGCACCTCTCCCTATGGGTGTCCTGATCCCCAAGACCTATTGTGTCCCGATCCCCAAGACCTATTGTGTCAAACTTGTTAGTGATTGATATATATTGGCTATGGGTGACAAAGTGATGGTTATGAGTTACAAAGTGATCATAGTTATGAGTTACAAAGTGATGGTTATGAGTGCTCCATCTCACTGTTTAAGAATTCCTCAAGTTATCATTATGAACTTGTGAGCACACTAAAGACATTTCCTACACACAACTATACATTTTTAGTGATTTTGGACTTTGAAAAATCTTTACTAACAAATATTTACAACTATAACTTTCAAATTGATACCAATATTTTTAATTTCCTCTTCCTATACTATTTTTTTTCAAAGTTCATCAACTGGTTTTCCTACCCAAAACCCTTAGTTTCAAGCTTATGAGTGCTTCTACCTTACCCCTATTGTCGCATTTCGTTGGGCTCCCACCGTGACGACAATCGACATGTGCGTACGCCAGCACTTCCTAGTTCCTCATTATCATGGAGGCATTGGTTGGCCTGGGCCCCCGGGGCATATGATTATTAAGAATTGCCAGTAAGTGCAGTACAGTGCAATGCAGAAGGGTACCGGCATACTCAAGTGATGGACAAGCAAAACCTCACAAAGAGAAGGTGGACATTTGCACAGGTTGGAAAAAGATTGGAGTGCAGTGAAAAAATGACATGTAGTCTGCAATTGATCATGAGCTTACTAATGATTTGCGTCAGAGAGAGCATGGTGGGTTCACAGGCCTCACCCAGCTGGAGTACCACAAGACCAAGAGAGGTTCAATCTGTCCTTATAGCGCTGGCTTGTTTTTCCAAGTAAGGTTCCTATAGTATGCAAACTCCTTGAGGGTGGCTTGAGAGTAGCCTCTTCGTTTGCAAAGCTTTCTAGCACCAATAAGGGTGTCCTTCCATGTGAGGGGGTGGCCGGTGAAGCTAATTGTAGCTCACTGCTAATATGTTAAATGGGAGTTCCGATTTTTCTAGAATCTCATCCAACTAATTATTGGTGAGTTTCATTAGCCACCCCCTCTTATGGAAGGACGCCTTTAGGGGTAATTCACACTATGTCCCATATCTCATCTTTGTAAGTCTCACCTCAATGCATGATCTCAACTTCTTCAGGTTATTAAGAGCAACAACAAGTGCTAATGAAAGTCTAGAATATTTTTTGCAAAAATGTTGGTGGAATTTGGGCTAAAAGTTGGGTTCATCAAAATGGTCAACTCAAACCTCAAGTGAAATTCCATCTTCTAGGTGCCAAAATTGTCAAAAAGTATTGCCATATAAGTAAAATGCAGTGATTCAAGATGTGGAACTTGAAACATAGTGCAAATTGCCAAAACCTTATTTTGGCTCTCAATCAATGAGATCTTAAGATTTTAATAAGACGTGGGACATGGGGCATAGTGTGAATAGCCCCAAAGCAGCATCTCATTAGGCACAATGTATTTTCAAGATAGTTCACTACAAAAAACACCATATTCATTAAATTGGGAAAAAGAGTATATTTTGGGACTTTGAGGTGATCACCTCAAACCAACCTTGCAACGTTTTTTTTGGTACACGTGCCCTCACTTGAGAGGAAGAATTTGTGAGGGAAAAAATCTTAGTGGCTATGAGTGAATCTAATACCTTTGAATACGCTTTAAAGTAACTTTTTGGATTTGAGGGGAAAACAAAGTGAGACACCTCTTTTTCCCAAATTAATGAATATGGTGTTAGAAGGGCTTATTGTTAGTTCACAATACTTATGTCCCATGTCTCTATTTTATGAGTTCCCCCTTTGATTCTATTGCTCAACTTTTGTTGCAGTGTAAAGGGGAAAAAGAAATATCAACAACGTGGTTGAATGTTTTATGCAAAAGCGTTGTTAATTTTAGATTCTCAATTTTGAGTTTTATTTTTGTTGAATATTGAATTGAAGTTCCACTTTTTTAATGCCAAAACATTCAAACATTGTTTTCATGTAGGCATATTTCTAACTTGAGAAGGATTTGGAACTGGGATACAAGTTGAACTCACGGGCCCAAATTCGAAAGGGCAGAAAGAGATACTAGAAAAAAAAAAAGAAAAAAAAGCGTGAATGTATTTTTGCCAATTAGCTATTGGGACTTGGTTCCCACGTTGGGTTTTTCTTGCTTGGTGGGCATACAATTTCTGAAGCAAAGTCCTACTTTCTTGGCACCAAAACTTCCAAATACTGTTACCAATTAGACATTTTAAAACATTTATTACCAATTAGACATTTTAATACATTTGAACCTAGTCTTGCGACATATTTTGAAATAAGAAGTCTAATTATTAGTATTTTTATTTGTTAAATTCTCACAATTAAACAGACCTGAAACTTGGAACTTAAGACACGGTGAACCACCCCTGAATCCTTATCATCTCCTTTATTGGGTGAGTAATGGTTGCAATTATTTCAAATGTATTTAAAATTAGAAATTTCTATAATATGTGTAAAGTTGTGTTATAATTGAATTTATACCACATTAAGACTGCTAGCACCAACAATTTTAAGGTAATCACAATTGCAATCACAAGAGCAGTGATCCCAAATGTGATTTCAAAATTAGCTCGAATGGTAAAAAACAATGCTACATATGCTGAAAACTCAAATTTAACATATTGATATATAGCCTTATTGTAGCTTGCCAAAATTTCTAAAATTTCTCACATTTGCAAACATGCACAGTGGATGACAAGATGGAGCACAACCCTCATAAAAAAAATGCAATCAATATGGACCTTTAAAATTTTATTTGAAGCGCAAATTTTTAAATGTATAATTGTTATACTGACTTTTGTTTATAATATTTTTAAGCAAGTCAAGACATTCTTGGTAGTATACGATTAAAATGTTTTGCAATTATTGTCCTTCTGTTGGAGTATACAAATATACCTATCTTAATCACACTAATCATTATACACACTCAAATTTTAAAATTTAATTTTATAATGTTAATTTTATGTTTAGTTTTTATGAGTTTTTCAAAAAGCCATCTTCAATGAATGTTCCATAGTAGGATTGCTAATTTCGCAAAGTACGCCTGAATTTCTAAGGGTATGTTCATGTTGGTGTTAGGATGGGTATCAGCAATATGAATGCAGTTTAAAAGTGTGTCCAAATGCATCTAAATTTTCTTTGCAGCTACCACTCTTGACACCAAGTATACACATATCCTAAGCTCCAAGTTCTATAATATTAAAAAATCAATTATGTCATAGGTAAAACTAACAATCATGTGTTTTTACTATAAAGCATCAAGTGTTTATTTGTGCACATGAAATTTGCAATACTTTATTAAACTATAAATTTGAAATTCTCTATTAGAGAGGGATGAGGGAGAGGAAAAGACAAGAAAAGGGAGGGTAAAAAGTCACATGAAATTTAAAAGGGTAGCGAGAGGAAATGGAAGGGAAAGTGAGGGTGAAAAAAGAAGGCATATGGTAGGAGGCTCATAAACCGCCTAGGCTCTAAAACTGCCCACCTTCTCAAGTGTACTCCATTTATACATGTTATTATTCATAGTTTTTGACAGTGTACAAGGAATGTACATTTGAGGAGGTGGGCGGTTTAGAGCCCTATGCCATTTCAACTTCAAAATTTCATAACTAATTCCACAAAGCTTCAAAAAATATGAAACAACTTGGGTTAGATGCCAATTCCTCTTGACTTTTGAGGAAAATTTGAAAAATATTTCAAAAAGTTTCACCTCCCCAAAATTCCGTTTCAGCCCTTAGATGGTTGGTTTATGAGCCTCCTACCTTAGAGGAACAAGTTGAATAAGATACACATTAGAAATAGAGAAATAAGAAGTAGGTAAGAGTGCACAAAGCACAGACAAGGCATACGTGTGGTAGGAATGAAACTGTCAATATTCATAAACAAGCATGTAGAATACGGATGTAAACTACTCTATTCATCCAAAATTGCAAATGTCCCTTTTCCAATTGCATTACCTTGGAGTAAAAAAATAAGAAAAACGAAAATTTCCAAATGTGATTTGACGTGTGTTGTTTATTTGAATTCGTGAATATTGTGTGAACAAATTTACACAACCTAAGAAATTCTTGAAATTCACATGAATATGCAATTATACAACGTAGCTACAGAGAATTGTGAGGATGTACCTTTAGCCAAAATGTAGTTATACCATTCCTAGATTTAGGAGTGTTTTAGCAAGAACTTCTTGCCTCCTTTAAAAAAAATTTGAATGGATTTGGAGACACAAAACCAGTATTGTAACTGTCAGGGGAAGCAGATTCAAAAATTGGACTGTTGGAGATCATTGCCAGTTCCCAGTTCCCAGTTCCCAGTTCCCACAGCTCACTTTCCAAGTTTAGGAATTCCTATAATCAACAACCGGGGTACAGTTCAGCCAAAGTTTGACCCCCATTTTAGAGGGTGGCCCAATTTGGGCCCGGGCTGAACTGACCTCCTCATTGCCCCTGCCTGGATGAATGGGGACTTGGGGTTTTGTCCACGATACATCCATATTTTGGATCATGGTGGAAAAATTCCATAATAGGGTAAAATTAATAATTTGTCCATATCTCCCTCTGTGATTCTAGATTATTCTAGATTAAAGCAGGGTCTCTAAATCCAAATATGAATCCAAAATTTTGAAATTCAATCTCCAAATGATAAATTTTTAAAATCTCATTTTTTTGAAATGTCAATTGATTGAACTATCGATCTCATTCATCCAAGAAAAGGACAATGAGGGGTCCGTTTACCCTGGCCCCCAATTTGGAGTCTTCTTCTGGGATCCCTAAAATTTCTATCTAGGTGATTTCTAGTCTAAACCTCCCTCATCTTGACACCGGCTGCAGGGAATTTTGTATGGGTTTCATTGGTTGAGCAACACACATCCTCAAATACAAATGGTTACGGGAAAAAATGATAGAACCATCCATGTGTGCACATTCATTCATAAAGCTGGTTAATGTTGGTGACCTTCATCCAGTAGCCCACTTGATGTTTTGTTGAGGGGAATTTGACTCTTTCATCCATTTTTCACTCAAAATTTTAGTATAATGAGAACCAGTGCAAAAACGAGGTAAGTTTTGTCAAAATCTCCTGAAAGGATTCCCTGATTGGATACCAGTGTAGTCAAATGTGTCTAAATTTAGTAGAAATTACTGATTCCTAGTTTCTCCCAAATAAACAAAACCACGGTACGTGTTAACCCCTACATTCCCATTGTCCGTACGGGGACAAAATGGATTCTGGGGACAAAATGGATTCTAGGTAGGCTCATACATTGTCAATATTTATTGTGATTTTTTAAAACTTTTTGTGAAGATGCAAAAGATAGAGAGCTTTATGTACATATAATTTTCATGCTAATCCGACTTATGGATTAGAAGTTAGAGTGGAAAAACCTCAGATTTTTGATTGGGGGCAGGGTGGGCATGACAAAAAAAATCCACTTTCAGCTGGGGTAGCGCAATGTGGGCAACAAGTCCAAAAACTATAAAAAAAAAATCCAATTTTTTAATTGAAAAAAATAAAAAATGTTGCAAGGACAATACAGGTAGTTTACCCTATTATCACTCCGCTCTTATTTTCATTTTTTTTTGTCTTCAAAAATTCATGTCTTTTAGAGTTTAGTTTCAAATTCAAATTTACAAGTATTGTAAGAAAGGCTTTAGAGTCCTTTACTATTTGTGAAATTTCTGTTCCATTTGACTAAAATTTGCAAAAGATACAGTGTATGAGCTATGAAAACCTTAGTTAGATATACAAATTATTGCCCCCGCGCCTTAGCTAAAGCAATGTCAGTTGCAAAATATCAAAAATAAATGAAAATTGTCTACCAAGTTAGCACTTATGGATGACCATAGAGGTCAAGGAAAGGAAGAAGAAGTTCAAAGATGAAAATGACAAAATATTATCATGTATGACAATGAAAATCTCTAAGGAAGTGGTAAGGAAGTGATAAGGAAGTGATAATAGGGCAACTTCAAATTTGAGTTGAACCTTGACCTTACCTCATTGTAACCTTGATAACTATTTCATACTCCACTCATTTAGGAATTTGGAACTTGATACAAAACCTTAACTTGATTATTTTTCAAATGAGACCATAACCATGTCATTTGATATATTATAACTATTTTTTATTGATTTTTTGTTTAAGGCCCAATGATAATAGGGTAAACTACCTGTATGGTTGTTTTCATAAATCTCTGTTTTTATTTTTGTTTTTGTTTATTTTATTTTATTTATTTTGAAATTGGGAACACAAAGGGTTATCACTAGTTCCAATTTTCAGAGTTGCCCATAGTCTTGAGAATGTTATTGAAGGCATTGACCCTTCTACATTTAATTAGAAATGGAGAAATTGGTTGTTTTTTGTTTTTTTGACTTGTGGAGAATGTGTATGGTATTTGATTACCATTTAGATCTTGAATTTATGAAAGCATGAAATGGGAATAGCATTTTTCAAAATGGCATGTGTATTGTCAATTTGAAGCACATGCTTGCATTACAAGATTTTATTAGAGGTGTTCCTTATCTTTGTTACATCTTAAAATTGGCATAGATATTACTATTGTCAATTTGAAGCACATGCTTGCATTACAAGATTTTATTAGAGGTGTTCCTTATCTTCGTTACATCTTAAAATTGGCATAGATATTACTGACATGACCCTCATCATAATAAAATTAGAAATTCAAAACTTGTTGTGGAACTTCTTTTTGCAAATGGCGGTCAAAGGCATCTGAAATTTTAGGGCAGCTCCCAAAAAACTTGTCTCCTCACTTTGAGTGTAATTATCTTCCGATTTGTACAATCAAATTTGATGATTTTTTTACCATATGATCCTAGACAATTGAAGCATTGGATCCTACAATTACATTATTATTTATATTTATATATATATATATATATATATATATATATATATATATATATATATATATATATATATATATATATATATATATATATATATATCCTTGAATGAATGCAACACAATTGGCAATTTTGAGTGGTTTTTGATAGAAAGTGGGTCTCCGGGACTTTACGGGTTAAACTTGAAACTTTGCCACGTTTATCAGTGCAGTAACAGATGAGATCAAATGTGGGATCACAATGGCTACCATCTTTCTTTAATGTGGTTTCAATAACTACACTAAGTATTGTGTTTATGTTGCCTTACCTTGTAAAGTTATCTTGTGACTCATAGCATGGTCATATGGAGATGCATGCAAATTTCTAAATATTAGGATTTCATATGGTTTACAACTTGAACATTATGAGGTTGTTTCATGGCAACTTTGTTGTTGTAGCTCGGACCTTTGAAATTGTTTCATTACAATAATTATTGATAATTTTTTTATTGTAGCACTCGTAAGAATTAATATAGTGTAAAGTGTCAAGATTTTAGTGTGTGGCAAGGTGAATGCACTCTTTAGTGTAGCTCAAGCAACTAATACCTCCGAATGTGCTAAATTTATTAAAAAAACGGCACTGTGAGACTGTAGATTATATTGTTTCAGTAGTAGTTTTGCTACCTTTACCAACATTTGTGAATAGTGTTGACTAGTTTATTAACCCCTAAAGGCCCATGCCATTTATTTTGTGAAAAACAAAGAAAACTGCTACTTTTGGGGGAATGAGAGGAATGGTATATATATATATATATATAAATGCAACCGTAGGATCTTGCTCTAGACAGCATGAGGTAATTAGGAAAAAAATCTGAGCTTATTCCAAATAACAAGGAGTGAGATTTTTACAAATGAAGTGAAGAATTTTTTTTTTTTTCATACTGCCCAAAAATTTCTGATGCCGTTGACCACTCCTATATCAAAAAATATGCTCTACGCAAAGTTGAGGTTTTTTTTTCCCCATGTAAAAGACCAAGTTAGGTATGTGTGGGAGAAATTTTCAAATCAATTGGAACCATACAACACATGGGAAAAATTTGTAAGTAAAAAGAAGAAGAGAATGGATCAAAACACTAAATTGTTAAGAATTTAATTATTGAAATGAAAAATGCAAATCCCAACGGTTATAATGTTTTAATAAACAACCTACTTCCTTTGGTTTAGTTTTTTTTTCCAAAATACTGAAAATTGAGTAAAATAGAGGACTTCAAAGTTTATTTTTGAGATCAGAGAATCCATAATTGCCTGCAAACAAAAACTCCTTATAACTTTCATGTCATTCATTGAAATTGAATGATTCAAAGCTACTCATGTATGAAAAAATTTAAAGAATCAGTTTCAAAATTTTATTTTAAAAATATATAAATTTTAAAGAAGTTTTTGAACTGCCCAGACAGGCAGCCCTCTCCAAAATTTCAAAAAAACATGCATAACTTCTTCAATAAATGTCAGAATGAAGAATTTTTTTGATGCCCACGTAGATTTTTGAATTCCCCACTTTCAATAAAAGTTTCAGAAAATTGCATTAAGTAGTTTACTCATAGGTATATGACCAAAACCCAAACGGTCCTCAAAGGGACAACGGGCCTTTAGGGGTTAAGAAAAAAATGGGTGAAAAAATGGATGGAATTGTCAAATCCCTCTCACTTCAAGTTTGTTACCCCCACTTTAGGCTTTTTGGATGTTCAAGCAAGTATTTTCAGTGTAAATACTTAAGGACCAAGATGTTTTTTTTTTGGGGTAACATAGCAATTTTGGGCAAGTATTTGTGATTAGAGATTTTCATATTTTGGGTTGAAACTTTAATAGAAAGTGGGGAAAATGTGTATTGATGCACTAAATTTCATGACATTTAGAATTGTGAGAAAAAAACCATGGCTTGATATGCTGCTTTTTTTATTTGACTGGCAACTTAGGCAGCTAATAAAAAATCACTCTTTCAAGAAACCAACAATTGAAATTGATTTAGGAGATATTTGGAAATGAAAAAAGCTTTGAATCATTCCATTTTGATCAATGGGATGAAAGTTATGAGGAGTATTTGTTTGAAGGTAATTCTGGATTCTCTACTCTAAGATAAACTTCAAAGTCCTTTGTTTTACTCAATTTTCAATATTTTGGACAATTTTTAAACAAAGGATGCAAAGTGTTTATTGCAACATTACAACCCTTGGGATTGGCATTTTTCATTTCTATAATTAAAAACTTAACAGTCTAGTGTTTTGAATCATTTTCTACTTCTTTTTACTTACTTTTTTTTTCCATGTGTTGTACCATTCTAAATAATTTGAAAATTTTCAAGCATGTATACAACTTGCCTTGAAGTATGAATCCAAAGAGTGGCAACCATTTTAGAAAAAAATTCATATAAATGTGACCTTGTAAAGTGCAATTGCTCCAGTTTTTGCAGGGACCAAAACTGACTTTTTGTCAATTCAAATTCAAGTATCTTACAATCTACAAGGTGAATTTTTTTTGAAATTTTTTCCACATACTTCAAAACCATTTTACTACAAGATCTTACAAGATCTTACAATTACATGTGTCCAAAAGTTTTTATTTTCTAAAATTTGGTACTTGTACTAGAAATGGCAGTTTTGGAGCGGTTGTGATGAAACCTTAAAAACCTGTAGGGTTAAGTTTAGAACAAAAGAAAGGGACCTCGAATTAAGAACCAAAGTCTAATAAATAAACTCCCAAGGGAAAATGGAGGACGACTGCACGATAAATAAAAAAAAACAAGGGAACAAATTGCAAAACCTGCTTGGAAGAACTAGCAACTTTGCCACATGGCACAAGGCGATTGGTAATAGAGATAGTAGTAAACAGTGATATCCTAGTAAAAAAAATGAGGGAACACTTTCCTCTAATGTTTGGTTTTCAAAATTGACACCTTCCAAATCTTTTGGTTGTGCTGATGGGAGAAAATAAATTACATCTTCTATAATTTAGCTTTTCATAATTAAATAACTTACAAATATAGGGTTTGATTTCAAAATTTTCAGTAGGCCAGGTTAGTAATTTATCATTTATTTTGAGAGGAGAAAACGCATTTTCATTTTGTTTTTTTGGGTTTCAGAATGAAAACTTATAAAAAAAAAATTAGTTATCATGAGGAACACCCTTTTTCAAAAGTGGGAGTCTAAAGACATCCTAGAGTGCAAAATACACCCCACAGGTGGTAGAGAGTAGTAACCCTTTCTTTCCTTTTCTTTTTTGAGAGAGTTGTAGATCTCCAAGACTAGATGGCATTGATCTAAGGGAAAATATCAAAACTGTCCCTCAATTTTTTCAAAATATCAAATATACCCCTATATACCCTTATATTATCTGAAATATAAAAATATCCCTGATTTTGTGTCAAAATATCAATTATACCCCTAGTTATCTTTGAAAATATTTCATATCCTCAATTTTCTTGTGCCTTTTTACTAAAATTTTTGAAAGTCACAATTTGCACCAAAGACATTGACAAATTAGTCAATACATGGCCACAATAAACTTAAATGCAAGAACCCTATATAAAACTTGAGGAGCTTGCCTTCAAGATTTTACTTACATTCAACTTGCATCCGAGCTTGCATCCGAGCTTGCATCTAGATTTTGTAATTTTCATTGGCATCCCAATATTTACAAAAATTTGTACTAAAGAAGTACAAAAAAAACTAAAGATATAAGATGTTTTCAAAGATAACTAAGCGTATAGTTGTTATCTTGACACAAAACCAAGAATATTTTTGATACTTCAGATAATATAGGGATATATTTGATATTTTGAAAGAAACTTTCGGGCATTTTTAATATTTTCCCTTGATCTAGTTTAATAGAGAGGGTTTTGCCCCATAACTTGGCTCTTTGCTCCACAACTCAACGAATTATGTCATACACATAATTTCAAAAGACACAATTTCCATGATAGCTAGATTAAAAAAAATCAAGTGGGGAAAAACCATTCTCCAAGTTTACAAGAGAACAAACATAAAACTTGTTAGTGGAAACCCTGCTTGTAAAACCCCTAGTATTAAGAAAAGACCTACAATAAATATTGCGTTTATGTTGCCCCACAGGAATTCCTCAACATTTTACCCTACATAAATACTTACTAATATCACATTATCTTCATCAATAATAATTGCAATAAACAAATTTCAAAGGGCCTAGTAACAACAACAAAGTTACCAAACACAAATTAACCCTTTAGGGCCGCGTGCTTTCCAAGCTAGTTGTTCTTTTGGAGAAACTAACTGCTTCAGGCTTTTTAGCAATTAAGTCAAAGATTAAAAGCACAATCCAACCGTACCAATATAAATTGCGGTCTTGGAAGATAAGCCCGTAATTTTTTTAAACTTATCTATTTGTGACATGTGCTATATCGGTTAAGTGAAAGGTGGTGCATTGGATTAAGTTTGGATTGTATAAGTTGAATGAATGGCTTCTACAAGCAACTACAGTAGAATTAGATTTTGAAATTGTGCACTTTTCTTATATGTGATATGTTGATGGGCTTGAACTTAGGATTTTGGGAAAAAGTTGTACCATTTGTTGTATTTGATGAAGGAAAGGCATGGTTGGTTAGGGTGCAAAAATTGTGGAAAAGATCATGAAATTTTGATCATTTTTAGAAAAATGAAATTAGCATGGTTAGAAAATCCAACTGGACAAGTTATTTGAATAGTATTGATCTACGACCATGTGTTTTTTCAAAAGAAGTGTGACAGTATATAAGTAATTTTGACCATGCAATGCTAAAAGGATTGAAAATCTCAAGTAGAGGGTACAAAGCCAAAGAATAATTGGGTTGGCTATTGTCATGGCACTATTTACTTGGTCCCTAAAGATATCAGGTGACGTCATCCTCTTGTTGCTATTTCAATGAGTGATTTGTACTAAACACTCTAATTTTCCAATACCCCTTTTGATGAATCACTCTCTTTACAACAAGATGTAATTCCAAACTTTGATCGAACAAGTGAGCATGAAAATAGACTTCATTCCTTACATGTTTGTAATTGGCCAACCCATGATCCAGAATTGGTAACATAGCCTAAATTTCATTTCAAAACCTAAGAAGGCAGTTTTTGCCTCCTCCGGCCTTAAGGGGTTAACTAGTGTTGCCCAAGTTGTAAACCATGTGAAATCCTGGTATCTACATAGTTGCATGCCCCTCTGCAATGAGTCATGAGGTAACTCTCCAAGATAAGGCAACCTAATTGTTAACCCCTAAAGGATTGAGCCATTTTTCAGTGAAAACCACTCAAAATTGCCACTTTTGGGGGGGTCAATAAGAAGGTAATTATTTTTGAAAATTTGGAAAATCCAACTATGAGATCTTGCCCTAGACTGGATTGGGTACTTGTGGAAAAAAATCAGGTCATTCCGGATGGACATGAGGAAGATATTTACATCTAAAGTGAAAAGAAAAGTTTTTTTTCATGCTACCGCAAAATTTTAGAAGCCTTTGACCATTCTTACATGAAAATAATTGCTCTACGCAACTTTGTGCTTTAATTTTCCCAAGTAGGAGATCAAGTTAGCTATGTGTGGGAGAATTTTCAAATCAATTGGAACTACACAACACATAAGAAAAATCAGTAAGTAAAAATAAGTAGAGAATGAGTCAAATCACTAAATTGTTAAGAATTTAATTATGGAAATGAAAAATGCAGATCCCAATAGTCATAATGTTGTGATAAACAATCTACATCCTTTGGTTTTGTTTTTTTTCCAAAATAATAAAAATTGAGTAAAATAAAGGACTTCAAAGTTTATTTTAGAGTAGAGATTCCATAATTGCCCACAAACAAAAACTCCTCATAACTTTCATGTCATTGATTGAAATTGAATGATTCAAAGCTTCTCACCTATAAAAAAAATCTAAAGAACCAATTTCAAAATTTAAATTAAAAAAAAGAAGAAGAAGTTTTTGGGCT
Organism: Ulota crispa; assembly: GCA_963920765.1. Lineage (NCBI taxonomy): Eukaryota > Viridiplantae > Streptophyta > Bryopsida > Orthotrichales > Orthotrichaceae > Ulota > Ulota crispa. The sequence goes on from OY987245.1 coordinate 6,503,607, forward strand.
GCCCGGGCGGGCAGTCCTCCCTTGCTTTTCAGATTTTCATGCATAACTTCTTCAATAATTGTCAGAATGAGGAAAAAATTAGATGCCCGCATAAATCTTTGAATTCCCCACCCTCAATAAAAGTTTCAGAAAATAACACAAAATAGCTTATCCAAAGGTACATGCCCGAACTCCCACCTGTCCCCCGAAGGGACAACAGCCCTTTAGGGTTAAGACTAAACTAAACGCAATACTCGGTGTAGTTTTTTCTGGACTTTTGCACGGGAACTAGAGAAAAGAGACAAGAAAAAGCTACAAAGAAGAAATGAGAAGACGAGTGCAAGGTCAGCCGAGATGACATCTGTCCAAGCGTGTATCTCGTAGAATGTTCTTGAACTGCGTGGAGGTGATGTGGAGTTCCTTGCAAATGAATTGCAGCACTGGCATCACGCATGCCATCCTCCCCAGAACCATCACATCCTCTGCCACAAACTCAACAACCAACCAAAAACACTTAATAATACACATAAAACTCATTTGCATCAATCTTAGCTTTTCTAGTAAACACCATATTAGGTAAATTGGGAAAAAGAGTACATTCTGGGACTTTCACTATTTTTGTCATTATATAAAATTCAGCATATTACAAAAAAAAAAGAGCATGCAATTTCTTGTACAATATTGAAGTTTCAATGATTACCTACAAAAATTTCAAATAATTTTCAACTTTGAGCTATAGCTATGCCTGCATTTATTGTATGTCAGATTAAGGTGGAGTACAAAATGGTACCTCCCTTTTTCCCAGTTTACCTAATATGGTGTTTGAGTAAGAAATGCATCCCTTTGTTGCAAATGTATAAAGTTCAGAATCCTGGTGAGTGGTGGAATAAAGCTTACCAGGAACTCGAGCAAGACTGGCACACAGGTGTTCCAGTAAGCTTCGTTTCATTCTTCCTCCGTTCTCCAGCCACCTTCGTACAACCAAAGCATGACCACAAACATTCACACCTCAATTTGTGCAAATAAACATTAGCACATACTCCCTCTGTCCCTCTAAAAGCGTCCAAAAAGCTTCCTAGCAAAGGACTAACTGTGTTTTTAGTCTTTGTGCTAGCAACACATGCATTCTAGAATCAATATATCATCTACCAAATGTATGCAAAATCTCCATATTTGATGTTGCCGTTTAGGCACCCAAATTTCATGCAAAAAGTACCATATTTGTGCATGTTGCCAAATCCTTATTATTGATGATTTAAAGATGAGTAGCAACAATAGTACCTCATATGGGCAAGGCCAAACTTGCTAGGAGAGGAACGCTCCCTAATCACTTAACTTACCCCATGGAATCATTGAACATGACAAACGCTTTCTTAGTGTTCGAAATCAGCAAATGGGAGCTTTTAGTGGTACAAGAAATGTGTCTGATTTGGAAGTTTTAGAGGGACAGAGGGAGTAGTTCTAGTACTGGGCAGGACATTTTCAAAGCAACTTTGCAATTGGTTTTTTTGGATGTTGGATAATAAGGATAAGCTATATATCTCGAAAGCGCAGATTACAAGTGTCACCTAAAATTGGGGTTGTAGGTTTACATGTTTAGGTATAACAGGAAACTTGAGTAAACTTCCACACTCAACTCAACTTTTCTTTGTTTACCATGGAGATTATGTCATTGAACTTCCCCACATCCCTAGCCCTCCTTTTGAGCAAATCTGTAGGTTCTAAATGTGGAGTTTCTACATGGGTTTTGCAAATAAGTTCTAGAGAATCTATAAGAACTGCTATTGGATAAGAGTGACAAGTCAAACTACCTTAATTACTCTACCAAACAGAAATGAATTGACATATTCAAAAACCAAGGGGGAGGAATAGTGCGCACTCTTTTAAAAAGAAGATGAGAACATCCAGTAATGGGTCGGCCATGGGTTGATGCACGGTAAACGTGCAGATACGGTCATAGAACCGGTTGACACTAAACACTCTGAACTCCCACGCTGACGTATGGCGAACTTGTGTAGCTTTGAAATTGTACTCTGCCTGTTTCCTGTTCCATCATTTCCATGTTTTCAACACTGTCATTGGAAAAACAAACAAAAAAACAAAACAAAAAATCCTTGTTGGACAAGACTCTAAATCTCAACAAGTTTGTGGCATTTTGACTTGTGGATGGTCAAGTACTTCGGAATTGAATGGAGCCGAAGGGCCATGTTTACAAAGTTTTGTTACAATGGTGTAACTTAGGAATAACAAGAAACTATCACAAACGTTTCTACAATTTGTAAAGTATTGGAATTAGGTTACTTTAAGGTAGTTAGTTAACTTGACATTGAGGTAGCTAGATTGCAATAGGTAGCTGAAAAGCTAGAAAGCCACTACGGTGTAAATAGGCATTTAGGTAGTATATAATGTAGCTTGGCGGATAAAGGAGATTCAATTGAGTATTATAGTATTCAATATCTCACTTCTATGGTTAAGTGGCAAGCTATCCTCTCATATCTTTATATATTTCACAAAGAACTTGACGCCTTGATAAAAGGGCAAAGTACATACCACACGGCGGTTGTGTTTGGAATTATTCGGCCATGAGATTTGTCTAGAAGTTTGTACACTTTCTTTGACACCTGCCAAAAAGGTTCAGGAACAACACATAAGTTCCTAGACACAAAGTTTATACCAAAGTGAAAATCAATATATTGAAATAAGCTTTAAAAGGAGAAAGCTCCCTTTCTACTTCTAAAGCATATAATGTCCATTTTCATGAACCAAGATTTAGTAAAGGAAAGTAAAAGAAAGAGATACCTCGGATGAAAACAGAGATGAAGAACGCCATCGTTCACGACGATCTGCACGATCTGCAATTTGATTTTCTAGCTCTCTTTCCATTTGAAGCCTCAATTCCAATATCTTCTTCTTCCAACCAAATACCTGCACCACGGCTAATTGCATGTATCTTTACCCCAAAAAGAAATTGTGTAATTGTTTTGTATGCCACTTTGCAAGAATCCCAAGTACAATTCTTGATAAACATCCTCATTGAAAACTTCGATTATCATACTTGCCACTATTCTTATAACTAGATGTTAATATTATACTTGAAACAAGGAATAAAGAATTTGTTCTTTGGAATGATGTCCCCAACGTGGCAGTATTGATTTTAAGCACTGCTCATTTGTGTACTAGAACAATCGAAATTTTAAAACTGTTGGTCAACAAATACGAGTATGCTGCACGTACCAATGAATTATCCCGAGGAGGGTACGTCTTGGTATCCTGAGCCAACATTCCATCCAACCCACTCAACTAGTTTCAGGACCAAAACTGTGAAAATCAAAATGAGCAGAAACTTTTTGAACAAGCTTAACTTTTTTTGTAAAGATCTTGGCCAAGGGTTCTTGTTTATTCATCAAACACCATTTATTTCAAAATCGCACAAGGGATACGTTTTGAAGTTGTATTTTTATAAGACTTTTGACAAAGGCATTTTTCATAAGGCCGTTTCATCCAACGGCCAAGATCTTTACATAGGGTGTTTTGGAAGCAAGGGAAATAAACTTACCCTAATTCTAAAGCTCGACTTTTGTAACTTTGGACGACATTGAAGTCTTAATGTACCTTGTGGCTCTTCGACTTGGGGGATCCTGAAGGTGTTCCTGCTTCGTTGTCTTGCTTAGAAGACGTGGGACGAGAAGTGCCCTGTGCTCCCCCTTCCACTTGGCACATCAGATTCCAGCAAAGGAATTTGTAATTGTGCAAAACGCCTTGGAAGAAACTGATTCCGGGGTTATTTTAGAGGATGATATGAGAAGAAAAATTCAGTTAAAATTACCTCACTAGTTGATTTAGCTGCAGATGACGGTGGCCTGCAAGGTATCACACTTTGAATCATCAGACGAGGCAAACAAAATACTCATTCGGAATAAAAAGCAGAGTATACAAAAATGGCATATGTGCGATATTGACTCAGCCAAAAGGCCCCTCACTAAAACTCTTCCCACACAATCGATTCTTTACCAAATTTTGAACTAAACTACATATTCTGAGCTGAGATAGGGAAACAAAATGGTGGTGAAGCAAAAGGTATCTAAACCTGAGACGCAATCAACTCCTTACCAAATTTTAAGGAGGACAAGATATTTAAACCAAATTTAAAACTATTTACATATTCTGAAAGTTGATAGAGAAAGAGGACAAAAGTTGTTAAATTTTGAGGTGTATTGAGTAAGGGGAAATGGTAGTAAAAACAAATTTTAAAATACAAGTTCAAATCACAATCAAAAGGCTTCCAAAGTCAATACACTTCCACCACTAGTACCTCCAATCTACCACTTATCCATTCCAAATCGACAACAGGCTTGCGGAAATTGAGTTGCTTTTAATTTCGAAAGAACAATCTAGATCCCCATTGATGAGCATGGTGTGTTCACTCGGAGTTTATAGGTGTGAAATTGCGCTTTGCGAGGTTGTAAGCAGAAATAATGAGGGAGAAATAAAGCAGGGATTTGCAACGGTACCATTTGTGAGTTCAAAGTGTTTCAATTGAGTAACAAAAGCTTAAACTTAAAGAGGTCAAAAATAGGAGTGGATCTTTTTGACTGGGGTTATAGATATCGGCAAATGGATAGAAAAATAAATGATCTTACAAAACACACTCAAATTTTCTAGAAGCAATTGTGAAATAATTTACCCATCAGTGTAAATTGGTATTGCTTTACCACCCGCTCCAAGTATGTATTGATTCCCTAAGAACAAGAACGCAGATTTTAGTATTTGAACAGAAACAACTAAAAACACAGCTTGCAATGTAAAAAAATATTTAATTTCTAATATTGTTGATACGAGTGTACAACTCAGCTTGCGTACCTTCCAGAGGTTGCATGGACATTCTCCTTGGAAGAGAAACTAGCATGCCTGCTTCAATCTTCTCAATAAAATTGCCACCTTGCTGCAAAACAAAGCAACGAAGTATTGAATGCTTATAGTGGACCTTCTATCACTCACTCGGCTTTGGAACACAAAATAATAAGCTCATTGAAAAACTGAGAAAACACCAATACACAATAAACAAGTGCTGTCATAGGAGGCCTAGAATGTCAGAAACAAAATTCTTTTTCTGCTTCATAAAATTTATTCAAGTACTGGCACAGAAAAAGAGAAATGACAGGATCTGCAGCGTCTGTAGGTTTTACCTTGATCAAATTGGTGACTTTTGCTGCAGCAATCAGAGGAGCCTTTGGAAACTTTACATGATCCGAGTCTGGAGTACATGCGAGTGTCACAACATGAAACACATGAGCAGTCACACTCCAAACTCGATACATGGAGCTCAACTGGGCAACCTCTCAATGAAAAAAAATACTCCTACAATATTGTTAATTGAATGGAGAATCTTACAAATAAGGACGTGAAATCACAGGCACACTCACAATATTGTAGCTCTATTCTTTAATAGGTCGTTTGACCAACAAAGGTTTCATTGTCTCTGAAGTTGCAGAATAGGATTAAGTGTGGTAAGGAAAGTGTGTCAAAAATGCTTGTACGTGTGAAGTTGTGAACACGAGGGGTTGTTGGAACATCAGAGGATGGACAGTGGACGGCAAGCAATAGACAATAGGGGTTGTCACACCTTTGATGAAATTTCTATAAAAAATGAGTCGTGGAGAGGAAATAGGAGCCAATGGGAGCACTTCTCTATGAAGAAGGTGTAACTCCCCTTTGGTGGGTAGTGCAGAATGGAGAATAAAAATTTACCTCAAAAATGGTGATGTAGCAAGAAAGCAACTTGCATTCACACACTCCACCAAGGTCTCCAATTACAAGGAGGATGAAAGTAAGAAGCGCAAGATGAAAAAGAGACACGCATAAGTAAAAACTTCACATATTAAATCTTCTTCACGCCCATTCTTCTCCTCTTGCGGTGAAGAGAAAAACATCTCAACCTTCAAAGAACATGGCCTCCGCAAATCAAGGAGAGAGTGTCACAATTCCATTCTCTAAAGAATGAGAATGGGATGAAGAAGAGGGTGTGACTACCCGTAATGAATAACAAATCGTTGGCAATTAGTGGCGTGAGCAAGCAAAGGACAACAACAATATGTACCCCTTAATTGTGATTGCAAGGGAACATTGTCAATTAAGTCATTTCTGTCAATTTGGACCTGTCAATTCAGACATGATTTTGTCAATTTGGACACTATTTCATCAATTCAAACATTATATTGTCATTTCAGACACAGTTAGTCAATTTGGAAACTGTTTGTTTATAATGTTGTTTTGTGATTTTGTGCCCTTGTTTGTACATATTCACGTACTTAAATTGCTGATAGTGGCAGAAGAGTTTTTTTCTACTACTTGAGATAAGTAGAAAGTAGAAGAGAAAAGGAAAGGAGATCAGCTGACCATGGAAGAACATGAGGCCCATTTTCTGGAGCATGCGGTCCATCTCGGAAGCGGCACGGGAGTACTTGAGCTGCAGCTCGCGCTTCTTTTTGGAGGGAGGCATGGACGCGTCTTCGGCGGCGGCGTCCATCTCCTGACGCTGGACGGCGGTGATGGGCGGCAGAGGGAAGTAGTCGAAGTGGGCGAGCTTGAGGAAGCCATGGAGGCCGTAGGGTTTGTCTGGCATGGGAGGATCGTGGCGCACATTAACATTGGGAACACCAAGGCACACGTAGGGTTTCCCCAGTTCCGACCACACCCCCTGCAGCTTTCTGCAACCCCTCACCAGCCAAAAAGAACAGTCTTGCCTTTCATGGATTCAACGCACACACACACAGAAAAACAAAACCTTGGTTTTGACACACTATCCCTATCCCCTTCAAACTAAGTGGTGAAGCAATTAGGGAAAATTTCATGGACTATCCCTATCCCCCTCAAAGTGGTGAAGCAATTAGGGAAAAAATTCTTGGATACCCCTGAAGTTTGCAATATTTACATAGATACCCCTGCTTTTTCAGAAACTACATAACACTACAAGGGAGCAGTTTCAATTTGAACATATTTTTGTCAATTAGGTCACCCTGATTTAGACACTTTTGTGTCAATTTGAACATGTTTTTGTCAAATATTTGTCAATTACCTTGGACCAAAATTTTCAAGCGTTTGTTTGTTTTGTTGGGCATGCCACTTCCCTTCTTCCTTTTAGCGTAAGTTGCTTCTTTCTTTTTTGTTTCATTGCATTCCCTTCTTCAACATTGGTCATGAAGAAAGTACAAGCACAACAAACAAATGCCTAAAAATTATGGTCCAAGGGTATTTGTGGATTTTCTGAAAAAGTGGGTATCTGTGTAAAAATTACAAACTTTAGGGATATCCATGAAATTTTCCCAAGAAATTATGGGACCCGGTTGGGGAGTGTGTCAGTAGCAGCAGGTGACGTACCGAAAGACTTATTCGGGTATTTTCAAAGTTGTGGAAGTCATTGATAATTGAGGTGGCACCTGAGTTGCGCCATGGCTGTTTTGTGGATCACTTCCCGGCCTACGACCTCCTCCTTGCTTCCCATTGTTGATTCCACCACGGATGGCATCGGCCTATATTCCGGGCCTTTAGGTACCTAAACCCCCAATGCAACATTCAAAGAATCTCTTTGCAATAGTTTGAACATTAATTGCATGTGTTGATACAAAGAAAAATGCCATTGCAAAAAAAGAAGGTGCTTGTCTGAAAGTGCCGAACCCCTAAACGTTAGGCTGGTCATAGTGACTGTCCCTCTAAACACCGGGTTGGTTACCGTGATTGTGTCTCTAAATGTCAGGTTTGTCACCGTCTCTCTACTTTACAGTGGTGTGGCAAGTGCCCACCCATTATAATACTGTTTCTGAAAGTTGCGAAAGTCAATAGTGCATGGTGCCCTCATGAAAATTGCAAGAAGGGCAACATAAGACCTAACACCGTGTTTGTGAACCTTCTCACAATTTGGGTTATTCAAAAGTGCATTTGGTGAGGTTGTTTTTCGCTTTCCATGATGGACCATGTATAAATTAGATAAAATACAACTTTTCTCCATCCTGCAGAAAAGAAATTTGTTGTCCAGGGGACAAAAGAACGTCCTCTTCTGCGTTTGAGGGTTAAAGAAAAATATAGTGGGATTAAGACTCAGCTTACATTGAAGTAGTTTTCGAATTTTGGATTAGCGGTGAACATCTTCATCTTTTGCTTGCGTTCGTGCAGATTTCGCTTGATCTTGTTCATCAAGGGGCTCTGCAACGAGGTCGCAGCCTCTTGCCACAGCTTGGGCTCCACTTCCCCGGAGCCCTTGTAAATTCGTGGCGTCATCTCAATTCCCGACACTATCTGCCAGCATCATGAAATCACTTGCAAAAAAGCACCATTTGAGCAAAACCTCACATGAATCCCAAAACTCAGCCAAACACAGCCAAACTCAGCAAATCTCAGCAAAGATCAGCAAAGATCAGCAAAAATCAGCATATCTCAACAAAAATCAGCCAAACTCAGCCAATCTTAGCCAAACTTAGTAAAGCTCAGCAAAACTCAGTCAAGACTCAGCACAACTCAGCAAAACTCAGTCAAGACTCAGCACAACTCAGCAAAACTCAGCAAATCTCAACAAATCTCAGCAAAACTCAGCAAAAAGCTCAACAAAACTCCGCAAGACTCTGCAAGATTCTGCAAAACTCAGCAAAACTCAACAAAACTCTGCAAAACTCAGCACAACTCAGCAAAACTCAGCAAATCTCAACAAATCTCATCAAAACTCAGCAAAAAGCTCAGCAAAACTCCGCAAAACTCAGCAACTAACTCACCAAGTCTCACCAAAACTCAACAAAAAAATCAGCAAATCTCAGCAAAACTCAACGATACTCAGCAAATCTCAGTAAAGCTCGGTAAAACTCACCAAATCAGCAAATCTCAGCAAAACTCAACAAAACCCAGCAAATCTAACTCATCAAAACTCAGCAAAGATCAGTAAAACTGAGCAAAGATCAGCAGGAATGAGAAAAGCTGAAAGGGCAAAAGAGAGAAGCAGGGTACCTTGGTGACCTTTTCGACGATGATGCGTTTGCGGGCCTGGTCTTGGTAGGCAGGAGGCTCGTAAAGGCCAGTGCCGTCGGTCCTCCGCTTGGAGCTCTCCCTTTTCGAGCCTCCTGTGCTTGACACCCGCGACTCCCTCGACGGCCGAGAAGCCATGCCTGTTCCTCCTCCTCCTCCTGCTCCTCCTCCGCCCTCTTCCCCATCCCCACCCTCGCCACCTCCGATGAGCAGCTTCGGAACCATCTCCATCCTGGAATGTCCTCCTCCTTCAGATCGTGCTCTCTTCGCAAATCATCTATACCCTAATGCCGTTTTCTTAGCCCAGAAGATCCTGTACACTCTCAGATTTTCACGCCATCAACACTACAATTCCAGGCCTGTATGCACGTGGGGCACTCGAACCCCTGCATCTCTTTTATAAAATCTCTTGCATTATCAAAGATAGAGTGAAAAAAAATGGGGCTCCAGGTAGCAGTTCGATCGAGAGCACTTACAAAGGATTAAGAGAATCTCTATAAGATAAGAGAACGCCGAGGAGTCTAGGGGTTTACACGAAAGCTTGAAAATAGCGAGCTACACTCAACTCTCTAACAACACTACCTTGGGGAGCCCTGAGACGAAATTATACAAGGAATGTGTGACTACGGAGGGTGTCAATACAAGGAGTTGCGCGTGTAAAAGTTGCATCTTGTAATCAATTCCACTGCCACTACACATATCGCATCATCATAAAACCTCGAATCGTGCACGATTCACCACTTGCTAAGACCTGCTCGTGATCTGCATTGCTCAAAGAGCATGAAGTCTGCATTGTGCAAAGAGCTTGAGGTCGGAGCTTGAAGAAATGGGCACGACAGAAGCGTCGGAGGTGTGTGAAGTGAGCTGGCGGAGGTCACGCTTTTACCGCCATAACTGAGCGGTGGCCTGCTTGGTCTGGGAAGGCAGTCGTGTGTGTATGTGTGTTGGTGTGTGTTCCTGTGAAGTGTGGCGGGCTTTAGCTGGTTCCATCGAAATGGAGATCGTGTAACTGAAAGGTCCCTCTTCACATCACGGTTTCAAAAGGATGCATCTCCTTTTGAAACGGCGACTCCTTCGAAACGGCGCCACGGCCTCAACTCCGACCAACTCCGGCCAACTCCCATGCACGCAAAACACTTCCCTAGTGGACTCCAAGAAGCATTGGGTCTCATCGATTTTCTTAAGCAATTTTGAGTGGATCCATTTCCTTTCAAATTGTATATGTAAAATATATGATTTACTTTCATTCGTACTGGTACCGTAGTGCTTATATCTATCAATACCACATTCAACTTCTCTTTTCTTTTCGTCTTACCACCTACAACCTCAACCTTTTCGCTTTGTTATAGCAGTAGTTTAAAAATGCGATACTTTAGTTGTAGGCAATGAAAGATGACATTCTGAAACACTCTATGCATGAACTTGCTACACGTGGAGAAGGTTTTGATTCAACAAATTCATGACTTTGCTGTGTTGTAATCAGCGGATAAGGAAAAACATATAAACATAGCCCTTAAAACTGCACTATAAAAGAAGAAAATAATTACTTAAAAAGGTCCATAATGAAGTTTAGAGTGGTGCTAGGAAAGTGAGGTTAGTCCGAAGGTGACCCTAAAACAATCCATTCCTTTGCAAAGCACCATTTCAGAATCCAAGTGCAAATGGACCTTAATGTAAGTTACCTATTATGGGGCTTGTGAAACAATTCTATTCCCGTACATATCTTTGCAAGAAGCTGAAGATCTGTTCTGATGCATTCCGAGAACAGTCTAAAGTGATATGCAAGTTGCAAAGGGAATCTTTAGCAATGCAAAGAACTTCTATTAAACCTCACCGGGCAAGCTACTGATAAGACCACAAATCTGGACTCATAATTCCCTCACAGATGAAAAGACGGCACTTGCTAGCTTAAAACAACTTTGAACTCCACAATGACCTAAATTGCATGATTAAATTTGCATCTATATATTAATTGTTTCGTTGACACGATTAGGGTCTCTTCCGTTACTACTTGTAGAGTACTGTAGTTACTTTTGTTGATTGCCTCGTAAAAGAGACAAGGATTACGATTCATACAAAGCTCCCGTAGTCATACAAAAGTTAATAGAGATAGGCTCTTAAATGTGCGATTGCTCCTTCTTCCCTTACGTGGCCTGGCCTGCTCGCTACTGGTAATTTGAATGAATACCAAAATGGCTGTGCCTTGCAAAATTCCGCTTCCCTTCGACTACCTGTGTATAACGTCATATTCGTTAAACTGGGGGCAGAAAATACATTTTGGGACTTTCAAATTTTGAGGTGAAGGTTTTAGGCGATCACCTAAAATTGAGTTCAACATTCTTTTATGTACACGTGTCCTCACCTAAGAGGAGGAATTTGCAAGGGAAAAAATCTTAGTGGCACATGTTGAACCGGATACCTTCAAATCTGGTTTAAGGTAAATTTTTGGGTTTAAGGTAGGAGCACCCATAAGTGTCAAACTAAGAGTTTTGAACATGATGACTATTAATAAACAACTAGCAAATTATAAGATCCTATTAGGAACAAAAAAAAATGAGTTTGCATTGTTTAATGTATTATTTGAATACTCTAAGAATAAGTTGTGAATGTTTAAAAAGCAAACTGCCATTGCACCCATAACTACTTTTAAGATTTCAGGTTCACATGTTGTACATTCTTGTCAGTACATCTATGCACTTCCACAAATTTTCCAAGATTTTAGAGGTGACAGTTATGGGGACACTGACGCTTATGGGTGCTCCTACCTTGAGGTGGACACCCCAGTAGCCCAAATTAACGAATATGACGTTGTATCGTTTGCATGCACTGTTCTGTCTGCTTGTCTATCTTCACAAGCTTTCTGAGCCGTTCTACTGTAGCGACTGTACCCATGGCAGGATTCACCGTTGTCAATTGCAGCAGAGAAAATGCAGCTCAACTTTGAATATTATATAAATTACGGAAAAGATAGCTGTGCGCATCTGCAGGCAAGCAAGCTATCGTTTCGTTGTTCGTCTCCCACTTCATCTCAAAGTCCTTCCTCACAAGCAGGTTCACCCAAAAAACTTCCAGAGACTGCAGCTCAGGGTCAAAGTTGCGTTGCTTCACAATGGTATGAATTCCCATTCACAACCACTCGCAACGGAGCCCTGGATCAAAACCCAGCAGCTTAGTTGACGTTCTGAAGCACCATTCCTTGCGCAAACTCGTAGTCAATCACCTACAATCAAATGTCCCGCCAGAGTCCTGACGTCTCGCTCCGCAAAAAACTGCACAAATGTGGAGGCGCTAGCCCTCTTGCACCTCCATCTCAAAGTCCACGCCATTGTCCAGAAACAGCTTCCCTGAGGCTAAAGAGAAGGTCAGGAGCCTTTGAATGCAACCAGAAGCAATAACGGCGTCTTCTTCACTTCAGCAGAAGTCAAGCGCCATAATGGCATGATATTGTTGCCCAGCAGAATCTGCTGGATGATGGTGAGCGTGGCAAGGTCGTCAGCAATGTAGAAGAATTATAGCTCGCGCGTGGTCACTTTGAGCATGAGCGTGTACAGCAGCTGGTAACGCAACCAGAGCACCAGTGATCCCAGATATGATTTTCATTTATAGCGCAAGTGGCTAAAAACACTACTAAGAAGCTAAAATTTTCAAATTTAACATCCATTTGGAACGCTTACATTTTTTTAGCTACGAGAAAAATTTGTCAGCAATCCTGCTAAATTTAACCAATTTACAGAACGTTGTAGAGTACTATGCGTGAGTGAGGGCATCCCCAATCCAGCCGGGATATCAGCCCCGTGAATTGTGTCAGACCGTGTCTAACTTGGAGTTAGATATAGAGCAAGGCCATTTCCCAATTTAGTAGCCCCCATGCAAGCAAGTTATGACACTCACTAACCACAATTCTTTATTAGTTTATGTCTTGTCTAATTGCTTATGTGTGGCTGATTCATGTCAGAAACATCTGAAATTCCCTAAAACTGCATCAGTGTCAAAGCTGAAGTGGTATGGAGGATTCTCCAAATAGTGAAAATTTACAAGGGAGGGGCTCTTATGTAGGGAGCCTTGAAAAATGCAGTATGGTTTAACTGGGTGCATTGGAGCCCATGTTTTTGCTCAAGTCCTATTTAAATCACTGCACAAGCTTTTGCCTACCTCTCTTACAGCTGCTTTGGGGATGCCCTGAGGATGCCGCAACTGACTACAAGAGATGCTGCAGCTCCTTATTGCTTGTCTTGATGGCTGCGTGCTTAATTTACTTGAGAAGGAGTAAAACCCGCCCAGTTGCATGCATCTAGTACATGCAATGCTCTTCCATTGGTTGTGTTCTTGGCACACATATCCACAAATGTCTGTGCCAACCATGCCAAGGTCCAGGAAGAACCAACCGCTAGTGTAAGATTAGCCGACTAAGATTGAGATTTGGCCGGTTCAAATTCAAGTCGTTAGGTTGTAAAACCAAAGGCAATGAAAATAAGACGAAAACTAATCGGTTAATAAAAAAACACAAAGGAAAATTATCTGCTCATTTTCAAGATGGGTAGGAAATTGACCAAAAGAAAATACAAGAAACTAGATATTAGGGGATCTTCAAAGGATATGTCCGGATTTCAGTTGACAAAGCCAAGGATAGCTAATCATCAATGGTAGTAGAAGTTCAATACTTCAAGGCCAGCCACTGGAGCATAGAGTTGCAAAGGCTCTTGACCTATTCCTACCTTTAAACCACTAGGTGATTTCATTTTAGCCTATTCATGACACCATTTGCAAATAAGTGCCACCAAGTAATCTCTCTATCTTTCTCTTCGAGCAAGTAGGATTTCTTTAAATTGCAAATGTGAGCTTTGTACATTAGTAAAGCTAAGTATCTTGTCCTCAACTAATGAGGAGTTTCTAGGTTCAACTTTTGCTATAGACATTACATTGTTTATTGATTTTATATATGTATATGTCTTTGTTATTTTTGAAATCTTTTTGAAGGTTTTGGTTGATTTAAGTTAAATATAGAAGGAAATTTAGTTGATTCATATTCCACATGAAAGAATAATCAGCTAATCCGCACATAAGACAAATGGAAATTTAGCCGCTTAAAATTTGGTACCAAAGGAAATTGACCACTTTCCCTAAGTGCAAAAAGGCAAAAACCAATCTCAAACAATGTTCAGCCAAACATACTCTTAAGTAACCGGCTTTTAGCTGAAATTTTTGAAATATTTCCCGAACCTTGAACCATGCATGGGCACTTCAATTGAGCATTTCCCAAGTTCATAATGATGCTCATCACGGGTGTAACTTAACTTATTATTCAGATCCTCCCAACTCCCAAGTCGCCTGGGAATCTCCTGTGCTGTGCCGTGCCATGCGTCGTGTGCGTGCCTGAGCCGGCTGTTGCTTTGGCATCGTCGTCAGTGCCGTCTATTATAATGGACTCTGACAATCCATACAAACTATGCGCGTGACGCGTCGTACTCTAGCGCGCCATTAGTAAATGTCACATTGGTGCGGGTTTTGAATGTCAATGATTTTTTTTTGGTAAATGGTAACTCCAATCTGTGTTTATTATGACTTTTATTCCAAGACCTTCTTGCTTATGCCTTGGTTAGACTAGCAACCAGAAAGAAACACAAAATGTGGCACTTTATCTAATCTTTCATCCTCCAATGCACTTCCATGTCATCCAAGAGTGTTGGAGAAGAAAGTTGCTACAAAATTGAAATGTTCATCTACTATACAAGTTTGGAGCCACCCTTGTAGCAGGCCCCAAAACTTCATTACCTTGTTTGCTGACACGACTATATTGGTTGGTGACATGACAAGTTGAAGTATCGGACAAACCCTAAGTGTGAAAACTTTAGTGGACACTACTGATATTTCAACCAATGAAGTTTGAGATCATTTCATCTAGTAGCTAATCTGAACCAAGCCTTATAGTTACAAAAGAGTTTTAACTTATTGAGAGGTGTTATGAACATCTCATATGGTTGTTAACTCTTTGTTACTTTATGCTATCTTGCAATATCTGATGGATTTGTCTATGAGTTAGGAGAATTGTTCATTCACTATTTGATTAACATAACATTAGCTCAACTAGTAAGGTATTTATTTTAACATCCTATTGTGAAAAATGTAGCATGACATATGAAAATGTAAAAAATGACGTTCTTTTGCAAGTCCAAATTTTGATGAAAAGGTTGGTCAAACTCTGTGACAAAGATAAACTTGTCACTACATTCAATAAGTTGGAAAAAGGTCTAAGTTCCAAATATACAATTTGGTTTTTATTTATTTTTTATACCAAATTTACTTAATAAAAATGAGAGTTTAACTTACAATTTAGGCATTCACAAGAAATATGCAAAATACAGCCCCTACAAAGTATACAAGACTTGCATTCTACTTGAAATAACACCATATTAGATAAATTGGAAAAAACAAATACATTTTGGGACTTCTAAAGGATTAAGGTGATCACCTTAATCCAAACTCCAACATTTTTTTTAGGTACATTTGCCCTCACTAGAGAGGAGGAATTTGGGAGAGAAAAAATCTTAGTGGCTCAAACTGAATCTCATACTTTTGAATTTGGTTTAAGATGACTTTTTGGGTTTAAGGTGTAGTACAAAATGGAATCCCTGTTTTTCCCAATTTAACTAATATGGTGTTAAATACAATTGCTATTAATTCCAAAAGGTGGATATACTATTAGATATGGTGCTGCTTGTTAAGTAAAATTTAATTTAAGGAAGTACATGATTGTTTATGTTGAGATCATCCATTAGCATAATCATTACTAAGTTCTGCATACGAGCAGTCATGTCCTTTGATTGCAATTTCCAAAATCAATTTTGATCAATCTTGAAATAAAATAATAAAAAAGTGTCTCATTATAAGTTCGATGTAACATTCTTACAAACTCAACGGTAAATGAAGTTTTGGAAGAATTTGTTTGCAAAATAAGTAAGAACAACATTCTTTTAAGCTCCTAATCAGCTTTGGGCATAAATTGCAAAGGGTATGTTACTCAAGCTTCCTTTGAATTTTATGTTGCTCTTAAAATTCCTGAAGTTGCTGTCATAATTAAAGGGTTAGAAATAAATACTTTTGCAAATGATGCATTAGTAAAATTCTGAGCCCTCCAAAAGGCCCCTAATAAATGGCGGCACGGTACATTATGGAGGTAAAAAAATAGTATAAATAATAATAATAATAATAATATCATCGCCTTGGCACATGATTTGACTGTTTGTAGATGTCAGAATCTGTCATTTTTGACTCTCAAAAAAAGTCAGCTTTTTTCTCTATATGCAAATCTCTCATGTCATGTTAGGGACCTTCTTGAGGGCTCAAATTTCCTAGTGGTAGTTTTTCAAGTTCCAACCTTGAAAAAGAGGGGTTAAAAACCAAGCATTTATGTCAATGCTATTGTGTTGGCAAGAACTTGTGACATGGGCACTCTAAAAGCATGTGTTTTGTAATGCAAATAAGTGATCCATGGAGTTATTAGTATGGGCATTTTACCATTGAAAATGACAATTTGGTGTTTTTAATTGTGTCCACATTACAAATTTGATGTTGCATGCCTTGCCTACTTGTTAGGTGGCAATGAACATGCAATGTGTTGTTTGGTATTTGGTCATTGATTGGCTTAAACATGACCAAAACTTCTTAGAGGATTAAACAATATTGAGAAGCCAAAAGAAATTGAGATCATTTTTTATTATAAGGTCTAATTTTCATTTTAAAAGTTTATCAAAGTGCATACAAATTAAAAGATATTAGGCATTCACATATATAGTTTTAGGACACTTATTTTCAACAATCACCTATTTTCAACTTGAAATTGCAATTAATGTTATGTATTGATTATTGTATTAGACATGGTCTCCAATTTACCATGTCTAGGCCTTTCAATTTGTGCTAAAACTTGAAATCCCAAATGCTAAACCCAAACTTGTTTAGGAGCAACCTCCCATCCTTTCAAAAACACATGCGCATTGGAATTGGGAACATGCCACTAGTTGCATCTTATTGACCCTCAAAATTCCTTATATAAGATAATTTTTGCAAAAATTGGACTTGGGATTCACTTTGTATAATTAGCCAAGGCAAAGAGTGCTACCAAGAACTTGACTAAATTCAACAATTGAATAAGACTTGCAAATAGAAATAAGACTTGCAAATATAAAGGTTGTAATTTTATAACCTACTATAACTAGTATTAGAAATTGTTATTTGGTCCCAAACAAGGCGTATAATAATCCACTAGAAAGGTATTGCCAAAAGCTATGCAATTGCTCATTGCACACCCAACTTGGATAAAATTTCTACTTATGGAACTTGGCCTACTAACAGATGTAAATACACACTAAGAACATTAGTGCATCTGAGATTTCTTTGATGACAAGGGCAACTCTACTCTTTTGCTTAATCTCTCCGTCCTTAAGTTACATGCAAATGATTACCAAAACTTATTTTTAGGTGAATGCCAACATGGAAATTTGCAAATATACTCAGCATCTTTGATGAAGTTGAAATCACCAACCACCATTGCCACAATGCTAACATTTGTGGAAACGGTACTTTGCAAGGCTTCAAATCTGAACACTTAAATGCACAAACTACAAGAATTGAGTTTGATAGGGATCCAAGTGACACACATTCCAAAAATGGATCTAGAAACGGGTGCCCGGTTCTTAACAAATTCCAATCTAGCTAGGATTTCACCTCCGCAAACTCTATTAGATAGCATGTGATTCTACCTCAGATGCAGAGCAGGGGCACTTTCCTAGTGCAGTAGCCCCAATGCAAACAAGTTCTGACACTCACTAACCATAATTTTTTATTAGTTTATGTCCTATTTAAGTGCTTATGTGTGGCTGATTCATGTCAAAAGTATCTGAAATTCCCTGAAATTGCGTCAATGACAGAGTTGGAGTGGCATGTAGGACTTTCCAAATAGTGAAAATTTGCAGGGGAGGGGCTCTTATGTGGGAAGCCTTGAAAAATGCAGTAACTGCTCCATTGGAGCCCATGTTTTTGCTCAAGTCCGGTTTAAAGCACTGCACAAGCTTTTGCCTGCCTCTCTTACGGCTGCATTAGAGATGCCTTAAGCTTACCACATACAAATAATGAATTCAACAATGCATAGATTTAAGTTTAGTACAATCGTGCAAATTATTGTCATTCCAATTGAAATTTGTCAACATATTGGTAATAATGAAAATGTATGGCAAATGAGGCTCATTCAATAGAAATCACATCTCAACAATCAAGTTCGGGACCTTTTCTTCAAACCCCACTTTTTGTGTTTTCTTTTATAACTAGAGTGTCATTTTTGGATCAGTAAGCAGCAAGCTTGACAAGCAAATATTGTGAACTCAGCAGCTATATATAGTATACTTGAGGAAATTTTCTTCATGTGCTAGTTGAAATCATTCTCTTATATTTTCAAAAACTTACAATAAATATCAATTATGTTATGGCAATTTGTCATTATTTTGGGGTGGTTTGAATGAGGGTTTGAACTTCAAATCACATGGCCTATATCCAAAATCTCACTACAAGAAAAAAATTGTCAATTTGGTCATTTTTTGTGTGGATTTGGACGTATCAATTTGGATATTTTTTTGTCAATTCAGATAAGTTTAGTCAATTTGGACATTGTTTTCTTATAGTGATCTATATTATGCCTAGTTTGTGGATTGAAATGAGACCTCTTCATGAAATTACATGTTACCACTTTTTGGCACACCCCCAATTTATCTTTCACTACACTAAGTATTGCATTTAGGTTGCCTTGACAATTAGCTAGGTTGTCTTACCCTAGAAAGTTACCTCATGATTCATCTTTTGGCCACTTGGACGCACGTGCAACTCTTGATCCTGCTCTTGAGCTTCTAAGTTTTCACATGATTTACGATGTGGATGCTACTAATTTGTTTTTTCACAACATCACTGTTGCTGCCAAGACCTTTGAAATTTGCTTAATGTGGTAAGGTAGGAGGCTCTAATTGCATTTGGGCATTTTGAACCGTCTAGGTAGGAGTCACTAAAATGGGGCACCAAGCCTTTTAAATGGATGACACTTTCTTTATTCAAAAATTGGACTTGTGCATGCACGGTTTAGAACTTCAAGAGAGTGACATGAGCTACCATTAAGTTTGCTTACTTGCCATAATTGTATTGAGTTTTGTTTTTCAATAAAATATAGGTATATGTCATACTAAAATAAATGAAACGTGTTCTCAATCATGATTTGAGTATTAGAATATGGAATGGGTGCTTGCACACTTTAAAGATTTAGTTGAGCGGTTTTAGTTTTGTATGCTTTTAGGACTCATGTGCTCCATTTGCAAGCTGCTTTTGAATCATGAATGATACAACCTATGATTAAGAATAGATACCTATGCACCTTTTGCTTTGATAAATTGCACTTGATTCATACCAACTCAAAACACATAAATGGCCATAGAACCGTTTCTTCTTTGACTTTCCACCAAAAATATTTTCAAGTTGCTAATCCGACTTTATTTTAGTACAAACATCATCTTCCCCTTAGATGGTCGATTTATGAGCCTCCTACCTTAATTACTAACGAAAATTATTGTAGCAACAATAAATATGTAAATAGTGTAAAATATCTAAAATTAGTGTGAGGGCAACCTAAACGCAATATTCAGTGTACTCTGAATATCTCAATCTCATCAGTAATAGGTTTCTTTTTTAATCGTTACTTTGGATGAATGAAAAGGTATTTGACCAACGTCAAAGCACTCTGTTCATCACTCAAAATTTAGGGATGGGAGCGCTTCAGGTACAACATTCAATCATTCAACCTCATAATGCACCAGGCATTAGCCAGGGCAAATGCTTGCTCTGTTTTAATAATGGATGGAAGTGCAATTGCCGTTGTCACCCAAAAAGCACCTAACAACTTCAAAGGCAATATGAATTTTGATGTATTTATCTAGCAAATGAACATTAACGCTATATTTGTTAATTTGGGAAAAATAGGGGTCCCATTTTGTTTTTCTCTCAAATTCAAAAAGTTATTTTGAAACCAAATTTGAAGGTATTAGATTCAATTTAAGCCAGTAAGATTTTTTCCCTCGTAAATCCCTCCTCTCAGATGAGGGCACGTGTCGGTTTGAGGTGATCACCTCAAACTTCTTGATTCACTTCTTGAAAGTTCCAAAATGTACCCTTTTTCCCAAATTAACAAATATCGCATTCATTCTTCTTAACCCATAAAGGATCAAGCCCTTTTTCTATGAAAATCACTAAAAACAGCCACGTTTTAGAGGTTTAGTAAAATGGATTTTTAGTTTTGTTTTTGAGAAATCCAACTTTAGGATCTTGCCATAGACTAGAAGTGCTACTTGTGGGAAAAAAATGAGCTCATTATAGATGTAGAAGAGTGAGATATTAACATCTGAAGTGAAAAAAAAAGTTTTTTTCCTTGCTGTCCAAAAATTTCAAAAGTCTTTAACCTCAACAAAAAATTGCTCTATCCAAAGTTGCATTTTGTTGTTTCCATGTAGGAGATCAAGTTGAGTATGCGTGGGAGAAGTTTCAAATTAATTTGAACTATGCAACACATGGGAAAAAATAGTAAGTAAAAAGAAGTAGAGAATGAGTTAAAACACTAAATTGTTAAGAATTTAATTATTGAAATGAAAAATGCAAATCCCAACAATTATAATATTGTGATAAATAATCTACTTCCTTTAGTTTAAAATTTTATCCCAAATATTAAAAAGTGAGTAAAATATAACATTTCATAATTATTTTAGAGTAGAGAATCCATAAGTGCCCGCAAACAAAAACTCTCCTAACTTTCATCTCATTGATTGAAATTGAATGATTCAAAGCTTTCCACGTATAAAAAAATCTAAAGAACCAATTTCAGATTTTTATTTAAAAAAAATTTAATTCCTTAAGAACTTTACCTATAGGTACATGAACGCCATATTCATTAAATTGGGAAAATGCGGTTCCCAAATTGAACTTCACCCAAACCCCTAAATCCCTGTGGCCTTTATTTTGTCAAAAGACACTCAAAACTGCCATTTTTATTGCAAAGAGTAAAAAATTTGAAAATTGGTCTTTTGCATATCTAACCATAGGATCTTGTACTAGACTAGTATAAGAATTTGGAAACAAAAATTCTAAAACTTTGACTGCATCGATTGCCAGATATTTTTGTTTAAAATGCAAAATCAAACTTTTTTGCACCTTGCATGACTAGATTATTGAACCTTGAACTTTTTTAACTTCAAATTTTTGCACCACAAAGTTTTGGAGTTTATTTTTCAATAGAGGAAAATAGAGTTGAGAATTTTTGGAAAAAAATCAAAACAAAAAATACTTAATTTTCATTCTTAAAAAAAACATTAGGTAGAAGAAGGCGTGAGATTGAACAAAAACTTAAATTGTTAATAACCCTACAATGGAATTGAAATGCAATAATCCAAATTGATGGTAAGATTGTTGTAGAAAGCAAACTTCACCTTTTTTGACAAATTTTTTTGAAAAAATGTTAAAATTACATTCAAAAATGATGTTTCTAAGTTATTTTTTCAAATAGATGCTTGAGGAGCCCAAAAAAACTGATTGTTCATAACTTTCTCATAACTAGTCCAAATGGAATGAATCTAAGCTTCAAATGTAGAAAAAACTATAGCCTATAAGAAGAAAAAATAAATAAATAAAGTTTTTGTAAGAAACAATTTTTGCCTGATCTCCATAAGTTTTTGCTTATCTAGGCATAACTTTTTCTCTTGGGCATAGATTGGAATGAAAATCACATTCCTCAAAAGCTAATGTGTTTTTCTATCTTCAAAAAGAGTTTGAAAAAATTAAGACAAAAATTGAGGCCATAGGTACCTGCCTAAAATTCCATTTGTCCCTTGAGAGGACACTCAAGGATTTAAGGGTTAAATCCAAAAAGTTACATTAAACTAGATTCAAAAGTATTAGATTCAATTTGAGCCACTAGGATTTTTTCCCTCGCAAATTCCTCCTCTTAGGTGAGGGCACATGTACCAAAAAAAACATTCCTTAAACCTAGAGCTGGGTTTAAGGCAATCACCTTAAACTTATAGAAGTCCCAAATTCAAACATAAGCTTAGTCCCCAAATTAACAAATATGGCATTCATGCTCAAAGTCGAACTTGCCCCCCAAAGAGGCAATGGTTCTTCAAGGGTTAATCTCTAAAGGACCAAAGCCCCTACAAGGGACAAAATGGATTTTAGATAGACTTATACTCTGGTTACAAACAAAGTATTGATCTTTTAGAGTGGGATTTGTTTGAGGATTTGTTGAAATTGAATTGAAATGTGATGGTCTTATTGTTTTGAATTTTTAAGATTTTTCTGTTATTTTAATCTACAAAATGCTTTTTCAATGAGTCTTCTAAATGAAAAGTCTATTCAAGTTTTGGTTTATGAACTTTAATTTCCACAAACCTACTCAACTACACATCCTAACAAAGTTAGATCAAGATGATGTAAAGCTCAATTACCTAATCAAGGTACTTCCAACATACAACTACACTCAAAATTGCCTTTGATGATGAGTAATGAAAGTTTGATAACATTTGTTGATTTGGTATGAGTAGTCAATGCATTTGGGGGTTAATCTCTCAAAGCCCACTTTTTTTTTAAAACAAACATTTGATTATTTCTTTGAAAAAATATTTAAATATTTTTGTCTAATCGGTTTATTGAATTCTTTTGAAGGTTTAGAGGGATGTTTTAGACAATGAAATTATTGAATAGTTTAGTGTTCATCCAAAATATGGGCTTCAAGGGATGTAACAAATATCTAAGGAAAATCAAGGCATACTGTAGCTTACTAGCAGCTTCGGCAAGCAAGTGCCTAATAATGAATTAAAATGAGAAATCAGGTTTAAGCAACTTAAAAAATAGTAATTAGCCATTTTCAAACAAATATCTAAAGAAAATCAAGGTATATCCTACCTTACTAGCAGCTTCCGCAGGCATATGTCTAATAGTTAATTAAAGTGAGAAATCAAGTTTAGGCAACTAAAGAAATAGCTTAAAAAAATTAGTCATTTAAAAAAAAACAATATTTAGACATTCATTCAAGTCAAATTTTACAAATGAGGTATTTAGCTATTGTATAATTGGTATGATCAACAATTTGAGATGATCTTCATTTTAGCATTCACTAATAAGATGGCATTCATGATAAAAATGGTAGTTGCTAATTTCTCATGTTGCCTTTATGCTTCTTGTATTTGTAAACTAATATTTTGCTTGTGTTTTTGTATGAGAGTTATTTTTTTATGTGAGATTGTGTCTCAATAAAATGAAATTATCAAGCAAATTATTCTACAATGAATGTTTAGAGAGGTTATAAAAATGAGTTGGAAGCATGTGTGTTGCTTGATTTAGCAACTTTGAGCTCAAATTTTATATTGTGACTTTTGTGTAAGTCAACATACACTATAAGAAACCCGTGTTTTTTATAACGGATTTTTTTGAACGTCCACTTGTTTTTATGTTATAATTGATGTTAGAACTAACATCTTGAGGTTAGTTCTAACATCAATTTGTAACATAAAAACAAGTGGACGTTCAAAAAATTTCATTATAAAAACACGGGTTTCTTCTAGTGATTTTACAAAAAACATTTGATAAATTTTGATCTTATTTTAGCACCTTTTTGCTTAATTTCTTTTTTAGCACTATTTTAAAATCATTTTACAAAATTTAGGCAATGAATGTCCAGAATTATGAAAAAATTAAGACAAATGTTTCAAGAATTAATTTGAGTCAAAGGTGCTAGTAAGGTATGGTATGCTTTGGGAGTTTTTACTAACACAATATAGCTCAAATAGCACATGTAAACTCACAAATTATCTAAACGCATAGGCTACTATAAATTTTGAGACCATTTCAAACCTTCTCAAGGTTGGAAATACGTGTTGTCCACATTGTATTCTTACCATTGCAAAAAAACTATTTGAGGGTCTGTTCCAAGACTTAGATAACTATAGCCCTTTTCTAACATGTGAGATTTCCATGTTACTTTCTCGTCCATTTCTGATTGAAAACATTTTCTTCTAATTGAAATAACATAAAAATGGCATGAAATTAGCCAACCCATCTCCTCACACTACAAGAATCCTTTATAACATCTTTTGATCCATCTTTTGATCCATCTTTTGATGCATCTTTTGATGCATCTTTTGATGCATCTTTGATCCATCTTTTGATCCATCTTTTGATCCATCTTTTGATCCGTGGTGTAAAATCTCCCTCCATTGACACCAAAATTTGTTGCCACACAATTTTAGGGCATCTCCACTTGATCTCAAAAGTTTCATCATTATGAAACATGTTGTTTCTTGTTTCCAATGTTGATAACATGTTTCCCCCATCCGTACATCACTTTTCAACTAAAAATAAGTCTCCTTGTTTGCAAAAGCAAACAAATTCTCCATCATTGATTACTCCACCTATCAATTGTGGGAAAAATGCACTTTTTGCATGGTAGTACCATGCACGGAGAACTAACAAATTTTTATTGTGTCATAAAGAATATTTTGACAAGCCCATGCATTAATGGCTCTCTACTCATCCAAAAGTCCCTGGCAACCCGGTGTTTTTGCAGTACGGATGCAAATACCCTTATCTGATGAATGATGTGAAAGAACCTTACAAAAGCATTCAAAATTGTTGTGAAGAGGATCAACCAATCAAAAACCCCTTGGATGAGGTGGATGTTAGCATTCACCAGATAATGTCAAAATATTTGCCTTGAAAAGCAGCAAAGCTCCCACCAATACTGCCATCCCTTTTGAGAATATAATGAGAGGCCAGCATGGCCCAACTTTCATCGTCATTTATATGGTAGGAGGCTCAAAAACCGACCATGTAAGGGCTCATCCCTTTTTTCATGGTTTTCTGTGGATGAGAGGATTTTCAGTTCATTCTTCAAAAAGAAAGAAATCAATGCAGAATGTAACACAAGTTGTTTCATATTCTTTGAGGTATTTTTGAGTTACTCATGAATTTTGAAAGTGCATGTGTCATAGGTCCCTATTTGTGAACCTAGACCTTCCAAGAATCATTTACTTGCAAGTTGTGAAGAGATTTGGGAAAGTATGGAGAATGATTGGTTATTTGCAATTAAAAACAACTTTTCTTTCATGCATTCCATGGCTGTAAGAGGCCAATGGAAGGACCACCCACTGCACCATTTCACAACACTGTACATGGCGGTCCAAAATGCCTGAGCAGTTTTCGAGCCTCCAACCTTACTCACGAGGGTAGGCTGCTTTGGAAGCAAGGAAACAATCCTGACTCAAGCTCAAGGCTGGGCCACATAGGCCAGAACTGCTGTTTCAAACCGGCAGTTTGTAAAAAACAAGTGGCCAATTATACATGTTTGTGAAGAAGCAGATTCCTTGACTTTTTAGGACCCACTTTTTTGGTCCATTCAATGCTGCCAATTTTAAGAGTTCAAAAACTGGCCTCTCAAACCTCTTGCCCTAGAATGGTGGAGAAGTTATCTTTAGGTGAACAATAATTGAAATGTTGGAAAAGTGATTGTCTCTTGATTTTCCAAAAATACAAGTTAATCTTCATTCGTTTCAAATTGCCAATTTTGGGCTTGTGTGGCCCCGGCATCACAACATCTCTACAGTATAGTCCTTGGACAATAACTTTTTGCTGGTATGGCCAAATTTTGTAAAACATATATCTTTGTTTTTTCTTGACTAGTTTTTGGCAAAATAAGTATATCATTGTGCTCAAAGGTACAAATGTAATCACAATGTATGAGTCAAATAGAAAAATGTAATTATAAGAAAGAATGGTCTTATTTACAATATTAGGACATGAACACCACGACATTGAAAAACATATCAAGAGAATATGAAGCTTTTTTGGAGATGTCTATTGAAGAAAAGATGTGTGTATGGATATTTCCTACACATATATACAATCAAACCTCAAAAACTCATCACCAATGATTTCCAATTAATTATCATGCAAAACCTTGATTAACCCCTAAAGGCCCAAACCTTTTTTTTGGGTGAAAGTCACTAGAATTTGCCACTTTGGAGGGAATGAGTAGGAAAGCAGGAAAACAAGTCTCTTTTTGAAATCTAACTATAAACTCTTGCCCTAGACCATGGGAGGTACTTGTGGGAAACAAAAGAACTCATTATATATGTAGAATGTGAAATATTGACATTAGAACTAAAAAAAAAAGTATTTTTCCTTACTGCCTAGAAATTTCAAAAGCCTTTGACCACTCCTATAGTAATCAAATTACTCTACGCAAAGTTGAGATTTATTTTTCCAATGTAGAAGACCAAGTTAGGTATGTGTGGGAGAATTTTCAAATGAATTGGAGTTGTGAGTCATACTGTAAAATCTTGCAATGTCGTAAGGTCATGAAATTTGCATATACACTTGGCAAAATTGGAAATTTTTTGTAAAATTTAGACACAAGTCCAAACACAAATCCAAATGGTAAAAGTCAAGGAATTCTAACTCACTATAATTTTAGAAAAAAAATTACCTAAATTACAAATACACAAACCACTCAACAGTCTAAATTATCAAATTTTACAATGGTTAGAAAAAATGGAGGGTTGGGAATCCCCCAATATGGGCACCTTCCATTCCATTCCTCTTGGCTCAAGTGTCCACATCTTGTGCCCATAAGAGTAGATCCTCTTTGGAGTCAATACCCATTTACAAAAGAGAGGCCTTGCTCAAATTGCCCCTCTTCCACTAGTTTTGATAAATTCTTGCGTAACTTCTTCAATAAATGTTGAAATGAAGAAAAATTTGGATGGCCACATAGGTCTTTTAATTCCCCGCCTTCAACAAAAATTTCAAAAAATCATGCAAACTAGTTTAGCTATAAGTACATGCCCAAATCCCCACTTGGCCCCCAAGGGACCATTTGAGCCTATGGGAATTAAAATACAAAATAATTTATCAAAAATTGGGTTTTGATTTTTTGGAATTGAATTTTGGTATACTTAAGTGGATTGATAGTAAGAATTAAAATATCAATGGTGCAAAATAAAAAAAATCATTTTATATAGTATAATATGCTAACTTTTGTAAGGTAGAAACACCCATATGCGTTAGTGTTTCCATAACCGTCACCTCTAAAATCTCGAAAAATTTGTTGAAATAAATAGATGTAATTACAAGAATGTACAACATGTGAACACAAAACCGTAGTGTTGGTTATAGGTACAATGACAGTCTCCTATTTATAAATACAATACGTGTTAAGCATCTCACTACGGAAGAGAAAAAATGTCGCATAGAAGAAGGACTATGCTTGTATTGTGGCAAGGGAGGCCATAGAGTCTCTAATTGCCCAAAAAAGTCGAGTCAACATATTGTCAAGACCAGAGCTGCCATTGTCCAAGAAAATAAAGATACGCAATTACAATAGGAACCATACGGTTTGATAATACAATTTCATAACAACATTTAGGTTCCTACCTTTCAGCTCAACATATTTCTTGTTTTATCATTCTTCTATCCGTTAGTCTTTAGAAACTTGAAACCACTACTCCATTAGATTCATAAGCATCTGCTTGTTTTTTGGATGAAGAGTTTGTCAAAAGTCACAAGCTCCTTCTAGTTCAGAAATCTCAGCCCATTCATGTAGAAGTGATAGATGAACAACTTTTGATTTCTGGCAGTATCATATACAAAACCATGCCTTTAGAAGTGACATTTGAAGGCCTTGATAGCCAAATTATCTTCAATGTCATCAAAACCACGTCAAATCCTGTGTTTTTTTTTGTCATTTGTGGTTAAAAAAGTATAATCTGTGAATAGGTTGGAAGTTATGAAAGATTACTTTTATAAAAAATCATTTAGTCAATAAACTTATTACACAACCTATTAGCAAACAAACTAGTAAATCACAAATGAAAAAATCTATATTCATTAGAGCAAAGACGTTTATAAAAATGGTCAAACAAGATACACGATTTATTATTTATACAGCTCCAACTAGTGAAGAGAAGACTACAACAGCTAGTATGCCGGAACAATATAAAGATTTTGAAGATGTCTTTTGAAGAAAAATGCCGGCATACTACTGAAGTTCTAATCATATGATTGTACTATAGATTTGGAGGAAGAAACACAACCTCTTTCTGGCCCAATTTGTAATCTATCACAAACGGAGTTAGCGGAATTACGGAATTACATTGATGAAAATTTGGCCAAGAACTTTATTTGTCATTCCAAATCGCCTGTTGAAGCGCCTATTCTATTTGTAAAAAAAAAGAATGGCTCCCTACGAATGTGCGTGGATTATTAAGGTTTTAATAAGGTGACAAAAAAGAACCGCTATCTATTACCCTTGATCCTCATACTTTTAGATCAACTCAAAAGTGCAAAGGTTTTTATCAAAATTAATATACGCAGAGCTTACAATCTTGTACAAATAAATATAAAAAAAACGAATGGAAGACGGCTTTTTGTATAAAATATGGCCATTTTGAATATAATGTCATATCTTTTGTTCTTATAAATGTCTTAATAGTTTTTCAGCACATGATAAATGACATCTTTTGAGAGCATCTTGACAACTTTGTTGTCATTTATTTAGATAATATTTTAATATTTTTAAAAAATAAAAAAAATTATATAAAGCATGTTTGTTTAGTCCTTGAAAATTTACGCAAACAAGGACTTTACGCCAAACCAGAGAAATGTTTATTTCATTAAACTGAGATGGAATTTTTGGGATTTAGTGCAACTATGGAGGGCTTGAAGTTGGATATTAAAAACGTGGAAATTATCTTGTCTTGGAAAGTTCTGAAGACTATTAGAGATATACAATGTTTTCTTGGTTTTGCCAACTTATATCAGGTTTCTATCAAAAAATATTTTCAAGTTGCTACTTCACTCACTTGGTTGACAAACAAGGACAAGTTCGAATAGGGATCATTAGCGGAGAAAGCTTTTCAGGATCTAAAGACCGTATTTATTACGGCTTCAATTTTAATACATTTGAATTTTTTAAGTGCCTTCTATTTTGAAACTAATGCCTCAAATTTTTGCTTTGAGAGCTGTGCTTTTACAATTGAGGGAAGATAAGAAGCTTCATCTAATTGCATTCTATTCTCAGAAATTTTCTGCTGCCAAGATTAATTATAAAATTTACGACAAAAAACTTCTTGCTATTGTGGATTTTTTTTAGGAGTAGCATCATTTTTTTGAAAAAACTACGTACTCGGTGATTGTTTATACAGATTACACAAAGTTGGAGTATTTCATATCATCCCGTATTTTAAATTGGCGTCAAGCTCGATGGAATATGTCTATATCTCGGTTTGATTTTATTATTACATATTAACCAAAAAAGCAACAAAGATTATTTGATACTTTATCAAAAATATCATATTTTGCGCCCAAAGTTGGAGAAACAACATTTAATCAACATGGTAGAACTTTGTTGAAATTAGAACTATTTTGCTTTTGCGCTACAATTATACTATTACTTACAGATGAAGATTTCCTCAATTAAGTGCAAGTTGCAACTATTGGAAAACGTATACCCGTCGACATTAAATAACGCTTTGGTGAAGAAGACAATTTTAAGGTGGATAGAGATTTGTTATATTTTGAAGAATGTTTCTTTATTTCAGAAGGTTTAATACAACTTTATAGTCTTTATTCTCGTTATGACTTTCTAGTCGCGGGTTATTTTAAATATAACAATATTTTAGAACTCATTTTCAGAGATTTTTTGTGACTTCAAATGTTGAAAGATATAAAGGATTTTGTTACTTCTTGTGACATTTGTTCAAAATTCAAGAATCTTTGGCATTGACTTTATAGACTTTTGCAACCACTGCATATCTCACGTCGGCTATAATCTTTAATTTCTATGGATTTTATCACGGATTTGCCACCATCAAATACATTTGACAGCATTTTTATTGTGGTGAATCAGTTTACAAAAATGACACACTTTGTCATTTGCAAAAAAACTTCATCAAGTAAAGTTACGGCAAGATTATTTTTTGAAAATGTGTATCGATATCACGGTTTACCAAACAATATTGTATTAAATTGAGAATCCTAATTTCTGTGAAATTTTAAAAATTTCTTTTCAAGATATTGAAAGTGGATATCAACTTTTCTTTAGCTTTTCATCCTTAAACTAATGGTCAAACAAAACAAGTTCATCAAGTCCTTGAGTAGTATTTACAATGTGGTATCAATTATCAACAAGACAACTGGACAATATAATTGCCGTTAGCGGAGTTTGCATACAATAATACTCTTTATATTTCAACTCAACAAACACTATTTTATTTCAATTATGGCTATTTTTTAAAGTTTGATCTTTGAGTTCACCAGCAAATAGTAACCCAGTAGTTGAGGACTTTACAAGCCAATTATCGCAAATTCAAGATATTTTGAAGCTTCAACTACAATCTGCCCAAGAATCTTATAAGACAAGTGTGGAAAAATCTTGC
Organism: Ulota crispa; assembly: GCA_963920765.1. Lineage (NCBI taxonomy): Eukaryota > Viridiplantae > Streptophyta > Bryopsida > Orthotrichales > Orthotrichaceae > Ulota > Ulota crispa. The sequence continues at coordinate 6,534,098 of OY987245.1, forward strand.
AATCAAACACTTGATTTTCAAATCAAAGATAAAGTATGGCTTCTTCGACGGAATATTAAGACCAAGCGGCAATGTGACAAAGTAGACTACTGGAGATTGAGACCATTTCTCATTCTAAAGTAGATCAATCTAATGATATACTGATTGGAACTATCAGCTTCTATGAAAATACATTCAATTTTTTATGTATCTCTTTTAAAACCTTATTGGTAGTCGCAATTTCCAGAAAGAACACAACCACCACCGTTGAGTGTTGAAATTGAAAACCACAATGAATATGAGATGGAATAAGTATTAGATAAGATTATCTTCCCTGACATGTCAACAACTTGACAAACTCAACGTCATAAACAAACATGAATCCATCCATCCGTCTAGTAGGATCAATTTTTATCTTTGACTTTTTAAAAATTATTCCTCCTTTATGTTAGCTTAGGTAGACGCCATGTCGTGTCCAAGTGGCATAGTTGGAGTGCGCATGTAGATTTAGTGCGACATTGGGATGAAGGCAACTTCGAGTGGAGGTGATTAGAAATTTAGGATGATTTCACGTAAAGGGCGATTGGAGGTGTAGGACGACTAGAGGTGTATAGCGACTTCACGTAAGAGGCAACTGCGGTTTAGGCGACTCTTGCATAAGGGCGACTTCAAACCGCAGTCATTTAGCGTCTCGCGGTCACCCTCGAGCTCACATGCGCCCTCCTAAACCTGCACGCATCTTCTCGGACCTCCATGGGCCCTCCTAGACTTCCATGGGCCCTCCCGGACTTCCATATGCCCTCTCGGACCTCCATGCGCCCTTCCACATGCGCACGCGCCCTCCCTCAAATCTCCATGTGCACGCACCCCCAACTTGCATGGGCCCTCTTCCATTGGCGGGCCCGCGGTTGTCCTAGTACTCTTGATTCCCTAGTTCAAGTTGCTCCATATAATCCTGTTGCCCATGCCTTTTTTGATGCTTTCTTCCTTACTATGGTTCTATGGCTTGTAACCATTTGTGGCTACTTGCAATAACTCTAGTGAGAAATACTCACTTTTTATACTATTTATGGTTTCATATACAAAATTTAGCGGACCATCTATATGTATTTTTATCATGGCTAGCACAGGAAACAGCAATGGGTCTCTTCCTGTTTCAACTGATGCACGTACCCTTGGAGCTATACGGAAGGCTTTGGGAGACAGGAATCGGACATGTAGAGGCCTCGTACAGCGTAAATGTTGGCATGTGTTGAATAGTCCCAATCACCTTGCATTCAAAAGGTGGGTTGAAGAACCAAAGCCATGGACAATATCGATTTGCGAAGAGTACATTGACTGGTGCCACATCGACAAGCTATTTCCTGCTTAGCGCCACCGTTGTCACTGGTACAACAACAAGGCAAACTTGAAGTTCAGCGCCAATCCAGCTTTCATTCAAAGATGTATCAAGGTGGTGCAAGTTATTTACAGAACCCTGTTCGTGGATAGAAACAAAGTCAATCTCTTCGTGGCAAGAGGAGTTTACGCGGAGGTGTCACTGAAGAAGCAAGTTGACTGGAGCACTGTGAAACCAAGCAAGTGTATTACACGTCTAGAGAATGGTTCCATACCGTTTGGAGTTTTGACTTTTCCGCATGGTGGACTTGGAATCACTCAAAGCATTCTAAAAAGTCAGGAAACGGTCAAATATGATACTCATGAATCAATAGAGGATGATGATTCAGATGGCTCTTGTATTTCCAAGACAAGAGTTGTTGTTGAAGAATTAGTGGGTCTTGTTCCTGCAAGTCTTGCTCCCGCTCTTGCGGGTCTTGCTCCTGAGCCTCTTCTCACAGTTCAAAGTGGGAATATTGCAACAACATCAAGTTCACGAGGTCATCGGAACATATTGTCGTCTACGACACAAAGATCAATCAATCCTGTTGGACCAACATTGATTGGAAGGGGGTATCCAGTGCAAGCTGCAATACGACTAAACACAAGCCACGTCTATGATTTCAGTGATGAGGGAGACATGGCAAGGGAACCAATTGTCCACGGACCTCCTAAGCAATTCCAAATACATGCAGCTGACGAGGAGATTTCCATAGCAAAGGCCCTAGATCTCTTGAAGATAAAGGATGCCATTATTGCCACTCTTCAAGTTGACGTGAGCAAATTGCAATTATAGTGTGAACAAAAGAATATCCTCATTTCACAACAGTCTGCAGACTTGCAAGGCCTCCAAGGGAAAGAGCGCGAGGCTATCAATTTGGATGGCATGGACAACGCATTTGTCGAGCACGATCCACTGCAGTTGGAGAAGATTGTAGGTGACTTGACGTTTGACGTTGATCACCGTTCTCCACCTTCCAAGTGTACGAAATGTGTATCACTACCGTGTTACTGCCATTGTTGCCACAAAAAACATTACAAATGACACAAGTGATGTGGATGGCACACAAAACTCTCTCTCTTTTCTAGCATTCCAGCATTCCACGCCGTCATCGAAGGAAAAAGAACTTCTAAACGATAATGAAGTGTTGAAAAAGCGCTTGGAAGAGGTCATGAAAATGTACTACCATTGGAAGGTTGCATGCATTCTTATAGTAGACCATTCTAAGCAAATTGGACTGGAATTGGCTAAGGTTGTGAGGAACTTTCATGCTCATAACCCGAAGCAAGAGAATGGGATGACCTCGTGGGTGTTGCTTGAAAACATGTTCCCGGATGACATGGTAATGGTGGCAACAAGGCCTAGCGCAATAAACTGGGCTCAAACGGCTTTGACTGCGAGAATCACAAGTTGTGCCATGACAGCCCGGAAGCGCGGACATTGCTTTGGAAGAATCTAGCTTGTTTTATCAAAGAATCTGAAATCTGCCCCATTTGCCAAAATGGTTTCGGACCGGAAGGTTGTTGGGCGCTTGGAACGTGTCCCCATGTCTACCACTCTTAATGTCTAATTGTACAGTTCTTGATTAGACGTTGTTGCATTGTTTGCAAAGCACCACTCCATGAGCGTTTCTATGCCATATTCAATCTCTTGACATACATGTCAATCTCTTGGAAACACAACCCAAGTACCACGGAAGAGGTGGCATTGTGGGGTAAAGACCTATTGTAGAGCTGGAGATCTGCCCAACATGACTTGGAGAAGGAAACCGGTATCATGCAATTTAATTGGGAAATTGACCCTAAGAAGATTGTAGAAGTTGCACCAAGAATTATGGGCAGAGGCCCTTCAAACAAAGGTAAGAGAGCATTCTTCTTCCAATGCCTTAGAGGATATTATGATAAGAACTCCTCCACCTTCAAGTGGGGTCCTCATCTCCAAAGGCATTGTTGGGATTTTGAGGGTAACATGACGGCCAACACTGATGAAACAAACACGGACCAATTAGTGTCCTAAGCAATGTGTGATACATTTTATGGACCAGGTTACGTGAGTCAAGCGCTTGACTATTTGTTGGAAGCACATTCACCACGGACTACAAGGACCCTACGAGCTTTGCAAGACTTACATGTTATGGATTCCATTTTGAATGCGGATGGACCAGCTTCACAAACTTGTGCACAAAAGAGGCTTATGGTTGGAGAGGCACCCACATACAAACGTGGCAAAGGTAGCAGCAACGGCACACAAAACGACCCAAATGTTATCGAGTAATATATTTTTCCTTATGCCTGCATAGATGTTGCTTTTTGTATTGGTCATACACTCATACTATAGACAGGCCATCATGATTTGGTTTTAGCATATCCACGCTTGGTTTAGGCAATACTACCATGAATTTTGTTATTATTTTGAAAAGCAAATATTCTATTGCTTCTTATTGTATGGATGTATTGCAAATCTATATAAATTTGATTTTGATAATATAGTGCATGACTTTCCATACCCAAATTAAAATATTTGGCATTGAGATTGTAATAAATCATCACTCACAAATTGAAGTTGGACAAACACAGCATTTTATGAGGAAAATTGATAATTACAATGTATGTTTGTAGAGAAAAGTAATGCCCACATGAGGCAATTTGTGGGATATCAAACCATCCGCATCAATGCATGACACATCAAATTTAATCCATAATTTATCTCATATTACTCTTTTCCTTCTAGTAGATTCTAGTATTTTGTACACCACAAGCATTGACTCATATCATTTGAACCATTTATGAAAAAGATTTAAATAGTAATGGTTTTAGGGCTATAAAATGATTAACATCATCTTCTTGAATAAATGATCATTACCCTTCATTTGAAAAAGGAACTTCTGCATTATTTTAAAAAAGAAATATTCTCAATGACTCAAGGCAATGCGTCAATTCTACAACAACCAAATCAATGGAATTATGAAGATTCTAAACGATTTGTCAACTTCCATGTCTCATTTTCATCCCAAAATGTTCCAACACGTCACACACCCTTCTTAGAGGATGAGATACAAATTTCAAGTCATTCCAACACTTTTTGCTATAGGTATTAAATAATCACCCCAATATCCCATTCTTTGGCAAATATTTGAATATGTGACCCCAAAAGGGGTCACCTTGAACCATATTTCACTTCCATCCCAAAAAAATTCCCACATGTCACACACCTTTGTTAGTAGATGTGGTACAAATTTCAAGTCATTCCAACATTTTTTGCTATAGGTATTAAATAATCACCTCAATATCCCATTCTTTAGCAAGTATTTGAATATGTGATCCCAAAAGAGGTCACTTTAAACCATGTTTCCCTCTAATCTCAAAAAACTCCCACATGTCACACACACTTATTGGAGGATGTGGTACAAATTTCAAGTCATTCCAACGCTCTTTGCTATAGGTATTAAATAAACACTCCAATATTCCATCCTTTGGCAAATATTTGAATATGTGACTTTCGGGAAGGAATTGGGTCTTGAGGGGTTTAGAATTCATGAATTAAACAAGTGTTTCCGGAAACCAAATTTTCATGGTCTTTCAAATTTATATTCCAGTTTGTCACCATTCCAAAAAATTTCCACTAAACAATTGGTGACATGGTGCCATGATTTTTAGATCACACATTTCATGTAAATTTGGTCTAGTCATTGAAGGTGTAATCAAAGGTTGCTCTTAAAGTCTTTTTGATGTAAGGTATCAATATCTTTGGTCACGTTCTCTCCAGCTCTTCTTTAATAATACTGTACTTCCTTCCTTGAATATTATACATTTACACTTGCATATATACCATTTTCAAAAACAATTCACTCTATTCTGTGCAAGTGGCATTTCTGAGTATGATTGTCAAAATGAAGGCAGTGACTATACTTGGATTCACCTTCATTTGTCATTTAAAAATAAAGTATTTTATGTATTCCCTAAGACCATTTGAGTCAAAATTGTAATCTAATCATGAATCATAGATTCATAGCTTACTCTACAATTTACATTTGCTACATTGCATAGTAATACTATCCATGAACACCTATACATCAAATGTATAAACCATTTATACCACAAAGAATTTGACCTCATCACACTACATGTTAGGCAACCCGTAAACATTCCATACTCTTGTGCACACTATTTTCAGCATAATTGCAATGTAAAATCAAATGTACAACATTATTTTTTATTTACATAGTCAAAATTGATCCTACAGAATTGTCTCCCATGTCTCTCTTCAATGCTTTCTAAGTTACGGTTCTTCATGGGAGAAAGTCATGCAACACAGGCTTTGGACCCTCCTTCTCTAATTCTATACCTGACTTTCCCTTTGTTGCCCTCTTCCACTTCAACACCGCTCCTTGCTATTGATTCTCAGCCTTCAGATTGTCATGTATATAGTTCATTATCTTCAATGTTTGTTCACAAAAATGTATACATTTCTCTAGCATCAATAAGTCCTCAACATCACAACTGTATCTTTTGTCCCTACTCTCATCATCCACCTCCTTGGCATGTTCAACGGCGGCATCAAAATATTTTTGCTTTAATTCATTTGCTTCTATATTGAAGTTCACCTTCCTCTGTCGTATATCTTCATGCATTCTTAGAATGTTATCTAGTTTAGATTCCCATTCAACGTACACTTCCTTTGTGCAATCTTTCCCATGACCAAGCCCCTTTTGGCACAAGTTACATTTCCTCTTCAATTCATTAATGTGCTGCTCTCTGCAGTTTATGAAGTCTGCCAAAACCTCTTGTTTTTGCTTCAATACATTTACGGCGTTCTAATCCGCTTCACGTTTCTTTAAATTCTCCAACTCTTCCATCTTCAAACACAAAGATATCTTTGTGCTCTCAATTTTTTTGAGCAACCTAGATTCATTGTCCTCTGCATCTTTGTCACTGCCAATGTTCAATTGCTCTTCCAAACATGGATTCTATAGAGCATTGGCCACATCTTCCTTGATATTCTTGGAGCACTAGGGAAGATCCGTTGATTCCTCTTCCCTCTTCCTCTCTTGTTCAATTGCCAATTCCTTCATTATTTGCTCTTCCCTCTTACTCTCTTGGTCAGCTCCCAATTCCTCCATTGACTCCTCTTCCCCTTTCTTCTCTTACTCACTTTGCAATTCTTCTTGATCTCCTACTATCATGGCGTCATTGTCATTGTCACTATGGAAAGAGTACCCATCGTACTCGTGCGTGTGCTCATCTTTGCTAGAAGGGGGTGACCACTGCACTAAAGCATCTGCAACAAAAAAAATTCCAAGCTTCACAAAACCCAACATCTTCTTCCAAATATCACGCTCCTCACCCCGCAATATTGAAGTCTTCTCAAGACATACTATAATTGGGCCCTCTTTTATTGTTCTCCAATCCTTTTCCTTCTTTAATACAATTTTAGCATACACCATTCTCATGAGAAATAAACCAAAATTATCATTTTGATACGTAGAAGGCTCTATATATAATTTTTGCCACACCTCGCAACATTTGTCTTTGAATTCTTCATCCTTGGCATATCCAAGATTTGCCTTGTTCAGCTTCAAGTGCTGCTTGTGGCAACACAGAGGAAATAACTTATCTATGTGGCACCAATCCATGTATTTACTAACTGTTTCATAACTCCAAGGTTTTGGTTCATCTCGCCAACCCTTGAAAGCCTTAATCTTTGGATCAAGCAATATTTGCACACGCTTCTTCTGAGATTTTCCTCTTTGTTCATAAGTCTTGTTGCAGATGACCTTTTGCTCTGAGGCCAAAAGTGCTCTTCGAACAAGAGGACGCAACTCCTCTACCTCATTCTCCATAATGGTCACTAATAAAGCCTTGTGCTATTGTAAACACAAAGTCAATTGTGCGATGCAAAAGCACTTGCTCTAGAAGAGGAAAAATATAATTCTCTCTAGATTTGAATTAATGAACATTCAAATTACAGACATTTACAAGCACAATATTGTGTGAGAATTAAACATGTACATATTGCCCTTGGGATCTGAATCCCAAGGGTTGCATATAAAGCGGGAAAAAAAGGCAAAACCTCCCCTCCAAAAAGAGTATTCACTCCCTCCACGTGTGCATAGTTGGCCACTTCAAGGTGGGCAACAGTTGTCGCGCAGAGGGGAGCAGTGGAGACCATGGGTTTAGGATAGAAGTGGGCCCTTATGTACCCGCACTTGCGGAAGGGCGAGCAACAGTCCACCCATGAGAAGTTGCCTAGGGCACGTGTGGATCCTCCCACTAGCAGTCACCTAAGGGGCGCGTGCGCTTCCGAGACGCCAATCGCGTGCATAGGCCTACCAACGGTTCAAGAGGCGCGTGCACATCAAGCAACTACGGGTGGCCAAAGTGCGACTAAGGGTGCCGCCCTATAGGTTACCTAAAGGGCTTCATCCATTTTGAAATGGTCAAACTTCAGGTTTAAGCTAAATTTTGCCTTCCAAAGTGTATTCAAACACCAATTTTATATTTTTATTGCTTGAAACTATGAAAGATATATCATTGCAAGAAATTTCAGTTTGTTTCATGAAAAATGGTTATTGTTTTTATTTTCTTTTCAAAACTGGCAAAAAATAAGTTAAAATAGCAAAAAATTCCAATTTGCTTGAATATTTTTCAAGAGGTACAAGTAGCATTAAAGATTAGTGTGAAATTTTTTCAATTGGTTATTTTTGTTTTTACACCCAAAACAGCTAGAACAAAAAATTTAAAGTCAAATTTGACTATCAAACCAAGCTTATCCTTATATTTGATTAATGTATAAAATTATTGATATTTTCTGCTGGAAGACACATTCAATTTCTACTTATGTTATTTTACTTTTATAAATTTGATGAAAATTCATAATTATTGTGAATTTTTAAAGCTAAATGTGGAAATAAAATCATAAAAATTAGATTATATATTTTAAAAACTTATAATTTCTACCATATATGAATGGTAGAATGAGAAGTATAGTTTTCTAGTTTATATTTAAAATGCATTTATAGAGTTGAAAATATAAATGAAAAACACACGATATTGTGTTATTTGGATTCTAACACTTGGAGCTTTCAATGGCAATAATTCTTTCAATTTTTGACTTTTTCAAAAAATAAATATGGAATAGAAAGAGAACTTGTCAAGCTTAATTTTCTTAGTTTGAACCATGTACCAAAAATGGATATTTTGAAAGTTACAATCAACATTGACCAAAGAGCATCCACTTTTTGGATGCACAGACCTTAAAGGGTTATCCCAGGGGAGGGTATACGCCTGGAGGTGCAAAAATTGGTTCATGTAATCATGAATAAACCTTGCAGCCCTTAATTTCACTTAGTGTTCAACATTTCGGTAAAAGAAACACAACAAAAAAATGGACAATGCTTATTACAACATTATGACCATTGGATTGGGTTATTACAAAATTATGACCGAGTTTTTACAACATTCTCACCTTTGATATTGGCATTTTTCAATTCCATAATTAAAATCTTATCAATTTATTGGTTTGAATCATTCACTAGTTCTTTGTACTTAATATAGCTTTTCCATGTCTTATGCAATTCCAAATAAATTGATACTTCTTTGACATGTACAATGGGGGTACAAAAAGATTGGAAACTCCCAAATCTACCATTCATAGGATTTTGAATAATTGCCTACATTAGGGTTGACAATTTCTTGGCGTGCATCATTTGTGTTTAATTCTTTTGCAATCCCATCAAGCACATCAAATTTCAATTCCTAAACATCCAAACCCTATTTTTTGTGAATTGGTTTTCCGGAAATTCACATTTTCACAAGAGAGCTGATAAAAAATAATTGGTGACGCAAATTTTATAAATGACTGCATGGTAGCGTGGGTACAGAAGAAACATCCAAATGCACGTCTCTTCATCTTACAAGTATTTCCAAAATCTTCAGAGTGCCTGCTATAGAGATTTTAATGTAAATGTGATGGTGACCAAGTTCAGTAAAATTAAATACCATTGTTTTATTTTAAACCAATGTTCAAAAGACTGAATGAGTTGAAAAAAAAGTGTTAGAACCATACATGACAAAGGGTATTATGATGGTGGGTGCATAAAACAAATTGGGAAGCCTTCAAGGCAACTCATATATGTTTGTACATATGGTGATACATAATGCCGCAAAGGAATTTTGTGATAGTCATGGGTGAAAGACATAACATACATAAATCCAATCCATTTGATATTTAAACTTATTTTATAATTTCATAATATGAATTAGCACTGAGAATTTTCTTGAAAATTCAGGTGTATTTGAGGATCATTGTAACGGGCTAATAACACTAAAATCCTCGAGATTGCAAAGGATACCCTTGCACAAAATTTGAAATAGAGAATCCACATTTAAAAGTACTCAAACTTGGGTATTTGATGCTAAAACTATACTTCACATAGAATAATTATAAAAAAGAATTTGCTAAATTTGAAGCTTATTTATGTGTTTTTGAAGTTTAAACTGTTGCTAGCCCCAAAATGTCTTGCCCTTGCCATTTAAGGGTTAAAGAGTCAAACATCTATAGAAATGAACAAACCGAACTTCAGTCGTTGCTACATAATTTAGACATTGCATTGCATAAGAAGACTTTACAAAAAACCAACCTATGCTACGTGGATCTATACTTCCTCTGTAAATATATATGCCATATTGTGATAACAAAAACAAATCTTTGCTTACAATTGTAATTATTGCTTTTATAGTTATAGTGCTGTAATTCTACCACTTATAGGGTGAAAGTATTGTCGCTAGGCACTTCATCAGCATTAGGATTTGTGTCGTCTCGAGGAGAATCTGTGCTCACATAATTGCTTGAGCTCTCGTTCTCATCCTCCCCTCTTGGTATTGACATTGCCTTTCTTTCTCGTTCCACCTCGGAGTTTAGGTTTTGCACCTCAATGTCTATTCCATCTCCTACTTGAGTGCACACCAAACATTTTGTTACCCTCAATGTATCAGTGACTCCATCAATGTTGGATCTTGGGTGTCATGTAACTCCACCACTTGATTGTCCAAGATTTTTAGTTGAATTACTTTCACCCATGATAAACAATTGAACAACCTGGCTGGAGCATTTACAATTACGCCCACTCCTCTCATATGCTTTCCTGAGGCGTTTCTTTGATTTACGTGCATGTAGATCCAATGAAGATTCCCCAGGGACAGACTTCAAAGAACGCTGAGTGGGTTGAGGAGCTAAGCCACGGAGCTCCTCATCAATGTTCTGCACCGGACCTTTAGTCCTCTCTAGTGCTATTGGTGCTGTGGAAATACACCTTCTAACGCTAGCATTGACTATAGCCGCTACTCAAGTGGCGAACGTGTCGTGCTGCTTCTGCATCAGGTGCCATAGAGTTCCCAATGGCAAATTGTCATTGTCATTTGTTCCATATGTTCTTTGATTGCTACGTACTGCAGCAATTGGATGACTTGCATGCCCAATCAATTCTTCATGTATTGCCTCCACATGCCTTTCTATTTCTGCAATGACCAGCATGGCAATTGTTGGTGCGTTGTTGCAACCTAAAAAATCAATTTTAGGATTTTAGACAATAAAAATATGTAAAATCTTCATATTTGAATAATTTTTTTATTTTACATAGTAAAAAGGAGAAGTTTATCAAAATTATCAATTAAGAAATTTTGCAATTCCTTAAGTAGTTAAAATGGTTAACAGGAGATTAACAATTTCCTGTCAAACCGGAAATAGTTTCTTATTCAATCGGAGAAGTTTGCCCAAAATTATAAACTAGATTATACAGCGCGCCGGTAGGACAAATTCCAAAAACATTAAACGCATCGTCTGGTGACCAACAGTCACTAGTGGAAGAATTAGGAATAATGGCAACGATTCATTCCGTAATTATTATTACAGGAGCGGTTGCAAAGGTTCAGTGGGGGAATCTTGATCATGAGCTTGTGAAGGAGAAGGCGAGTTCATTTCCCAAGTCTCATTTATCTTGCTTCTTGATCCTTGCTTTTCACGCATTTGTTTTGTGAAAAGAGTGTAGAGGCATTGTGACCAGTAGGCTATTTTGTGGAGTGAGTTGTTGGTTGCATGTCTTCATCCATTTCTGGAGCCATGGGTACGACGGATAAGGGAGTGGAAGCGCCGATTGCGCTTAGGTTGGTAGTTCCAAGAGTTCCTGAAGATCATGACGCGAGAAAGATGTTAAAGGAGGATTTGAGCAAGATGGGTTACGAGGGACTCCTTAAGGTTCCTTGGGGTTTAAAGGACAAGAGATGGTCAGGGAATTGTTAGGAGATTAGGCAAATTAGTGGGACAACTCTAAACAAGCCCATCCGAATACTAGGTCGGAGGAGGTCTAGATTGGAGTATACTCCTTTACAAGTGAAGGAGGGGGGCTTTGCTCTCAGGGAGAGGAGTATAGTGAGGGGAAGTTTGCAACATCAGTCGACTCTAAGAACGGATACACAATTGCCAATTGTAAGAAAAACCAGAAGAAGCGAGTTCTAGAATTTTTGGTTCCTATTTTGCTTTCGGATAGACCTACCACCTTCACCTGTACTTATGCTAACATCATCTTTGGTGCACTATCATTAGAGAGAGTGGTGAGTTGGGGGATAGTAGTCAAGGATGTAGTGTTGTAATTAGTAAATTCGATAGGGAACACTAAACCGTCAAGGCTCAATCCCTTCTTGTTCTATTTGAATAAACATCTAGAATTATTGAAGGACAAGGAGAGTAGAGCCTATGAAGCTGCCGAGGTGATGATGAGATTTGACATCACATTGGAACCTGAAGCGGACCAAAAATTGAAGCAGGAAGAAGAACCAGAAGCAAAGACGGAAGAGCCCCTTGAATCAAAGAGACAAGAGCAAGTCAAACGAGAGGGCAAGGAACCTCTTGAGGCTTCCGGATTTTTGACAAAGCCGATCAAGACAAATCCCAAGGACTACTGGGATAAAGAACCTTTTTTTGATATTATTAGTCAAATTCAAGGGATCCATGAGGTATTCATGTCTGATAGAGACGTTCTTTACAAACTGCTTGTATTGACAGACGCCATCCATCAAAACAAGCTCTATGATACGGTGAAAGATATCTATCAGACCAGGAAGCAAAGCCGGATGGAGGTGCAGAACCTATCCGGACAAGTGGCAACCCTCACCTCACAATTACGACAGCAATTGGAGGAGGACAAGTTAACACAGCGCGCCTACCAAAATATGGCTTGACTCCGGAGTATGGTTGTCATTCTAGGGGACGTGGTGGCAAAGGCTAAGTTGTTCGATGAGGAAGTGCTGAAGATGGGATCAACAATGAGAGCCAAGCTTGTGGGGGTGTTAGTGGAATATGTAGGTAAGATGGAGGAAACGTTGCAGGAGCTGCAGGCGATCTTGTGTGAGCAGAGCAAAATGCCAGAAGAAGGGGAAGGATCTGAGAGGAAAGGCGCCACGCCTGTCCGGAAAACTCCACCTCTGTTGTTTCCTTATCCTACTGTTAAGGAGGGACCCGAGGAAGTGAAGACACCTTGTTCTGTGCGATTGCCCAGCAAAGTCGACTTTGGGCCTCAAGAAGGGTCTATGCCCGGATCATGTACCCAAGCCAGACCTAGGTAACTTTTGATAGTAGAGGTGTCGCCCGGGTACCGAGTCCTGTCAAGAGAAAGATTACCCCAAAACGCTCCAGAGAGTCAACGTCCCCTGTTCCAATGATTGACTTGGATGACGAACCCTTTGCCTCTAGCACAAGTTGTGAGGAGGAGACCAAGACTTCAACGGAATCCTCCGGTGACATCAACCCAGAAGTTGTAAGGCTATCGAAGGCAAAGAACGCAAAGAAGAAAGGGAAAGTGATAAGGAATTCCCAAGCTCCGGCGCAAAAACCTTGGACACAAAAGTGCCGCCAAACCAACAACACCTGCAGCAAAGAAGAAGAAGAATAACTAGCTATTACCTAGTATAGAGTGGTAGTTTTGTAATTTGTAATAAAGAGGAGGCGGTTACAGGAAGTTAGGGATAACCTCTTGTCTAGCTACTTTTGGGGATTGCAAATCCCTGATTTGAAGATTTGAGATCCACTCTTAGAGGCAGCTTGCGGTGGAAGTTTAGACCCCCTTTTTATGGATCAGAGAATAATTTGTGTCATTCTCTAATCAATAACTTTACCTTCAAAAAGCCTTTCAATGATTCATAGACATTAGTTATTAGGGGCAACTATATCATTGTTGCCTCAGGCAATTTTATATATTTAATCTTTTTTGTGCACAACAAGTTCCGGATTTCCACTACAGAGTCCTAAGTTGATAATTTGGTGCAATGTTGGTATGTTGGCAATGCTAGAACCATTGTATTATGCGGGTAGCCGGATGTTGAGTGTGAAGGAAACAAAAATAGTCCCCGAATCCTGTTTGATTAGGTTTTTGTAGCATTATTGAGGGGGTTGGAAAACTGCGTGTTCTAAGGGGCAATTCTTGTTTGTGTTTATGATTCGGATACTCTTGTGAGGGATAGCTAGTCTTATGTTGGGTGCGTCTGGATAGCAATCCCAATGCATGCTAGCTGACGATTGAGAGGTTCTACTACTACCAAGAGTGATTGTGAGCATAGTAACAATGATCCTTTAGTTATCCGGTTACCATCTTAGCCCAGGAGTTAGGTCAAGAAGTGTCCTTTGTTGTAGTAATTTGGGGTTGTAAAGGTTTCCTGAGTGACCTGTCCGTCTACAATCACTTCCAAATTGGTTGAGAGGAAGTAATTGCATCTTTTTGTTCTTGTGTTCTTTATTGTTGCTTTGTTTAGTGATACTTCATTCTTTATAAACTGTCAAAGGGTAGGAAGTAACGCTGTCTTCCTTAATCAACTAGCAAAACCCTCTGTTATAGAGGCTAAACTTCTCTCGTCATAGTTAAGTGTCCTACCAAAGTCGGATCTTAGCAAAGATTTGGGTAATCATCCGGATATTTTAGTTAGTTTGTGTGTGTGTGTTTGTCTTGGTGTGTTGTTGCAAATTCTAAATAGGGTTCCTATCCTGTTCCGATCATCTTAAGGGTCTACAAACTAAATCTCTGTGGGAACAATAAATGAGTCACCTTATTGGCATTTTAACACTTTTGAATGCTAATAAGAGGATAAGTACTTTCTTGTGCTACAACATGCGCTTTGGCGAGTTGTTGGTCTGCTCAACAAAGGGACAATTGGCAAGGGAGATATAGCATGTGCCTCTGTTGGTGGCACTGGAATGCCTGCAGTTTCTAAGTTTTCCTCTGGAGTTGTCGCCCTCAATGGTGGGGAATGTACAATTGGGAATGCATCCCAAGCAAACACGTGTGGTTGGTAGTTCCAACGGTCCTTGTCCTCTCCTGATAACCTTCTTTCATATATGTTGCCGACAAATGTGTTTGTGTACTGTTGTTCACATTGTACATGTCTCCTTCCAAATGTTGGGTCTATTCTAGCCCATACACTTCCATCCAATTGTTCCTCCACTTCCCTATGATTCTCTGCCTCACGTTGGTAGATTCCCACAAGTTCGTCATTCTACCCTGAGGAGAGTGGCTCCTTGTTCTCTTCTTCCGTATCTACTGCCTCCAAATATTTATCATAAAAAGCAATTGCATTTGTCCCATGTCTCTCCCTCCCTAGTTTGTTGTTGGTATAAATACAGACCAATGATTCTGCCTTGGATTTGGTCATGCGGTTCTACACTTTACTGTGCACAAACAAGTACATGTTCCAATTCTTTTTACATGAAGATGCGGAACAAGTCAGAGACAAAATCCTCTTAGCAGGTTTTTGGAAGAGCATTGCCGCCCACATGATTCCACCATTGGTGAGGCAATAGTTTGCAATGGTTGATTTTGGGATCCTCCTACAGTGGGTCGAACGGGCCTTTCTTCTCTTCAAATTCCGTCAACTTCTTCATTGCATTGTCCTTTGACACTCTCAATGGCCCATTGAGCTTCCATTTAACTCAATTAAATGCATGCTTGCCTTCTCCATTGTGCTGAATGATTGGTACGTCAACCAAATATGGGTTCAGTAGCGCACTGGCAAAGTGGAGATCAGTGTGCATCAATTTCCATTGAGCGTCAAATTGCTTCTCGAATTTTGTTGCCGTTTCATGATCTAGAAAGTAAGGCTCATCTGTGAGAGAGTAAACGTGAAGCTTCAGCTCATGCATTACTATCCAAGCCCTTTGCATTGCTAGATCTTTTTTGTCAAACACCCAAAGGGCCACTATTGCAGGTTTCATCAAGTACTGGTAATTGGCACATTCTTGCCAAAACTTATCAGAATGGATGTCATCCCGAGCAAATCACATACGCATTTGGACATTTGTACAGTTTCTCCAATTAAATAAATTCCTCTCAAACTCAACATACAAAGGGTCTGTAATCACAGATAACAACGCTTGCCTACATTCCACCAGGCGGTCTATCATGAAAAAGCTCATTGCAAAATGTGTCTGTGCAGGTAGTCGCAATGACAACTTTGAGTACTTCCAAAAGAGAGCCAACAAGTGATGGTATTTCTTGATGAACTTCACAATGGCCATGCACTTTGCAACTAGCCTCAAAACCTGCTTCTCCTTACTCCATTCCTCCATAAGCAAGTCCAAAATGTGAGCTGTACATCCTTGCCTAAACATGTGAGGATACTTTTCCTTCAATTTTGCTAGGGTTTGTGTCATGACTGCCGCATTGTCCGTACATAGTTGAACAATGTTTTGCGCTCCAACTTCCTTGATGTATTTAACCATTATATTTGTTGTATACGCAATGTCTTTTTCTCTGGTGGTGTCAACAGATCCCAGAAACACATTGCCTATTGGACATACAAGCATCACATTCAACAACGGACGTGATGTGGTATTTGACCACCCGTTGGAACAAATTGTTGCTCCATACAATTCAATACATTGCTTTGTTTGCTCCGTCACCATTTTCAACACTGCAACCTTCTTCGTATCTATCACTTTAGTGCGCACAGCACTATATGATGGTGGTTGATACATCAATCCGGATGCTACTATTTCCTTCACCACCTTGACAAAAGCCGGATGTTGCATGACGTTGAAAGCAATGTTGGCCTCATAGAAAAAAGAAGCCCACGCCATATCTAGCTTTTGCCTGACACCCACATGTAATGCTTCATCCATACTCATCTGGCGTGAACTACTTGGAGTAAACCTCCTTCTTTCAAGTGATGCTGGAGAAGAATCAACTAAATTTGGATTAGAAGGTAGTACCTCTTGCGAACTGATAGGATCTGCAGATTTTCCTTGTGACAAAAGCATTGCTACCTCTGTAACCCCCAGTGCAGCCCCAGCCGTAGATTGAGCTAAACCATCATTGCCTTCACTCAACCTCCACATCTCATGATACAACATTTCATTTGGGACAACTCCCTTACAATTCTTGAACTTCTCCAATACCAACCTTGGAGCACATTTACAACAATATGAAGAGGGGTTGCCGCCAAATCCAAAGTGCGTGAGAGCTCTTTTCCAAACAAAGATAGAATTCCACCCGCAGAATTTGCAAGTTTTTGTATTCACGCCTTTGTCAGGGTCCGTCTTGAGTGTCAACCAAGGGTCCTATTATCTTGTGGCCCTCCGCGTATCGTTGGCAACAGCCTCTCCAGCTGCTCAATTTGCCATGGTCTTCAATGCCTAGAAGTTCTGCATTGAAAAATGTATAATCTAGCAAAATGTAGTACCAGAATAAATAGAGACAAAGCAACCCAGTTGCAGGATTCTCTCAAACCCCACAAGGCAAGGTTGTTGCCCTTCGAATATCTCAGTTTTGCAGGAAGCCTTTTTTGAAGTTTCAAGTTGTGAGTTCATCAATGAAGCAAGGTAATTCAGGGTTAGTTGCTCTTCTAGTTTTATAGTCCCCCCTCCTTGGTAGCAGAGGTCGCCCACTGAGCGACTTCAGCTCATTGGGTTCCACCAGATCTAGAAAAATGTCACAGTCTTGCTCATGAAGCAAGTGCAAAGGGGCGACCGCGGGTCCGGATAGGGCAACTGCGGGTACTGGAAGGGCAACTTTGGGTCCTAGAAGGGCAACTTTGGGTCTTGAAAGGGCGACTTCAGATTTGGAAAGGGTCAATTTTGGTCTTCAAAGGGCAAATTCTACCCTTCCAAGGGCGACTCCAAGGGCGAATACAAAAATAGCGACCGCGGCTTCAACGAGGGCAAGTGCAAGTGCATGTTGGGCAACTATACCTCCATGGAGCGCAATTGCTAGTCCCACATCAACAACGCCATGTTCTGCGATGCTCTAGATATCCATGAGTTGGGGCCACCTTCAAGTCCAACCACAATAGGAATGGGACCAGCAAGCTCCACCCCATTTTAGGAAATTGGCACCCAAGAATTGGTTAAAAAAAAAAAAACAAAAAATTGCTATAGTCCCTCCACATCACAGGATTCAACCACGTGTACCACATGCTCTTGGCATATACTAAGTTAGAATTCCTTAATTTTACATTCCCCACTACGGCATTCTAAACTAACACATTTGTACATCTCAAAAAAGAAAAAATTATAATCTTAAGTTGTTATTATTTATTGTTAGAGACAATCACATCCAAGAAAACCACATTTTTGTTACTAAATTCAAGCACATTTCCTTGGATTCAGTTGTTGAAATAAGTATTATGCTTTCACATAAAAGTTCATTACAAATGAGTGATTAGTGATAACGTATTGTTGAGATTATATTTCATGACATTAGAATTTATAACATACATCTACACACACATAATTGCTTCTAATAATCATTTTGAAAATGATCAAATTCCCGTAAGATTTTGAGTTCAAAGCAAATATTACCTTAAGATGATTTACCTACACAATTCTCTTAATTCTTACCTATATTTTTACAAAATTAAGCTTATCCTCATATTTATAGATATTGATTTAAGGGACATTATCAAAGTTACTCCTTAGCTATTTGAGATTACATGATAATCTCCTACGTGCTTAAATCCAATCAAAATGCCATATATGTGAGAAATGACTATTGTACCCCATCTTATCTTTCAAAACAAACCCTTTTCTCTCCTTTGGTTTTCACTCCCTCTTCCAAATTAATTACTGAATATCAAAGTAAGTAATCACCACTTTCCAACATAGCAATGATGGCATCCCATAATACAAATATTCAATCAAGTACTAGCAACACATAATTCAAAATAATTCCAACTAAAACTTCACAATGTAGAAAATACTCTTTATACATTTATGTTTACAAAACCACATATAGCGCTGTAAAATAAAATGTACTCCTTCAAATCATGCAACATCCATGTTACGCTATTGTACTAGTTATGCATTGCTTTATTTTCCTTACCTACTCCTTATTCGTGTGTACCATCGTCATGGCTTCTAATTCATACCCATAGTGAGCACCTACCCCCTAAAATGCCATCTTTTTCCTAGTGCATCTACTCATTCCTTTTAAAATCTAATATTGAGTATTTTTTGTTCTATATTTGATTGACTTAGAAACAACCTCAACTTCAAGTCTTCTACATCCAATAGATGTGTATCACTTGTCCTTTTAAACACTTTGTCCAACAATAAACCTCTGTCAATGTCAAGAAGGTCCTTGATCTCTAACATTCTAATTAAACAAGCTTGCGCTATCTCAAAATGATCCATAGCTTCATTTGCACATTTCTCTTCCACTGTACACTCATCCATAATTCTTTGAAGGTGCTCATCCACTTGTGCGCTGGCCTTTGAGCTAGAAGCCCCATGTTGACTCTTGTTGTACTTCACGAAGAACTTATCCAACTCTTGCATTGGCCCAAGCTGGAACTCCAAATGAACTTCTCCCGTTTGAATAACTGCTTCAAGAGTTGCGACATCACCTCCATAACAGTAATCCCCATCCGCTGTTGGATAATCTCACACTCCCATTCTATATTCTCTACCTATTTCAATAGGCTTTTCAAGATTTTTTAATAATCCTCTCTTATCTGATTAACCCTTTTTGGCAACCTAACATTGCCCTCCACTATGTTCACCACAGTTGTATGCAATTGTGGATCTTCACCTTTGTGTGCTTTGCTCAAATTCCCTTCACGGCCTCCCACTTGCTCCACTACGCCCACTGCCTCCATGTCTGTGGGTTCTCCACCCGCCTCTGTCTCCACTTCTGGCTGTACTATAGGTGTACTCACATCTAGTACTGACACAACTAGTGGTCCTACTTCAAGTATATTCACCTCCACGATTGGCTCCACTTGTGGTACTACTATAGGTGTATTTAATTGTAGCATTGGCTCTGCTGTCTTGGCCATGGGCTCTGCTGGACGGACATCATCATCCAAGCTGTGTTCATTGGATGAATCTGACCACTTATAGTCTACATCAGCCACAATGTTTTTGATATTTTTTCGAGGCCCTAACCCTTCACGTGGGTTGCTTGAAAGTACTACATGTGGTATGTCTAAAGTGCTTGGCATAATGATATTCCTTGATGCCTTTGTGATACTCCAATCCACCATTTGGTTTAGTTTGATTTTGGTGTACACCATCTAACATATATTCAACCCAACTTCGCTTTGAGGAATTTTGTGCTTACTATAGAGCACCTTGAATACCTCAACACATTGCTGCACAAACGCGTTGTCTCTGCAATAATGCAGGTTTGCTTGGTTATGTTTCAAATTGACCTTGTGTCAATAATAAGGGAATAACTTGTCAATATGGCACCATCCAACAAATTCCTTGCAAGTCGTTAGAGTCCAAAACCCTCCAACGTTCCTCCAATCAGGAAATGCCATTGCTGCAGAGTCTATGAGTACGGATCGTTGCCTATGGTGACAATCTCCCTTGAGTTTCCTCTTTTTCAAGCTTGGATCCATCTCCTTAGCTTACGTAAATCTTGAACCTGAAACAAATTTTCTTGAAAGCAAACTCCTGTGGTGCTAGTAAGAGGTCACTAGAAAAAATGGCAATAGTTTGACACTATTCCCATACCTCCCACGCACGTGCACGCATCTAGGTGCTTTGTGGTGTTTGGAAGCCGTTCCGCAGCAAAGGAAGTGAGCTACAGGACAGCAAAAATCATAAAAATACCTGTGGTCACCTAAAGGCGTGTGCGGGTACGGCGACCGTCGGTCGCCGTTGCATCATGAGTTCATGGGAGCATGCAGGTACAGCAGGCTATCGCGGGACGTGGGGAAGGTTAGTCCATCAATGCGTGCAGACACCAAGACCAGCAGTTGCTTGGAGCGCGTACACAGGAGGGGCGACTTGCGGTTGCCCAAGGCGCATGCACTGATCGCAGGTCTTTGCGCTCCCAATTTAGAGAGAATGGGGGGTTTCTTCAAATTCAAAATCCACAAGTGTGGGAACTCAACTGAATCTGGACACTTCCCTCCATGAAGGATACATGTCAAGGAATAATTTGGGATCAAATTGAAACATGGTTTATGGTGACCCTTTTGAGGGTCAATTATTCAAATACTTGCCAAAGGATGGGAACTGGAGGGTTTATTTGATACTTATAGCAAAAAGTGTTGGAATGATCTGAAACTTTTATTACATCATTTGATAAGGGTGTGTGACATGTGAGAATTTTTTGGGATCAAAATGAAACATGGTTCATGGTGACCCTTTTGGAGGTCACTTATTCAAATACTTGTCAAAGGATGGGAAATTGGAGGGTTTATTTAATACCTATAGCATATGGTGTTGGAATGATTTGAAATTTTAGCCACATCCTCTAATAAGGGTGTGTGACATGTGGGAATTTTTTGGGATCAAAATGAAACATGGATCATGGTGATCCTTTTGGAGGCTACTTATTCAAATACTTGCCAAAGGATGAAATATTGGCATTTTTTCACACCTCCTCCAGAGAGGCACAGAGCCGGAGCTTTTAGGGTTACAAGCTAAAAAAGCACTTGAGTATCTCAAAATGCCATGCACTATAGCAAGTTTCTCAACTCTGCAGGTAGTCAGGGAGATCGTATACAAGCTGACAACCACAGCAAGTATACTTACACTGGGTGCTGAAGGAAATTAGGGTTTGTAGCAGATGGTAACGTAGAAAAACGCTGGAATCATACTCTGTAGCTAGCAATAGAGGCTCTACTAAGGCTCCATGGTGGAACAGAACCTAGAAACAGACTATCCACTACAACCGACAGTCCAACACGCGTGAAAGAGCAGACAGAGGATCTCTTGCAGGCATTGGAGGATTTGAGGATACAGGAGCAGCTCCTGGAACCGCGGGAGATGCAAAAGGAGTGTGCATGGTTGCTTTCATCAAAAGAGATTGGGTGGGGTGACTCGCCACAAAAGTTAGTAGCTAAAAACAACAAAACAATTGAAGCAATGAAAGCAACAAGATCACCAAGGCCGCACGTTGATCAAAATTGGAAGCCAACATTGACAATCCCAAGGAAACAACTAGAGGCTCTACAAGAAGCTAGACATGTGAGGTACAAATGTCTGGTTTTAGGTCATTTACGGGGCACCCCGCAAGGAATCCTAAATCAAGTCAAATTTCTTTGCTCTCATGTAGTGGATGCCTTTCTGTCGATGCAAGCTATGGCATAGGGGCAGTTTAAGCTTGAATTTGAGGATGAAGAAGGGGCTCAAAAGTGCGTAGCCATGGACAAATTGAGTTGGGGAGGGAAAGTGATAAAGTTCCAAGAGTGGCACAAAGACTTTAAGGAGGTGCCACAGGCCAGAAAAACCCCAGTACCGGACCTATCCATCAGAGTCCAATTCCCAAAGTTAGACCCCTACTAAATTCAGATATATGGTTGCAAAGCCTTGGGGGAATGATAGGGAGGGTAATTGTAGTTGAAGATACACACTTGGCTAGTAAGTGGCCCTCTAGGCCAATAGTTTTTGTTATACCACACAACATAGCAAAGCTACCAGCTGTGCTCCGGATCCTTGTGCTTCACGACAAAGCCAAGGATGTGGAACAATATGAGGAGCATGTCTTATATGCTGGACTTCCTAACTAATGCTGCAGATGCCGTAGATATGGCCATGAGACCAGGGACTGCCCGCTTGGTAAACGAGAAGCCCTCCAAGTGGAAGAGCAAGATGCGAAGCAAGGTAAGAAGCCAACAACAGTAGTGGAGTAGAGAACGGAAAGAGATGGATTCAAATTGATAGGAGGAAATTGCACAAAGCATACAGATAGGCCGGAATGGCGGAGGGTGGAACGCCCGGAGAAGGGTGCAGGGGCAGCACCTGAAGACTACATTCCAAGCACGGCGTTAGAGAGCAATAGATACGCGGCCCTCAGCAAAGGAGAAGTGGAAGGGGTAGAGTAAGTGGTCTTGGAAGAGGGAAGACAAAGCGTACCTAAGGAAGAGTATTCGTCACTGGGAATGAGGTGCTCCCCAACAACCCAAGAGATTCTAGCAAATTGAAAGGAGCACTGCTCAACAAGGCAGTGGTGGAGGGGGGGGGGAATTTTGACCCGCAGGAACCAATCAAGGGAAGGTTCTGGGATTTGGAGAAGCAAGACCGCACATCCTCTTGGCCGGGGGGAACTTTGGGCATCCCTCTGCGGAAAGGAACTCCAAGACACATTCATAGTCAAAAATACTCCCAACCGAACAACAGGAGTCAAGTATCTCACCGTATGGCCCATTGTCTACATGAAAGGAGAACAAGGTAAGATATTCTTACTAGAAAAAGGTGAGGCCCAAGGGCTCCTCAAACCAACGCCAATCTCATGCACCCCCTAGGAACAAGGGGTCATGATGCTTAAAGATAGAATTCTTGCTAGCTTGCGAGAATACATGCAAGAAAGATTGAAAAAGCCACCTAGACTTCAGCATTGGTAGTCCCTGGTATGGACAACCAGATGGGATGGTAACCAAGAAGCGCAAGAACTTATAGTCATGACTGCCATCCAAGTGGCACCAAAGTCAAAGGCTAGACAAGAATCACCCACGATTTGGTTAGAAAGCAAGCAGATCTCCAAGCTAGAGGGAGAGAGGGGCAGGGACATGGCCAATAGCTTGTTCCAAGAATGGACAAGGATCCAAGGTCTAGCACTAGACACAAGCAACTGGGTGCTTGGACTAAACACTTCTCCACAGCAGGCTACCAAGAAAGCAAGAGCCCCCATAGCTACACCCTCCACGCCCACTTATGCTACCTCAAAAATAGTCAGAGGTACAAATGTTCACCAGAGCCCGGCTGGATCATATATCATGTAATAGAAGAATGTATAACACTGGCCTCTATGAACATAAGAGGTGTGGGCATTAGGACGCGTGGTGCACAAAATCCATTCCATATCCGTAGACTATTTAGAGAATGACCTTGCCACCCCAAGTAACTCTAATACAGGAGCATTGGATGCAAGAGGAGTGTTGCACCAACAACAGTAGGAGCTTGCCATTCACAAGAGGGAATTTGTGCTAGGATCCGGCGGTATTCAGCGACAAAGGAAGGAGGTGGAGAGCCGGAACAACGATTCTCTTGATTCCAGAATTCACAAACCAAATTTGTGCTGACAAAACAATAGTCCTTGGCAGAGTGCAATACGTTAGAGTCAATACCAAAAACAATACCAAGGTCTCTATTATAAAAGTATACGCACATTGCTCTACCAGAGAGAGGCGTGTATTATGGGACTTTTTAGTGGAGGAGAACGTGCAGGGGAATGAGTTTATCCTTGCGGGGGACTTCAACATGACTGAGGACCAGAATGATAGATTCAGAAACTCTAGAGTGAGTAGCAGGGTGGCAAGAAGCAAAATGACAGCATGGGCTAGATTACTCAATCATTATGGGCTTATAGACGTAGTATTGATAGATAGCATAAGACTCGAATCTAACAAACGATTCACTTGGGACAACGGCCAAGTTGGTGAAAAGAGGAGAAGTGCTAGAATCAATTGAATGTACCTCTCCAAAAGGCTGGGAGACCAAGGAGGTGTCTTCCATACTCATCCACACACTAAAGTCTTGGATCACGCTCCTATTTCCCTCAAGTTGCTCTCGCAACGTCAAAAAGGAGGGGGACGTGGAAGCATGCAAGCGTTAGTTTGGAAATGCAAAGACTACAAGGAGCACCTACTGACCGCATGGAGTGCTTACAATCAAGAGGAGGGAATCACGTGGGTTGAGATAATAGGATCTGCCCAGAAGAAGATAGTAGAGGAAGCCAGAATCCTTGGCAGGGACAGACATAACACCAGATTTTTATAAAAAAAAACAGCAATAGCACTAGTCAAGAACACGGAGAATCACCTGCACCATTTTCCATGCAACCTTGGAGCAACGGTCTAGTGGAATGCAGCTAGGATGGCCTTGCATAAAACCACCCTGGCCACACTAGAAGGGAAGTATCACAATGGAGCTGCCAACTGGACCCGCAAAAGAAACAAATGCACCAAGATGTTTTTCTCGGTAGTTGGCAACAAGAGGGGCTACACGTACATTCTTCAACTTAAGGAGTGAGGATCTCTCCTCACAATGCAAAGGGAGAAGTTAGCTGTGGTGACAGGGTTCTACAAATACCTGTACGCAGAGACCCCGATTACAAAAATGAGATTGGAAGTGCGTAGGGAAGTCCTCAACAACTTGCCGGTGGTACTCACCGCAAGGCACAATGGGAAGCTAGTCAAACCAATCACCATGGCCAAGGTGAAGAGTGCAATGAAAGCACTCGCCACTGGGCAAGCATTAAGGGACAACAGGGTCCCGACAAAAGTCTTTGCCAGCCCACTAGACGGCATGGAAGAGGACATTTTGCAAGTAGTCACGGAGGTTTTCAAGGAAGGGGAATTGGGAACCTCAATGAGCAAGGGGTTAATCACACTAATCTACAAGGATGGAGATACAACAAAGATCTCTAACTACCAACCCATCACCTTGTAGGTTCCTTTTATAAACTCATAGCCAAGCTGCTGGCAAGGAGGCTGCAAGGAATTTTTCCAAAAATCACTCGCCCCAATCAAACGGGCTTTGTGTAAGGGAGATGTATAGTTGATAACATCCTCCTTGCATAGGAATCAATCCACCATGCAAAACATTCAGGACAAGATCTGGTACTGCTACTCCTAGACTTTCAAAAAGCCTACAACGGGATAAGCTAGGGCTTCATGGAAGCTATACTGGATAAACTAGGCTTTCATGGGAACTTCATCAAGAATGATAGGGGGCTCTACAAGGACACGACCTCAGCAGTGCTTGTGAACGGCAAACAGAGGGAGACTTTTGAGCTAATGAGCTCCGTGAGATAGGGATGCCCACTTGCACCCTTTTTCTTTGTGGTCATTCTCGATTCACTTGGTTATATGATAGGATACCAAAGGTACAAGATTGAAGGATTCACGCTCCCGGATGGAAGCATCCTTAGAGACTCGTTGTACGCGGATGACACAATGGTCTATCTACAAGGATCAAAAAGGAATCTCAAGTGCGCTTATAGAGTCCTAGAGCGGTATTGTACAACCTCAAGGTCCAAGATTAATTGAAACAAGTCGCAGGCGATTTGGGCCTCGGCCAGGCAACGTCCCTTTTGGTGGAGAGAGGAGAAGGGGCTGAAGTGGGCCAACAAGGGCCAAGGGGTGAGATATCTTGGACCACTAGTGGGCTTCAAGCTAGATAGGGGTGCCAATACGGAGCCACTAATGACACTACTACAAAAAAAATTGCGATCATGGGCCACAAAAAAACTCTCATTGGCGGGCAGAATCTAGATCTGTAACCAAGTCTTGCTAGCTACATGTTGGTATATTGCAACATGTTGCGGCTTGAACATAAACAATTTTGACAAGATCAGAGCTATGCTTTGAACCTACATTTGGGCAGGCAGGGAGGAAGGAAGAACGTACGCCAAGGTAAGATGGAACGCGGCAAACCTCTTGTTACAACAAGGGGGAATCCAATCACTCGACCCAAACCTGCAAACACAAGCCCTCATCACAAAGTTAGTTGTATGTGGATTAGCGCCAGGAGAGGAACCATGGAAGGTATTAATGCAAGATAAGATTTACGATTGCAGACCGTTGGGGGATTCCCATTGGCACCAAGCCCCTGACTGGTTATTCACTGGCTACAAGGTGAAGAAGGAAAAGCACCTCTCTCCATTAATACTAGCATGTCTTAAGGCTTTCTTAGACATCAATGGTAACTTGATCATAACGGAACCATCTAACAAAGCCCACATCCTACGCCAATGGATATTTGGCAATCCCCTGATCCAAAAAGAGATAGACACCCCGCTGGGATTCGGCAACACAATGAGGCTCTATCTCTGGGCAAAGGCTCAAATTCAGAGGGTCTCAAATCTATGGAACCAGCAAGAAGACAATTGATTATCTGCGAGGGCGATCAAGGAAAAGCTCCCAATCCACAGCACCGCGGCAAAAATAGTTGAGGTGAAAAGAACAAAGTCCATATGCCATATCCCATGGGATCCAAGTGAAAGAAAAGCCAGAAGGAAGACTAGGGACTGGACCTTCTGCAAAGAGGAGGACGCATTCTTCCTGATCACGTTTCGAGGGAGAGAGGAAACGAGGGCACTTATATTTAGAAGGAAGGGCAATTCCGAGATACTAGAGGAAGACCCTAGTACCCAGCTCTTCCCAAATGGACGTATGCTCCTAGCAAGAGTGGTATTGTGGGATTCAGAGTTGAAATTGTTTACCAAGTGCAACCCGACATCAGGACTAGAAGGGAAAGATAAGATTTGGGCGCATCCAAGCAACTCGATGGAAGATTTGAAATGAGACCTGGCGGAGTGGTCCTGGGCAGAGGTTGGCAAGCTCAAGCAAGTCCCCTTCCTGAGCTATGAGGCTAAACGAGGCTATGCATATCAACTAAGGATCGTAGGAGAGAAGCAGCCCAGCACAACGGATTTAGCAAGAATAGGGTTCGACGGGGACCAGTTCCAGAAGCTATACAGATTCCTTTGGCACAACGCCAAGCCGCTAAAGGAGGCAGCATTCAATTGAGTCACACTAAATAAGGGCAGGTGATAGATTGAGATATGCAAAGGAGCAGTATAACACGGGATGTGACCTTTGCGCATGTACCATGGAATCAATTGCTCACCTGCTATGGGAATGCTTGTTTACACAGGAAATTTGGATGAGGTACAACCTCACGGCTAGAGGCAGTAGGGTGCCAGAGGTGACAAGCATAGAAACGGCCCTAACAAGAGATTTTGGGGAAAGCTGCAAAGGCCCAGTCTCCAAATACATCTACAAATTCCAACTTTGGGACATCTTACTAGTTTGCCTGTTGTAGCAAATTTGGCTAGCAAAGCGCTCTAAGAATTTCTTACAAAGCTTTTATGAAGAGAGCAAGCCA
Organism: Ulota crispa; assembly: GCA_963920765.1. Classification (NCBI taxonomy): domain Eukaryota; kingdom Viridiplantae; phylum Streptophyta; class Bryopsida; order Orthotrichales; family Orthotrichaceae; genus Ulota; species Ulota crispa. Next base: position 6,561,774 of record OY987245.1, read on the forward strand.
TGAGATTGGCTTGGGAGGCCACGTTGCACATAGGAAAGGCAATATGGCAAACGTTTCATGAGAATAACACTAGTCTAGAGAAGCTTGCAGAGCTCAACTACACTTTTGCAGGGGAATGGTCGCCTAGATTCTGCATTAGAGGTTCAGGAGTGTACAATTACACTCCACCCCCATTGTTTTTACACTTTTACTTTTGAACCAAACCGCCCTTGGCAGATCTCAGGGCTCAACCCCACAAGGCCAAAAGGCATTTAAAAGATGGAATATTGGGGGGTTTATTTAATACCTATAGCACAAAGTATTGGAATGATTTGAAATTTGTTCCACATCCTTCCATTAGGTTGTGTGACATGTGGGAATTTTTTGGGATCAAAATGAAACATGGTTCATGGTGACCCTTTTGGAGGTCACTTATTCAAATACTTGTCAAAGGATGGGAAATTGAGGGGTTTATTTAAAACCTATAGCAAAAAGTGTTGGTTTTGATTTGAAATTTTTACCACATCCTTGTGGACTCCAGGAAGGGTCAATGTCAGGAAAAGAGGTGGGAATGCTTCTCCCACGCTGGTACTCGCAGTTGCGGCATCCACATTTGCCTTGGTCAATGGTGTTTGCATGTGCCCGCGCCCCTTCCCGGTGCTAACCGCCACTGCACCAGTTGTTGTAGGTGGACTTGCGTTTGCCCTTATGCACGCGCCCCTTCTTTTGCTAAACCGCCTTTGTTGTGCACGCGCCCCGTTGCGGTACTTGCGGTTGCCCGTGCTCGCACGCACCCGTACCTGAACTCACCCAACGTCGGACACGTGCCCCCATGCAACCCTGGGTATTTAAGCCCTCCCCCGACCCGCAGTCTCTACTCTTAGCTCTGTGCAACGGCTTCCAACAACCCTGAAGTTGCTGGATGCATGCACGTGGGCTTGGGGTGATTTATTTGGAGGAGTTTTCGATTTTTTTCCGCCAGCGCCATCTCTTGGCTGTTCTTTGCATGCAGCGACACCATGTTGTGTCAAAGAGAAGGTAGTAGCCGCGATACTTCATCATATCAGCTATATGTTCCTTCCTCAAATTGGGACCTTGACAACCCTAATGAGTTTGTTACAGAAATCCCCGTAGTTGCAAAAGTGGGGGGCTTGGGTCTAGCAAAACCAAAGAAAGCAAGGACAGCAAACAAAAAGGGTTCAGATCACCTGCCGCCAGAAATTTCAAACTACGTGTACAAGGTGGCATTGGAGTGGTATGAGAGTAAAACCACCATAGAATTGGAGAGGAAGTATTTGAGAAATCTTGAGGCTAGCATCGCCAAATTGAAGGACAAGTTGATGGCAAAATTTTTGGAAAAATGCAACAAGAACAAAGAATTCATGGACGTGCAAGAAACTTATCACAATTGATTTTCCGCTTGGATGGAAAATTGCCAGCAACAGTGCATATTCAACACTAAGAAACTCATGATCAACTTACGCCGTGTAGTGCTGAGATTTGTCAAGGGCGAAGAGGCAAGGGAATTTTGCAAGAAAATGGAGTGGTGGATGAGTGCAGTGAAAAGATTGTCAAAGCAACTCATGAGGGATATGGGATGGCAAGCTATTGCTTTGAAGGCTCAATTGATAAAGGATGGTCCATCATGTATTACTTGGATACCTAGGCAAGCTTAGCTTGAGGACCTCAGCGGAATACAGTTTGTTGGTGGGTACGGAAAGGTGCGCAAATTATGCATTAAGGGAATGAGTTCAATTGGGAAACACATAGAATTTGTAGGAAAATCTCTGAAGAATAAAAACCTACGTCAAGCAAGGATTGAGAGTTTCATTGAGGCACTCGTGATTCCGTTGAATCATCTAGGCATTATCAAGTTTCTAGCGGTCCATGACTAGACAATGGAGGCGTACACATTAGGGTGGAATGGTGGCCACTTAAAGGACATGATTGTACTGATTGAGAAGGTGGTGGCATCTGCTGAGTGGCATGAAATTAAGCTAGTGAGGCTATTCACAATAGAGCAGGTGAAGAAGATTAGCCTGTATCAAAGGCACAAGGCAAAGTTGGCGTGGGCTCTAGTGTATGTTACTAGTCTTGTGCATGAGACAGGGATGCTACACAATGATTTGTCCTTGTCAAACATACTCTTCTATTTCCCGCCATTTTCAGAGGAGGTTATCAACATTGGGATTTGTGACTTGGAGATATCTAGCCGCATTCAGGAAGGATATACCTCGCATTACATATATAAAAAAACAAGAAGACATGGATCGTACATTGAAGGGCAAATGGTGGGAGGCACCAGAGTTAATATGTACGTTTTTAGAAGAAAACCTTGACAAAAGCCTAGAGATCATGCGAGCAACACACAAATATTCGGTGAAGTCAGACTTGTTCTCTATAGGGAAGTTGGCATTAATGATGAAACTTGGGAATGATTGCAAATTTGACAAGAACTTATTCAATAGTTCGGCAATGCGAGATTACTTTCTAATGAAGTTACGCGAACTAACAGAGCCTAATGTTGAGAGAAGGCCAACTTGCTGTGATGTGGTGCGCCTTCTCATGGGTAAGCTGTGGTTGATGAAGCCCCCTGAAGTTGTTTTTTGAGAAGGTGTAATGTAGTACAGAACTACAATACAATATATAGTTTTTTAGCACACGTAATAGTGTGCTGAAGGGTGTTGTAATAGTTCTACAGCAATTTCAGATATGCATTGTAAATCTTTTTTTAATATGAAATGCTGAGTTTTGAAAGTAAGGACATTGCAATGATTGTGTCTTTGTATGTGGAGTCATTGTGGTTGAATGTGTTCTACTATGAATTGAAGCTAAGGGCACCTAACCCCTAAATGTCTACAGCACCAAATTTTGGTGTCTACAATGGTTTGAAGTTCAATAAACCTAACTAAGTTATTATTTTTAGTATTTTACATTTTGGATTTATTCTTTGTGAAGCTTAATTGTAGGATGAACAATTTGATTTTGAATATGATCAATTATGAGTTTTTTATTCAAGCTTTTGTGCAAGGTTCTTGACTTTCTCTAGTGTTGAGAGCTCTTGGAAATGAACCTCAAATACACTAGATATTGGAGAAAATAAACACAAAAAAATCATTTGAAAAAATTGTAAAAGAGATTTCAAAAAGCTATAAAGTGATTGGGGTTATGTATGTTATTTCCTTAACTTCAAATTTCTTTGATAGTCATTTTTTTAGATCCAACATGTGAAAAGAGGATTCAAAGGCTTCAAGTAATTTTTGTAGTTTTAATTTTTAACACCCTCATGATCAAGCATTAAAATCTTTCAATCCATAAGTAATATTGTTGTGTTTTCTTTTCCTATGTGACCCCTAACATATCTAGTTTGAATTTGTATGGTTACAATTTACAATCGGTTTATACAGTTGTTGAGAATGCTGACTTCTTGCTCAATGTAGAGCAAATTTGTATGATCTAAAAAAATATTTTGGGCATTTACTAGTTACCCCTTAAAGGTCCATGCTTCCAAAAACTAGATGCGTTTTGGTGAACCTTGATTGTAACTTTGAAAGTATGTATTTATGGTATATGGTTCAATCTAAGAAAATGAAGCATGACAAGAACCCTTTCTATCTCATTGATTTTTATTGAAAAATGTCAAAAATCAAAAGAGTTGTTGCCATTGAAAGCTCCAAGTTTCTAAATCCAAATAACACAATATGGTGTGTATTTCATTTGTATTTTTTACTCTTTAAATGCATTGAAAATTTGATTTGGAAGACTATGTTTCTCATTGTACCGTTCATTTATGGTTAAAAATTCTAGAGTTCTTAAATATAAATTGTAAATTCTAATTGATATGATTTTATTTCCACATTTAGTTCCATAGAATATTAGTAATTCAAAGTTTCCATCAAAATTACTGAAATAAATAGTATAAATAGAAAATGAATGTATCCTCAAGCAAAATAAATCAAAAAATTATAAATTAATGAAATATAAGGATAAACTTGGATTTAGAGTCAAATCTGACTTGAAATCCTTTGTTGTGGCTATTTTGGGTGTAAAAAATAAAATAACCAAATCCCATTTTTCACGCTAATCTTTGATGCTGCTTCAATCCCTTGATAAAATTTGAAGTGATTTGGTTTTTGTCTGCTATTTTAACTTGTTTGTGTTCATTTTTTGAAACAAAAATGATAACCACTACAAATTTTCATGCAACAAATTGCAATTTCTTGTAGTGATATACCATCCATGTTTTTAAGAAATAAAAATATAAAATTGATGTTTGAACACACTTTAAATTAAAAGACAAAATTCAGCTTAGACATGAAGTTTGACTATTTCAAAATGGATCAACTCTATTAGGAGTTAAAACACAAATGGAAATTAGAGATGAAGTTTGATCATTTCAAATGGATGAAGTCCTTTAGGGGTTAACAACTACCATGGCGGCGCTCTCGCAGTCGCCCCTCCATAGAAACCCACAGTTGCCCCTACACCAATACCCACAGTTGCTCCAACCCAGATACCCGCAATCACCCGGGCTTCAAATCCAAAGTCGCCCCAGTATTGGACCCAAAGTTGTCTTGGTTTTAGACCAGCCGTCGCCCAATGAACAGTTATATGCGCCCCAATCCGAGGTCGCCCATGGTGACGTTGACATGCCAAATCCACGTCATAATTTGAAAACAGTCACGTAAGACAACTGTTTTTACCAAAGGGTAATAAATCCCAAAACCCTAAAATCTTACTTGACGACCTTGTCTACAACAATGGACATTTGTCATACATGATATGCGATGTCAGACAGACAATACAACGACTAAAGTCCAAAATGTGTCAGACAAGACAACCTTGGTATTAGATTCGCGACAAATGTGGGGCAAAGTAGAGTATTTGGTACACTGGAGCGGTTATGATATCAATGAGCGAACGTGAAACCAATCAATAATCTTGTAAATGTGCCGGACATGGTACAAGAATTTCATCAATGTTATCTAGATAAGCCTAGGGCTTTTCTTGGGACTCGTCACTTGAGAAGGAGATAATGTTAGGGACACTTTTTGTTTTCTTTTACTTTCAACTTTACTTTTACTCTTGACTTTAGAATATTTTTTATTTTAGATTTCTTTCACTTTAGATCATAGTATATATAAAGGTCAAGGCTGAAGTGTTATTCAAATTTGACAATACATTTCTTAGAGCCATCACTCACCTCATTTGTTATTTATTCCTCATCTTTGAATCCAAATTCATTTCTAATTCTTATCAATTATCTTTATTTTTCTATATTCGTGACAGTTTATATCTTCAAAAAATTGTTTATTAAATAATGAAAGTTGTCCAAAGTTTTTATTGAACTCTTTAAATAGTTCATTAGGCTCCATATGCTTGCCTAGTCTTTGGTCCATCCAATTGAAAAAAGACCTCTTGGTCATCTTCTCCAAGTCTTCATCAAAATATTCATGACGAGGTCGCTCAAGAAAAGTAGTCCATGTGTGAATTCCTTCGTGGATCTCTCATACATAATTACAAATATCAGGTTCAACTGCCATGTCAAAAGTTGTTATAATTCAATTTTCATCAACTTCGAGCACCTCCATCTCACAAACTTAATTTTGCAAAAACTTGGATATATCCTTGTTATCAAATCTCTCAATCTTTACAACAACAGCCTTCAATGCATTGGTTGCTACATGTCCATTTTGGTAAACTTGATGTTGCTCCATAAATATGACCAATGCCCCTAAAAAGTCCTCCGTAGGTAATTGAGTTCCACCGCCACCTCTTATATTGGCACCAAGAATTCCACCGGCACCTCTTCACTATCTCCTATATCACCAACTTCAATAGTTGCCCCAAAGCTCTCTCAATGGAAGCACCATATGTCAAATAGAGAGGGTTTTGCTTTGGGAAATTGCTAAAATTCTAGTTGTAGCCTATCTCATATCAACAGATGGAAAGACACAATGTAATATAATCTTGCTCTAAAAACAAAGCTATAAAAAAATAAAAATAAACAAAAATATGCAAAAAAAAAGAAGTGAGAAAATATAAAGTACATACTATATATTATGAAGTACATCTCCTAGGATATGTAATATATATTATGAAGTACATCTACTGGAATATGTAATATATTTTATGAAGTACATCTACTGGAATATGTAATATATTTTATGAAGCAGTTTTCATTTTTTCTTGAGTAGGTTTCCACCTATATACTAAGGAGAGAGGATATAAAGTAAAAGGCCATTTTTTACCATTGGTCTATGAATTACTTTTCTAAAATAAACTCTAGTAAACTCTAGTTAATTAACACTTCTAAACGGTTGTTGCTTCATTAAAACCTTATCTGAGAAAACCTTGTTAATCAAAGGCAAAACCGCTAGTAAAGGAAAAAGAGTACAACACCTCACACAAACTATAATCTAATCAAATTTCACATATTTGTTACATGCCGTGATTTACATCACGACACTGCACAACAAGTACGCAAGCGTCATATGCAAGCTAGGACGTGTTCAATTGTACCTAACATTGGAACATTTAGGGTTTGATGGTTCATTAACATGCATAAATCTAAGACAATTGAAACTTGTTGATTGGTTGACACAAGATATATACAATTGAAGCTTGATTGACACATGTCCTCCATGATATACATTGAGTACTTGCTTGTACATGCTTGAGTACAAATGTGGAGTATTGAAGATTTGAACAAGCCTTTGATTGTGAATGCACCCTAGACACTCTGCTTTGAAGAGCTCTAGATTCTATGCAAGGATGCGAATGCTCTAAAAGATGTTCTTGGCATATCCACAAATGTCCGCGCCATCCATGCATGGGCACTTTGATCAAGCATTCCAATTTCTATATATAATGCTCATCACGGGAATTTATCAGACTTGCCCACATTGCCTTGTTCTCTCTTGTCCAAAGTGTTGTGTGCAGACTCAAGTTGGGCGCTGCTTTGTCATCATTGTCGTCAGCACCGTCTCTGTGACCATGGATTCTAACAATTCATAGAAACTATGCGCGTGATAGGTCATACTCCAGCGCGCCGTTAACTTTAGTGCATTACACCACAAACCAACAATTTGGCCAAAAATGTCACATTGACATTGCGGGTTTTGAATGTCAATGATTTTTTTTGGTAAATGATAATTCCAATATGTTTTTATGACTTAGACCTTCTTGTTTAGGCCAAGTTTAGACTCGCAACTAGAAGACACATGAAAAGTGGGCCTCCGTCTAACCTTTCATCCTCCAAAGCACTTCCATATCATCCAAGACTGTTGGAGAAGAAAGTTGTTACAAAACAACAGTGTTCATCTACTTGCAAAGTTTGGAGCCGCCATGTTAGCAAGCTCCAAAACTTAATTACCTTGTTTGCTAACGTGACTATGTTGGTTGGTGACTGGCAAGTTGAAGTACCAAACAAACCTTAAGTGTGAACACTTTAGGGGATAAAACTAGTATTTCAACCAATGAGGTTGAGATAATTTCATCCAGTCCCTAATATGAACCAAGCCTTATAGATACAAAAAAGTTTCAACTTATTGAGAGGTGTTATAAACATCTTATATGATTGTTAAATCTTTGTTGCTTAATTAATGCTCCCTTGCATTGTATGATGAATTTGTCTATGAGCTAGGCGAGTTGTTTTATTCAATATTTGATTAACCCCTAAATCCCTGAGTGTCCCCTCAAGAGACAAATGAGATTTTGGGCAAGTACCTACAGCCTCAATTTTTGTCCTGATTTTTTGAAACTTTTTTTGAAAATAGGAAAACACATTAAGATTTGGGGAATATAATTTTTATTCCAATCCATGCCCACAAGCAAAAGCTATGCCTAGATAAGCAAAAATTTATGGAGATTAGGCAGCAAAAAAAAATTACAAAAATTTGAATTTTTTTTTTAAAAAAAAATTCTTTCTCATAGGCTATAGTTTTTTATACATTTGAAGCTTTGATTCATTTCATTTGGACTAGTTATGAGAAAGTTATGGACAATCTTGTTTTTCCGGCAATTCAAGCATCTTCTTGAAAAAATTACTTATAAACTTCATTTTTGAATGCAAGTTTAACATTTTTTCAAAAAAAATTGTTGAAGAGGGTGAATTTTTCTTTTTAGAACAATCTAGTCATTGGGATTGTTGCGTTTCAATTCCATTGCAGGGTTATTAACAATTTAAGTTTTTGTTCAATCTTAGACCTTCATCCACCTAATGATTTTTTTTTTAAGAATGAAAATTAGGTATTTTTGGTTTTCATTTTCATTTTAAAATTCTTAACTCAATTTCCCACCATAAAAAAATAAACCTCAAAACTCTGCAGTGCAAAAAATTTAAGTTAAAAAAGCTCAAAGTCAAATAATCTAGTCATGCAAGGTGCAAAGAAGCTTGTTTTTTACAATTCAATTGCAAATATCTTGCGATTTGTGTGGTCAAAGTTTATGGATTTTTGTGTGCACATTCTTATACAAGTCTAGTACAAGATCCTATGGTTAGATATACAAAAAGACCAATTTTCCAACTTTTTTACTCTTTGCAATAGAAATCACAATTTTGGGTGTCTTTTGACAAAATAAAGGCCCCATGGATTTAGGGGTTAATATAACATTAGCACAACTAGTAAGGTCTTTATATTAACATTCTATTCTGAAAAATGTAGCATGAGTTTGCACTTTTGAATGTATTATTTGAATACTCTGAGAATAAATTGTGCATTTTTAAAGAGCAAACTATCATTGCACCCATAACCACTTTTAAGATTTCATGTTCACATGTTGTACATCCTTGTCATTACATCTATTCACTTCCATAGATTTTCCAAGATTTCAAAGATAACGATTATGGGGACATTGACGCTTATGGGTGCTCCTACCTTACAATCAATAAGTTGAAAAAAGTGCAAGTTCCAAATATGCAATATGATTTTTTAATTATTTGATGCCAAATTTTACTTAATAGAAATGAGAGTATTGCTTAAAATTTATACAATAACATTCACAAGAAATCTGCAACACACAACCCATAAAAAGTATATTAGACTTGCATTCAACTTGAAATTCAATTGCTAGTTGAAATCAGTTTCTTATATTTTCAAAACCTTACAATTAATATCAGTTTTGTTAAATTGGCAATTTTGGCATGGTTCGAACTTCAAACATGTAGCTTCAATCCAAAATCTATGTTGTTCCTAATTTGTGGATTGAAATAAGACCTCTTCATGACAATATATGTTACCATTTTTTGGCGCAAAAATATCCTTAATTTATCTTTCACTACATTAAATATTGCATTTAGGTTGCCTTGACAATTAGATTGCCATATCCTAGAAAGTTACCTCATGCCTCATCTTTTGACCACTTGGAGGCTCGTTCAACTCCTTAGATTTTAGGTTTTCACATGATTTATAAAGTGGATGCTACTAATTTTTTTTCACAACATCATTGTTGTTGTCAAGACCTTCAAAATTTGTTTAATGCAATAATTACTAATGAAAATTATAGTAGCGGCAATAAATATTCATATAGTATAAAATATCTAAAATTAGTGTGGAGCAACCTAAACGCTGTATTGAGTGTCCTACATCTAATTATCTATCTCAATCTCATCAATGATAGGGTATTTTTTTAAATCGTTACTTTGGAGTTTGGATGAATGAAAAACTATTTGACCAATGTCAAAGCACTCTCTTCATCACCCAAAATTTGAGCTTGGGAGCGCTTTGGGTACAACACCTAATCAATTAACTTTATAATGCACTAGGAATTAGCCAGGGCAAAATGTTTGCTCTGTTAGTAGAACGGATGGAAGTGCAATTGCCATTGTCACCCAAAAAGCATCCAACAACTTCAAAAGCTACATGAATTTTGACATATTCATCTAGCAAATTCTTCTTGACCTCTATAGGACCAAAACCCCTACAAGGGACAAAATGGATTTTAGATAGACTTATACTCTGGTTACAAACAAAGTATTGATCTTTTAGAGTGGGATTTGTTTGAGGATTTGTTGAAATTGAATTGAAATGTGATGGTCTTATTGTTTTGAATTTTTAAGATTTTTCTGTTATTTTAATCTACAAAATGCTTTTTCAATGAGTCTTCTAAATGAAAAGTCTATTCAAGTTTTGGTTTATGAACTTTAATTTCCACAAACCTACTCAACTACACATCCTAACAAAGTTAGATCAAGATGATGTAAAGCTCAATTACCTAATCAAGGTACTTCCAACATACAACTACACTCAAAATTGCCTTTGATGATGAGTAATGAAAGTTTGATAACATTTGTTGATTTGGTATGAGTAGTCAATGCATTTGGGGGTTAATCTCTCAAAGCCCACTTTTTTTTTAAAACAAACATTTGATTATTTCTTTGAAAAAATATTTAAATATTTTTGTCTAATCGGTTTATTGAATTCTTTTGAAGGTTTAGAGGGATGTTTTAGACAATGAAATTATTGAATAGTTTAGTGTTCATCCAAAATATGGGCTTCAAGGGATGTAACAAATATCTAAGGAAAATCAAGGCATACTGTAGCTTACTAGCAGCTTCGGCAAGCAAGTGCCTAATAATGAATTAAAATGAGAAATCAGGTTTAAGCAACTTAAAAAATAGTAATTAGCCATTTTCAAACAAATATCTAAAGAAAATCAAGGTATATCCTACCTTACTAGCAGCTTCCGCAGGCATATGTCTAATAGTTAATTAAAGTGAGAAATCAAGTTTAGGCAACTAAAGAAATAGCTTAAAAAAATTAGTCATTTAAAAAAAAACAATATTTAGACATTCATTCAAGTCAAATTTTACAAATGAGGTATTTAGCTATTGTATAATTGGTATGATCAACAATTTGAGATGATCTTCATTTTAGCATTCACTAATAAGATGGCATTCATGATAAAAATGGTAGTTGCTAATTTCTCATGTTGCCTTTATGCTTCTTGTATTTGTAAACTAATATTTTGCTTGTGTTTTTGTATGAGAGTTATTTTTTTATGTGAGATTGTGTCTCAATAAAATGAAATTATCAAGCAAATTATTCTACAATGAATGTTTAGAGAGGTTATAAAAATGAGTTGGAAGCATGTGTGTTGCTTGATTTAGCAACTTTGAGCTCAAATTTTATATTGTGACTTTTGTGTAAGTCAACATACACTATAAGAAACCCGTGTTTTTTATAACGGATTTTTTTGAACGTCCACTTGTTTTTATGTTATAATTGATGTTAGAACTAACATCTTGAGGTTAGTTCTAACATCAATTTGTAACATAAAAACAAGTGGACGTTCAAAAAATTTCATTATAAAAACACGGGTTTCTTCTAGTGATTTTACAAAAAACATTTGATAAATTTTGATCTTATTTTAGCACCTTTTTGCTTAATTTCTTTTTTAGCACTATTTTAAAATCATTTTACAAAATTTAGGCAATGAATGTCCAGAATTATGAAAAAATTAAGACAAATGTTTCAAGAATTAATTTGAGTCAAAGGTGCTAGTAAGGTATGGTATGCTTTGGGAGTTTTTACTAACACAATATAGCTCAAATAGCACATGTAAACTCACAAATTATCTAAACGCATAGGCTACTATAAATTTTGAGACCATTTCAAACCTTCTCAAGGTTGGAAATACGTGTTGTCCACATTGTATTCTTACCATTGCAAAAAAACTATTTGAGGGTCTGTTCCAAGACTTAGATAACTATAGCCCTTTTCTAACATGTGAGATTTCCATGTTACTTTCTCGTCCATTTCTGATTGAAAACATTTTCTTCTAATTGAAATAACATAAAAATGGCATGAAATTAGCCAACCCATCTCCTCACACTACAAGAATCCTTTATAACATCTTTTGATCCATCTTTTGATCCATCTTTTGATGCATCTTTTGATGCATCTTTTGATGCATCTTTTGATGCATCTTTGATCCATCTTTTGATCCATCTTTTGATCCATCTTTTGATCCGTGGTGTAAAATCTCCCTCCATTGACACCAAAATTTGTTGCCACACAATTTTAGGGCATCTCCACTTGATCTCAAAAGTTTCATCATTATGAAACATGTTGTTTCTTGTTTCCAATGTTGATAACATGTTTCCCCCATCCGTACATCACTTTTCAACTAAAAATAAGTCTCCTTGTTTGCAAAAGCAAACAAATTCTCCATCATTGATTACTCCACCTATCAATTGTGGGAAAAATGCACTTTTTGCATGGTAGTACCATGCACGGAGAACTAACAAATTTTTATTGTGTCATAAAGAATATTTTGACAAGCCCATGCATTAATGGCTCTCTACTCATCCAAAAGTCCCTGGCAACCCGGTGTTTTTGCAGTACGGATGCAAATACCCTTATCTGATGAATGATGTGAAAGAACCTTACAAAAGCATTCAAAATTGTTGTGAAGAGGATCAACCAATCAAAAACCCCTTGGATGAGGTGGATGTTAGCATTCACCAGATAATGTCAAAATATTTGCCTTGAAAAGCAGCAAAGCTCCCACCAATACTGCCATCCCTTTTGAAAATATGATGAGAGGCCAGCATGGCCCAACTTTCATCGTCATTTACACTCTCACGGGGGCAGGCTGCTTCAGAAACAAGGAAACGTCCCTGACCGAGCTCAGGATATCTCTACAGTACAGTCCTCAGACAGAAACTTTTTTGCCGGTATGGCCAAATTTTGTAAGATAGATATCTTTGCTTTTTTTTTGACTAGTTTTTGGTAAAGTAAGTGTATCATTATGCTCAAAAAGTACAAATGTAATCATAATGTATGAGTCAAATTGAAAAATATAATTATCACAAAGAATGGTCTTATTTACAAAATGAGGACATGCACACCCATATATAGACTTTTATTATAAAAAAAGATGTGTGTATGAATGTTTCCTATATATACATACAATCAAACCTCAAAAATTCATCACCAATATTTTTCAATTAATTATCATGCAAAACCTTGATTAATATACTACATACATAAGTCATCAAAATTGGGATTTGGTTTTTTTGGAATTGCGTTTTGGTATACTTCTTTTGGGTTGCTAGTAAGAAGTACATATCAATGGTGCAAAATAGTAAGATGCCTTTTGTATTTTATAATATGCTAAGTTTTGTGAATGGTAAGGGCATCACCACCCGGCCTCAAAAATCAAGCCACATTTTGGCCTGGACATGGGGTCCATCCATTTTTCAGGCGTGGACGCTCCGATCATGCGGCCTCTTTACAGGCCAAGGCCCAAATCACATGCTAATAACGAGTCACCACATCACACTTTCCAATCCTAAACTTTCGGAAACATTTGTCTGATTCGGTTTGCAGGCCAGAGGGGGTGGCTTGAAAACAGTCAGATTTTTCAGGCCAGCGAAGGTTTTCAAGCTGGCCTTTCTAGAAGGTCATCCATTTTTGAGGTCGGGTGGGGTTGTTTTTCCACAGTAGGCCGAACAGATCATCCCATTTTGAGGCCGGGTGGGGATGCTCTAAAAGAGACGGCAACAGTTTTTGTCCAGGGACTGTATAACATCCGAGATTCCAAGCCCCACTAACCAATTGACGGCCGAATCCTCGGGCTCAACGACGGACAAGCGTGGCTGGAGTGCTGGACCGTGGCTGGACCAGACCCTCAAAAGTGAGCAGCACAGCCACCACTCACCGCGCCCGGCATGCAATCTTGTTGGGCCTTTTACCAGAATATGAAGCACACGAAAAATAGTGGTCCCTGCATTACATTTGTTTGTTGTGCTCTTTTTATCTTCTAGCGTATGAACAGTTTTTTCTTATTTTTTTCGTTTTCACTCTTTATTATTACACTTTAGTTTTCAAAATGTGATCTTTCTTTTTTTGATTTTTGGTCTTACATTTTTTGTTTCATATCTCTCCTATGTTTTTTTGCATCTGCTTGCTCATTCCTGACCTGCGATATCATTATCCCCTAAGGTGAGAGGTTCTAAATTTCTAATCCGATCAGGCTGTAATTGTGATCAGCACTAGGAACATCTGACATTTTACACGGAATATTTGTGGCTGTCATTCATAAGTTAGGCAGGTTTAGCAATATGCTGAGCCTGCCTAACTTATCAATGACAGTCATAGATAATTTGTGTAAAATGTAAAATGTTCTTACAGTTGATCACAATTAGAGCCTGATTGGATTAGAATCTCTGACCTTAAATACCAGATTTAGGTCTCAACAAAACTTTGAAGATGAATAAAACCTTATCAAATCACTTTTTTCAATATTTTTTTCAATATAAGTTTTTTTTAAAGTTTGTTTTCAACATCAAAAATTTGATTTTGAAAATGAAAGTTGATGATTTTTCTACTCAAGATTTTGTACAAGGGTATCCATTGCAATCTTGAGTTTTCTAGTGTTGAAAGATCTTGGAAATGAGCCTCAAATACTTTAGAGCTTAGAGAAAATATCACATTAGAAATCCATTATATATATAGGAGTAGATTTTGAAAGCTGTAAATTGATTAAAGTTAAACATATCATGATCTTAAACCTCATGTTTTTTTGGTAACCAACTTTGAAGATTTGACATGTGAAATGAGGATTAGAATACTTCAAGTCACTTTTGTAGTTTTAATACCCTCATGTTCAAACATTATAATTTTTCAAACTATAAGTGATATTGTTGTGTTTTCTTTTCCCATGTAATCTCTAACATGTTTAGTTTAAATTTGTACGGTTACAATTGAAAAGATCTTGATGAAATTTATGAAAAGGTTGGTTGATTATTTTGTTTCATGGAAATTCTAAGAAGCTCAGATAGGGCTTGGGCATTTAGGGGTTATAGCATCTCCAACATTGCACTTCAAATTTACACTTCAAGAGATTGCATCTATTTTGAAGGGCCTTCAAAATTCTTGTTCTCTAGTCATGCACTTCAAACTTGGCCCTTGCATTTTAAGCATGCCCCATGAATAGTCATTGACCATTCACCAAGGGGATTATTGGACAGAGTTCATTGAACTCGAGATGAATAGTGTTTTGAAGTACTGTTGTTCTTTTGACACATTAGGATGGAGTGTCATGAGAGAATTTGAGGGACCCGGAGCACTTATCATCCACTCTTAACCCCTCACCGCCCAAGGGGCCCAAAACTGTCCACCTCAATATTTCCATTTGGAAGTGACTAACTTTCTTGAAGATTAATTTTAGTGGTTATTTTTTTAAATTATTATTGTTGAAGTCTTGTTTTAGTATCAAAAATCTGATTTTGAAAATGAATGACTATGATTTGTCTATTCAAGATTTTGTGCAAGGGTGTCCATTGCAAATTTTCACTTTCTAGTGTTGGGGGCTCTTGGAAATGATCCTCAAGTACACTAGAATTTGGAGAAACAATCATACTAGAAACTTAATTTAAAAAGTTGTAGAGTAGATTTTAAGAAGCCGTAATTTGATTAGGGTTACACATGTTGTATTTTACATACTTGTATTTTTTTTGATATCCTCAATTTTAAATTTGAGATGTAAAATGAGTATTGAAAGACTTCAAATCACTTTCACAGATTTAACACCCTCTTGATCAAATGTTATAATCTTTCAATCCATAAGTGATATTGCTGTGTTTTCTTTTCTTATGTGATCTCTAACATATCTAGTTTGAATTTGTACGGTTACAATTTTAAAAAAAATTGATGCAACTTATCAAAATGTTACCATTTTCTTCATCCAAGAGAAAATTCTAATATACCCCAAAAAGTCCATGGGCAATGAGGGGTTAAAGAGTGTCAGACCATGCTAGGGCAATGTTGGAGATGCTCTAAGTGTTTGGGGGCCCCTCAAAATTCTCTCATGGCACTCCATTCTAGTGTCAAAGGAACAACGCTTCAAAACACTATTCATCTTGAGTTTAGTGAACTTTATCCAATAACCCCCTTGGTGAATGGTCAATGACTAATCATGGGACGTGCTTGAAATGCAAGGACCATGTTTGAAGTGCATAGCTAGAGAACAAGAATTTTGAGGGCCCTTCAAAAATAGATGTAATCTCTTGAAGTGTCAAGTTTGAAGTGCAACGTTGGAGATGCTCTGAGATTGTTCTTGAAGCCATTTGATGCTGAGGTCACACAGGCCAAAATAACAAGTTTGAAACAATTGAAGAAGTACCTTGCAATTTTGGAAAAGTGGGAGACAATCACTTTTTCAAAGTTTTGTTTATCATTTTACTAAAGATAACCTCTCCGCCATTCAAGGGCAAGAGGTTGGAGATGCCAGTTTGTGAACTCTCAAAACCGTCAATTTTGAAACAAAAATTTGGGCATAAAAAATTAAAGAATCTACTTATACCAAGACTTATACACAAGAAAGCAAACGTTGCCACTTGTTTTTTTTACCAAAATGTTGTTTTGAAATGCTTGTTTATTAAGGAAGGAGAATTTAAATGTAACACCAATCATTTATTGACATCTACAAACAAACCTAAAGTTACAAGCTGCTACTTGCAAACAAGACACAAAGCTTAATAAAAGAAAACCTATCACAATAATTGGGGATATAGGGAACACAAATTGTGTAGGTGGCGGAGAAGCTATGCATGTGACACAAACTTTTTGTCATTACTTTTTCATTTCAATACGAGCATTTGAATGGGGTCTTGTGTTTACAGTAAGTAGGTCTAGGGAGTTGCCTTCAACAATTCCTAATTTATTCATATGATCTCAAACAAATTCAAAATCAAATTTACTTACATTTGTGCCTATTTCCTAACAAGCACATGCCACTATATTCTAAAAAGATCCTCATCTCGAGTAAGTGTCAGTTTCAGGTTCTCCTACCTTAGAGCAGCTCCAGCCTTGCTCGCCGGGCAAACACCAGGCCCGAGCACTCGAGGGTGCAGAATCAGGGTCCAACACCGGCTCGCCACACGGGGAATCCTACCCGGGCTCGTCAAACTTCCTCTCCGAGATGCCAATTTTTAGTGCGTCCAGGAAATTTGACGTGTTCTTATTTTGGAAGCTCATTTGCTGCTATGGCACTACCCACTGCCAGCGCATATTACTTTTGACGATTCCTAACAGTGGGCCCACAGTTTTCTATTTTCATCCTCGTTTTGGCGAGTCAGGCTGGACCCCGCCTGAAGCTACACCCTACACAGGAAAAGTCACATAGGAAAATCCACTTCCAGTCCTCCATTTGGAGAGAAAGGCTGGAGAAGCTCTTATGGTGTGGCCTGGCCTTCAGCCCCAAGATTTGAAGACCTTCAGTTGACTCCTACTGCAAAGCGGCTCTTTCGTGTTTCTCCCACTTGGAGCATCTCCAATGGTCGAGACCTGTAACTCCGGGAAACTGCCCGGCGAAATGGCTCGATGCCCGCAATCCTTGAGATCTGCACCTGAAGGCCGGCATTTTTTAGGAAGAGTTTTGCTGCCTAGCTAAGACAGGTGGCGCTCAACCAGGGTTTAGTTGTTGGTTGCATCTTGCATGGCAGGGTCCTGCAGGCTGCAACTCTCCGACTGTGGACTCCACAGCAAGGTTTAATTTTTGTTTTTGTCAGGTCAAGGTAGACGTCCCTTATACCGATCATGAACTTTATTCCGTGCATCTGTACCCCCTGGTGGTAATCTTGGGCCAAAAATTACCACCAGGGTCAAAAATTACCACCAAGGGTACAAGTGCACGGAATAAGGTTCATGATTGGTGTAAGGTGTAAGGGACGTCTACCTTAGAGCGACCTACACCCCATATTGCAAACATGTAAGGAAAATTTGGTTAAAATTGGAACAAACTAATGATCTACAGAAATTCATCCAAGAAATTGCTAATATAAGCAACATTCATCCAAATTTTGGCAAATATGATTTGCGTTGGGAAGGATTTGACAATTTCATTCATTTTTTCACGCGGATTACTTTGTATACTAGTTGCCAGCAGACTTTTGAGGTAAGATTTAGGCAAAAATTAGCCAACAAATTAAACATTGCTCCACAAGGTTTCTTTTAGGCTTTTAAAAGCCAAGGAGGTACCCAAAAGAAAAAATTCAAGATACAAACCTATACAAAAAAATAAAGAAAAAATAGTGTCATGGAGCTAGATATTGCTCAACACTCCAAATTTAGATGCCTGTCACACATTAGAAAAAGAATATAACGCAATATTTGTTAATTTGGGAAATACCCTCAATTTTGGAACTTCTGAATTTTTTGTTTTTAAGACTTTTTAGGTGATTTAGAGTGAATTTTATGATGATTTCTTCTATACGAGGACTTATCAAAAAACTCACTTTAAACTACCAAAACATTCTCACACATGTAAAATTTAGTATCTCCAAAATCCAATTTGGAAAAGTGTTTTTCCCAAATCAATAAATACAACATATTATGTTCACTTGTTGTTTGTAGTCAATCAATTAAACACCATATTAGGTAAATTGGGAAAACAAAAGTACCATTTTGTACCTCACCTCAATCCAAAACTAGTCACCTCAATTTGAATTGGGGAGGTCACCTCAAACCTAGCTAATGAACTCTATCCAAAATTTCAGATGGTATTGAACTTTTTGCCCAAAAAGAGCATATTTTTGGAAGATATATATCTCATTTCATTGAAAAACAGTCAACAGATTCCCAATTGAATGAATATGGCATTCTCTGAAAAAAAAGCCAAAAGTCCCACTTTGTATGGTTTGACCCAATTCACCCAATATGGCATTATTAGGAACTTAGGCAGAAAACAAAATAAACTTTACCCATGTGATATCATATTATTTGAAAATTAAGGTGCTCTTAAGTTTTTTTGAAATAATGCCTCTCTTTATATAATTTTGTGGGTTTTGCATCCCACGTTTTCATAAATTTCATTTTTGGAATACTAATTGATTACAATCAACAAGCTCAAAATGTAAATACCTGCAGCCTAATTTTGCACTTTAAAAATCTTGCTTGGCCATAGCTGCACCATTAAAATTTACCATATGGCCTGAGAAGCTGCCGATCTAAAACCATAAAAAACCCTGTGTGGAGTGTGGAGTCACTGGAGTGTGGAATGTGGACCGTGGCAGGTGCGCATCAGACCACAACAGACAAGCTGAAATCCAGAATGGCGGACCCTGGCAAAGACAGGCGATACATCATGCATGGTCCACAAGTCCACAACTCTCGGGATACCGTCCCCAAATAAAAAACCTACTGTAGCCTGTCTTGCCGTGCGTGGCTGGGCAGCACTTTTTCCCCCGAGACACGACGCTAGTCACCCTTGACCTCGAGTCCTAGACAACAACGAAGTGGGAGGTGCTCCTGACAGTTTGACGGTAAGTACAAATCCAAAAACGTGAGTTGTTGGTGTTTTTCGTACACTGATGATGCAGATGCTACCAAGGTTTCCTGCACACAACTCACCTCACCAAACTTGCCAGACAACATCAACTGTCTGTATCCAAGATGGACCCCCCATGCGGGCCCCAATGTCACCCCAGACGCCATTGATACGTGTATAACTGTATATTACTTACTTGCGTGTCGACGAAGTTGAAAGCATAAAGAAATGAATTGACTCAGTTCCTTTCCTCTTTTCTCCACTTTCGAAAAACCCATAAAAAAGTTTCTTTGTCCCAAAACTCTGGCACTGCCCCTGACGTTGCGTCACCGGGATTGCTGGAGGCACACGAATTCTCGCACTCTTGTCGGGTTGCCATACTGGAATAATTTTCCCCACTGGAAAAGGTGTCGGTTTGGCTCCTGTCTTTGGACTATATCGCTTGGTGCTGTTGCGCACGCTGCATGCTTTTAGCACACTACTAAGATATAAAGCTGTGTTGTGGCCTGGCATGGCATGGCATGGATTTCGGTGCTCGTTTATTGAGTCTCGATCACAACTCAGAGTACGTGTTTGTCGAAGTACTAGATCTGAGCAGGCCTTCTTTAGTACTATCGATGAGCTCTTACATAACTCGTAGCCTGCTGAATTAGGAACTGTGGAATTCATCGACACAGGGCATTCCGGAGAATTATTGCTCACTGATTGCAGACTGTCTGTGTGACCTTCAAATTCCGTACTAGTTTCCAAAGGAGATTAGCGCACGCATGTTTTTGACGATCGAGTGGTGATTTATCAGCGGAATCTAGCAATTCCGGAGCTTTCTGAAATATGTCTAGTGGATGATCCGAATGCCGAATTTTCTGATTACCTTTGGTCCACCGACAGAATCTAGATTCTAGCTAGGACGTGGTGTAGTGCAAATTTGGAGTGCATGAGGAGGATGCTGGGTGTTAGTTCTCGGTCGAAGTAAAAACATAGGTCGAATTTCGAACTCCGGTGAATAGTACTCATCACCGGCGAGCTCAAGAATTTTGGAGACACCATGTCTGTGAGTAGCGGCACCACGGAGTCGAAACCCAATGGAGCATGCAAGCGCGGGCTGGAGGATCGAGCGGACGACATGGACAACAACGCCGAGGACGGAACCGCACCCGCCGTGAAGAAGTTCCCAGACCCAGTGCAGAGCCTGGCCATTGCGCAACAGCAGCCGGGGCAATACGGCGGGGTGAATCCGGCCATCGAGGCGTCGTCCACGTTTTCCATAATGGAGCCGCAGACGCTGAACAAGCTGTTCGCGGGCGAGCTCGGGGCAGAGCATGGGCTGTACATCTACAGCCGCCATTTCAACCCCACAGTGTTGAGCCTGGGTCGCAAGATGGCCGCGCTGGAGGACACGGAGGCGGCGTACTGCACCGCCAGCGGCATGTCCGCCATAACGGCGGTCATGCTGCAGCTCTGTTCCAGTGGTGACCACATCGTGGCATCGAATCGGCTCTACGGGGGCACGCAAGCGCTTCTAGCACACTTTCTGCCACGTACTTGCAACATCCGGACGACATTCGTGGACGTGGACAACATGGACGCCGTCGGC
This sequence comes from Ulota crispa, assembly GCA_963920765.1. Lineage (NCBI taxonomy): Eukaryota > Viridiplantae > Streptophyta > Bryopsida > Orthotrichales > Orthotrichaceae > Ulota > Ulota crispa. The sequence goes on from OY987245.1 coordinate 6,582,622, forward strand.
GCGGCCGTGACGCCGAATTCTAAGGTCCTCTACTTCGAATCGATCTCAAACCCTCGTCTCGCGGTCGCGAATATCCCCGCGCTCTCACACCTGGCGCACACCAGAGGACTGACCGCGGTCGTGGACAACACGTTCGCGCCGCTGCTGCTCTCGCCCGCGCGGCTGGGCGCGGACGTCGTGGTGCACAGCTTGTCGAAGTACATCAGCGGCGCGGGCGACATCATCGCCGGCGCGGTGTGCGGCCCCGCGGAGCTCATCAGTGCCATGATGGACCTTCATCATGGCGCGCTCATGCTGCTCGGCCCGACCATGGACCCCCACGTGGCGTTCCAAATTGGCCTCCGCATCCCGCACCTGTCCATCCGCATGAAAGAGTTCGGCAGCCGCGCGCTGCTCTTCGCGAAGCGCTTGAAGAAGCTCGGGCTGAAGGCCATCTACCCGGGACTGGAAGACCACCCTCACCACGCGCTCATGACCAAGCTCCTCAACGATGGCTACGGATACGGCGGCATGATGTGCCTCGACCTCGACACCAAGGAGCGCGCCGGGGACTTCATGCGCTACCTGCAAAACGTGGCCCACTTCGGCTGGATGGCTGTGAGCTTGGGCTACCACGACACGCTCATGTCGTGCTCCGGCTCCAGCACGAGCTCCGGCTTGTCGGAGGCGGAGAAAGCCGTGGCCTGCATCTCCCCCGGGCTTGTGAGAATGTCCATCGGATTCACGGGCTCCACGGACCAGCGCTGGGCGCAGCTCGTGGACGCTCTCATCGCTCTCAAGCTGGTGTCTTCGACTTCCATCTCCTCCTTGCGCTAGCTTAGCTGGGCGACCCTTGACGGCAATCCATGAATCCTCAAGGTAATGCCGCCCAATCATAGATCTCACGATCAAGTCTCGTCTGCCATTGTCTTTGCAATTGTTGATGTGGTTCATGGCAATGAACGGGGAGAGCCGAAAAACGATAGAAAGTCAGCCGAATGAAATGTGCCAAAAACTGATTGAAATCTAAATAAATCGGTTAAATTTTTGAAAAAAAAGTCAATTATAGTGTAGGTATATGGAGAATAGTCGGTGCATCCATTGAAAAATGGGATGAAAATGAGAAATGTAGGTTTTTAGCTGAAAAAGCTCAAAATCTCCCCGCACACTGGTTCATGGCGTAGGCCCTTCGCCATCCTCATCCGCCCAATTCTCCGTCCTACCCAGACGGTAAGTTCATTCGACGTAGCCTGTAACTCAACAACTCCGCTGATTTTATACAAGAACTCTCTCCAATTCCCAAACAGTCCATCTAGTCGTCATTCAAACATTTATTAACAAGTTTCCAAGTTTAAGGGAGAAAGGAAATTTGTCGTCGTATCTCTGCCAGCGTGCACAACCCTACATTTTTCAAAGCTCGAGCAACAGTCCAGCATTTACCCATCAGGAACGTGCGCTAGTGAATTCATAAAAGAACAGGTCCCAAGGGTTGTTTACTAGTGAATGGAAATTAAGAACCCAGATTGCCACACAATAATGAACTCAGGGAACCAAAAGTCTCTACACCAAATTGTGCATTGGTTTAGGTTGCCTTAAGAATTAGGTTGCCTGGTCTTCGTAAAGTTACCCCATGACTCACTCTAGGCCAGTTAACCCCTAAATGCTCAAGGCACCCAATTTGGGTGTTTCCAAAACTTTGAAGACGAATAAAATCTTATCAAATCACTATTTTTGATATTTTCTTTTGAACATAAGTTTGTTTCGAAGTCTATTTTCAGTATCAAAAATCTGATTTTGAAAATGAATGTTCATGATTTTTCTATTCAAGATTTTGTACAAGGGTGTCCACTACAATCTTGAGTTTTCTAATGTTGGAAGATCTTGAAAATGAGCTTCAAATACACTAGAGCTTGGAGAAAAATCCGCATTAAAAATCCATTTAAAAAAAATATAGGAGTAGATTTTGAAAGCCGTAAATTGGTTGAGGTTAAACATGTAATGACCTTAAATCTCATATTTTTTTGATGACCAACTTTTTAGATTTGACATGTGAAATGAGGATTAGAAGACTTCAAGTCGCTTTTATAGTTTTAACACCCTCATGTTCAAATATTATAACCTTTCAAACTATAAGTGATATTGTTGTGTTTTCTTTTTCCATATAATCTCTAACATGTCAAGTTTAAATTTGTACGGTTATAGTTTAAAAAAACTTGATTAGATTTATGAAAGGTTGGTTGATTGTTCACTTTCTTGAAAATGCCAAGAAGTTCAGAAAGGCCTTGGGCATTTAGGGGTTAAAGGGGCATGCAACTCTCTTCATAAGGTAGAAGCACCCAAATGCGACACTTACCTTAGATGTGATAATTGGGAGGGTCTTCTAAGAATCTAGTAGCATGGGCTTGTTAGGAAATGGATACAGATGCAAGGAAAATTGTTTTTGGAATTTTTTGAGATCATATGAATAAACTGTGAATTGTTAAAGACAACTCCCTATACTTACCTATTGTAAACACTAGACCCCTTAAAAAATGACAACAACAAGACCATGTCATGCACATGTCACACCCAATCAAAAACTGCCACCTACACAATTTATATTCCCTTATGTCAACTTGCCTGTTTGATTTGGGTGCATTTGTGTCTTGTTTGGGTGCATTTGTGTCTTGTTTGGGTGCATATTTGTCTACTTTAGGTTTAATTTTAGATGTTAGAGAATGACTGATGTTGCAATTGGGTGCTCTTACCTTACTACAATAATTTTTGGTTTTGTGTAAAGTATTAACTTCCTTGCTCCCTGCCATTACTGCTTGCTTCCTTCATCGTTCATCACAGTAATTATTGACAAAAGTTATTGTAGTCTTGGTATGGTAAATGTTTAAATAGTGTGAGATGTCAAGAAATAAATATCAATGGGGTAACTTAAATGCAGTATTTGGTGTAGGTGAAACGATTGGTGTTCCTTCTGACGAACGGGATGGTCGGCTACAGAAGTTGTAAATCGTTGGGTATCTCGTGGTGTGCACTCACTGGCTGACTGGCGTCCAATTTTGGTGCTATACAGGTGGCAAGTATATTTCGAAGCTCCTACCGTTGGAATACTTTTGACAGAAACTTTGCGAATGAATGTTCGGAAGAATGTCAGTGGAAGTGACAGAAGTTGCATATATTCCTGTGACATGGACGCAGTCAGAGCGACCATGTTCCACGCGGCTCAAGCCCTGGAGTTCGCTGGGCAAGTTCTATCTAGGCTTTGGAGGCAGTTGATCAGGAGAATAGGAAAACCAGGCCAACTTCTGAAGCCTTTTTTTTTTTTTTATAAAACTAAGTGTCTAGACTCATGGAATTCAGTTCTGCTAGTCTGATAATCACCTATTCCGAATCACTCGCCTGACTCGCGCATCCTGAGGAGCATCTCTGGAAGTGAAGCGCACAATGTTTGCAAATGGATGGATGACTAAGTGTCAATGAAACTTTCACTTTGATCAGTTGATGATATCCATATCGTTCCTGGCCACTTGCACCTGATGATTGCTTTATCTCCCAATAATCGAGGAATTAGATGCTTTGCGTAACTTCACGTAGCCAGTTTCTGTAGATGTGGCAAGCTCACGTTGAGTATGACTTGCATGGATGTACCTCTGGGGTGGTTCTTTCATTGACGAGTGTCCCGAACTCTTTAAGACCTATAAACTTTGTCGGGTTACGAAGGGGCAAAAGCGAAGGGGCAAAAGCGAAGGGGCAAAAGGAAACAGTGAGTAAAAAAGATTGCTTGAATATATTAGAGCAGCTCCAGCATTGCACTTCAAACTTGACACTCCAAGAGATTACATCTATTTTGGAAGGGTCCTCAAAATTCTTGCTCTCTAGTCATGCACTTCAAACATGGCCCTTACACTTCAAGCGTGCCCCAAAAATAGTGATTTGACCATGCACCAAAGTGAATATAGGATAAAGCTCACTAAAGTTAAAATGAATAGTGTTTTGAAGGGTCCCTACTTTGACATTCTAGAATGGAGTGCCATAAGAGAATTTTGAGGGGCCCTGAGCACTTATCATCCGTGCTTGGAGTGTCAGACCCAGCCAGTGCAAGGGTGGAGAAGCTCTTAGAGCATCTCCATTCTTGCACTTCAAACTTGACACTTTAAGAGATTGAATCTATTTTTGAAGGGCCCTCAAAATTCTTGCTCTCTAGCCTTGCACTTCAAACATGGTCCTTGCACTTCAAGCATGTCCCATAACACCAAGGGGAATTTAGGATAAAGCTCACTAAACTTAAGATGAATATTGTTTTAAGGGTTATTGCTTTGACACACTAGGATGGAATGCTATGAGAGAATTTTGAGGGGCCTTGAGCACTTATCATCTGTGCTTGGAGTGTGTCAAACCTTACCAATGTAAGGCTAGAGAAGCCCTTATGTGAAGAAAATTTGGGGAATTGACTTTGGAGTTGACGGCTACTTGGTGTTTGTTACTTAATCCTTTAATGACCACACACGTTTTTCCAAAATCCACTAGAAATAAGGGTGGTGAACTTAGATGTGCAATTGAATTATATATGAATCCAATTTAATTAACATGAATTCACACCTGGCTTAAAGATGCATCCCACAAACATATGAAAAAATACGTCAAAGAATCACATTCTCTCAAACGATGCATTCCCCCATTTTAGGCAACCAATCAAGTGGTTCTTTATTTCCCCCAAAAATTGGGGATAATCATTTAGATGGTGGGGTTCTCAAACATTATTGTGCTTTTCGTTTATAATTGTGTTCTTTATTCATATTAATATTCCTTTTTCTTTTTTCTTTTTTTTGTTACTTCTTGGCAACGAGAATGAAATTTTTTGATGACCCATTTGAAGTAGTGTTCATGGCAAACTGAACTAGCAGTGGAACTTCCGGTGAGAATGAGGTATGAGAAAGTTCAGTGGCATAGATTGAAGTCCTTTTTCCTTGTAACGTTTTCTAAAGGAATGCAGTCAATTTGAGGATTGCAGAGACTTTCTTGCATGTTGCGTGAATGGTAAGTTACACATTCCTTAAAATTCGACATGGTCCATCTCTATTCAGAGACAAAAACAAAACAAGAAAAACAAACAAAAAAGCAAAAGGAAAAAGCAATATTATTCTAGTAAATTGAATTTATTCGCGGCATGGTTGTCACACTCAACCGCAGAAGCATAAATAAATAAATATGGGTTTGTGCCACCCAGCTCTCCACCCCGCCCCCCGAGGTGCCCACTCAGGACCAGTCATTTATAACTTTACTCACACACTGAAGCAAACAAATTACATAAATGCATCAGAAAAGCATAAACCCCTCGTGGAATTTAATCAGCGTCTGAGCTTGTTTTGTATTAGTAAATTTCCACATTACTTATATAGCATATTATCTAGATTATAAATTGTGATTTGTGAGAGCATCTCCACTCGGCCCGCTAGCTTGGTCTGCAATGCTAATTACGCAAGTCAGGTGGAGCTTGACCTCCCCCACCCAATGCCAGCAGAGAAAAGTTGAGGGGTGGCCTATTGGTCAGGGAGGTTAGACTTGACACTTCCCTCCTTCATGACAAGTAAGGAGGAAAATGTGAGGCCGGTTAAGCACTCAATTTTTAACGCGTGTCATGCTTCGACAAACTACAGAGACACTATTCAAGATTTTGAGCAAAGCAACACCCCAAGACTCCAACCGGAGTGGGCTGCAAGAACTACCCCGTCACCCTGCTTTGCCTCCCTACTCCACATCTTGCTAGGTTGCAAAGCCTAGGGTGGTGGCTATGGTTGGAGGTGCTCTAAGTTGTTTGATATGGGATGTTCAAAATTCTCTATTAACATAGGAAGTTCATATTCTCTATTACAAAGGAGGGAGGGAGAGGAGAAGGCAAAGAAAGGGAGGGTGAAAGTTGGGGAGGAAAGGAAAGCGCATCAAAGTTTTGAAATTCTCTATTAGGAAAGGGGGAGGGAGAGGAAAAGATAAGGAAAGGGAGGGTGAAAAATGAAGGTAGAAAGAGGAAAATTTTGAACAAGACATATAGCAAAAAGAGAGAAAAAAATGGACAATACTATTTTGTGAGCATAAAACATTAAGCCACGATCATGAGCAGTGAGGCATGATTCTATAAGCGAGAAGTCATTTTGAGCTCAAAATCAATGGATAATTTTAAAAACAACAAGTTTTTCCAAAGAAGAAAATTTAAAATTCACAATTATAAGACCCCATGTACATGGTTGTAAGTGAATATTGGTATTTTGACTGAAAGTCCAAGCTTAGAGCCCGTGGATCCTTGCTTACAATATAGCATTCTTGAATACTCAATTCATCAAGTACTACCTTATCAATGTATGGGGAGTACCGGCATTTAGTTACAAGCTAGCCAGTTGATTTTGAGAATCGCCAAATTGAATTCAAAAGTTTAGGAAAAAAACCGACCATTTAAGAGGAAAAAAATATAATATTTTTTATTTTCTATAGGCTTAGCCGGGAGTATACCCCAGACAACTGATTGGCCCAAGAGAATGTCAGATATTTGCTAGTTAAGCTAAAAGAAACTTCTTGGACTATGTACCCTATACATGGTTTGCATTGAATTTTTTGTGTTCTACTTATTTTAGGGGGTTGTAAGTGAGGATAAAAGAACCATGTCTCAAGCAAATTTTATCAAGGAAAATCTACTCCTTATCAAGTGATAAGTGATAAAATATAGCTTGATAATTAGGTTTCAAGAACTTCATTTCATTATTTTCTTTTCCTCACTAGTCATAAGTGAGGAAAACTACTTGCCACAAAGGCAAAAGCCTACAAGTTTGTTGCTGCAAGCATGCTTTTTAAAAGTGAAGAACCCTAAACATGATTAATTATGATTGCGCATTGTGGTCCCAAGGTATTAGACATTAACTCTTCTGAAATTTTACTCCACAAAATCACTAGAAACAACTTTGAAGCATTTTAATATTTTTCCATATGTCAACATAAATTGATACCAAACCTGCATTTACATGTTGACTTTTAATCCCTAAAGGACTACTTGTCCATACGGGGGACAAATGGGATTTTGGGCATGTACTTATGACTAAACTATTTTGTGTAGTTTTTTGAAATTTTTATGGAAGATGGGGAATTCAAAGATATGTGTGGGCATCTAATTTTTTCCTCATTCAAACATTTATTGAAGAAGCTAAAAATGAATTTATGAGAATTTTTGTTCGATGGGCAGCCCAAAAACATTTTTTAAAATTGCATTTTTTTGAAATAAAAATTTGAGGTTAGTTCTTTAGACTTACATGTATGTGGGAAGCTTTGAATTGTTCAATTTTAAATGATGAGATAAAAGTTATGAGAAGTTTTAGTTTGCCTATAGGTGTGGAAAATCTCAAAACTATGCCTACGCGCAAACTAAAACTTCTCATAACTTTCATCTCATCAATTAGAATTGAATGATTAAAAGCTTCCCACATATACGTAAGTCTAAAGAACTAACTTCTAATTTTTGTTTTTTTAAAATGCAAATTTTAAAAAAGTTTTTGGGCTGCTTGCCAAACAAAAATTCTCATGAATTCATTTTTAACTTCTTCAATAAATGTTGAAATGAGGAAAATATTAAATGCCCACAGAGATCTTTGAATTCTTCATCTTTCATAAAAGTTTCAAAAAATTACATAAAGTAATTTAACCATAAGTACATGGCCGAAATCCCATTTGTCCCTTGTAGGGACAAGTGGTCCTTTAGGGGTTAATGATGCATCAGGTTGACGTTGATATGGGATATCAATGCGTTGCCAACGCTGTTTTTGTGTGCGGCCAAGCCTATAATGTTGTTTTTGCATTCAGTTTATTAATTAGATTGTCAAAAGTCCTTTGACAAAATATTGGACAATTGTTGGAGGTTGAAAATTCAATAAGAGTATACGACAACTTCTAGCAATCAATAAGCATTTCAAAGAAATCTCAAACTAATCTCCACACACATTGAAGGCGCATGGACAACTGTACAAGTGGTCTTCCTTAGCTATTTTTACGGTATTTACAAATAAGGGCATAATTTCACAAGATAATTGTCTTCAGGGACACACCATTGCCATTCTTATTGATTGACTAGCTAAGAAAACAAGGCTTAGAAATGTGGAGGATGAAGTATATTTTAAAAGAAGTGTAGCAAGAAGGGATGCAATGCCAACATATGTGATTAGCATGTCAATAAGGAATTCTTGAAATATTTAGGTCGTGCAGTTGGTAATAAACTACAAGCGGTAGGCAATCAATGGCAAGCAATGAGCAAACGACATTGGTGGTATGTGGGCGTGCCTTTATTTATAAATTCTTTGTGGTTTTGTGCCTACGTGTGTAAATTTTTTCAAATTTTTGTAATGTTAAAGAGTAAAATGCCTTGTTGAGCACGAGTCCTCGCTACCATTGCGGAGAGTATTACACACTCCAAGTTACGATGCATTACGATACAAACACCTGTTATTTGCATTGCCTAATATCAACACAAAAATATATTAGCATGAGTTGTGAGAGGAATGTGGTGAATTGCCATACTAGAAGGTGTCAAAAAATAAATAAATAAATCATCAAGCGAATCAACCAATGAATTTATGTCGTTATGTGAATGTACCATTTTGTGAGGTCATTATTACTTTATTGACTTATGATGGCCATGAGTTACAGTCAATCCAAAGTCGTAATTTTCTAATATGCGGATGACTAGTTTCCATTTTTTGAGAATCTTTTATTTTCTCATATCTGAACTTGGAGTGAAAAAAATGTAAAAAGGACACTGAAAAAATACAGAAGTTTAGAAATTTACTATTGCAGACCAAATTTGATATTTTGAATTATATTTGAAGTCGAAGACCTAACTTTGACAATAGCATATTATGGTGGAAGTTAATGGTTTTTTAGAGGCTATATGCAACCAAACAATTCTTCAGAAAGGGTTGAGTTACCAAAAAAATGAAAAACGTAGATATTAAAAGATAGTAGTTGCCTACTTTAAAATCTACACTAGTGAATTATACGTGGTAAGTGGTAACCTAATATTGATTAATGAATACTAAGGTGCTTTTTAAAGATTTAGAATTGAAAACACTTTTTTTTTTGTCATTAACTTCTAATTTAGATAATTCTATAGAATTGAGCAATTCATGTTTTAATGTAAAAAATCTCATAACTAAGCGTTTATTATAATATGGATGGATTTGTAGTCACTCAATAGGTGGATTTTAGTTTGTTCTTTAAGCATTTATTAGAATCCAACTATTGGAAGTTATCCACCTTCTCATTTCATGTGTCTTTTGAAAAGCCTTGCTTTTTTTATATCACAAATATTTCAAAAATTGTTTCCCCTCTTGTACCAATATTGTAGATTGGATCACTTCATCAAAGCAAATCATAATGTTTGTCATGATCAAGTAAAACTTCTACAATGCAAGGATTTTAGTAGCCAAATGCTTTAAGAATATAAGAAACTAACACCAAAACAATTTAGAGGACACCACTTATTCTCCCTTGTCACAACTTTTGTAGCCGTCTAGGTTGCTAAGTTTAAAATGTAAACAAAAATATTGGGTGGAAGGGAGATAAAACTGACCAACTACAAAATATGGGCAGATTTTTGGTTTTATTCTTGTTAACAAGAAAAGACTATGATGCTCTTCACCAAGATCACATATTGGAAACATATTAGAAACGTACCAAATAAAGGAGTTCTTGGAAAAACAAAGGCAAGCTCCATTCATGCTAAGAATATAAACTCCAATTTGAGTCTCATGTGCAAGCTTGTGACGTGCTTAATTTTTGGATGTCCCAATAATTAAATATTGTAGCTCTAATTTGAACAAACATGGGAAGCGCTATTATCTTACAAGTTGGCCCAAAGTCCTTTATTTCCACCTTAGAAAGCCTCATTTCCAATTCTATTTGCTTGAGTAACAATGTATTGTACAAAGAGAATCAACAGTTAATGTCAATCAGTATACTGTTAGCTAGCAAGAATGCAAAAAATGGGTTGAAATATGGAACTACTTGACAAAATTTGGACAAGTTTTTAATAATATGTCTAGTAATAGTATAGGCAGTATTTGGTTCTTGCTCTAGATTTAGCTTGATACGTACGCCTTTGCTTGCAAGCTTGGGATCACCACCGCAGCCACTAAAAAACGAAATTTTTTTATGACCAATCAAAAGACTCAACTATGCAAGTTCTATCTCCAAGTTAGGCAAGATGCTAAGGTGGGCGTTAAGCAAAGAGTTGAATGTTTAGGCAAAGAATATTGCAACACTTCAATTTGAAGAAGCCCAATGGTTTTGGGGTTTAGAGGTACTAAGTCATTTGAGAGCAAGTGAACTTCAGTTTCACTTCACTTAAACATGATGTGAGTAAGATTTTTGGGGTTTGTATGCAAGTTTTGAAGCTTAAACAAAGTAGGACGTTGGAGGAGAAAAATACTGGTTGTGCTTGTGATCTTTGTAGACAAAAGCCCCTCAAAGGAAGATTATTCACTTTCTTCCATTATTGAACTATTTTGCAAAGGAGTATCTTTGTGGATGGAGTTGGAAACATTTGGTAAGGTCTCATCATTAAACGTTAATACTGGAGTCAAATAGTGTGACGTTAAAGGTTGCAACTTGCAAGGTTGGTTCCCAAAAATCACATGAGGACAATGGAAGCAACGTGGTTCTACCAATTGCTCCTACGGTCAAAATGTTTGGCAGCAAGAAAGTTTGTTGTCCTCAACAAGGAACTACATAGCCAATGCAAACAAGATGCGGCATTGCTCAAACACGCTCAAGCTTGTATGTCACTTTATTTTCTTACCATATTTTAAAAACTTATTAAATGCATTTCAACTTCCAATCTCCATTTTACAAACATATTACTTCTTAAGAAAAATAGAAAAGTACCCCAAGACAGGCTGGATTTCAAAAAGCAAAACAAAACAAACTTGATTGAATCAGAGTACAAGATGAACATGGTTCAGAAGTACTGCATTTTACGAAGTCCTATAAAACGATTTCCAAAAAGAAGCCTAGAATTAGGTGAAAGTGAAGAAAGGCATTTGGAACAATAAAGCAGGATTATTATTGTCTTCACTATTATTGTTGCATACATTTTGATTCATTAGAGTAGTCATTTTTATTGAAGCAGGACAATATTGATAATCTGTAAATTGAAGAATTTTCTAATATTTGAAACTAATATCAACCATCTTAATAAAAATAATAATAATAAATGGCTTCCTGTAGGTTTAGTTGAATTAACCCCTAAAGGACCACTTGTCCCTATGGGGGATAAATGGGATTTTGGGCATGTACTTATGGCTAAGCTACTTTGTGTAATTTTTTGAAACTTTTATAAAAGATGAAGAGTTCAAAGATCTTTGTGGGCATCTAATTTTTTCCTCATTCCGACATTTATTGAAGAAGTTAAAAATGAATTTATGAGAATTTTGTTCAACGAGCAGCCCATAAACATTTTTAAAAATTGCATTTTTTAAAATAAAAATTTGAGGTTAGTTCTTTAGACTTACGTATATGTGGGAAGCTTTGAATCATTCAATTCTAATTGATGAGATGAAAGTTATGAGAAGTTTTAGTTTACAGGTAGGTGTGGAAAATCTCAAAACTAGGCCTACACGCAAACCAAAACTTCTCACAACTTTTATCTCATCATTTAGAATTGAATGATTCAAAGCTTCCCACATATACATAAGTCTAAAGAACTAACCTCAAAATTTTAAAGAAGTTTTTGGGCTGCCCGCCAAACAAAAAAATTCATAAATTTATTTTTAACTTCTTGAATAAATGTTGGAATGAGGAAAATATTAGATGTCCACACATATCTTTGAATTCCCCATCTTCCATAAAAGTTTCAAAAATTACACGAAGTAGTTTAGCAATAAGTACATGCCCAAAATCCCATTTGTCCCCCATAGGCCATTTGTCCCCCATAGGGACAAGTGGTCCTTTAGGGGTTAACAGTTCAAAATTTGGTCAAACACACAAAAATTATTGGTCTACATCCCAAAACTGATTCGTTCATATCGGTAAATCAAGACCCTATTTTTCTCCTGATAAAACAAAAAAAAAACTGTAGACCATAGGAAGGACTCTTCTTACTCTTCCTAACATTAGTTTGGGGAAATTGCGTTTTTCCATCACTACATAATGACATAAAAGCATCATTCTCATATGTAAGACGATAAATGTGGGTTGTTTCAAGACTTTTACCCCAAAGCGGATGCTTTCGATCCCCACTTCCAACGTGCCAAATTTGTCGCATAAAATTTCATCACTTTACACTTTTCCCTACATATAGTGCATAGTGCATGACACTTATAACCAACAACTACTGGCCACACAAGAATACTAAGGCACAACACATTTACTCATTAGCTCAAAAGTAATTCCACCACCAAGCAGGAAAAACGCTAAGCTTCATCTTGGTGGACTCAAATTTTTGATAACTTTTTTTTTGACAAAGCCTTAGGCTAACCACTTGAATTGGGAGTTGTTGGTTATAAGTGTCATGCACTGTAGTACTAAAAAGAGCACTACTGGCTTTGTAATTATGAAGACAATGACATTGAGAATACTAAGTAGAACAAGTCTCAAGTATGCATAAAACAGATACAGTTCGAGAAAAAAAGCATCTGTACATGTTATGCAATAGAGCTGAAACACGGCCGAAGAAACTGACGGACATTTCTGCACCAGATCACTGTGATCCTTTTGAATCACATATCCTCAGCAGGTAGACGGGTAGTACCAGAATAGACTCACAAGTTTCAGCTGCACAAATCGATGAAATACGGCACGCAGAGAAACGCCCTCGTGACAATATATACTTTATCTTCTCCTCCAGGATGGACTACCAAAACCTAGTTCATCCCAAGCAAAGTGCACATTAAGTTTTGGCGTGCAACACAAACGAGCTAGCTCTAGAATCCTCTACTTTGGTAAAAAATGGCGGTCATGAGGCGAGGTGATCTCGGACAACATAACCTGTTGGATCCGATGGGCTTGCGCCAGGCCTGCAGAAAATCACACATGTCAACCAGTAAGATTACAAGCGTGTACGAGACACCACACGACCAAGAATATAAATACGTGAACGGATGTGCAAGCACGTGACCAGATGATTGCCAAAAAAGGCGACGGGGCAACAAATATGTTAAGAGAAGGAATTATACCAATTGAGGCAGAATCAAATTGTGTTTCCACAAACTCCATGAAGTTTACGTTCAACCACACTAACCTTTTAACGATAACCCCATGATGATTTCTGATTCGGCCTTCCTTGACATCTTCAATGTACTGCAAAGACGTGGACCACTTGTCAGGATTGCATCAGAAATCACTCCACCTCCAGATAGCCAAAACCACAAAATCTTAGAAACAATTAACTGAAACGTGATGATTCAACTCACCATCTTCAGAGCAACAGTTATGGAAGAGAATGCTATAGACTCGAATGGAATCTTGTCAAGAGAAAAAAGAGCACACTCCAACGATTCTGGACCAGGAGAGAAGGTCGGTTCCTTCAACCGAGCCCGAAAGATTATGTAGCTCTGCACTGCACATGGCCAGAACCTATTAGACCTTCTACACAAGTTAATTCTGTGATCATGTTTGATACTTCAGTCAACGTTTTCAAAAGCAAGAAAGAAAAACTCCTAAAAAATGACAGAAGAGGAGAAGCGGGGGAATTAACAATTTATTTTCATGCCACAAAATTAAACCACATTTTTCGAATTCATGTAGTTAGAATCTTTACATTTCAGCCCTGCTACAAGACGTAGTGACGCAATCCAAATACTACCTTTAAGCTCTGCTCAGACCACAAACCTGGCCAATGAGCGGAATATCAAGGTGGGCAAACTGGCCGACAACTTCTACGTTTGCCTGAGCTTCTTCAAGAGTCTCTCGCGCTGCACCTTCGGCAGCAGACTCACCGAGCTCCATGTACCCTGCTGGCAGAGTCCTGCAATGTAATTGTACAAACTTGTAATAAATACCGAGGTAAATTACAGGTTAAAACATTGTATGTCCTTTCATTTCACAAGCAGCACAAAGAAATGCCTGGGTATTCAGAAAGCCAGTAAAATTTAACCAGAACAGGAACAAGGCATTCTCTTGAACATAAAAAGCAATACTTTCCCAGATCGTTTAAGCAATTATAGTCTGGAAATTCAAATTCTCACCAGAGACCATAAGATGGCTCAATACTTCTCCTGCAGAGCAAGACCTTGTTCTCATGCTCAACCAGGCAGCCTACCACCTGAAGCAAAATTTCAGATTGACCGTTTAAAATCTCTCATGGCCAGCTGATATTGTTATGAAAAGCAAAGGATCATCACGATGAGAGTAGGCCTGTCATTCATACCATTTTAGGATTCTGGTAATGTATCGAACCACATTTGGAACAAACAGCCCGCACTTCGTGCTCACCCTCTGGTATTCGCTGCTCCATCGCCCCACCACATGACTGGCAGAAGCTCACAACCGGTCTAAAAAACTGCACGAAGCACGAGTCAATCTCATGCTAGAACTGAAGGCATAGCCCCCCGGAAAATCATTCAAATACAACAAAATATCTGATCGGCAAGTGCTTGTGGTACAATGGTGAATGCAAACAAGTAGAGGATGCAAAAATTGCAGGGACCTGCTCCCGGCTTCTATGCCAACCTAAATTATCAGCAGCAACTCGTTGATTCATAAACTCATTGGCGTTCAAAGAGCAATTGGTGTAAGCATGACTTTGCTAAATGTCTATGACCACAGACCTTTGAATGAAAATAGAATATACTCTTATCCTATTATGGTGCTTTACAACCTCTCACATTGAGTAATTGCATTAGAAACTCCTACATATTGTAAAAAAAAACGATCTCAAGAGAGTTTGCCTCCTGTGAGCTCTATACTGATCAACCAATGCAAGCACACTCCTAATTGATGGAAAAAAAGCTCAAAAGTGACATATCAGTGGGAAATATGGCTAAAAACTTCAATGACAATTCCTGTGAGATTTCCACATTTTAAAGTCACATTGCAATCCAGAGTATCCGCACACTCACCTTCGGCAGTGCCTGCACAGTCTCCGAGCTGGACGTCTCCGCCGCACTCGAGCTGCCAGAACACTCTACTGACCCCTTCCTCATCTTCGATATCCCGACAGCAACACAGTTGGAATCGCCGCTGCTATTGCGAACTCCTGGAACAGTCCTCCTGACGTTCTGTGGCCTCAAACTTCGAGGAACACCATCGCACACGAGTTCTTGAACCCTAATGCTGCACAAACTGGCTCGCCGAAAGAGCGCACCACCTGATGAAGAAGAGGAAAAGCTTCCGGGTGCTCCTGCTGCTAATAACAAGCACGAATTCGGTGAGAGAGGCAGGAATGAGTGCGCCGTGAGGGTGGACAACAATCCTCGTACCACACTACCTCCCATTTGATGAAACCCTCGCTCCTCCAAATCAACACGCCGTTTCTCAAACTCATCAAATTCAGGCGAAAAAGTGGCAAATATCAGCTCCAGAAGCACGATCCATTTTGTTTATCCCACCGTAATCCGCATTACATCTTCGGTTCTTCCGAAGCACGACGTACTAAGCTTAGACTTCTCCGCCATGGCGGATCTATCCGCCATAGCCAGGACGATGGACCTTTGCTTCGTCCCTTGTTTGTTCATTCGTTCATTCGTCAGTCCAATGTTGAACTCTTCGTTCGTCCGCCACAAACTTGCAGTCTTGTTCATTGAGTCTTTAGGTTTTCGTTCGTTCGTCCAGTCATTTACTTTTCGTTAGTTTGTTTTCTACTCTGCTACTAACGTCCCCGGGATTCGTGATTCTTGTCACGCTTTTCTCGTGAGCTCGCCACGTCATTTCGATACGTGGCTAGAGTTCAACGCTTCTTAGGGCCTCTTTACATTACACCAAATAGTGCATTTAGGTTGCCCATACTAATTTCTTAACATTTTAGACTATTTAAATACATACCGTTGCTACGGTAATTTTGAGCAATTATTGCAATAAGCAATTTTTAAAGGTTTTGGCAACAACAACACAGCTACATGACAACAAATTAGCTATGTTTACGTGGTAAATCTTGTGAAATCCTAATATTTGAACAATTTGACATGTTTCCAAATGGCCAAGCCATAAGTCATGAGGTAACTTTCCATGGTAAGGCAACTTGATTGATAAGGTAGCCTAAATGCAGTATTTGGTGTACACCAAATAATGCATTTAAGTTGCCCATACTAATTTCTCAACATTTCACACTATTTCAATATTTACCAAGACTATAGGAACTTTTGTCATTAGTTACTTTGATAAAGAATGGAGGGAGCAAGTCAAGGTTGGGTGTAGCAACAAACGCTAAAGATAGGGAGTAGGGGAGTTGAAATTTTAAACAAAATCAAGACTTGTTGTAGCATGAAGAGAGTTGCATGCTTCTCGAGGCGGCCAAGGACAAGTCATGAGGTAATTTTGCCAAGGTAAGGCAACCTAATTGTTGAGGCAACTTAAATGCACTATTTGGTGTAGTGACCAAGAGCCAATCCATGTTTGTCTATTGGTTATGGCTCTTGGTCAAGACTAGTGACCAAGAACTAATTTTCTCATCCATTGATCACCTCCAATAGTGTAAAGTGAACTTAGACTTGTCCCTTAAATATTTGGTTATTTATTCTACTCTTTTTCTTGTTTATTATTTTTTACTCTCTCCCCTCTCTTTTTTTCTCATCTCTTAATAAATTTTCAAGAATTTGGATGCCAAGAAATAAAAAAGGAGACTTGTAACTAATAAGATTTCAAAATTTTACTACTAAAACTTTATTCAATAGTACATAGTGGAAAATACAAAGTGAATAACCATGCAATTATTTTGGTGTATTTTTACAATAGAATTAGATGTAAGAAAACACGATATTAAAAATAATTCACTTGTTACAACAAAAAAAACACTTCAACATACTTTAATTCACATGCTAAAACTAAAATATATCGCAATCAAAACACATTTCTTGTAGAAAAACTTTTCAATAGTAAAAATTGTGTTCACATCAGTAAAAACCATTGTGATCAATAAAAACTATGCTCACATCGATATTTAAACATTAGTAGAATAGCATTCTCAATGATAAATAGCATTAAAGCTGAAAAAATAAGCAAAATAAGTATACAGCCGTTAAAAGAATGCAAAAGGAAATTCTCAAAATTTACAAGTTTTAAACGTAAAATGAAGTTGTATGTAATTGATGTTTTTTAAGTAATAGTTGTAAAGTAGATAGTTTTTTTTTGATAAATTGTAACCTATAACTGGATAAATATACATAATATAAAATAGCTGTGAGAAAAAGGTTATTTTATAAAAATAATAAAAATTTAAGCAGCCAAGATATTTCTAATTTTAAGAATTTTAAATACCAAATTTTCTATAAATTCATAAATCAAAATTAAAAAATCAAAAATTAAAAACTTAAGCATCACATGTTAGTAGAATTTCAAAGAAGCTACTAACAATTAAAAGCCTACAAATCACAAGTTTGAAATTCATAGGTCTTAAGATTCACATGGTTATATTTTACAATTACAATTTTGCATATCAACTAATCTTCCAATTTACAAATGTACACATTACTAAGATTTGTACGCTTAAATTGCTTAACCCTTCAAAGACCACACTCATTTTCCCAAAATCCACTAGTAACCAGGGCAATAAAATTAGATGTGCATTTGAATCAAATATGGACCCAATTTGAATAATCCAACCATACAAATGTGAAAGACACCTTGTTTGTTGTAATGTGTCAAAATTTCAGCTAGATCTACCGTTGGAAGTGAAATATTATAATGATGAGTGAGCCTTATATGGAAAATCTCTAGTTTTTCATGCTTGTGTGGTTTTGAATGTTAACACTTCATGCAAGCTTTGGTTGAGAAGAGCTTTACATTTCTAAAAAATAGGGTTTCCCACCTTTCCAACAAGACTAGTTTCACACAAAATAGACAAAAATAACAATCACAAGGTGTAGCTAAGTGGACAAAAAGGGTCAAAATTCTCATTTTCTTTGCTACCCTAAAACAATTCTACAAGAAATTTGATAATTGTTATGGAAAATCTGATTGGTGAAAGCAATCAAGAATTGGCCTTCAATGTAGGATGAAATTCTTTTAAAGTAAAATGTTAGTTTTAGTTCAATGGATTCTCAAATACTACAATTGTACTACTATGGTATAGAGAAACAATACAAGCGTATTCCTTAAGCAATTTGAATTTTTTTAAGATTGCACAATTGAAATGTGGCATTCTTCTTGGATGTTTGATGTATTGTGTTGTTGTTTTGATCCATCTTTGACCAAATATGGATACGTATTTTGAGGCCATGATGTATAAACACCGTTCTTTATCAACTCACATATCCGATTCCATTGTCGTTTCTTGCGTTGGATGCAAAATTCTTGTGATTAGAAGCGTTCTTCAAGATCACTTTCCAAATTCTTGAGCAATTTTATTGTATAGGCCAAAAACTACTCTCCCAAACCAAAATATGGTTTGGTGGTCTCTAAAGGGTTAAATTATGAAATTTGATGTTTCAAGTTTGTTGATTGATTGTTTTCATAATGGAAGGGTTAACAAAGTCCTAACTAAATATTAAAATCTGAGATTATTGCAATATTGGAAACAAACAATTTTCTTATGGTTTGGGAACTTTCTCTTTACATGTTTGGTCATTGTATTTAAAACCATTTGAAGCTTAAAGATACTTGTGGTTTCAATAGAAATCAGTTTCCAATTAAGTTTTTTATTCTATTTTTTGAAGAGTTCCATGAGGCATATTGGATCATGTTGAAATATGCTTTTTTCTACCTCTTCTGACAATAATAATGTTAACTCAAAACCACTATAACCCTAATTTTAGAAGTCAGCCAGTTATGCATCAAAGAGTGTCTCAAGAAAATTTTGTTTTACTGAGCAAGACAGTATCTCAAAATGTCAAGATATAGAGCAAGTATTTCAAAAATAATTAATAAGTTGTTGAAGCTTTGAGTTGAGTTTATATTTTTTTATAAAACATATAATTTTCAAATGAATTGTAGCTTTTGACTTATTTTTAAACAAAACTCATGTTTGATTTTAATCGACTCAATATATGTGATGAATTACGTTATCAAAAGGTTGAAGAGATGTTCTTATTTTAACAAACTAGCCTTGATAGTATACAATGAATGATTTTTTGAATTGAGTTGGTTTGATATTAATAATTTTACAGCCTTCTTTTGCAAAATAGCACTCCTTCAAAGTACCTCAATCTTTCAAGCTCAAGGTGAAATTTGGTTTTACTGCAATTAATTTCAGTAAGAAAATCAAAGCAGATTAACCTTTATATGCAGCTTTAATACTAAGTCAGATTCTTAATGAAAGAATATAAAATAAAATTTGAACATTGAATGATTTAAAACCATTTTCAATGTCAAATAATGCTATTTAACTTTCAAGCTACACAATTTGAAGTCTTATAATAGAAGGAATGAGTTGCAAACTTCCAAATAGTAATGAAGTGTAATGATTTTGGTCAACTTTGTCCATTTTTTTAAGATTTTGGTCCATTTTCTTTGTAATATCAAAATCGTTAGGTATAAGGTATCAAGAATCAATATCCTTCAGCAACAAATTTAGTTGAGTTAGATTTTTATTTATTTATTTTACATACTATATTGAAGTTATGTTGATTATCATTGAAAGACATTTTAGGGTTTGTTAAAGAACTCAATACAAAATGGGATGTAGCTTATTTTAAATGTAAAGTCAATGGTTGAGAAAAGAAAAGAAAAATATATGCATCTTTACCTTAAAAAAACTTTGGTTGACTTCAAATCCCCTGTTTTTTGACGTGATGTTTGTTGCTGCAAATGTTCTTAAAGTGAATCTTGATTAAAAAATAACTTAGGAAAATTATGATTTCATGGTTTGATTTGTTTCTTTTTTGAATGCAAGTTCATTCCTTTGAGTAAAAGCAAACTTGGGTATCAATTGTGTTGTTAAAAAACTAAAATGGCTGAGAAAAATAAAAGGAATGAAAGACCACCAGCTATTGTTGCTGCTTCTATTACAAAAAACATATTGCTTTCAGTGCAAAAAATTAGTAAACTACATGGATTCAAAATCAATGTACCTAGCCTCAAAAAACCTCGAGGAAAGAATAAACTACAAGAAGGTCTTCAAAGTTTTGCAAGCACCTCCAAAAGTCAGAGTTCAAAATCTATATCTAGTCAACAGTCTAAAGAAATAAAAGACTTTGATAGAATTCCAACCGAAGTATTGGAAGATGATGCAACAAGAAATCTAGTGACACAAATTGGTCGATACCGAGTTTGGCATCCTGAAGAATCAATCGTTAAAAAACCTTCAAGTTATCAAATACCTCATGTGGAAGAATTGGAAGCTATTTATAAAATGCCTGCACAAAAATTGCTCCCAAGAGAAGATGGTGTTGGAGGGGCAACTTTATGGCAACCTTATGAACGTATACCTCCAATTGGTGTAGAAGCTTCAATAGCAAAAAACCTTGGAATCCAATCTGAAAAAGACATAGATGTTTCATATACTCATCTAGGAAAGTGGAGGACCGTTTTACAAGATCCACTAGAAGCTCTCCGGGAAAAGAAATCTAGAAAGCGTTCATTGAGGTAAGCTAAACTCAAAAAAACATTCATGAATTTGATTAACAGATTTTTATTACCATATATAAAATATAAAGGGAGTTGCTATTTTGGGAGTGTAAAACACTGAGCCCATGAGCACTGAGCCAAAGATTTTGTGAGTAGGAACCATGTTTGAGCTCAAAAATCAATAAATTTTTTTTATAAAACAACAATGATTTTTGAGAGATGAATGTTTGTAGTACACAATTATAAAGCCCTATGTACATGTTTATAGGTGTTTTTAAATACTATGATAAAAAAATCTAAGCTCATGGCTCATGACTCATGGATCCCCGCTCACAATTTAGCATTCCCCTCTTCAAATGTACTAGTTTTTTTAATGAAAACCTAATACTTTTTGAGTCAATTTTAATTTGACATTTTAATTATTAGATACTGCTTTGTTCAAATTGAAAAATACATACAAATGTGATCTTTTTTATGGTTCTAAGTCAAAATTAATTATGATACTCTTATATGTAAATAATAATTTAGTGTGTAATAACTATTGATATATTAGTGGTTTTCATTTGAAATCACCATTTCGATGTGTAAAATTTCAACATTAGTGTGTTGTATGGACTTGTAGTACTTCTACCTTTGAACAACGAAAGAAGCCTGCTACTACAATAGACATCACTACAACAGATGAAAAGAGTGTACCTAAGGTACTATAATCAATATAACAGAGTTTTATTATTTTGTGTTGAAAATATTTTAGGCATTAAGAAAGAATCGGAAGTTCCTTTATCATTTCATCTAAAATTTTATAATAAGTCAAATACATGTACTTAAGTTTGAAATTTTACAAGTTCATGTTGTTTTGTTAGTAAGTATTGGCATGTCCATTTAGGTAGATGAATTTATTGATTTGGAACTTGCACACATTAAAAATGGTGATGAAGCCGTATTCTTTTTTACAACAACTGAGGGTCAAGCTCGTGTAAAATTCTTTTATTGTAATTTAGTACCTTGTACTCCAAGAGAATACAAACCATATGAAATGTACGTTGTCAACAGGCTTGAAGTAAATGATGAATATTACACTGTTTCAAAGTCGGGAGTTGTGCATATTGAACCAGTTGAAGGTAAACTAGACGATTTTTTTAAGCAATATTTATATATATATAAAAGAATCCTTCCGGGTGAGGGTTTTGGTGAAACCGCTCATTTTTAAGAGAAAGTGTTGTGGTGTAGCTTCTAGTGACCAATCAAAAAGGGAGAGAGCGGTACATGTATAAAATAGTTTACACTTGGTCTTTTTAGCAAAAAAAATCTACAAGGGAGAGAGGGATACAAGTAAAAAGTGGTTTATACCAAGTCTTTTTAGTTGAGGGTCAATAGAGGAGAGAGAGGTACATGTGTAAAGTGGTTCACATTGAGTCTTTTTAGTGGAAGATTAATTGGGGAGAGAGGGGTGCATGCATAGAGTGTGGTTTACATTGAAACTTTACTTTGAATCAAGTTGTTGCCTTGGTTGGTAAAAAGTACCTAAACTTGTACAATCAAACCTCTCTTATTGCATGGGAACGGCGGGAAGTTTTTTTTAGTAGTATGCACACAAAAAGGTTCAAGCACATTTTCTATTGGTGACATTGTACTTTGGTGGTCACACTCTAACAAAAATAACTCCATTCATGATTATCGGATCACAATTTATGCACATAGAGAGTAAGCAATTTAAAAACTCCAAGTAGTTATGCAAATAGGGAACATACAATAAGACAGGCTTGACTGTACTAAATAAAATTTAGTAACATTACTGGAATCTCCCAATGTAGTATGTGTAATTGACACATAATATGTTTTTTTGTAAAGGCACATATAACTCAGTTGAAAGTACTTTTCAAACTCTGGAGGAGTACATGCGAGAAAAATATGTATATACACTTTTACAAAAAATCAAGTTTTTCAAAACCTATGTCAATCAAAAAGCTATGAACATTTGGAAGAGATTCATTGGTATGATAAAGTTCTATCGAGTTAAACAGAGACTCTGTAAAGGTTTTTTTCATTCTAAAATACAGTTCATTAAAGGTTTAGTTACCGTATATCCACACATTTATGAATTGACAGAATTACCAATTATTTATGTAACACAAAATCATGTTCATCAATTGGATGAGTTTGCTCACTCACAAGCTGAATTGCAAAAACACAGTGCTACTCCTAGCATTGAATCCATATCTGAAAAAGTACAAGTTGTCATTGCTGGAATATGTGAGGAAGCCAAGAAACAAGCTACAATATATCGAGTATAACATCCAAACTTAAATACTCTATTGTACCAACACGTTTTTTTCTTATTCTTTTGTGGTTTCCAAAAACTAATTGTTATTTCTGAATAATTAAGAAATCAAATGAGTTCTAAGATGTAAGGAGCTCATAAAATATTGTTGGTTTTTAATTTTAAATTATAATATTTTTATTATATAATCATACTACTAAAATCATAAGGCCTTCTATATTATCACATTTTTACTCAGTGTGATATTATAAAATTCACCAATAGCCATTGTACTTCTATAATATCACACTCTTAAAATGTGATTATATAGGTATACTGATATTGGGGAGGTCAAATTGAGTGATATTACAGAGGTTTCGTTCAAATCTTTTTGTTGGAACTCTATAATATCACATCTTGCTCTTTGTAATATCACATATCCAATCTCATGTGAGACACAAATTGACAACTTATTGAAATTTTTGTTTGCATTCTCTCGCATATGAAAATCCTAACAAATCCTAATGGTGAATGCATAGCATAGCAAGCACTAACCACTAGTCATACTTCTAAAATCACAAGGCTCTCTATAATATCACATATATATTCCTTTGTAATATCACATCTCCAATTTTTGTTAGCTACAATTTGAAGTTTTTATGATTCAATTTGAAATCTCTACAATATAATTTGAAGACTCTACATTACAATTTGAAAACTTACTAACTTTTTTTATTTTTATTCTATTTAACATATGAAAATCCTGATAAAATTCTAATGGTGAATATGTAGCATAGCAAGAGCCAACTGCTAGTGTTAAATTTTTAAAAATGAATTTCAGGAAAGTGTACGTGATGAAGCTGAATTAAATGACACTACTGGAGTTTATTTGCATGCAACAGGAAGAGCCAAATCCCAAAGCATGGTGAGTATAATAGCAGAGAAGAAAGAAAGAGCAAGGACCTATAGGCGAGTAATGGCAGAAGAAAAAATGCTTGGCAATTACGTTAGGTTGGTTGATTATATGTTTGTAGAAAATCTTGCTTTGAGATGTATAACATCAACGGAAGAACTATTAGGCATGCTTGAGATTTGTAGATCAGGCCAAGAAAAAAATCCAAAAGGTGCTTTTGTAACCAATCTTTCTTATGGAAAGACAAAAATACAATTTACACCGGATGAAGCTGACGTTCTTTTAGTAAGTACATTACTTAATTTGTAAAATTGTATACTTAAACTTAATTGATCAAATCAACATGCCCCAAAAATAGCAAAAAATTAGTTTAAGAAGTTGGATTCCTTTCTTTGAATTGTTTATGCATTCATATAAAGTATCACAAGCATGCACAAATTCAACAAAATTAATCATACTATTAAAATCATAGTGACCTCTATAATATCAGATCTTCTCTTTTGTAATACCACATATCTAGTATTTGTGATATTATCTCATAGATGCAATTTGAGAACTTAATGAAAATTTTAATTTGCACTCTATTTAACATATCAAAATCCTAATAAAATTCTAACGGTTTTTGAGTAGTGTAGCAAGTGTCAACTGCTAGTAGAAACCTAAATACATAATGACCAAATATGCTAAAAATAACCTTCAACCCTAATAAAAAAAATCCAAATCAAAGTTAGTATGATGGATGTATCAATTTTGATCACATTGGTTGTTTAAATACGTAAAATTTAAAATTAAAACTACATTGTTTTTTTTAGAAGAACTTACGATAGTTAGTACAAATTTTTATTAGTATATTTTATTAATTTTTTAAAATTTGTGTTATCTTTGGTGTTTATGACTTTAGGTATTACATGTTGCAATTGAAGGTCTTCTTCAAATTGTTCAATCTTCACCACGTATACTCTATATGCGTGTTTTTTTGCAATATTTTGATATAAAATTTACAGGAATGCCTCCAATTAATATTATCAAAGGAACTCCATACTTTTGGATTGTTCGTGATCAAATTTTTGAAGTTGTTAAGCTAGACTTTGCAACATCTCGTGATTATGCCGAAGTATGTTGTTTATGAATTCATTTCAAATATAATGATATTAATATTGTATGCATATTTTTATAAGCATTTGACATCATATGAAATTAGCGATATTTTGATAAAAACTTATATGTTTTTGGGTGCAAAATGTTTAGGTGTAGATATGGGTGTAGTTTTAAGCTTTTAAAGAGCATTAATAATTTAAACTGCAAATAATCTTTCAAACATATTATGTTTATTTAATGATGGTTCTCTAGGCATTTGAAGAGCATAGACCATTACATGAATTTGGAGAAAAATGGGATCTTCAAGCATTTTCAGCAGTTCAAAGGACAGTGCGTCAATATAGAGAAGAAATGGCTAAAGAACGTGAATGGAAAATAGAACTTGAAAAGATGCGCATTGGATGGTAAATGAATTTTGAATCACAATTTTTTTTAATAAACATATCTTACATATATATAAAAAGATATGTTTCATTAGTAATTGACTTAAAGTTTACACCGCAATAATTGAATTAAACAACATGATAAATATAAGTAATCCAAGAAACTAGTAAAAGCCTATTTATTTTATTTATTTTTTACACAAATGGTATTGCAAGTCTTGTTTGATTTTATGCTACTCAAATCAAGTATTAATAAAGGTAATTAATATATGCACACAGGTGGTTTGATATATGCACACCAAGGAGAGTGAGGTGTAAATTTTAGATATTTATCATCAACAAGTTGAATTTGGAAAATTTGAATTTACAAATTTAAAGATTTTAATTTAGTTTAGAATTACAAAAGAGATTACAATTGAACAACGCCTAGTAGAAAAGCTCAACTTTTTTAATAAACAAGAATAAAAATAATATAGTTAAGCTCTTCCACTAGGCTTTGTTCAATTATGACCTCCTTTATGGTTCTAGATTAAATTAAGGTTTCTAAATCCAATTTTGAATTCAAATTTTCCAAATTCAACTTGTTGATGATAAATATCTAAAATTTACCCCAGATGTGCATGTATCAATTCCCTTAATTCCCTTAATAACCACATATTGTACTAATTTGAAAATTTGATATTCTAAAACCTAAACTCCAGTTGTAATTTTGTAGTGTAATTGGAGTGCTACAAGTAGATTCAAAAACTTTGCGAAATTCTCTTATTCCAATTACTGTTCGAACGCTTGAAACCCTTATTGCAGTTCTTCTCAAGCATTCTAGAGAAGATTGTATATCAGTTTTAAATTCATTTATCGACAAAATCAAACTCCTTGATCAAAGACCTTTGCAGCTTGATGCATTTGTCACATTCGTTGTTGTAATGACCAAACCTATTCTATATGAGATTTTATAAATTTTAATTGCATCATCAGAAATTAGATTGAGAACTCAAAGTAATCATAATATAAATGAATTCAATGTGTATAATGTATATTAACTGCAATAAAATTCTCTAAATGTCATGTTCCACAATAAAAGTTGATTGTTGACATTTTAGGGGTACAATAAAATCATGGCTGATAAAAAACAATCCCTGATTCATGCGACTGTAATAGATGATATGTATGAATTACTAGAAGCATATGAAGTAAAAATACCTACAAACGATTCAGTTAAATTAGATGATTTGCATGATATCATAAATACTTTTGAAGATTCTATTGAAGGTGCAGATCTACATATCAATACAATGAGAGTAGATAAAATGGAGGATTTGGAAACACAAGTTTCATTAATTAGTGATGAACTTATGACAATTTTGGCAACCCTTCACACAGACTTATTTTTGTTACCAACATCTGATCCAGAGGAAGTTGTTGAAAGTCTAACAACCATCAATGATCGTATTCAAGAGATACTTGAATTGGTTTCTCGCTACCAAGGATATCAAAGACTATTCAAGGTTGGCTTTTGTTGTATACACTAATCACATAAACATCATAATAATATCGAGAGTTATAACATACACTAAATAGTGCATTTTGGTTGCCTTACCTTGGAAAGTTACCTTGTGACTCACAGCTTGATTACTGTACAACATTATTTTGTGAGCGTAAAATAGTGAGCCATGAACGGCAATTCAAAATTGTGTGAGCGAGAACAAATTCTTAACTCAAAATTAATGGGAAAATTTAAAAAAAGTGCAAGTTTTACAAGAGATAATAGTTTAAAATGCACGGTTATAGGGTCATATGTACACAATTATAAGTGAAATTTATTTTTTTGACAAAAATCCATACTCAGTACTCACAACTCACAAACTCCAACTCAAAAAATAGCATTCCCCCTTGATTACTTTGAGGGGCATTCAACTATCTAGATATTAGGGTTTAACATGATCTACAATCTAGTTTGTTTCTCTACAACTTTGTTGTTGTTGATAAGCCTTTTAAAATTTGTTTTTACAATAATTATTATTGGAAATTACTGTAGTACCAGTTAGTGTTGATGTAGTGTAGAGTGTTGGGGAATTAGCATGGGATAACCTAAATGCACTATTTATTGTAGTGGATGTGTATTTTTTAAAATTTCTATTATTACTTTTTTCTTAATAAATGAAAATAACACATTGTATGTAGATGCAAGTAGATCAAATGAGCAATCTGGTACAAACTCAAAAAGAATTTGGTTTAAGATGGAATGTATGGAAGGCTCTTTATGATTGGATAAATATGACAGAAGCTTGGCGCATTGCTCCAGTACAAGAACTAAGTGCTTCTGTTATCACTGGTAAAGTAGAGGAGTTTTCAAAAGATGCATTTAAAATGGGTAAGGCCAACAAAGAAGATATTGTCGTTTATAGGCTTAAAGATACCATTGAAGAGTTCAAAAGCGTGGTGCCATTGATGGAGGAAGTAGCAAATCCTGCTTTAAAAACTCGTCATTGGAAAAAAGTTTTTGAACTTTTAGAACAACCATTTGATCCCGAAGTACCTTTCAGTACTAACAATCTTCTTGAGTATGGAGTAATAAACAAGATTGAAGAGGTATTGATATTCATATGCTAATTGACCATATTGAAAGTTCTCTAAACATAATTCATATACTAATATTTAAAATGAATGATTTAACAATTCTATGAATCTACCAACAAATGAATCATGAGTTGTATGTTCAAATATAAATTTCACAACTACAAATGTACATACCTACCAACCTACCAACCTCCCAACCTACCACATATGTACATACCTATGTATACACATAAGTACATATGTACATACATACATACACACCTATGTACACATTTACATTTATACATACATATCTACTTACATACTTGCATACATACATACACACCTACTTACCTGTATACATAAATACATACACACCTATGTATGTACATACATACACACACATATATATATATATATATATATATATATATATATATATATATATACATACACACACATACGTACATACATACACATATATACGTGTATACATACACACGTACATATCTGCATGCATACCTACATACACATTTTGTAAATAATTATAGAGGTGTTTTTTCAAAAGATAGAGCTTGTGTTTTTTCCAATAGTAGTAATCTACTTAATTCATTCATGCTGTGTTGAAGTGCTTCGTTTTGTTTATTCAGTTTTTCATAGTTTTCATTTTGATTTCATATATTAATGGGATTACACAATGAACAATGTGGGTTTTAATCTTTTAGATTCGAAACATAAGTGGAGCTGCAAGTAAAGAATATTCTTTTGAAAAATCTTTAGAAAAAATGTTGAAAGATTGGGAGGGCTTGGAGTTTATAGTAATGCCTTACAAAGACTCGGGAACATTTATAGTTGGAGGAATAGATGAAGTTCAAATGATTCTTGATGAACAAACCGTAAAAATATTGTCTATGTGTGCATCTCCTTTTGTAAAACCTTTTGAACATCAAGCTTTTGCATGGAAAAAGTTGATTCTAGATCTTCAATCTTTGGTAGACAATTGGATCAATTGCCAAGGTACATGGCAATATTTGGGACCCATATTTGGCTCACGAGATATTATGCGACAAATGCCAACGGAAGGAGAATTGTTTCAAACCGTTGATCAAACTTGGCGAGATGTTATGAAAAAGTCTTATGCAGTTCCAAATTGCTTAGATTGTGGCCGAGATGCGGAACGTTTACAAAAATTGCGAGAAGCAAATCGTCTTTTAGAACTTGTCAATAAAGGCTTGGCTCAATACTTGGAGGTAATCATATTACTAAAATCACAACACCCTCTTTAATATCACAACTATATCACATCTATAGTATCTTACCATTTGAAAACTCACCAATTTTTTTACTTTTCATTCTACTTGGCATAAGAAAAGAACACCTTATTAGGTAAATTGGAAAAAAAGGGTGTCTCAATTTGTACTTCACTTACATCTGAGAACGTCACCCAAAACCATATTTGAAGGTATCAGATTCAATTTGAGTCACTAAGATTTTTTCCTTCACAAATTCCTCCTCTCAAGTGAGGGCACGTGTCCAAAAAAAAACGCTGAGCTCAATTGTACATGATCATGTACAACCTGCAAAAGTCCCAAAATATACCCTTTTTCCCAATTTACCTAATATGGTGTTAAAGCCTAATAAAATTCTAATGGTGAATGCGTAATGTAGCAAGCGTCAATTGCTAATCATGTTATTAAAATCACATTGACCTCTGTAACATCTCATCTTCAATCTTTGTAACATAGATACAATTTGGAGACTTATTAAAAAAAATTTGCATTCCATCTAACATATGAAAATCTTAATCATATTACTAAAATCACAACAACCTCTATACTACAGCATCTCGACCTTTGTAATATCACATCTCCAATTTTTATGCATCATACTACTAAAATCATAGTGACCTTTATAATATCACATCTTAAATAAATTTTAAATTTCACAACAATCCTAATGATGAACACATAGAGTAGCAATCGCCAACTACCTAATATCATTACATAAAAACATTATTTTCACAATGATTAAACAACGACTAAAATGAGTTCACGGTTTCCTTACAGTGTACAAATATTATATGATAATTTTAAAAGGAAAATGTGTCAATTATAATATTGCATATGATATATAATTAAAAATTATAGTGATAAATGATAATAACAGAATATTTCAAAATTTTGAATCTTTTTAAAATATAGGTAAAAAGGATCGCTTTTCCACGCTTTTTCTTTCTTTCGAATGATGAAATGCTAGAAATTCTATCAGAGACCAAAGATCCGTTACGAGTACAACCCCATCTAAAGAAATGTTTTGAAGGCATTAGTTTATTGCAATTTGAACACAATTTAGATATCACAGCCTTAATATCTGCTGAAGGGGAAATTGTCCCTCTTGTTGATAAATTCAATCCTAAAACAGCCCAAGGCTCAGTAGAAAAGTGGCTTTTACAGGCAATTTTTATTTCATTTTCAGTACTATACAATAGATAAATAAAACTATCTTACTATCAAGCTCAAAAAAATTTGATCAAAATACTGAAAACAATAAATTTGTATGGATGTTTATATCTCTATACTATAAAGCATCAAGTTCCTCTTTGTCATGGGGAATTCATTCAAAAACTCTCTATTAACACCAAAATTTTGAGATTCTCTATTCGAGAGGGGGAGGGAGAGGGGAGGGAGAAGAAAAGGAAGGGAAAGGGAGCAATGTTTGGGAAGATTTGTAGCTTCCTCGGTAAAAAAACCTATATTTTTCATTTTCAACCAAATTCTTTTATACCTAGACCACAATAAAACATTTTTTGAAAATCTAGCCAGTTTTAGTATGATAGATTCAAATTTCAACCAATTTTTTTGACACTTCATTTGGCTGACTTTTTATTGTTATTTGAATTTCCCTACTCAAGATAGGAAGGGTGAAAAGTCATAGGATAGCTGGGGGAGAGAGGGAGAGGAAAAGGGACAGTGAAAAAGAAGGTATTTAAAGGAACAATTTGGACAAAACAAACAATGCAAAGTGAAAAAAAAACATGTGAGACAACGCAAGGTGCAAGGGAGGCATATTTGTCTATTTAAAATACTTAACCCTTAAACTTCAAAAGGGATGATTTTGATCCCCGCGAATACATGGGGTCCCGTGTACGCACGGTGACACCCAAGTTCTGAAGGGTTAATGTGCAACAATTTTTCATTGAGTCAACTTCAATAAATTTTGTGATTTTATTTTTTGTAGTAAATTATAGTTTTGCATGCATGTAATGTAGGTCAGGTGGAAGAAGGAATGTTGGTGTCAATCCAAGACCAATGTCAACGAGGAGTGGAAGCATATGCCGTAACTTCGCGAATTAAATGGGTATTAGAATGGCCGGGTCAAGTTGTTCTTGTTGTAAGTGCAGTCTTCTGGACAAGTGACGCAACCGTAGCTATTATTAAAGGTGGAAATGCAGTGCAAGAATTTGAAGATTTTTGTACTAGACAATTGGGAGACATTGTGAATTTAGTTCGTGGAGAGCTTACATTTCTGAATCGAATGACATTAAGTGCTCTTGTGGTGATGGATGTCCATGCTCGTGATACTATTGCTCTTTTGGTGAGAGAAAAAGTAAGTCAAGAAAGTGACTTTCTTTGGCAAAGTCAATTGCGTATGTATTGGGAAAAAAGTACGTGCGTGGTACGTATGATGAACGCACAAATAGAATACGGCTACGAGTATCTTGGAAACTCTTCAAGACTTGTCATTACACCACTTACAGATAGGCATGTTTGTTTTTGGAACTTTTGATATATAAAATATACTAATATGAACTTTGTGTTTAGTTATAAATGAATTATTAAATAAACACCAATGTTTTTTATGCAATGGCACCTTAATTAAACATGAATGTTTGCAACATGACTATATATATGTAGGGAATTGCTAAAGCAACACCCACATGTTGTTAAAGCAAAACATCCCAAGGTGGGCATGTGAATTTTATGAATATTGGCGTAATAACATGCACATCAACGTCTATCCTTTTAATTAAAAAAAGCATGAAGTTGAATTAACAATAAAAATTTAAAATTGCATCATTTGAACAAGTTGTGCAAAACCATGATTTAGAAAAAAACCAAACAATTGCAATACAATGCAACTTGTGTAACATCAATTTTCAAAAACAAGTGCATTAAGGTAGACACACCGTTCTTTGACCCCTCCCCAATTCCGCACCCTAGTTTGGAGGGCTTCTTCACCCACTGTTGAACCCAAAGTGGAGCACTGAGTGCCTCTTCCACAAACAATTTTTGCCACATGTCAAGCGCTAAGCTACTTTGAGATGGTTGGGATTGGGATTGTCAAGTTTATGTATAGGAACACATCCAAGTAATTTCAAGGGTAGTTTAGAGTTGCTAATAGGGACCCTATGAGCTGCAACTTTGCCCTGTAATACAAAATAATCTACAATACTTTTTTCCACATAAATTACGTTCCACAATAGCTTGTTGAAAGGCTAACCCCACTGATATTTTCTTTAATTTTTCAAGACCTTGAAATACCCTAAACACTTAAACGGTTGGGTATGGGTGTGTCTACCTTACCATCGTGATTTGGGGCACCTTCCTTGACAATAAGACCTTGCTTTTAGTCTTTATATCACTTGGATAGCATATGACGGCAGACTTCGGGTGTTGCATTATCAATGTGGAGACGTTGATTTAGCAATTCTACTTGTGTATGCATACATATATTTTGTGTGTATTTTGATACAAAATGCATGATTTAATTATTTTTAAACTCTTTAGTTTTAAACTCTTTAGGTGCTACCGTACTTTAATGGGTGCAATTCATTTAAATCTTGGAGGTGCTCCCGAAGGACCCGCTGGAACTGGCAAGACAGAAACTACAAAAGATTTGGCCAAGGTTGATTTTTTTCAATTTTATTTCATCAATTATGTACATTTTAAACATTATATGATTTATTTTGACATAAATTTCATAATACAAATATGAGTGAAATAGCCTTGTAATGATATTTTGTTTATTTTTATTTTTGAAACCATAGGCCTTAGCACGACAATGTGTTGTATTCAATTGTTCGGATAGTTTAGACTATTTGGCTATGGCCAAGTTTTTTAAAGGCCTTGCAGCATCTGGAGCATGGGCGTGCTTTGATGAATTCAATCGAATAGATCTTGAAGTTTTATCAGTGGTTGCTCAACAAGTAGGTTAAAATTAATACTGTAATACCTTTCCTCAACAACGCTTTGACATACAAAAAATTTAACATCAAAATGTTGACTTTAATAATATTGCATGTAAGTATTATCAATATCATTTCTTGAGCCAAATTAAAAATCATAAATGTCATGTATTTAATTTGGTATTTTATATTGTCAATGTTGAAATGGGGTATATTTTATTACAGGTTTTAGAAATCCAAATAGCAGTTCAAAACAAAGTAAAGACATTTATGTTTGAAGGTTCAGAACTTACACTAAAACCAACTTGCAACGTGTTTATTACAATGAACCCTGGATATGCAGGGCGTTCAGAGTTACCTGATAATTTAAAGGCACTTTTTCGAACTGTGGCTATGATGGTTCCTGACTATGCTATGATTAGTGAAATCATGTTATACAGTAGTGGCTACTTACAGGTGATTTTAATACACACTAGTCTACATTTCATCTTCAAAGGTTCAAAAAATAAAGTTAATATTTCAAATCTCTAAAATAGATTATAAGTTATAGCTTCCTTTATTTGATTTAGAAAACAAATCATCTATATTACATTACAAAGCGTGGATTGTGTGTCACGGATTGTGTGTCACGCAAAATTCAAAATCGTCTATCGTAAAGCATTAGGTGTATGTCCGTTGTCAAAATTTTGAAATTCAAAAAGATGGAGGGAGAGGAAAAGGTTAGGAAAATGAGGGTAAAAGGTCATTAGAAATTCAAGGGGAATGAGAGATTGGAAAAGATTAGGACAATGAGTGTAAAAAGTCATTAGAAATCAAGGGGGAGGGAGAGAAAAATGTAGGAAAAGGAAAGAAACACTATATTCATTTCTTTGGGAAAGAAATGCAATATTGGGACTTTTGGATTTTAAGTCCTTTAGAAAGACTATTCAATAAATACTCTTTCAAGGACATAAAATCAAAAGTCCCAAAATGACATTTCATTTCACAATTTAATGAATGTTGCCTTGAAGGTGAGAAGTCATTGGAAAAAAAACCCCTAAAGAATGTTGTTGTTTTGTGTACGCTCTCCGTGTTATACTTGGACAAGACACTTGGGTAGCACATGAATTTCACTGGACTTGTAAATTTCAAATTAAGTCACATACATACTAATGGTCAACTAGAACTTTTTAGGGAGTTTTTTGGCATTTTTTGTAAAGCCAATTCTTCAAGTACTAAATGGTCTTCATATGAACACAACCAACACTTTGGTAGGCAAAATTATTTAGGGGTTAAGTTAATATCAACAGTGTACCTAATAACATCACTCTCTACATAAGATGGTCATTCTAGAACTAAAACTTAGGTAAATCATAGATAGGTTATTGTTGTTGACCTTTAGGATAAGGGTGATTGCAAGAATGACATGTACTGTCCCCCTAAAGTTCTGCGGCTTGATTTTTGCTTGTAACTTTTGCAAAAGAAGTCATATTGACCTGTCCTTTTAGGGTAATGTGAACATGCAAGTTATTGACGTTCAATGATTTTTTGGTATTTTTTAAAATATATTGCTATTTTTAAGCAGCCCCAAAATAGGTGTCTGTCTTGGCCATTTTAGGGGGTTTTAGTACAATTTTGGGTCCAAAATAGCTTTT
This sequence comes from Ulota crispa, assembly GCA_963920765.1. NCBI lineage: Eukaryota > Viridiplantae > Streptophyta > Bryopsida > Orthotrichales > Orthotrichaceae > Ulota > Ulota crispa. The sequence goes on from OY987245.1 coordinate 6,617,309, forward strand.
CTAGGGCTATAAATTAGGGATGTTGTTTATGGAGCATGCTTACATGCATTTGTAGAAGGGTTTTGCAAAATTATATATTTCATGGCATCTACATTGTCTCAAAGTGGGCATCCTATCTCCCTTCATTGGCAAAATACAAAGAAATTCCTCAGCAAAGCAATTGTACCACGTGAATGTGTTTAATGGGTTCTCAAATGACCATTTTTTTTTTTTTTTTTGAATTACTTCACTATTTTCTAAAAAGCAAAAAAGAAATTGGTTTTTTGTTGGTGATTTTGTTTTGTGCATAACTTTTAGAATAAAATTTTTCTAAGTCTGAATTTTCATGAGTATGCTATTTTAAGAGCTTTACAAATAGTTCATATATATATATATATATATATATATATATATATATAAAGTATTTCAAAAGCTCATAGTACTACATAGTACTACCAGTTTTAAGGGTGTTTGAGACAAAACTGGCAGGTCATCCTTGCAGCTACCCATAAGATATTTATGACTTACTTAGATTTAAGATTTGAAATAACCACCTTGTGTAGAGAGTGATACTACTAGGTACACTTTTGATATTAGGCGCTCCTACCTTAAGAGAGAGCGCGGATGAGGCATACTTCTATTGTGTAGTGCACCAACAAGTCCTTTTCATTTATGAGACCTTCCTAATAACATTGCTAGAGATCATATAAAGTAAATCTTTTAACAATAGGATTGATTTTTTTTGTGGTTTTTTTTTGGCAATGTACAAAAAAGGCTCGAGATTGTGCAAGAAAGATTGTGGCCACCTACCGTCTTTGTAGTGAGCAACTGTCAAGCCAAGATCATTACGATTATGGGATGAGGGCTGTTATGGCGGTGCTGCGAGCAGCTTCCAATCTCAAGCAACGGTACCCGGACGAGGAAGAGTTCATTCTGATGCTCCGATCCATCATCGATGTCAACCTTTGCAAGTTCTTATCCCAGGATGTACCCTTGTTCAATGGAATTGTGTCTGATTTATTTCCCGGGGTGGTGCTTCCGGAGCCTGATTATACTCTGATCGACAAAGCCATGTCCGCCAATTGTGTACTCATGAATCTGCAGTACACTCCGTACTTCATGCTCAAACTGATTCAGCTCTATGAAATGATCATCGTTCGACATGGGCTTATGCTCGTGGGTCTCTCATTTTCAGGAAAGACATGCGCCATTCGAGTTCTGCAAAAATCTCTTACAGATATGTCCGAATGGGGTAACAACAAAGAACGAAAAGTCTATGTAAGTAGTATGAGGAAAAAATATACTATATGAAAAAGCATGAGCATCATACTACTAAAATCACAAGGTCCTCTGTAATATCACATTTGTCCCTTTGTAATGTCACATCTCCAATTTTTGTGATATTATAAAAAATGAGGAGATATATATTGACATTGAAATTGAGGTGATATTATGGAGGGTGCACATACTGATATTTAAGAGGTCGCAATTGTATAAAATTGTATTGCTTTTCTTTGTTTTACACTTCATTGCTTTTCAAAATTTTGTGATTCTTAGAAGCTTTGGATTTTCATGATTTCACTTTTCTATAGCTATTACTAAATGATTTGAACGTTTGTTACATTGAAACACTTTGGAATTTCACAAAAAATCTAATGGTCAGTGCACAGCGTAGTAAACACCAACGGCTAGTAATATTACAAAATCTTAAGTGTCACAAGATAATCAAAATTCTCAAAGTTCAAAATTCTCTTTTACAAAATATTGGGTGTCAAGTATTGGGTGTTTGTCTAGATATTACCCAAACATTAGAAATTCAAGAAAGAAGAAAAGAGAGAGGAAAAGGTAGGGAAAAAGAAAGAGTGAAAAGTCACTTGAAAAGTTGCCAAAAACAAAGAGAGATAGCGCAAAGCGCAAGCAAGACATACTTGCTATAACAAAATGTAAATCATGCGTTTTGAATATGTGATTTTTTTCTTTCTTTCGTTTAGATCTTAACTCCTAGGATTTGAGTCTTTTGCCATGTTTGGATTTCAAAGTTCCAAATGTAAAATCAATGATATTGAAAGAGTGATAAACAAAAAAAAGTATTGAGAGTTTGAGATTAGTACCTCAATTTTTATCTATTGATCTTTTTAATTATGTTTTTAGTACGAAAGTCTTAACCATAATATCATCTACATAAACTTTTCTTCAAATATTTGTATTAATATACAAAAGTAGTTTTTTGTTTATTTAAATGGTTCGTTTATTTGATTTTAAAGTTGTTTTATTACATGTTTGTAAATAGTGTTGAATCTTGATTTTGCTATCAACATATGAACTTCTTTAAAAACCAATATTTTGTTTTTTTTGTGTTTTTAGGTTTCTACTGTAAATCCCAAATCTGTGACAATGGGGCAATTGTATGGGCAATCCGATTCAATGACCGGAGAATGGCAAGATGGAGTTTTAGCAGTCCGGTTTCGAGAACAAGCTTCAGAGCCCACCAATGATCGAAAATGGATCATTCTGGACGGACCTGTGGATGCCATTTGGATTGAAAACATGAACACTGTTTTGGATGACAACAAAAAACTATGCCTTCCTAATAGTGAGATCATCCAAATGTCATCTTCTATGAACATGATTTTTGAGGTGATGATAACAATAATTTTTTATTTGGTTTTTTTAAGGAACTGATACATATACACCAAGTTTTTTGTTATATGTGCATCGGGGTCAAATTGACCAATTAACAGCCAACCCTCCCTACTGATTCCTCCCCTCTCTCCTTGGCTATGTTTATTGCACATATGTCAATGTGGAGCCATGGTGGAAAAACTTTGATTTTTCATCAATCAAAATATGTAAGAATTTAGATATTTATCATCAAGAGATTGAATTAGGGAATTTTGAATCTACATTTGGATTCAAAAACCTTGATTTAGTCTAAAACCATGAAAAAAGATATAACTTATCAACGCCAAAACAAGAGGTAAATTATTGCTTTTACCCTTATTTGTAAAGTAGGCTAAGATTTTCCACCCTAGCCCCACATTGATGTATATGCAATATACCTAGCCAAGGAGGGAAGGGAGGAGAGGGGAGGAAAGAGTAGGGAGGAGAGGGCAAGGGGGGCAAGGGAGGGGCTAACTATTGATTAACCCCTAAAGAATGTTGTTGTATTGTATACGCTCTCAGTCTTCAATCTCCTGTGTTTTATATGGATGGGGTATTTGGATAACACATGAATCCCATTGGAGCTGTAAAATTTAAGCCAAGTCACAAACATACTACCAACCACTTAGGATTTTTGGGGGAATTTTTGACATTTGTCATAAAACCATTTCTTCAAGTACCAAATGATCCTCAGATGAATACAACCAACACTTTTGGTAGACTACATCCTTTACAGGCCGTTAATTGGTTAGTTTGACCCTTTGTGTACATATAACAAAAACTTAGTGCACATACATCAATTCCCTTGCTTTCACTAAATTTATCTTCTTTTAAAGGAATCTTATTTAGTGTCAAATTATTTACAATTTTGAATTATTTTGATTTGATATGATAGGTCGGTGATCTTGCAGTGGCATCTCCAGCAACGGTAAGTAGATGTGGAATGGTGTATTTAGAACCACATCAAATGGGGTGGCAACCACTCATGCGGTCATGGTTGAATGTGTTACCACCAACAATAGTCGGTGAAAATAAGAAACATTTGCAAGCTTTATTTGAGTGGATGGTTTCTGGTTCTTTACGTTGTGTTCGAAAAAGTGTGAAAGAGATTTCACCCACTTCGGATGCTCCTTTAGTAACAAGCTTGATGAGAACTTTTGACAGCCTCACTTACGAAATCAAAACCGATGAAGGTGCCAAAAGTGTTGGAATGGAGAGAATGGTAAAATGGATAGATGCCATTTTCCTCTTTTGCCTTGTCTGGTCCATTGGGTCTACAGGAGATACTGATGGTCGTGCTGTTTTTGACAAATTCTTAAGAGAGCTTGTTGTTGACATTATTCCCAAAGGTTTTGACCTTGTGGTACCCGCCATTCATGACAATTTGAAATTTGAAATGTTCCCTTCAAACCATGGAGAAAATGATGTTTATGACTTTGTGTTTGATAAAGCCACTTGTAAATGGCGGAATTGGATTGATACCATCATTCCACAAGACATTGCAGAAAATGTTTCCTTTGATCAATTGATTATTCCTACAAAGGATCAACAAAGATATACCTACTTGCTTGATAAAGGGATTCATCATGGGACACCGCTTTTATTGGTTGGAGGGACGGGCACCGGAAAAACTATTTACATCAATCGTCATCTCTTATTAGGCCTTTCAAGAGAGGTGTTTGCTAATCTTCTTGTTGTTCTTTCTGCTCGAACATCAGCCAATATGATACAAAATCAAATAGATAATTCGTTGGATCGTCGGAGGCGGGGTGTGTTTGGGCCTATGCTTGGGATGAAGTTTATTATCTTTGTTGATGATTTGAATATGCCTCAAGTTAGTGATTTAATTTTTTAATTTTTTTAAATTTGAAATTTTGGCGATCTCTCAATATAATAGAAACTTATCAAGTAGTGTTGTATATAACATTAAAAAAAAATGTTGATAAAACTCTATACCAAGGAGTATACTATTCTACAAATTAAAATTTCAGTTTTTGTTCATTTTTGGTTACTATAGAGCCATTTTATTTCATTAATTGTATATGTACCTAAACTTCAGTTGTGTGATTGATAAAATATATAACAATAAATTTCAAACACAATAAGCAAAAGTTATAGCTAACAAATGTATACTTGAATAAAAACTTGTTTAATTATATTATTAAAAAAATTTAACACAAAAAATCACTATCTATAATTCTAATGAACAAATATATTAACATACATAACTATACACAATATCAAAAATTGTAAATTCACCACAATTGAGATTAGAAGGTAAATGCTATATCATTACTAAACCAAACCAAAAATCACAGCCTGAGGTTTATGGAGCTCAACCACCAATTGAATTATTGCGTCAATATATGGATTTTGGGGGTTGGTATGGAAGAGATAATGATTTTCGGACTTTGGTTGATTGCCAATTTGTTTCTGCAATGGGACCCCCTGGTGGAGGTAGAAATTTTGTAACTAATCGCTATTTACGACATTTCAATCAAATTGGAGTGGCTTTGGTACATACCAAATATCATTAAAAATGTTTTTATGTAATAATTGTGTAAGATATTTAACCCTCAAACAACCATAGGGCATAGTATGTATGCTGATGTATAATTGTCATTTGCTACCAATAAGAAATTTTAATTTGGGATTTTAAGTAGCTCACTAGAACAGCATTGATATATTCTCCAACTTCTTTGTTATCTCAAATGTTGTAGAGGTGCGGATCCATTCCAAATACAAAAAAATACCCCGTATTGTATTGGTTGCAAAGGATCTTTCAGTCATTTAAGGGTTTATCAAACACTATAATCATTACAATACTTTGTGATTGGGAAAAATAACAAAGATCACTATCTGATGAATTCTCGTATTGTTGTTCTATACAAAAATGCCTTGCTTGCTCTTTGTGCAATCTCACTTGATTTTGACTCTCATTCAGCTATTTCGGTTTTGTCTAATTTGTTCCTCGGTCTTCCTATTTCACCTCTCTCCCCTTCTTTTTCCCTTTTTCCTCTCCCTCCCCCATTTGACATTTCATAATAAAGATACAGTAATCTGTGGTTGAGGATTTTATTTATTATTAAACAATGAACTCTAGTACTATTGGCTTATGTCATGTTTCATTTTAATGATAAATATTTAATAAACCATCAAACGAATTATATGAAATCCTAAAAAAACAAAATGTTAAAGGTGGGAGAAGAATCCTTACATCTCATATTTTCAACTATTCTTGATTGGCATTACTCCATCAAAAACGACTTTTCTCAAGATATTAAAAAATGTCTACATGGGGTCATTGCTGCTACTTTGGATATTTATAATGAAGCCAAAAACAAGCTGTTGCCAACTCCAACAAAATCTCATTACACGTTTAATCTCCGTGATTATGCTCGAGTCATTCAAGTACATGTCAAAAACTAGATATTTTTCATTCTTTCCTGTTAATTAGTATCTTGATTTTCATTACTTTGATTTTTTAGAGGTCTTCATTTTTGATAATATTTTAGGGATTTGCTAAAGCAACACCTCATGTTGTTGACGCAACACTTTGAGATGGGCACATGATTTTTTTGAACATTGCCATCATAGCGTGCACATAAACATTCACCTTTTTAGTCAAAAAATACAAAATTGGATGGACAGTAAAAGATTGGAAACACATCATTTGGGCAAATTACTACAAATAAAAAATTGGTAAAAATCAAGCAAACAATATGATACGGCTTGTTTGGCGCCACTTTCAAATATAAATGCAAATTTATCATGGTGTGAGACGCGTTCCTTGATAACAAGACCTTGCCCTTGATCTATATGCCACTTGGACAACATACAATGGCAAAATTAGGGTGCATTAACAACATAGGGTGTTGCTTTAACAATTCCCATATTTGCATTATTCAAAAAATACTAAAAGCCATACACCAACATGAAATCATAGGGAATGATGCTACAAGTCCCGGATACAACTCCTTTTGGAAAACTAGGTGAAGAACAACATGTTCGTTTGTGGATTCATGAGGTATTAAGAGTCTTTTATGATCGTTTGGTAGACGATAAAGATAGAAATTGGATGATTGACTACTTGCGTAAAATGAGTAACGAGTATTTTAAAAAAGACTTCGATGGTCTCTTTGAACACCTTCTTGGAGAGGGTGTCAGCAAAATCACACAATTTGAACTCCGAAGGTAAAAAACTGTTTACTTTTAGCAAAATAGTCAAACAAAGTATACTCTAAAGCAATTGGATGCCCACCCGTCACAGGAAATTCCAGTTTCTTTATTATTAAATTAAGAAATTCATATTATCTTTGGAAAATTCATGAAAATTTAAAAATCACACCATGAAAAACTTTAAAAGAAAATATTCTTTAGAGAAAAAATCTTAATTTTCAAAAATTTCTAGGGTTTTTGAGGTATGTTGCAATAGGGGAATGCTAAATTGTGAGAGCCTATATTTTTTTAATCAAAATATTAAATTTTACTTATAAATGTGTATGTAGGGCCTTACAATTGTGCATTTTAAACAATTATCTTTTAAACAATTTTTTTTTTCAAGCGTTTTTGTTGATTTTGAGCTCAAGATTGATTCCCACTCATAAAATTTTGGCTCACAGCTCATGGACGACATCTTATGCTCACTAAATAGCATCATTTCTTACAATAGCCATACGTAGCTAGCTTGCACAAAGCGTGTGACCATTTATTGGTTGTAACAAATTACAAGTTATAGTCTATGAGGTTGCATCTACAAAATTATTAATGTTATGGTATGGTTTTTTCATTCAAATTATAATTCTTTCTAGTGGATTGTAGAAATTTCTTTGGAGATTACATGATTGAAGACCCCGAGGAAAGAAAATACGATGAAATCACAGATATTCCTCTTTTAATTAAACAAATCGAGTCGTATTTAGCAGATTTTAATGGAGTTAGTAAGCGGCCTATGAATTTGGCAATTTTCCTTTTTGCGGTTGAGCATGTATCTCGGATTTGTCGAATTTTAAAACAGCCAGGTGGCCACATCTTACTGGTTGGAGTCGGAGGTAGTGGGCGACAAAGTTTAACTCGGCTAGCTGGTGCTATTTACGGAATGGAAGTATTTCAAGTAAGTAAAATCAGTACACTCATAAAGACATACATAACGTTCAGTAGCCTGAACAGAGGCTGCCTTTCCCTCTGTTCAAGTATCATCCATGATCTTCATCATGACAAAAAAATACAAAAATACAAAAATTATTTTATTTTATTTTTATTTTTATTTTTTTGACATGGCTGGTCCTCACATCGACGTATGTGCACTGAACTGAGCTTCTCATTCATAAACTCTTTGACAGATTCAGCCATGTGTCCTCTTAGCTATTGATGGGTGTGGAATATTCCACACTCTTTCATTCAATAAGATGAAAGAATATGGAATATTCCACACTCTTCATCTGGAGGGAGGGCAGGCATAATGAGCGCTACTGAATGTTATGTATGATTTTGGCAACACTAATTGCAAACTATAATAGTAAATGTCAACGACTCTACTAGTGATATCAACACTAAATGTCAACACATACACTATTTACTAACTAAATTTCCACCAAAAATTATAAACTAATATCATAATAAGTAGCTTGCACTACATTAGTATCTAACATTAGTGCTAATTATCAACAAGAACAATGATTGTTAACTAAATGAAAATTAGAGTGAGTTAAATAATAGGATAAATAATACTACAAGTACTACAACACTAAACATCATTATTAGTGTAGTTTGGTAATTTTACAAGTGCACGTCAATTGTTTGTTTGCAATTTATTCAATGTGGTTAAACATTGCTCAAGTACTAAAACAACACAAAATCCTCACTTTGTTGTGTTGCTTGGTGAGTTAAAAACGAAATTTTTGTTCTTTTCATTTTTAAGACATTCTTCTAAATTTTTGAAGTAAAGTCACAAATTTCAAGGTTTTTAAAGCATTAAGCTTCAAAAACAAGGGTTTCTGGTGTTTACTAGAGTTAGAGCTTTTGTGGTCCATTTTTTTGTTCTTTAAATTGTGTGCATTCAAAAGCTTGCGCACAATTAATAATGTTTTACATTTTAGATTTTAAGTTTTCACTTGTTTGTTGAAACTCATATTAATTTAGTGTTGTGTTTCTTGAATGAATCTACCACCAAATTTTAGTTTTCCCTCTATTACAGAACATTTGTACCGTATGAGTTTTTTTGGTTTGTTCATAATAATTTGTCCCATACAATGTCTAGTAATCTATAATTGCTTATTGAACCTTCTTGACAATATCATTAGAGGATGTTTGAGTTCAAGAGAAGGCCTCCCAATCTTGACACATTACCATATTTATTTAGGTAGGAGAAGCATAGGTAAGGTACCTACACAAGAGTCTCTACTTTGTGTGAAGTACCCAAGTGTACCATGCTACATGACTAAAGGATTTGATAATGGAAAATAATATTATAACATGATAATAACAAATATAAGGACCTCTAGTGGGTACCATTTTGGTCATTGCTATCTAAAGAAATCAATAGTTTATTTTTAATAAAACTTAAATGGTACGCATGATAAGCTCAATTGGGTACAATATGGCTAATTTACTTATGCATGATTGGAACCCACCTACTTCCATCCCTCCTTATTGTACTTACAAACTACAAGTTACAAGCAGATATACGAAATTAATCTTGTATGATATGAAAAAGGACACTAAATTTTAATACTTTTGACCCCTCCAACCACTTCCCATAGGGGCCTTCTCTTGGATCAACATCAACCACAATGGAGAGCCTGTCATCTTGTTCCAGCTATTCCTTGCCCATATGAGAGATTTTGCAATTGTTTCCGTTTTCATTCTCAATTCTGCTCATCATGCATTATTGTAAAGTATAAGATACCTGACCATGTTTCTCCAAGGGGCCATTCTTTAGTTGGCTTTTATCCAATTTTTTTAATGAAGAACACTCTCCATATAATGCATCAACAAGTACTTTTCAACAAGAACGTTCTTGCATTTCTATAAAAAAAAATAGTGTCAATTGGGCATTTTTTTCATATATGGGACAAGTATTTTTGGATAGAAGACAATAACACAACAAGATTTAGCTCTCGTTGAATTTTTTTTTTTTTTTTAACTATTTTTTTTCTTCTTGTAAACGTGATGCTCAATTGTAGGTTGAAATTAGTAAAAGTTATGGAAAAACTGAATGGCGAGATGATTTGATGTTGATGTGTAAAAAAGCGGGTGCGGATCCATGCGTGCCGAGTGTGTTTCTTTTTAGTGATACCCAAATTGTGGATGAGGGGTTTGTTGAGGACATTAACAATCTCCTTAATTCCGGGGAAGTGCCCAACATGTACCCGAGTGATGAAAAAGCCCAAATCATGGAAGCGGCACGAGACAAAGGCGCCAAAGCCGGCTTGATGTTGGAAACAATGGCGGATGTGTGGAAATTCTTTGTTGATAAAACCAAAGCCAACCTCCATATTGTGTTTGCCATGAGTCCCGTTGGCCAAGCTTTCAAAGATCGGTTGCGACAATTTCCATCTCTTGTTAATTGTTGCACCATTGATTGGTTCCAAGTAAAAAGGAAATCTAACCCACTTCTTTATAATTACCACTTTTTCAACATAACCCAAATTAATAAATGGCTTATCTATATTAAAAAGGGTGGGTTTTACGTCTGTCACAAGAGATTCAAAACTCTCTATAAACCCCTACATGACAGTCACTACCAGAAAAAGGGCCTTTTTTTACTAAAGCAAATGATTACCAAAACGACTAGGATTTTTTGACTAGTCAAGTGTTTAATTAATGATTACATCTGATCATAAATAATTTAATTTATTACTACATGTAGTCATAAATTAAGCATTTGACTAGTCAAAAATCCTAATTGTTTTGGTAGTCATTTGCCTTGTCAAAAAAGGTCCATTTTTTTTATAGTGAGTTGTCCCCTTTGGAGGATAAATGGGATTTTGGGCATGCACTTCCAACTATACTACTTTATGTGATTTTTTGAAATTGTTATGGAAGACGGGGAATTCAAAGATTTGCATGGGCATCTAACTTTCTCTTCTTTCTGACATTTATTGAAGAAGCTATGCATGAATTTCTAGAAAACAAAGGAAGGCGGGCAGCCCAAAAACTTTTTAAAAATTGAATTTTTTTAAAATAAAATTTTGAAATTGGTTCTTTAGATTTACATATATGTGGGAAGCTTTGAATCATTTAGTTTTGATTGATGAGATGAAAGTTATGAGAAGTTTCAGTTTGCAGGTAGGTATGGAACCACACCTACCTGCAAACTGAAACTTCTCATAACTTTCATCTCATCAATCAAAACTAAATGATTCAAAGCTTCCCACATATATGTAAATCTAAAGAACCAATTTCAAAATTTTATTTTAAAAAAATTCAATTTTTAAAAAGTTTTTGGGCTGCCCGCCTTCCTTTGTTTTCTAGAAATTCATGCATAGCTTCTTCAATAAATGTCAGAAAGAAGAGAAAGTTAGATGCCCATGCAAATCTTTGAATTCCCCGTCTTCCATAACAATTTCAAAAAATCACATAAAGTAGTTTAGTTGGAAGTGCATGCCCAAAATCCCATTTGTTTCCTACATGGGACAATGGTCATTCAAGGGTTAAGGTAGGAGTATCCAATACCAATAATGTACCTAATAGCATCACTCTCTACATAGAGTGATCATTCTAGCAATTAAATCTAGATATACCATAGATAGCTTATTATTATGATCAACAACAATAAGCTATCTATGATTTACCTATATTTAAGTCCTAGAATGACCATCTTGTGTAGAGAGTGATGCCATTAGGTACAATGTCGGTGTTAGGTGCTCCTACGTTAGAGAAAGGAAGAGGGAGAGGAAAAGCCATGGAAGGGGAGGGTGAAAAGTCACCAAAAATTAAAGGAGAGAGGAAAAAGAAGGGAAAAAGAAGGGAAAGGGAGGGTGAAAATGGAAAACAAAAAGAGGAACAAGTTCACCCCTAAAGGACCACTTGTCCCTACAGGGGACAAATGGGATTTCGGACATGTACTAATGGCTAAACTACTTTGTGTAATTTTTTGAAACTTTTATGGAAGCTAGGGAATTCAAAGATTTGTGTGGGCATCTAATTTGTACCTCATTCTGACATTTATTGAAGAAGTCAAAATGAATTTATGAGAATTTTGTTCCACATGTAGCCCAAAAACTTTTTTAAAAATTGCATTCTTTTAAGATAAAAATTTGAGGTTAGTTCTTTAGACTTATGTGTATGTGGGAGGCTTTGAATCATTCAATTCTAGTTGATAAGATAAAAGTTGTGAGAAGTTTTAGTTTGCGTGTAGGCATAGTTTAATGTGAGATTTTCCACACCTACCCGCAAACTAAAACTTCTCATAACTTTTATCTCATCAATTAGAATTGAATGATTCAAAGCTTCCCACACATATGTAAGTCTAAAGAACTAACATCAAATTTTTATTTTAAAAAAATACAATTTCTAAAGAAGTTTTTGGGCTGCCTGCCGAACAAAAACTCTCATAAATTCCTTTTTAACTTCTTCAATAAATGTCAAAATGAGGTACAAATTAAATGTCCACACATATTTTTGAATTCACCATCTTCCATAAAAGTTTCATAAATTACACAAAATAGTTTAACCATAAGTACATGCCTGAAATCCCACTTGTCCCGCGCAGGGACAAGTGGTCCTTTACGGGTTAAACAAACTAAACGCCTGTGAGAATGTGCAAAGTGCGAGGCACACTTGTTCAAGTAGTTTTGGACTATTCGAATTCCAAAAATAATAATTTGCATGCAAAATGTTAAGTGATTTTTGCAAAACATCTTGAGACGCTTATCTCTTTATTTCTTGTAAATGTAATCACATGAATAGTCCAATATTAAGTTACATGTGGTATAAACACCATGTCTAAAAAAGGTTATTGAGAATATTCTAAATGGTATAATAGTTTTACTATTCTTCATCAATATGAGTTACTTGTCAATTGCAAATGTTAAAAAGTGAATCTATACAGCATCTCAATTTAAATGCGATTTTTGATGTTACCTTTTTTTTTTCATTTTATTTGATAAAGTCCATAGTAACAAAAAGAATAACCGGGTTCGTAAAATAAGGTCTATTTTAATCTTAGATGAAGCTTCTTGAAAAGGAAAGAAATTTAAACAAAAATTTACAGTTGAAGTTGAGAATCTTGTTTTGTATTTCATTAAAATGATTGAAAAACATGATCAACGTTCACATGATTCTTGTTACTAAAAAGAAAAAAGTTCTACCAAAATTTTGAAATGATTTTGTATAGATATCTACGATGCAATTAAAATCCATACAAATCAATACAAGAACACGGCCTTTCATGTAAAATAAGATTCATAGAGATTAAGATTGATAAAGTCAGAGTTAAAGCATTTGAATCGACTTGACAATTTATTGATTACAAGAAGTACACAATTCTAGTGTTATTTTGAGATTGTTTAAATTTAAACATATTTATAGTCTATGAATTATGCAAAAAATTAAAATTGGTTTTATAACCTTTTCATATGCACTCATTACATAATTGTTAAATACATATAATTCAGGAATGGCCAAATGATGCATTGGAAGCTGTTGCTTTGAAGTTTTTGTTGCAAATGGATTTAGAACAAGAAATGCGTGAAAGTATTGTAACTATTTGTAAGGTGTGTTTACTACCAAAATCAAATTTAATGAATATTAGTACTTGTAGAACCTTTTTTTGTCAAGGTGCTTAGCATGTGGTTGTATAGAGTTGGTTTTGACTAACTTGATTATAACTTAAAGATTGTAACTTTCATGAGGACCAACAGAAGTTTATGTTTTTGAATTTCAATAAACTTATTACAACAAAAAACAATCATGTACATGAAAAACTTGTAATATCAAATTTTGAATGTCAATATTCAGACATTTCATGAATCTGTACGAGTATTTTCCTTAGAATTTAAGGAAAACTTGGGTCGATTTAACTATTTGACTCCTACATCTTTTTTGGAGCTCATATCGAGTTTTCAGGTATGTAAGCAAATGTATATATTTATCCGAGACTTGATGAGTTTTGAATTACATTTTATAGCTTGTCTTCTAATATTTTTGATCAATTGAATTTAAATTTGTTCAAATTAACCAATTCCAGAAACAACTATAATTGATTAATTAATTTATACTTTTTTGTGTATCCAACTATAGAGTCTCTTAATTCATTTGTTAGGGTGTGATTGATCTTTTAGAACTTAAAGGTAAAAATCCTCACCAATTTACAAAATTATAACTTTTCAAGTTTCAGATGCAGATAATTTATCATTATTTTTGAAATAGATGTTTCATATCTTTATGGTTTATTTTTGGCTTTTGATATCATGCAATCGGGACATAAAAGTCGATGTTCAAGAAACAAGTTAAGAGTGTATAAAAAAACAGTGTATTACACTAGATGTTTATTCTTAATTAAAGCAATATGAAAGAATGAGCTCTAATGTAACAAGAAAACATAATGACCTCAGCGTACAATAGAAAATGTCATTCTCAATTGTGGCAATACAATATTAAGTGATTTACATCCATAGTTAAGGTAGGTATACCCATTCCTGACCATGTACCCAATTGTCATTGTGTACCCAGGATGGTCATTTGGATTCTAAAATAACTACATTGGATATATAATAATAGAAATGGGTACATGGTCAAGAATGGGTATACCTAACTTGGTAAAATTTCAAGAAATCTTTAAGAGTTGAGTTCAAAACATAACTTTGTATTATTTACCAAGACTATCTCCAAAATTAAACTTGTTAACCCCTAAAGGATCACTTGTCCCTACGAGGGACAAATGGGATTTCAGGCATGTACTTATGGCTAAACTATTTTGTGTAATTTATGAAACTTTTATGGAAGATGGTGAATTCAAAAATATGTGTGGACATCTAATTTGTACCTCATTTTGACATTTATTGAAGAAGTTAAAAAGGAATTTATGAGAGTTTTTGTTCGGCAGGCAGCCCAAAAACTTCTTTAGAAATTGTATTTTTTTGATATAAAAATTTGAGGTTAGTTCTTTAGACTTACATATGTGTGGGAAGCTTTGAATCATTCAATTCTAATTGATGAGATAAAAGTTATGAGAAGTTTTAGTTTGCGGGTAGGTGTGGAAAATCTCACATTAAACTATGCCTACACGCAAACTAAAACTTCTCACAACTTTTATCTTATCAACTAGAATTGAATGATTCAAAGCCTCCCACATACACATAAGTCTAAAGAACTAACCTCAAATTTTTATATCAAAAAAATGCAATTTTTAAAGAAGTTTTTGGACTGCATACGGGACAAAATTCTCATAAATTCATTTTGACTTCTTCAATAAATGTCAGAATGAGGTACAAATTAGATGCCCACACAAATCTTTGAATTCCCTAGCTTCCATAAAAGTTTCAAAAAATTACACAAAGTAGTTTAGCCATTAGTACATGTCCGAAATCCCATTTGTCCCCTGTAGGGACAAGTGGTCCTTTAGGGGTTAAAACTCCTAATTTATAAATAAACTATAAAATACTTCTTTGCTTTTTAGATACTTTAAAAAAATTCTAAATCCTCATTTCTCTTTTTAAAATGTAGAAAGCTTGTAAGTTGCAAAATGTGATTTGTTTTGCTCCAAAATAAATAAATAAACAAAAGAACTAGTGACTTTAACCCCTCAATGCCCAAGGCACCACATTTTGGTGCCGACAATATTTTGAAGTTCAATAGAACCTAACTAAGTTACTATTTTTAATATTTAGTATTTTAGAACTATTTTTTTTGAAGTCTAATTTTAGCATCAAAAACCCGATTTTGAATATTATTAATTGTGAATTTTCAATTCAAGATTTTGTGTAAGAGTGTCCACTGCAATCTTGAGTTTTTTTAGTGTTGAGAGCTTGTGAAAGTGAGCCTCAAGTACAGTAGATCTTGGAGACAAATTCAAACTAGAAATTCATTTCAAAGAATTGTAAAAGAGATTTTGAAAAGCTGTAAATGGATTGGAGTTATGTATGTTATGTCCTATAACCACATATTTTTTTGGTGACCAACATTTTAGATTTGACATGTGAAAAGAGGATTGAAAGACTTGAAGTCATTGTAGTTTTAACACCCTCTTGATTAAACATTATAATCTTTCAATCCATAAGTGGTATTGTTGTGTTTTCTTTTCCTATGTGATATCTAACCTATCTAGTTTGAATTTGTATGGTTACAAGTATAAAAAATTGATTCTCCCTCTGTCCCATTATAAACCTCCAAAAAACTTCTCCATGAGGGATTAACTGTATTTTTAGTCACTATGCTAGTGACAAAGGCATTCTAGAATCAATATACCACCTACCAAATGTCTGCAAAATCTCAAGTTTTTATGTTCCCTTTTAGACACCCAAATTCCATGCAAAAAGTGCCATTTTTGTGCATTGTTTGTGAAAAATGCCGGCTCCTCATTATTTTAGTTTTTGTAAAGATGACACATGCATTCTAGAATCAATGTACCATCTACCAAATGTGTGCAAAATCTCCAGCTTTGATGTTGATGTTTGGGCACCCAAAATTCCATGCAAAAAGTACCATATTTGTACATGTTGCTAGCTCCTCATTATTAATGATTTAAAGATTAGTAGCAACATTGGTACCTCATATGGGCAAGGCCAAGCTTGTTAGGAGAGGAATGCTCTCTAATTGCTTAACTTGCCCCCATGAGATCAATGGACATCATATGCGCTCTCTCATCAATTGAAATTAGCAAAAGGGAGCTTTTTAGTGGGACAAGAACTATGCTTGATTTGGAGGTTAATATTGGGACAGAATGAGTACAATTTATCAAAATGTTGATTTTTTTTAGTTTAGAGCAAATTCCTAGAAGCTCAAAAGGGGTTAACAAAGTTTGTTGGAACAAAATGAAATAACATTTGGCAAAAAGAATATCAGAGTTAGGTTCCGTTTCAAAAAAGTCCAAAACATGAACGCAAAAAAATCCTCATTCCTTGAGCTTAATACAACAATCATTCTGCTTTGGTTAAAAGAGTTCTTAGAGGTTTTACTTTGTTTACTTTTCAGTGTGTCTCTTGAATATTGTTATATTGTTTGAGACATAAATTTATGTTGAACCATGTAAATGAACCAACTAACGAAATTTCACTGAATAAGACTTGAATGTTATATTTGACTCAAGGAAAATATACAAATAGGGGCATGAAAATGAAAAATATTACACATAGGGTCATATTTTCAAAGTAATTACAAATAGGGGCACATATTCAAAATAATTTGAAATTTTTTGAATTTTTTTGGTTTGGACATTGGTTGATTTAGAAACATCACATTAAATGTTAACGCCTAAAGGACTAAGGAGCCCACTTTGGGCTTTTGGGATATTTGGGCAAGCATCTCCTACGTAAATACATAAGATAAGATTGTGAAAATAAGGATGTATGTGGTCACATTGAAAAGTTTGCATACCTCCCCAAAAAAAGTGAAATTGAATAATTTTTGAGTGAAATATGGTACCAAATGAGATTTAGATGTCAACATGGGCATCCTCAAAATAAATTCAGAAACAAAGGGTTTGAGGAAGGGTGTTGCCCAAATAGTGTTCAAAAGCACTTTACAACGGCTTGGTCAATGGGCAAAATTTGCAATCAACTCTCCTTGACTATGTAACAACTTCTATTTTACTTTTTATTTTATTTTTAAAACTACTTTGGCAAGTACTCCACACGATGTTCTAGGTTTACACCATACAAATTTTGTAATTGAGATTTATTTCTATAAGAATCTCTTTGGTGAAGTTTTCTTAGTGTAATGACAATTTGAACAAAGCAATTATTACTTTTGATTTTTTCCATTATATTTTAGGCATTGGGTTATCATGCAATTTGTGAGGCATACAACCAACTTCATGCTCTACAATAAGGTTAAATTGCACAAGAAATTCATAAAGTGGAAGATATCATTTTGAATAACCAAAAAAAAATTGACACCTACGAGAAGCTTCAAAAAAAAGTTTTGCCCCTATTTTGAGTGTTATAATCTAATGAAGTTTGCCCTCACAAAGCTTGGATTTTTGAGTGGATGTACCTAAGCAAGTGAAAAAATAGATATTACTGTTAAATTATTGAAAAAAGAATCAAAATTTTGATTTATTGATCATTTTATTGAGAGAGGTCAATTTTGAGCCATTTGACCATGTAAAGACAAAAGACTTTAGGGGTTAATTAAATTTCAAAAACCTCAAAGGTCTCTCCAAAAACTGTCATCCCTTTTACTGAAATTTCTATATTTGGGCTTGATTTAGAGAGGCCTTTAATTTTTTGGAAGTTAATTAACATTTAATGTGTTATATCTAAATCAACTAATGTCCAAACCAAAAATTTTGACAAAAAATTTCAAATTATTCTGAAAATATGCCCCTATTTATAACTATTTTAAAACTATGACCCTATGTGTAATATTTTTCATTTTCATGCCCCTATTTGTAATTTTCCCTTGACTCAAAATAGATGTCTATGTTTTGATAGCAACAACAATAAGTGGAAGTTTGATTGTGTCCATTGCTAAATAATTAGATAATTCCTTTGTTTCAAGTATCATGTGAAAATAAGGGAGACTATTTCTTCTTTTTAAGTTCTCTTAATTGATGAGTCAAATACAGTTTGAAAGTTAACACTTTGTCAATTGTTATTAAAAAGAAATTGTTTTCGGATTTTAATTGTTCAAGAATCTATTTTAGAAAAATAATATAACATTTCTTTTGAAAATTTTATAATTCTTTAATGTTCAAAAACTACAACACAAATAAAAAGGATTCTAGACAATGTGACACTATTTTTTCTTTTCTCATTAGAAGAAAAACATGTCATAAACGATTGTTACAAATTGCCATGACTAGGTCATTTTAAGTACTTTACAATTGTAAAAACAACTGCACAACAACTGCACAACTATAATCTAGTTGTGCAATTATTTCTACAATTGTAAGGTAGTTAATATGACCTAGTCGTGGCAATTTGTGACAGTCATTTATCCTTACTTTTCTTCTAGTGTCTTTGCATCTCCCATTTTGAAATTCTTATGAAATTGAAGATTCATTTTGCTAAAAAAACTCACTAAAAAATCTCTTGTATTGTGAATGGGAAAAAAAAATGATTATTAGAGTCTTTTGGAAGCAAAGAGGAAAGAAAATGTAATGCAAAAAAGGAGGTATGAAATTGGTTTGGAAAAACTAGCATCCAGCTCCCAACAAGTTGCTATAATGCAAGCAGAGCTCACTGATTTGATGCCGAAACTCATAAAAACGGTTAGTTTTAAACCTCTTGCATCAAAATTTAATACCATATTCATTATTTTGGGAAAAAACTGAATTCCGAGACTTTTGAGTTCTAGATCCTCAAAAGAATACTCATTGAATACGTTTTTTACGATTATAAAACGAAAAAGTCCCATATTTTGTGTTTTTTCCCAACTTAACGAATGTTGTGTTAATTGTTTTTTAAATGATTTGTAAAATGCAATAAATTACATGATTTGGAATATATATTAATTTTGAAATTTCAATAATGAATAAAATTCTACGCAATTTTGCTTTAGAGATTTTAGCTCATAATACTTTGATAAATTCACTTTAATTTAGTTCGTTGTTTTCAACATTCAATGTGTAGGTGGGTGAAGTAGAAGCCATGATGATAGTAGTAGAAAAAGAAAAAGTAGAAAAGGTACAACTTTCTCTAATTCTTGCCTGCGAATATCATTTTTATTTTAAAAAGTCGAAAAGTCAGAAAATAATAATTGAATTAATGATTGGGACTTGAAATATCACAACAAGTTCAATGCTTTTTTGTTTTTTTGTTTCTTGAATTTTGAATATACTAAAAAAACATACGTAGCGTGAGCAAGTAATTGTACTTATATTGTTTAATATTGTAACATGGAGTACATTTGTAATTTCTAGAGTCCCTCATGATTATTAAAATCCTTCTTTTACTACAACTAAAAGATAGAAGTAGTATTGATCATCATAGGTTAAATAAACATCTTTAATACAAAGAAAAAAAAATAAAACTACCCTTTAAAAAAAACTGACATCAAAAATTCTAAATCTTATCTCAAGATTTTAAATTTTGAAAGTAAACCAACTACAAAAAACAAGAAGTTTGCACCAAAAGTTTCATATATAATCTATTAAAATTATCATGACATTATTTTTCATATGACAGCCATGATTCAGTAATTAATTGTATGTTTGTATCTTATTGTAACTCTTCTGTTGCTAAAAATTCAATATTAATCAGTAAATTAAACCCAAAAAACATGGAATAATTTTTTTGTTAGATTGAAACCACTAGTAAAAAACACAATGAATCACAACGATTGTATGTAAGATCTATTTTCAAGTTCTTAATCAACATACATGAACAAAAATGTCAAATATTATAACTTTTTTTTGTAAAAAACATTCAATTAGAATAAACAAATCAAGTTCATGGAAATTGAAAATTTGAAAAACAAAGTTCTAAAAAAAGCAATGTTTTGTTATCTTAATTCAATTCTTACAAAATTTCCTACTTTTTGTTTCTTCTTTCACAAACTTTTTCTCTTACAGTCTCTACTTGCAATCTTTTCTTTTCTTTCAAACTTGACTTTGTACAATCTCCACTTGCATTGTCTCTTCAAGCATCATTGTGTCTTTTTGGATAATTTCCTCTTTGTAGGGGCTCCACTTGTACACTAAATGTTGCATTTAAGTTGTCTTGACAATTAAGTTGCCTTACTTTGGAAAGTTACTCCATGACTCATTGTTTGGCCACTTGAACGCATATACAACTCTTTAGATTTCAGGATTTTACATGGTTTACTACGTGAATGCCGCTAATTTTTTTTTCCGCAACATCTAAGGCCCTTTAAAAATTATTTATTGCAATAAGTACTAATAAAAATTATTGTAGCAACAATAAACATTTATGTTGTGTAAAATGTCAAGAAACTAGTGTGGGACAACCTAAAGGCACAATATTTAGTGTAAAAATCTCATATTCTAGTGCTGCTTCTTCTAAGGATCTTCTCTGCTTACAATTTTGCAATACCTCAATCTTCTCATATTCTTGCAATACTTCAGTCTTCTTACAATCTTGCAATACCTCAAGTTTCTTACAATCTCATCTTGCACCATCTTGTTTGCTAGCACCAACTTGTCTTTTTAGGTGATTTCCACTGAGTGTTTGGGAATTTTATTTTGAGTTCACTCGCTAGAATCTAGCATTTTCTATATTCAATTGGATCTTTTGTTGAACTGTGTCAGATGTGTTTCTAAAATATAACATACTATATAGATTTTGGAGTAAAATCTAATTGGTTTATTTTCCCAATTCCATCGGCTAATTTTGAACTAGCCTCCAATTTTTCCCACACATTATCTCCTCTTTTTACAAGGCTTTGCTTCTACCAATCTCATCTTCTTGGGCCATCTCTTGTTTGGAAAATGCTAAAATTGTGAGCAAGGATCCATGAGGCGTGAGCCGCAAGCTTAGATATTTTATCAAAACATTAAATTTCACCTATAAGTGTGTACATAGGGCCTTATAATTGTGCAGTATAAATACTCATCTCTTGAAAAGCTTGCTCTTTAAAAAAAATCCATTAATTATGAGCTCAAAATTGGTTCCCGGTCACAAAATCTTGGCTCATCGCTCATGAGCTCACCATTTTATGCTCACTAAATAGCATGGTCCTCTCTTGTTTAGAGGATCATCCTTGTCTTTAGACAATTTTGCAATACATTAGTGTTCTTACAATCTTAACTTGCACCAAGGTAGGTGGAACCCAAAAAAGCAATAGTAATGGTCGACGAGGCAGAGGCAAACAAAGCAGCAGCGGCAGCCAGAGTGATCAAAGACGAGTGCGAGGCAGCATTAGCAGTGGCCATGCCAGTCCTGGAAGAAGCATTGGCAGCATTGGACACATTATCAGTGAACGACATCAATTACGTAAAAAAACTTGCAAACCCACCATACCTCATCAAGCTAGTGTTGGAAGCGGTATGCGTCATTTTAGAAGTGAAACCAGCCAAAGTGCCAGACGGCAAAGGAGGCCAAATCATGGACTACTGGAAACCCTCAGTGGTCCTTTTAAACGACAAGAACTTCCTCCAGAACTTGAAAGACTACGACAAGGATAACATCAAGGTTCCTCTTATTGATAAAATCCGGAAGGTGTACATTGCAAATCTTGAGTTCACCCCTTCCAAGGCGGCTAATGCGTCTGCTGCAGCTGAGGGTTTGTGCAAATGGATCATTGCTATGGATAAGTATGATGCTGTGGCTAAAGTGGTGGCCCCCAAACGAGCTAAGCTCATGGCTGCCGAGGCTGAGTATGAGAGTGTCATGGTTGGGTTACGAGAAAAGCAAGCGGATTTGAAGGGTATTCTTGCCAAGCTTCAAGGACTTGAAGATGAGCTTGACTACAACATGTTGAAAAAAGAAAACTTACAAGTAAAAAAATCACAAGTCAAATTTTGTTTCTTTTTTCCCTTTTTCTTGGAATTTTAACAAATCTTGTTTCTTTTAGGTTTGCTTGTTTTGCTTATTGTGAATGTGGTTGGGTGTCAAATGCTCAATCCACAACTTAAAATAAAAATGTACATGAAATTTATAATTAAGGCACAACACAATATTGTTCTTGCCTTTCAGTCATTCTTGGTTGTTGCCTTGTTGGTTGTTATCCTTTATTCATTGCTTGCTACTACTCACTAACTAAAAGTTGTCAATTGCTTGGAACTCATTGCACAAACCTATGACCCTTTTAAACGCCTCTAATTGTCAACAACACTTACATGTCCAAGCAATGCATCTTTCCTTACCACAATTTTCTAAAATGTACTTCATTATGCACATTGCATTTTATCCATAGCTCTAAAGAAAAGCTTTTATTTGTTGGCCAACCTACCAAACAACGCATTAGCAAAAATATTGTGGTTGTAGTGTTGTATTGTTTGTAAATCTTCCAAAAATTTAACTGCATATCAGTCTATATTGCACAACGGTTTTGTCATATAGATGTTTCACACAATCCAAAATAAACAGAGCCAAAATCATTAAGTTTTGAAGCCTTTGTTCTTTAAAATTATGAAGCCTAAGAAAATATGAAAAATAAAACAAAATAAATTGTGAAGTTAGAATATCAATGAAATAAAAATAATTAGGAAGTTGGAAATAAAGAAAATTTGTAGTTGAATCTTTAATGTCTTTATTGCTAGAGACAATTTCTAATGATGGCGTCCTTGGTACCATTATAAAAATATCTAAACCTCTAAAGTGCCCATTGAAATGTAGCAATAGTTTTGAACTTATTAAATGAAGAACATTAAAAACAAAAAGATTGGCTTAACCCCTGAGCTCCTAGGCCATATTCACTCAAATCCATACCCTTCTATACTTAGTTCAATAAAACTATTACCTAAGTACATTCAAATAGCTTGAATTTTTTAATGAGTGGTAGTAAACACATGCCTGGAGGTACATGAAAAAATTCAAGTCCTTTGACTATATCATTAAGAAGAGAATAAGAGTCAAATGTGAACATTTTTCAAAAACCAGAAGTAATATAATCGCCCTTGGGGCGCTCTGGGGTTAAAGCTCTAAAGTTGTGGCAAACAATACAAGCTAAGTTTTCCTGACTTACATCAGAACTAGGAGAATATATCCCATTTATTTTTAAACATGGGATTTCAGCTTAAATTGCAAAACAATTGATACACTTGTAGCATCAACATTACAAATAAATTACCGTGTTTAAAGGTAGTGTGACATGCCATTTTTTGCAGCATGAAGTAAAAATGTGTACAATAAAGATTGAACGTGCAGAACAATTGATAGGAGGGCTTGGAGGTGAAAGGATAAGATGGATTGCTGCAGCAAAGGATTTGGGACTTGCATTTCCTTCATTAACAGGAGATAGTCTCCTTTCTGCTGGCATCATTGCTTACCTCGGTGCTTTTACTGCTGGGTGTGTATTCAATATTTGAATTTATTAGGCATATATTCTTTTATAAAAGTTGCATTTGTTTGTAAATTCATGAAAATTTTAAATATTGATTCTTGAGCTTACAACAAAGTGGTTTTCATTTTTTTGAATGGTTAGATATCGACAAAAGATTATTGAAGCTTGGAGAAAGCTTGTGAGGGAGTTGAATATTCCTCATTCTTCCAACTATTCTTTAACTGGAAAACTAGGAGATCCGGTGAAGATCCGTGAATGGATGATTTATGGATTGCCCAATGATCCTGTTTCTATTGACAACGGCATTGTTGTTGCCAATGCTCGTCGTTGGCCACTCATGATAGATCCACAGGTGAAAATAACCTCTATCATCTATAACAAGGATACATCTTTACACTAGAAATTAGAGATAATTGATTTAAAAAAATAGTATTGTTGATATCCATTTTACAGTAACTAATGTGCATGTCTTTTAATATCTAATTCATGCCTTTTCTTGTATGTACATAGAACAAATCTTGAGAGTATGTGAAAAGATCATTTTAGCGTGATTGTTTGTTTGTATAGCATGACAACATTTCTTGCATTACTTGGTCTCTTTGTTTGGTTTTCAACACCACTTGTGCTACACACTTAATTCATTTAGTGCTACCAAACATTAGTTATGAACCACTCACAAAAGATGTTATGCATCCTCAAAGAAATTTGATTGGAAGTTTGCTCATAGAGTGTATGACAGAAGGGGTTTTCCAATAAAATAAGCATCATTAAAACGGTATTCATAAATTTGGGAAGAATTGCAAATTTGGGACTTTTGGGTTTTATGTTCTTGAAAAAGTATTTACTATTTAGTAAATAATCATCTAAGAACAAAAAAACTTAAAAGTGTTAAAATTGCATTTTTTCCCAAATTAATGAATATCATGTTCATTGTTGTGTGAGGCACTTGCAGCCATGTCTTAGTGCCTTTGGCCTGAGGGCATCTATAGTGGTCACCGGTAAAACTCTTGGCAATAGTCTCGGTACTTTAGTCTGGTCTGTTAATAGAAAAGGAACTTGACCATAATTTTTTAATGATCTGAAGGGAATTGGAAATATTATTGTGAAAAAGTAATTATATTTGGGTTTGGATATTGCATGATTTAGATACATCCCATCAAATGTTAGCTAACTTCCAAAACACTTAAAGGCCCCTCCAAATCAAGCCTAAATAAGGAAGTTTTTGTAAAGGGGTTGGCACATTTGCCAACCCTTTTACAAAAATTTCTTGATGGGATGTATCTAAATCACGCAATGTCCAAACCAAAATATTATTACTTTTTCACGATAATATTTCCAATTCCCTTAACAGACTAGACTAAAGTACCGGGACTATTGCCGAGAGTTTTACCGGCGACCATTATAGATGCCCTTAGTACATCAATGAAGTGGTCATAAGTGCAAGTCTAGACATTGGCAAGGTGTTTACCAGAACACAATCAATTATGATTAGGGAGGTCAAATTACATTGGTGTCACTAGAGAATTAAGAATTGCTTGGGAGAAATAACATGTTGGTCAAACAAACGCCTAATTTACATTGATTGTTTTGACCACTTACCAGTTTTTGCATCTTAGTGTGTATTTTGTCAATTACTCTAAGAATATCATCTTGATTGAACTTCACAAATTAATTGGAAAGTATCAATCTTACAGGGTCAAGCAAATAAATGGGTACGTAACATGGAAAAAGAACGAAACTTGCAAATCATCAAACTTGGTACAGACTACATAAGAACACTTGAAAATGCCATTCAATTTGGACAACCAGTTTTACTCGAAAATGTTGGAGAAGAAATGGATCCTTCTTTAGAACCCGTGCTTCTCAAACAGGTACTTATTTCTGCAGTTTAAACTCTCACCCAAATACACGTGTGCTCAAGTCAGTACACCATAAGCACTTTTAAACTGCTCTCACTTGTAACCATCCATTCTTCAATTCAAGATCCTTAAGTAATCTCAAAATATCAATCAACGTTACCATTACTACCAAAATTTCCTAAATATCTTTTGATTATATCACAAATGTCACGTTTATCTCAATGTGAACTATCCGAAGCCCATAAATGAGAATCCAAAAATTGATTTGGTTTGCAAAATATTTGCTAGGTGTAATAGAGCATATCTAAACTAATATGCCTAAAATTTGGTGGTCAGTATGAGTTATGGAGGTTATTAGTTTACAAAGTGTAGTGGGGAAGGGGTGGAGTTGTGTTGAGACTGGCGTTTGATATAATTATAGAAAGGATATTAGTTTATGCAGTATAAGCTTATACATATACTTATCAAACATTGAAAGATATTTAGGAGGTATGTCCAAATCAAAATACATGCAAAACTTTGGAAAAACATATGCAAAATTTGAGAAAAGCTTCATAGAAAGTTTCATAATGATGTAAATATTCCACAACTAATTGATCGAGTCATAGTAGCTACGATGCAATTCTTGCCAATTTTCAACAGTACTTTCTTGAACCTGGCTTACATGTAGGAAATTCACATATGGGCTTGTAGTTAGCCCAAAGTATGTTTGTTGACAAAATTTTATACAAAATATTTTTGTTTTATTTGTTTGTCTGTTGCTATTGATAAAATTGGATGGATATTGTCATGGGGGCATGCAGATATTCAAATCAGCCGGTATGTTGTGTATCAAGTTGGGAGATTCTGTGGTCGAATATAACACAGACTTCCGGTTTTACATCACAACCAAACTTCGAAATCCTCATTACCTTCCAGAAACGTCTGTAAAAGTGACTTTGCTCAACTTCATGATCACAAAAGAAGGGTTGGCTGACCAGCTCTTGGGAGTGGTGGTGGCGCAAGAGCGGCCAGATTTGGAGCAACAGAAGAACGAGATGGTGGTGCAAGGTGCCGAAAATAAGCGCAAATTGAAAGAGTTGGAAGACCAGATTTTGGAGGTGTTGTCAAATAGTGAAGGCAACATTTTGGAAGATGAAACTGCCATCAAGATTATTTCGGAAGCCAAGGTGGTTGGAACTGATATTGCTATCAAGCAGGTACACCCCCATTTTCAAACATTATTACTCCTTCAAGTATGCTTTGCCCACACTTTGGACAGTCTCTCTCTTAATTTTTGGAGAGTTTTCATCCTCCCTTTTCTTGGTTTTTTGCAAACCTTCCCTCTCTTTTGAATTTCAAATTCTAAACAACAATCAAACAATCACACTACAAGAAAAAAGGTCATTTTTTACTAAGGATTTTGATTACAAAAAAAGACTAAAACAATTAGGACTTTTTGACTAGTCAATATGATCACATGTAGTCATAAATAATTTAATTTAGTCATAAAGTAAACCACTTGACTGACACTTGACTAGTCACAAAATCCTAGTAGTTTTATTGTTTTGGTAGTCAAAATCCTTAGTCAAAAATGGCCCTTTTTCTTGTAGTGTCAATGTTTGACATCCAATGCTTTATAATAAAAAAATTGAATTTGTAATTTTTGTAAATAATTTTGAATTTTGTGTGACAAACAAACACTTGTTGCTTTATAAAAAATATTAGAAAAGCAAACTTCCATGCTTTCCTCAAAATGGGAAAATCCAAAAGCTGCAAACTTGTTGAGTTTTACAGTTCCACATGAAAATTGGCCTTTTTTTGTGTATGCATATTTCATTTTTGATATGTAGATTGCTGAGGGCTTCAAACTTAGGATATATTTGTGAATCATGCACATTCTATTAGGAGAAACCTATTCTATATCTATCAAGTGATAACTTGGCCTCAAGTGCCTAATTTCATTATTGTTCAATTTTTTTCACCTACTACTTGCCAAATCTACAAACGTGTTTCTTGCAAGCAAGATTTTTGAAAGTGTAGAACCCTAAATATACATGTTTACTGCAGTTCATTATAGTTTTTATAGTTTAAAACATGAACCCTACAATGAATTTTTTCCTAGAACGCCAAATATTTGTAATAAAATTTGTGCCAAATCATGCAAGTTTTCTTTGAAAAACTTTTAAACTTTGGAACCCTTTTGATGCTCATACATTAAGATAGAGGAATAAAACCCTTTCATTTAGAAACTTTTTTTTTAATACTTTAAACTCATCAAAAGGAATACTCGGTAATATGGTGAACTCCTAATGCATGTTGAAATTTGATTGTTTTATAAGTCAAGCCGTTTTACTATATGTAATAGAATAGTGGATGGCTCAAGAGTCAGGGCTCAATATTTGCTACCAGGTTGGTTTACCTTTGTTTGAACAAGGAGTTTAGCAAGAGATTTTAGTCACACACCTTCTACATGAAAGTGAAGAAATGACTTGAGTAATTAACTAAGATTAAAGTTAAAAAAAAAATACCACATCGAGAACTTCAATACAAACTTAGAAATTCTTTTTCTTTTGCATGTGAAACCATAAATTTTCAATCTATAACAAAGTTTAGAAAATCTTTTAAAATTGGGCTTCAAATGCAGTTGATAGGTATTGGGGAACACGATGGGTAGTTTCAACTATAGAGATACAACCCTTGCTTCATAGTCTCACGCATTTGTTTATTTGAAAGTCATTATTAGATGATTTTCTAAATTGAGTTATGTGACACATCTTTACATATTTGAATAATTGAGCTGTACTTGGTCTTTTTATGGGTTTGCAATAAAAATGTTTACATGATAGTTTGATTCTGAAGAAAATATAAAACAACCCGCATTTTTTTATAATATACGGGCAATGGCACAATCTGGGTACCCCCAAAAGGGCCTACCGGACCTCCGGAAAGGACTCTTTCCTGAGGAGTTTGGATTATTTTTGTTTAGGTAAAATTTTGAACTTGCAAGTGATGGAAACATTTTTCTTAAGCTTTCCTTATGTTAAGACATTCATTTAGAAAATGTTCCTTCCATCAAAAGGACTTTCTTTTTTCACACCATAAAAGTGATTAGAACCCAAATGTCCTCATCTGGACTTTTTTTGACTTGTAATTTGTAATGGCTCCTTAAAATGAATTATTAACATTTTAATAATTTTGACCATATGTGCACCTAGAAACAAGTATATGTGCATGCTTTGGCCACTTTAAAAAAAAATACAAATTTTCAATGTTCTTTATTGGACGTGGAAAAACTCGCATGAAAGTGTCCCTAAAAGAATTCATAACAACTAGTTTTAATAATGTATGGACTAATACACTTCAAATTCATGGACCATAGAAGCTTGCACAACTATAAATGGATTAACCTAATTCCTACTAACCAAATTTGTTGGCTGGATGAGCCCTTTTTTTCATTTTTATGAAATGAGACAGTTTCGGAACTTCTCACATAATCGCTCATTTAGACATGATAACATTCATCATTTGAAAAAGAGTTTTTTTTTTTTTTTTTTTTTTTTTTTCTACTAATCTACAAGTATAAGCAACTTCTTGCCAAAAAAGAAATAGCAAAGCACTATCTAGTAAGATGTAATAAATAGCAAAAGTATCATGGGTATGGCCAAATCGAAGTTAACCCCTAAAGGACCAAAGTCCCCTCGGGGGACAAATGGGATTTTGGGCATGTACCTATGGCTAATCTACTTTTTGTGATTTTCTGAAACTTTTATTAAAGGTGGGGAATTCAAAGATCTACGTGGGCATCTAATTTTTTCTTCATCTTGACATTTGATGAAGAAGTTATGCATGAATTTATGAAAAATGGTGTTTGAGGGGCAACCAAAAACTTCTTTAAAAATTTCATTTTTTTCAAATAAAAATTTGAAATGGGTTCTTTAGACTTACATAGATGTGGGGAGCTTTGAATCATTCAATTTCGATACATGAGATGAAAGTTATGAGGAGTTTTTGTTTGCGGGCAATTCTAGATTCTCTACTCTAAAATAAACTTTGAAGTCCTTTATTTTACTCAATTTTCAATATTTTGAAAAAAAAAACAAAAGCAAAGGATGTAGATTGTTTACCACAACATTATAACCATTGGGATTTTCATTTTTCATTTTTATAATTAAATTCTTAACAATTTAGTGTTTTGACTCATTCTCTACTTCTTTTTACTTACTATTTTTTTCCATATGTTGTATAGTTCCAATTGATTGAAAATTCTCCCACATGTACCTAACTTGGTCTCCTACATGGGAAAAATAAACCTCAACTTTGTGTAGAGTGCTTTTTTTGATCTAAGAGTGGTCAAAGCCTTTTGAAATTTTTGGGCAGCAGCAAAAAAAACTCATTTCCGCAATTCAGATGTAAATATCTCACTCATTTTTGTGTAGATTGATCTGAATTTTTTACCATTTGTACCTCTTGTAGTCTACTAGAAGATCTTATGGTTGAATTCTTGTAAAAAACCTTTTTTCTTACCATTGTACTTGCTTCCCCAAAAGTGGCAGTTTTCTGTGTTTTTCTCAGAAAAAATGGCTTGGTCCTTTAGGGGTTAAGGAGTCCTTTTGGGTACCCTAATTGTGCCATTGCCCATACAAAAGGCCCCAATATTTGGATATATAAATAATGTTTACATGTATTTTGGATGGTGCTAAATTTGGCATTTGGTTGTTCAAATTCAATGTATGGATACATTAAGCACAATCCTCCACAAAAGATGGATGAGGTTGTGTTACATTGCAATTCACAAATTGGAAGATTATGCTTGGCCCATGCATGCTTTGTTAAACTAACAACAACCAAATTCAATACAATTGGCTCATTTCTCCAAATTTGGACTGTTTATGAATTTTTTTGGATTTTTTGGATTTTTAATGAAACTTGGATTATGCAAAATATTGAGACACCTTCCAAAGTTTTTTGTTTATTTCCAAAAGATAAAATAGTGAATTACAATTTTTAGATTCTGGATTGAACTCATTGAAGGTTCAATTTTGGTATTTTCAAAAATAACAGTTTTTTTATATTTCTTGTATTAGGGAAAAACCCTCGGATGCCATGTTTAAATAAATACAAACTATTCATATATAAATAAGAACTATTCACATAATTTTAGGGGGTTTATTTGCAAAACCTGGGGAGATCTCCCAATGTTGTGGAGCATAATGCTCTTGATGTTTTGCACAAACCTCCCAATGTTTTGTATAAATCTCTTAACATTGAGCATAGGCCCTTTGATGTTTTTTGTAAATCTCTTAACGTTCTTTTATAAATCTCTTGATGTTCTCCATAGATCCCTTGATCAAGGGAAGAAAAAACTATCTTCAACACCTGGTTCACAACAACTACAAATGTATTAAATAAATACAATGACTCAATTATAATTGTTCAGGACATTTGCAATTGTTGTGAACCATTTGTTTAGGACGCATTTTTCTTGTAATGTGATAGTTTGCATAGATCCTAATGTTTTGCATATGCAATACTCATCATGAACTTTGCACGTAGTCCAGACTACATTGTTTGGGGAGTGTTTGGAAATTCCTCTTTGATTTTAAACACAAACACAAATAGCCTAGCTATACCGTGCTATGGAGGGTAATGATGTGGGTTGCAAATATGCAGGCACAAGCAGAGATCACGGAGAAGATGATTGATGCAGCTCGCTTGGGATACCAGTCCTCTGGAGCATACACGGCAGTGCTATTTTTTTGCATTTCTGATTTAGCCAACATCGATCCCATGTATCAGTACAATTTGCCATGGTTTGTGTCTCTCTTCATCATGTCCATCCAGCACAGTGAAAAGGACTCCAACCTTGAGAAGCGGCTTGAAATCATTGCTGCCCATTTCTTGTACTCTCTGTACTTGAATATTTGCCGATCCTTGTTTGAAAAAGACAAGCTCTTGTTTTCTTTGCTGCTTTCTACACGGTTGCTAGAAATGAGAGGAGAATTGGATCTGCAAGATTGGTTGTTCTTCCTCACTGGTATGGTTTAATCTTATAACATTTATTGCTATTATTCTAGCATGTGACTAGAATATTAGAAAAGTGAATCCAATTCCAATGATATCATTGAAAGTATATCTGCAAGTTTCCTCATTTTTTATTTTCACTTCGGACTCTAAACCACACTCAATAAAATTTTGTAAACTGTCATTTAAAAGAAAATATGATTTTGACTTCCATCATAAAATAGTATAATAGTAGCAAGATTAGTTGGATTGATATAATAAATTGCTTAATAGAGACAGCATTCATTTACCAGAAGATGAACATGTTGTGCTCAATATATTAGATAAAATTTGTTCATTCAAACTTTACACAAAGTGATTTTGGTGTGCTTTGCATTTGTGTTAGTGGATTGTAATGTAAGTAGGTGGTTATTGATGAGAGATACTATTTTGTTGATTTTTGTGATTAATTAACTTTCAAAAAACCATTGGTCCAAGTGGCAACACCTACTTAGTATCAATCTTACTCTTTGTTTTAGTAAAAGAAAAGAATCATACTTGAAGCCTTGGGAGAAAAGAACAATTGTTTTGAGATATATTTTAAATATCATGAAATCATCCAAGTACAACAAATGACACTCTTGGACCTCAAACCTATTAATTCATCTCATGTTTGAAGAAAATATCCAAGATTGCGTGGACGGGAATGGTTTTTAGACTTTTCCAATCTTCTTGCCTTTTCACTCACCATTTCTATATGATCATTTGGTGCTCTAAGGAGTGGATTGTACTCTTAAAGGTAGATTATAGAGACATCATGAAGCCTCAATCAACCATGAATACACAAGTTGAAAAAGATTACTGCAATTCTTCTTCCCACTCAACACAATTTTGATATATCATGTAAAATTCAATTCTTGCCTTTGTATGCAATGCAGGCGGCATGGCTAGTGGTGAACCACCACCAAATCCAGCTCCTCATTGGATCACAACAAGGTCATGGATAGAACTGGATCGGTTATCAAAAGCCTTGGATTTCAACGGGCTCAATCAACATGTGGCAAATAATCTCCCAGATTGGAAAGCGCTGTTTGACTCGCTGGACCCACAGAAAGTGCCACTACCAGGTCCTTTTTCGGTGAAATTATCAGGGTTTCAAAAGCTATTGGTATTGAGGTGTATGAGGCCTGATAAAGTCATCCCCGCCATTCAAGACTTTGTGATTAATAACCTGGGAACCAAGTTTGTGCTCCCACCCCAATTCAACTTGGATGCATGCTATCGAGACTCAAGCGCAACATGTCCCTTGATCTTTGTGTTGTCCCCAGGAAGTGATCCTACAGCTGCCTTGCTGAAATATGCAGCTGATATGGAGATGTCAGAGAAGCTTTTCCCCATCTCCCTTGGCCAAGGACAAGGACCCAAAGCCACCGTGCTCATTAATGATGCACAAACTTCAGGTTAAGAGTAATGTTCGAGGGAAAACCTGTATTTAGTGTATGTTAGACAACCGGTTGAAGTTGCAAAAAACGTTGGTTGATTTTTAAAACTATTGGTTAAAAACTGGTCAAATTATACCAATAATAAATAAATTATAGCTAATTACAATGTAAATATAGAGCATATTTAGTGCAATCTAATGAAAGTTGGTGAAAAATAAGAAATGTTGGATTTTAACAAGTGAAGCAAAATTTCTCCTTGAACTCTCGTTAAGAGCATCTCCATCTTTACATGCTAAGGGTTTAACACTCGTCATACTTGGATGATAAGGGTTCTAGGTTTCTCAAAATAATCTCATGGCACTCAATCCTAGCGTGTCAAGCAATAACCCTTCAAAACACTATTCATCTTGAGTTTGGTGTGATTCTCCTTAGTGATTGATCATATGACTATTTGTGGGACACATTTGGTGACTAATTGTGGAGAACAAGAATTTTGAAGGTTGTTCAAAAATATATGTAAAAGTTTAACACATCAAATTTGACAAGTAAAGGTGGAAATGCTCTAATTGCAAAAACATCTCACAACTTTTTTAAAATATTGGCTTTTGTTCTTTTCTGGATTTTTTTTTTTTGACAAAATTTCAGACTATGAAATGAGGATGTTCATCATATGTCATATGGTTTACATGTTTTGAATAAGTTTATATAAAAAGCTTAACTCTAAATAGGTTGCTTTGCACAGGTAGTTGGGTTTTGCTTCAAAATTGCCATCTGGCACCTTCGTGGATGCCTGAGCTAGAACGAATTTGTGAAGCTACTGGAGTAGATTGCAACCAAGACTATCGGTTGTGGATGACTTCATACCCTAGTCCAAAGTTCCCAATTACCATTTTACAGGTACCGGTAAATTTGTATATGTATATATGTGTATGATGATTAGGAATTTAGTGCGGCAAATATAATGTTGTAAATTCTGGAAATTCAATATCACTATCTTTGATTTTGCTATAGATGTATTTACTTTTTAGTAGATTTTTGTGAAGCACATGTGTTATAACCAAGCGATTTTAAGAAACTCCTGTCCTATTTTGATGCCATGTGTTGCACTATCAACCCATTTTCAAAGCATGACTTTCAATGAACCAATATCATGTAGCTTAATTATTGTGAGAATGAATCTCAGACTTAAAGTTAAAAGTTGTATTCTTTTTCATGATTTTTTTGAAATTGTTTTGGTATTAGAGAGGTTAATTTGTTACTGTATTACACTTGTGGTTTTCATTATCAAGAGTACTTTTGAGTATCCAAAGCTACAGCATTTGAGCTAGGATTTTGAATGCATGTTTTCCTCTATTGCACTTACACTTGTTGATGCCTACAAAGTTTGATCTTTGTCTTATATTGTATATAGTTACAAAGTAGGTTATTTTATGCATGCATGCTACGGTATATTAAAAAGTTAAAAAATAAAAATGGTTGGATTACTATTGTGTAAGATGACCTCAATTGAGTTGGTAAAAAGATGGCCAGTTGTTGTAGTAAATTAGTAATGCTTGGATTAATTTTCATGAATTTCCAAACTTAAAATGTTGAATTACTTATTTTTTTAGGGCTCAACACTTTCTTCCATCTTCCACTTAAAGAATCTTTCTACTCTTACTAATCTTATTTTACAATCTTCCTTAAATAGATTAAACAACATCTCTATTTTTTGTTGTAAATAAAAGTTACTTAAAAATATTAAAATCTTTTAGAATTGACTACAGCAATTTAACCAAAATGCAACAAATAGGACATGTACTTTATCAGTCATTAAATTTGTTTATTCTTCAAACTTCTTAATAAATCATACATAAACTTCATTTAAGTTTTTATACTAAGAGTGGTTATTGTACATAGAATGGAGTCAAAATGACAAATGAACCACCCAAAGGTCTACGAGCTAACATAAGAAGATCATACTTACTAGATCCTATAGCAAATGAAGAATTTTTTGAAAGTTGTAACAAGCCCATGCTCTTTAAGAGCTTATTATTTGGGTTGTGTTTCTTCCATGCTGTTGTTCAAGAACGCCGCACCTTTGGGCCCTTGGGTTGGAACATCCCCTATGGCTTTGACGACGGAGACCTTAGAATTAGGTACATACTTTTATCCCTAAGAAATAAGCAACAACATGCATAATTTATTCAACTAAGTCTAGACTATACAAAACAACACCATATTTGTTAAATTGGGAAAAACCGAGGTACCATTTTGTACTCCACCTTAAACCCAAAAAGTTACCTCAAACCTGATTCAAAGGTCTCATATTTAGTCTGAGCCATTAAGATTTTTTCCCTCGCAAATTTCTCCTCTCATGTGAGGGCACGTGTACCAATAAAATGCTGCAAGATAAGGTTTTAGGTGATCACCTAAAACCTCAGAAGTTCCAAAATATATTGTTTTTTTCAATTTAACGAATATGGTGTTAAACCCAAAAATAATAACCTATATGCAAAACATCAAAAAATCTTTAGATGTTTCCATATTTTGCATATATTATATGCAAAACATCAAAAGATCTATGTCTCTATGTCTCTTAACATTAGGAGATCTTCTCATGTATTGGAGCAAAAATCTAAAATTACATGAATAATCTAATAGGAAATATGCGCATAATGGAGATGTTTGTTGTGACCTAATATGGTTGATGTGGGCTTTGTATGTAAAAGTGTGAGACAACTTCACATGTTCATCCATGATACCGAAGAAGGAAAATTGATTCCCTTGGAAGCATTGAATTATGTCACAGGAGAATGTAATTACGGAGGCCGAGTAACAGGTTCTACAAATTTAAATCCTTTAATAGTAAAACATCAATTCATACTCTACAAACCTCCTGTTGCATTAACCCCTAAACATCACAAAAGCCCTTTGCGGCCGTATGTATGGTTGTATGTATAGACATATTTGAGTTGTTCTGAGGGTTTTTCAAATTTTTCTATGCACCCACCATCATACAACCCTTTAATATATATGGTTGTGACACTTAATTTCCAGCTGATTCAAATTTTTGAATATTGGTTGCGACCGTATTTGATACCGTAGCTCCTGAGCCCAAGGGCCCTTTAGGGGTTAACACTACTTATTTACGTTAACATTACGTATTACTAAGCCATATACATTCCCGTCATTATGTGTTATTAAACTCTCTATACATAGATATCTAAAGTTTGTTAAAAATCAATCTCTCAAACATTGAGGTTTTAACAAAGTTTTGAAAAGTCATTGCACTAAAAGAAACTGTGTTCCATAATGACCACAAATGAATCATTTGATAGTCATTGTGGATACTTACAATCATTGTGAACCAATTGTTAATTAACACCATATTTGTTAAATTGGGAAAAAGGACACATTATGAGACTTTTGAATTTTGTATTTTTGAGAGTATTTTGGTGATTTAAAGTGAATTTTATGATGGTTTCTTCAAGATTTTACATTAGTGATATAGGACCTTGAAGGAATTATCATAAAACTCACTTTAATCCCTAAAGGACTAATTGAAGGGTGTTTTTTGAGAAAGAATCTCACAAAGTGCCTACTTTTAGTACACTGCCTAAAATTGGAAATATAAATTTTTTTTCTCCCTTTCAACCTTACAAAAGTGCGTAAAACAGATAAATTAATATGTGAAAAAAATTCAGCCTAGTTGACCGTGTGGATAGTAAGATTATACCATTTGAAGTGATAAAAACATTTTTTTTTCATTTGTGCAAAACAAGGTCAATAGACTTTGAGCCTTCCTAGAGTAAAATTTTTGCTCTACACAAAAATGACTCTTTTGATTATTCACAAGTATATGATGTTAGGTTCACTCACAAAAGTTTTCAAATGTAAATATAGAACCTAGCTTATTCTAAATCACCTTGCAATGCAAAGAGGTTTAATGAATTGGCAATACACTAGTCATTCTCTCATGATTTCTTGTGCAATGAAGGAATCTTTTATAAGAAATTTGAATGGTGAAAAGTTAGAGATAAACATTTGGAATATGTGAAAAAAAGTTTCAAGAGCTTTGGATTTATAGATTGAAAAATAATAGGGCCTAAAGTTAGTGGAATCATTTTTTCTTGAAACTGCCCAAATATAGTTAACAAAGTTTGACTCCCTTCAATATGTGATGTGAGAGCTTTTTTTTTTTTTTTTTGTTTTTTTGACAATTGTACACCATGCATTTTTAGTTACATACGGCCAAATTTCAAAAGTTGATGAAAGTTTTAGCACAAAATTCTCCAAAGATTCTTGAATTGCCTAAGCTGCCCAATTTCTTTTGAGCAACATAACATTTGAATTGGGCATCTAGTTGAGGAAAAAATTACAATATCCACTTGGAAGATATATATTTGCACGTTGTTTAACAATTTTGAGAACATCCAATTAAAATTAACATCATATGAATCTACCTAAGTTCTCAAGTGGCTATTGAGCAACCACTTGGTTCTTTAGGGGTTAAATTGACAAAATACTCTCACAAACGAGCTCACAAATGTAAAATTCAGACGTCCCAAACTATATCTTTTTTCCCAATTTTATGAATATGGTGTTCACTACAATTTTTTCTTCTAGTGTTATAAAGAGCTTGGTGTGAAGCCCAAGGACTTATTGATGCTACCCTAAAATGTGACGGCATTCTTCTTTCTTCATCATACTACTAAAAGCACAGCAATCTCTATAATATCACATCTTGACCTTCGTAATACCACTTTTCTAGTGTTCATGATATCACATGTATAGTCTTTTTGATATTATCACATAGATACAATTTGAAAACTTATTGAAATTTTTACTTTATATTCTACCTAAAACATAAAAATCCTAATAAAATTCTAATGCTGAATGTATAGCATAGAGAGCCCAACCCCTATTAATTCTAAAATTGTAGACTTACAAAATTAGAGGAGAACAATCCCTTATCTCTTCATATTCAGAAATTACATGTTTTAACAAATAAATAGAAGAAGCTTAGTTTGAGGGACTTGGCATGATATTTAAGAGGTTATCTTTTGTTAAAGAGACTGCAAATGTTTGTTTCTCAAACCAACTATTACTAATTAGAATGTATTTAATACTAACATAAAATTTTGGTGGGGTGGGGTGCTGTTTAGATGACAAGGACCGGATCTTATTAACAACCATTTTGAGAACCGTGTATTGCATAGAGATGACAGTAGAAGGGTATGCATTGTCTGAGTCGGGTATCTACCTAACACCACCAATGGGAACCAGAGAAGAATATATGACCTACGTGGAAACATTTCCTGTGATCCCCAGCCCAGAAGCATTTGGGCTGCATTCAAATGCAGACATTACAAAGGATATGAATGGGACCACTTTGATCTTGCTATCTTTGCTGCTTGCATCTGCTGATGCCATTGGTAACTTTCTCTATTCAATATCAAAAGCCTCAAAAATAAAACTTCAACAATAAAAATGGAAATTCCTTAAAAGATGGAATCATTAAAATTTGGTTTAAAAAGAAGAAGAAGTATAATCTTTTTTTCCAAACATTGTGTTTTTTTTTCACTTCTTTAAGCTACTTGTGAAGAAGATTAAATTAATGCAATATTTACAAAACCTAAACTCTATTTAACCCCTAAAGGATGTTGATACATTCAAAAGTGTTGGATGTATTCATACAAGGATCATTTAGTACTTGAAGAAATGACTCTGTGACAGATACCAAAATCCTCCAAAAAATCTTAGATGATTAGTAATATGTTTATGACTTGGCTGAAAATTGGCAGCTCCAATGGGATTCATGTGCTACCCAAATACCCCATCCATATCCAACATAAGAGAGCTTATAAAATATAGCAACATCCTTTAGGGTTAACTTTGTTGTCATACACCACTCACAATATCTTATTGATTGAATCCAAATCAGACACTGAACTTTGTATTTTTATCACCCATATACCAAGAGAATGATAAAGTCCAGCTCTCAGAATTTTAAGTGTGGATTTTTTTTTTAAAATTTTGGCTGATGTGTACAAATTTTGGGCAAGAGCAGGAACTGGAGGGGAAGGGGGCGGAGGTGGGGGTGGAGGCGGAGGAATCAAGGCTGTGGTACTGGGGATGCTTTCAGTGCTGCCACCCAATTTTGACATTGAAGCCACAGAACTCAAGTACCCGGTCCTGTACGAGGAGAGCATGAACACGGTCCTCGCCCAAGAAATGACTCGCTTCAACAAGTTGCTCAATACGTGCGTCACCCTTCACAAACTCACTAATTACGACAACTATCAAGATAAGATAGTAGGAGTTATTGGCAATATCTTAGGGTTCTTAATCCTTAAATGTTTATGGTCTTTTTGAGCTTCTAGGAATTTGCTTTATATTGAACAAAAAGCCAGTATTTTAATTAGCTGTATAGTTTTTTTTTTAATTGTAACTATACAAATTCAAACTAGGTATGTTGGAAATCATATGAGAAAAAACACAACAACACCACTTATGGATTGAAAGATTATAATGTTTAATCATGAGGGTGTTAAAACTGCAAAAATGACTTGAAGTCTTTCAATCCACTTTTCACATGTTGAATCTAAAAATTAGTCACCCAAAAAAAAAAAAAGGTTAAAGGACATAACATAAATAACTCCAATCACTTTAAGTCTTTTCAAAATCTCTTCTACTATATTTTAAAATGATTTTCAGGTGTAAAATTTTCTCCAAGATTTAGTGTATTTGAGGCTTGTTTTCAAGAGTTCTCAACACAACAAAAAGTCAAGATCCTTGCACAAAATCTTGAATAGAAAAATCATATTCAATTATTTTCAAAATTAGGTTTTTGATGCTAAAACTAGATTTTAAAAAGGATAATTCATAAAAATATAAACTACTAAAAATAGCAACTTATTTAGGATTATTGAACTTCAAAGTATTATACACCAAAAATTAAGTGCCTCAGGCATTTAGGGGTTAAAGAACTCTCTAACCTCTACTGCGCAAACGTTGGAAAATGCAACACAAGAATTGTATGAACTACAAGTGGACAAAAATTATATAATTTTTGAATGCATAGGACTTATCGACATTCATTAACTATTGAAAGTTGTAAAATCTTTACTCATGTATCCACCAATTGTATATATACTTAGAATTTGGACTGAAATGGGGTTGTGGTGAAAAATTAAAAAAAACCAGGATTCGAGGCTCCCTTCAGACAATTGAGAAGGCTATCGAAGGCTTGGTGCTCATGTCCGGGGCTCAGGAAGATGCCTTCCGGAGCATTAATGTCAACATGGTATCTGCTAATCCTTCAAATTCTGCCTACCTTATCAACTCTACAATTCATAACAATTAAATATGGGAATTGATATGTGCAAACTCGGGCCGGTTGATATATGCGCATTTGGGGGAGGGGTAAATTTTAGATATTTACCTTGAATTTAAAAAGTTTGAATTCAGATTTGGATTTAGAGGACTCAATTTAGTCTAAAATCATGAAGGAGGTTATAATTGAACAACGTTTAGTGAAATAGCTTAGCTAGGGGATAAATTACTATTTTTACCCTTGTTTGTAAAAAAAAGCTAAGCTTTTCCACTAGGCATTGTTCAATTATAACCTCCTTTAAAGTTCTACACTAAATCAAGGTCTCTAAATCCAAATTTGAATTCAAACTTTCCAAATTTAGCTTGTGGATGGTAAACATCTAAAATCCCCCCCCCCCACCCTTGGTGTGCGTATATTAAACCATGGAAGTGCACATGTTAATTCTAGTAAACATATGATTCTTCAACAATTTTGACTTTGCATAGTTTTGTTGCTTGTGCTTAAATTGTGACATCACCACGCCACATACATTCATTGCTAGATTTATTAGTTTCCATTATAAGAATAATTGTGTCCACAACAATTAAAAAGAGTGTCCAAAGTGATTCATTTCATTTGATTGCTTAGTCATTGTGAACTTAGTTATTTTCTAAATAATGTTCAAAGTTCTTCTATGCAAAAACATTAAATTTATATTTGTGAATATATCACTTATGAATGTTGTTTTTAGATTCTTTTTTTATTAAACCCGTTCAAATTTGACCTTGCAAGTTATGGATTTGGTTGTTTTTGTGAAAAACTTCTCATTTTTAATGGCAATGAAATATTTCAATGCAAGTTGTTTTTCAGTAACTTGCTATGCATTTCACACTTGTTAAAAATTGCGACTAACTTTTATTGAGTTTGCAGTTTTTTTAATTTTTATAAAGTGATGTTTTTTTGATATGCAATGTTGTAAGCTAGAAATCAATTGCAAATTGATCATAATTGACAAATTCATAATGACTTGTGATTTTATTGTGAGCAGCTGCCAGCCATGTGGGCTAAGGTTTCCTATCCGTCTCTAAAGCCCCTTGCTTCATACATGAAGGATTTGTTGGAGCGTATTGATGTAAGCTTACAAAATACCTTTATTGTAATCACAATGGAAGTAGCAATATAGCATTAGAAATGACAAGTGTTCATACGTTTCAAAGTCCTGTCCTCTTCTAGGACCAATCAAAATCATAATTGCATGTTGTTGAATGTGAAAGTGTATTGAATTAATTAACTTCTAAGGAGCTAGAAGGTTCAAAGAGGATTATTAGACATAATGTCAAGTTTTTTTTATGAACCCCTCAATGTTCAAATGTGCACTTTTTGGTTGATTGAGGAACTTGCCTTGACAAAGAGAAGCACTTACTATGATTATTCTTTGAATAGCCAATAAAAAAGTGACATATTGCCTTGAACTTTGGACCTAAAATCAAGGTTTGAATATTGTGAATGTAGAGCCTTGTTAACATGGTCAACCACAAGAGTCATAAGAAATATTATCTCCATAACCACTACACTTTAAGATTTTTGGGCATAACCTCATTAGATGAATTGTGTTCAATCTTACTCAACAAGGGCCACAAAAATTACATTAGTATCCAATAGCAACCCCAATTTTTGAAAAATCATATACATCTTCTTGTATACACAAAATTGGGTGCATGAAGGTTATGGAAAAATAGCATCGTTTGCCACTTCCATGCGACATGTTATTTCACATAACTAGGCTCTACGCTCATGTTACTATTTTCAAAACCTCAACAAAGCCCATCTCTACCCATGTGGCAATCACTTGCTAAAAAAAGAAAAAAGACATGTCACTTCTTACAACATTGAACTAGTTTGTTTTCTCCCTTTCAAACCCTCGGTTGAACATCAAGATTCAATCATTCATGTTATGTCCAATAACAAAAAATACAAAGATGTTTATAACATGCTTACTTCTCTTGAATTCTCTTAGCACGTTAATTTTCACAACAATATTATACTTTCACATTGCCTAGTTTCCATTCACAATCTAGGTTGAAATGATAATGTCAAAATTTTATATAGCATCATTTAATGATATATTTAAACCCTAAACTACAAAGATCTGTTACTTGTAAAATTTGGATCCTAATCTCACATTGCCTTCCTACTTTGATCTCATGTTGCCATTCGTCACTTCACTAACACTAAAATAAATGGAGGAAGTAAAACACAAACATGAACCTTTGTGATACAAATTGATCCTTTGCAATGCAAATATGAATCTTCCAAGTCTTTTGTATGAAAAGCATGAATGTAGCTTGAGACAAGTTGTCTAAGAATTGTTTCCAATGCAATGCAGGTGCTACAAAAGTGGTTTGATATTGGGAGACCAGCAGTGAACTGGGTGAGCGGCTTCTTCTTTGCACAATCCTTCATGACGGCGGCGTTGCAAAACTATGCAAGGCGTCGAAAGTTGGCCATAGACGGCATAGGATTTGAGTTCTACATGCTGGACAGCGAGCCCACAGAGGTGCCTGCAGAAGGCGCCTACATCAAGGGCCTGTTTGTAGAGGGGTGCGCCTGGGACCATGGCAACAAGGTGCTATGCGAGTCCAAGCCCAAGATCCTGCACGTCCATGCCCCTTGCATCAAATTGCAGCCTGCAATGCTTGCAGACATTGTGCCAGGCAAGGTGTACAACTGCCCTGTGTACCGAACAGCCGAGCGGAGGGGCGTGTTGGCCACAACCGGGCACTCCACCAACTTCCTCATGAGCATTCGCATGCCAAGTGTTGATCCTCCCAGTCATTGGACCCGCCGTGGCGTTGCCATGCTCTGCAGCTTGAATGACTAATTAAGTTTAGAGCAACTCCATTCCATTCACGGAAGGATTCTGATTCCTTCATTGGTTTTGTGATTCTCTTTTCATGGGTGGGTGCTTGGATTGGATTGAGGTTGTGAAGTTGTTGCTACGATTGAGATTAGGAGCTTGGATTGAGTATCATTTGAGTTTGTCATGCCTTTGGTGATGCTCATCTTTGTACATGGTGGTGCAAATAAGTGCTTTTTAACAAGTTCTAGTGTATGAGGTAAATATTTGGTACTACTATTTTTTATAATTTTTGTAATTGTAATGATGCAATATCACAAAATGAAAGAAGTTTAGCAGTTGGAGAATGATTTCTGAGGTGGAAATAAATTATATGAGGCAAGCATGATTATAGTCAAATTATTACTTCATTTGAGTGGGATGTCCAAGTACAAAAATTTAGAGAGAAACTTGCACATAGAAAGAGAGTGTATCATAGTCTTGCCTAGAAAGACAATACTTCCACAATGAGAAATGTCCTTATAGAGACTTTGCATTGCATAGAGATACTTGTACATAGAGATACTTCTAAAACAAAGGATGGTTTAGTTTTGCAACTTCAATTATAAATAAAACTAGTGGGACCCGTGCGCCCTATGGGCCCACTTTGGAAAATTTTGATGACAGAACAAATTCAGGAATGAATTTGAAGGAATGACTTAGACTTGTCATGTTTTTGTAAGTTGATTGTTCTTTTTGAGTGCGGATATATCTGATTCATTTGTGCTTTCTTGCTTGTCCAATCATAATTTGTGTGTAGCTTATTTTTAATTGCACTTGCTTGCTTAATCACATCATGGTTGTAATCATAATCCATATGTTGTTTATTTTAATCATGCTTGCTTGCTTAGTTTATTTTAATAGATTATTTTAACCGCGCTTGTTGCTTAAGAGTGGTATGGTGTGACAAGTGAGAGCCCATGGCCCCATGCATGCCTCCCATGGCGCAATTATATTATGGGAAGCTCATGGCTAGATTCATACCCCCTCTTTTTATTATGGAACCCCCTTTTTATCATGGAACCCCCTCTGTTAACATGGAACCCCCTTCATCATGGAACCCCTCTCTTAACTAATACATATGGACAGACACCCAAGTCTATTATATTATAAATAAAATTCTAAAGAATGGTGATCACGGACATACTCCCTCTGTTTCAAAATAAGTGGACACATGCAGACCTCGTGCTTTTTTATTCATTTATTCTAGTTTCATTCATCATATTGTAAAATTTGTTAATGTCCACTTAATACTATAGCAAAAAGTATTTAATATCAACAAAAAGGCTAGACAGCAAAGAGATAAAAAAAATTATTTTCTTCTCTTCATCAACAAACAATACAAATTGTCAAATACTGTCAAGGTTGCACAATTGC
The DNA here is from genome assembly GCA_963920765.1 of Ulota crispa. Classification (NCBI taxonomy): domain Eukaryota; kingdom Viridiplantae; phylum Streptophyta; class Bryopsida; order Orthotrichales; family Orthotrichaceae; genus Ulota; species Ulota crispa. Next base: position 6,661,871 of record OY987245.1, read on the forward strand.
CACTATAAACTTAGCGCTCCAGTGTTAACTAGAGAATCAAAGGACTAACTACATCCACTCTCCGTCATAACTCTCACATACCCTAACATGCATTGCACTCAAGCTCTTACTTATATTGGTGATATTCAATTGGGTTTAGTGTCAGGTAATTCCAATTAAGTTACTCAATGGTAATAATTAACCTGACGGTCAATACAACTAACAATCCTTGCACACATAAGTTATATAGAGTGACATATAATGTGATGAAGGTTGGTGAGTGAAGGGATCTATACATTTTATTATTTAATATTTCACTTTTATGATTGGGTAGCAAACTACACTCTAATATGTACGTATTCTAATCCTAACTTGTTACAAATGTACTATAACACAAAGCCAATTCTACTAACTACAAATTAATCCCCTGTGTGCTCAAAGACAAAAGAGATATAGATATATGAATATTTACATGAGCCTCTTAAGTTGGCAGAAGTTTAATTGATTCCTCTCACAAGTGACAAAAGGAAGTGTTGATAGTCTCCAGAAGTCTCACTTGCAATCATTTGCTCAAGAGGTTTATTAGTCAAGGCAAGGAACTCTTGTTTGATGTTGCACATGTCCAACTCGGCGCGCGTTGTAATGACTCGTATCAAATCGTCATCCTTTGTACCCAAACCTTTTGTTGAATCAATAATCTCCTGCATAAACATCATAAATTGGATTTCCGTTGCACCGTTTGTATGTATGCAATACAAATCTAGATTGTACAAGGTCTAGAATTGAACTTTTCAGATACATATTGGTTCTTTATTAAGAAATCTGCTCATGGGAAATAATAATTGGTTTATATTTCCATTTTCTCTTTGCCTTATGATTAGTTCATTAAAACAACAATTTATTTTGCATACAAAGAGCGTAGTACCGCATAAAAATAAATATTGTTGTCGTATTGTGTCACAATGACACAATATTTGTTAATTTGGGAAAAAACACAATTTTGGGACTTTTAAATTTTATGTTTTTAGAGATTTTTTAGTGATTTAGAATGAATTTTATGATGCTTTCTTCAAGACCTTACGTCCATGATGAAATATCTTGAAGAAAAATAAAAAAACTCACTTTCAATCGCCAAAATACTCACAAATACAAAATCCAGTATCCTCAAAATCCGGTTTGGGAAAGACTTTTTCCCAAATTAACGAATATCGTGATGACTTGCATCCACCACCACAAAGCTTTTAAGGGAATACTTACTCTCAAAGTGGCAAGGTAAGAAGTGGGCAAGACAAACATCCAAAGCTTAGTACGTAATATTCATATTCATGGTACTTATAGTAAAATTGTAGGCATATGAAATAGTGTATCACCCACTAAAAAATAGAATAAACAGTAGTAGTAATGACGTCGTGTGAAAGAGCCTAAACAAATTAAGCCCTTGAGAACTACATTGCTTGGTTAAAAGAGTCGTATCAGTGTCACAAATCTGGCTAAATTTGGTAAAAAATTCTACCAATAATTTCTTTCGGTGTTCCGAAATACGTGAACATGATGGTGTTAGAATTTGGAAGTTTAGTACATTTATCAATATTATTGTTCTTAAGCCTCAATCATAAATTGGGATCAATGGTCGTACCTGGGCAAAGTATTTGGCAGGATTACAAGTACTTTGAACAACAGCCAGAAGTGCATTTTCAAAGCGTCCAGATGTCTCCTTTTGGATCGTCTGTACCATAAGACCAAAGTGTTACATGGCAAACACTTGGTACCTCTAAATCTCTAAAAACTACTCCCTCTGTCCCTCTAAGAAGCTCCAAATCATACACATTTCTTGTACCACTAAAAAGCTCCTTTTGCTAATTTCAAATGCTAAAAAAGCGTTTGCCCTGTTCAATGATCTCATGGGGGCAAGTTAAGCAATTAGAGAGCATTTCTCTCCATAGAAGCTTGGCCTTGTCCATATGAGGTACCAATGTTGCTACTAATCTTTAAATCTTCAATAACGGGAAGCTAGTAGCATGCAAAATATGGTACTTTTTGCATGGAATTTGGGTTGCCAAAACAACAACATCAAAACTGGAAATTTTGCATACATTTGATAAATGATATATTGATTCTAGAATGCATGTGTCACTAGCACAAAGCCTAAAAACACAATTAATCTTTCCCAAGGAAGCTTTTTAGATTTTTTTTTTAAGAGGGACAGAGGAAGTACCTCCAATTTTAAATGAATTAACCTACTTTTTTAGGTGATTTTTGTGCTGAATCTACAGCAAAGGCACAGAGGTAGAAAAATATGAAATACTGCAACCACCAACCTTTTCAAAATCTCCGCGGAAGTTTTGTCGGTAGTAATGCAAGGTCATGTTCAGCTGCGCTGGGCTGCGTGTGGTAAGAATGTGGATGATGATGTCCTCGTTTGTGCCCAGTCGAGCTTCGCCAGCTCGGTATAAAGCCTCAGCATCTGCAAGAGCCAAGTTGGGGTCCATAGCAGGAGTCTCCGAGCGAATTCCTCGCGTCAGTGCTAACAGGAGCTGCAGAGATCATTATCAATATATCAACATGATGTGTTGAGATCACACACAAAAACAGCTTTCTAAAACCCTAAACCTCACCACCATTTTGCTAAACGGGCAAGTCTAATAGGATTGGGCAAATTAGGGTTTTGAGTACAAAAATACGCCTACAACTTATCAACATGCTTGAAGGTCTTAGAATTTAGGGGAAATTTCATGGATACCCTGAAGTTTGTCATTTATACATAAAGACCTTTGGTATTTCAGAAATTACACACATACCCTTGGTCCATAATTTTCAGGCATTTGCTTTGTTATGCACGCTGCGCCTTTCATGACCAATGTTAAAACAAGGAGTGCAATAGTAGGGAAAAGAAACAGCGAGCACACAAGGGAGAAAGTAGTGGGCATGTACAATATAACAAATGTCTGAAAATTATGGACCAAGGGTATTTGTGCAATTTCTGAAAAACCAGGAACATTTATACAAATATGGCAAACTTCAGGGGTATGCATAAAATTTTCCCCAGAATTTACTCTCATCTTCTTAGAGAACTTGACATTAAAGTGAGCGGTAGGCTAGAGTTTTTAATTATTAAATTTGAAGCGCATGTAGAATGAGGTAATAACTAATAAGGCATGAACTTTTTAACATTTTTTTACAACTATTCAACAAATTGCTCTGCTTAGACATTACAAATAACGAATTTGGTTGTGTTTTTTAAAACTTGTGACGACATTCACCTTTTTGTAATCTCCCGAAGTATCACCATCTATTTGCCGCTCCAGTGGCTGTTGATACAAGGAATGATAGGCTTGTTTGATCTCGTAGATTTGTGAAGGAGTTCGGGTGCAGATGATGCCGATCAATGCTCGGTCTTTGGTGCCCACTCCCTGCGTTGCCTCGTATATCAAAATTGCATCCCTTTGCGCTGGGCCCATCATCCACAACCGCATCGCTGTCTACAGAATGCAACAAAACATGGTCACATTTTGAGTTCAAAATGACCAAAACGGTGACACTCGAACACCAAAACAGCTACATTTACAATATACTGGTTGTAGTTGTGAGGTTGCATGTAGAACTTGAAATTATGCCATTTCAGTAGATATTGCAGCCAATGCGACATCAATAGCAAACCCCCTTTTTCTCAAGAAGATTCAATTGCTTAACATCTTATTCTGACCCCATTACGTCAAGAATGGGTCCTCAAATGGACCTTGAGTTTTCCCCCTCAATTAGTCACTTCAAAACCAGGTGAAGAAGAGATTCAGTCTCTTATTAGGTAAATTGGGAAAAACAGGGGTCGCATTTTGTACTTCACCTTAAACCCAAAAAGTTACCTTAAATTAGATACAAATGTATCAGCCACTAAGATTTTTTCCCTCTCAAATTCCTCCTCTCAGGTGAGAGCATGTGTACCAAAAAAAAATGCTAGAGCTCGGATTAAGGTGATCACCTTAATCTTTCATAAATCCCAAAATGTACTGTTTTTCCCAATTTACCTAATATTTACCTAATATGGTGTTGACTGCTATTGTCATTTTGTGTCCACAAGCTTGGTCAGACGATGGAAATAGCATTTTCAAAGCAATTTAATAGCTTCTTTTTAGCAAAGTAATAAGTAGTGACTTTGCTACAGAACAGGATGAATCGCCATCTGGTGGCCTTGTTCTTCCCCGTTATCAAAAGGTAAGAAACGACAACTTCCACATGTCAGTGAGAGTTGGAATAAACCATTTCAAAAGTTTCAAAGAAAGATTGAAATGCATCAACAGAAAGAAGAAATCCACCCATAACTTGCATGTTTCTGGAAGTTCTTTACTACTGATTTTTAAAGGGGAAATTCTAGTTTTGGCTCCGAACCTCCAGTTTGCCTTTAAGCTCAGATTTGAGGCGTTTGTGAATGCTCTCTCCATATTGCGCGTTGTATGCCTCCGCAATTGCAAGGCGCTGTAATTGCGTTCTGTGCGCCAGGATTTGAATGACTTTCTTCTCGTCACAGCCGAAACCTGCCAAGATTGCAACTCTCATGACCTTTTAAAAATTCAGAATTTTTTTATAGGAGGATTCAGGCACTGATCCCTGGTTTAAGAGAAATCCCATGTTTTTCCAAAAGGGTGATCAACTTTACTCGCTTCTCAACAAAACATTTCTTAGAAATAATAAACAGCAGTTGCAAAAGAGACTGGGGAATGCTATACCGTGAGAGGGGATTTGTGAGTCATGAGACGTGAGCTTGGATTTTTTTTGTCAAAATACTAAACTCCACTTATAACCATGTACCGCAGCCTACATATTGTTTTTGTTCACCCCTATTTTACGTAGTTTTACGTTTCTGAACCTAAGCATTTTATACAACAAGACTAGCATTTTAGAATCTTGTATCACTAGCATTTAATCCTTACTCAATCCTAATCAAGCATACCAGATTATGAGTTTCACAAAACAAAAACCCTATTTTTGGTGAACTATTTTATATAATATTCGTGGTTTTACATGATAAATGATTAAAAATGAAATTGGTGATGAAATTTTGAGATTTGATTGCATGGATGTGTAGGAAACATCCATATGCACATCTTTTCTTCTAACAAGCATCGCCAAAAACTTTTAAAATTTCTTTTATGCAAATTTTAATGTTGAAGAGATCATGACCAAATCTTATAAATTAGATATCTATATTTTTTTAAACTAGATTTTGGCAAAATAACCATATCATTATGCTCAAAGATTCAAACCTAATTATATTACAGAAGTCAAATAGCAAAATCTGATTACCATATAGAAACTTCTAATTTATAAGATTTGGTCAAAATCACTTCAACATTAAATTCTACATAGAAGAAATTTTAAAAGTTTTGGAGATGCTTGTTAGAAGGAAAGATGTGCATATGGATGTTTCCTACACATCCATGCAATCAAATCTCAAAATTTCATCACCAATTTTTTTTAATCATTTATCATGTAAAACCATGAATATTATATAAAATAGTTCACCAAAAATAGGGTTTTTGTTTTGTGAAACTCAAAAACTGGTATGCTTGATTAGGATTGAGTAAAAATTAAATGCTAGTGATACATTTTCTAAAATGCTAATCTTGCTGTATAAAATGCCTAGGTTCAGAAACATAAAACAACGTAAAATAGGGTGAATGAAAACAATATGTAGATTGTGGTAAATAAGATCTTAAAATTGAACATTTCAAACTTTTGTTGAAAAAATTTGTTTTATTAATTTTTCCATTAATAATTTTGAGTTCAAAATTGATTCCAGCTCACAAAATCTTGGCTCACTGTTCTGGCTCACCATTTTACGTTCACAAAATAGCATCGTCCAAGAAATCAAACTAGTTGAAGATGATGGTGAATACCTTTGAATGCACGATGAAGGATATAAACGTCTTCAGGCATGCTGAGATACGACGGCACTGTTACTGTCGACATTGCCTCCTCTGAAAAGGATTCCAGAAACTGCCTCTCAAACTTAGTCTCGTCTGAAAACAAACAAACAAACAAACAAATTAATAAAGAAAATTTAACACGCAGCTTTACTCGAAAGCCACGTCTAATTTCGCAAAGCCCATAAGTGTATAAATGGTTCAAAACTGATTAGGTGTCGGTACTATATTTTTGAGCTCAAACTACTCAAACATGTACAACAGCGAAAAACTAGTAGAGAGTATTTGAGAAGAATGGTACTTCCACATAATACCGACAATAACAGCAACCGACAGGAACAGAATTTCGAAGTTTTCCTCTTGAGTAATGAGCTTTAACAAAAGTGATGGAGAATTAAGGTGGAGAAATAGACAAGATTGGGATACCCACCTCGCAAAACGGAAAATTCAAAGGCTCGTGAAGGAGGAGTCGGTTGTAGTAAAAGTACTGGAAAACAGGGAAACTCGAAGCCAATGTTTGTTTCTAATCCCACAACGAAGATCGACAATTCTACAATCAAAACAATTGCAAGACAATTGCAGGACAATTTGCATGGGGCTTCTGTTTGGGGTTTCGTACAATCTAGGCTCCTCCAAGGGTACTAGAATTGTTGAGTACGGCACCCGTTCTGTGCACACACATACAGTCGTCGTCCGAGTCTGAGAGAATTAGTAAGAGTTTGAAAGAAAATCAGGTCGGCTCTAACGCAAACACTGCAGCAGATTTTTTCTTTTCATCCAATTTGAAGTTTTTTTGGACGTCTGGACGATGGACGCTTGTCGAGTGTCGACGTTCTGTGCCGTCCGTTGTTTAGACTTGTCCCCAGTCGTACACCCTGAGTTTGACTTAGTCTGCACTTGCCACAACAATTTTTAATGTTTCCGTAGTTTTATTTTTCCTTTTTTTGTTAAAAAAACCTTAATAATTGTTATCGTTTTTTCTCACTCAAAAATCTTGTAAACCGAATTAAAAACAGATTAGACAAAATTAAAATTAACTATAAAAAAAATAGTCTTGTGGCGTGACCAAAGAGCTCTCTGTTTCAGTGAAAACGTTTTGTGCTAATTATTGCTTTAAATCACAATTGGTGTGGCTAATTGTTCTATAATATTTTTTGAAAAAATGTAAAATATTCAGCCAACTTTTATACAAGGGTTTGGGAGTAGGAGTCTGGTTTTTAGGGTTCCACTTGATGTCGCGTCATCCTATTAGTGCAATATTCTAATTTTTCACAAAATCATCATGAGATTTAATTTTGAAAGCATCCAATTTTACATTTGTACAAAAATGTAGACAATTTTGCAACTCAACCATTTTTTGGTTAGAAAAGAAGCTAAGCGTCACCTGACACTGGCAGGGCTAATCAATAAAAAAAACAAATGGTTGTGGGTGATTGAGTGATGGTTATGGGTGATTAAGTGATGGTTGTGGGTGACTAGCATGAGGTTTTGAGTACCCATCTCACTACTTAAGAACCAACAAGTCTTGTGATTAGCATCTCTTACACATGGTTCCTACAATTTCAGTGATTTTGGACTTTGAAAAATCTTTGTGAACAAATGCTTGCAGTTGGAACCTTGAAATTGATGCCAATATTTTTGGTTTCCATTTCCTAACATACGGTATTTTTTTCAAAGGTAGTCAATTATTTTACCTACTCCAAAACCCTTATTTCCATGCTTATGGGTGCGCCTACCTTAAAGTGAAGACGACGAGTTGTAAAGTGGCAACTGGTGAGCAAACTCATAGTGCAAGAGTGGGGGCATTGAGAGCATCCGCACCCTTGCCCGCAGCATGTGATTGGTAAGTGTTTCCATGTACTTTTGGAGAGCTCTCAAACTTTTTGTCTCCCACGCTTGCTCTTCAAGCATGCTTCACAAATAGTCAATTGACCAATCATCAAGTGGAGTAGAGGATAGGGCTCAGTGGCTCACTAAACGGAGAATGAAAAGTGATTTCAAGGTCCATTGTTTGACACTCTCAATTTGAGTGTCAAGACTCAAGAGAACATTTTTAGGGGCACTCAACATTTATCATCCAATTATTAGGGGGTTTCAAACATAAAATGTGGCCTTTGAACTTCTCAACTCACAAGATCTCTCTGCTCACTAGTGAATTGTTTTTGTTCCCTCACACGCGCAAAGTTTGAGACACTCGTGAGTTTGCAGAAGTTTCTGCAAAAGAAGTTTTGGGGTTTGAGGAAGCAAGTGAATGAGCCCTATGAAGGCACGAAAGTGAGTTTCTAAAGTTCACTCCTCACGTGAATCACGTTAGGAGTGGAGTCCAGAGGTGAGTCACCTTGCGGTTCACTAGTGAATTCACAGAGGTGAATTGTGATGTGAGTCACCTGAAAAAGTTTAAATTTGAAGCCCCCTATTGCGTGCGCAAGTCCTGCGCATGTGTGGGTGTGGATGCTATGACTAAACGTCACTTGTGACTGCAGCACGCGCACATTACGTTTTTGGCTTAAAAAAGTTAACCCCTGAGTGCCCCAAAACCTCAAAATAGGGTGCTTAGAAATGAAAAAGTTCTTGTTTGACTTGTTATAATGTTTTTATTAGTACGGTCAAACCATCTATCCTTTTCCTTGTACTTTGGAGCTTGTCTCACCTACCATTCAATATGGTTAGATTTTGTGGATCTTGTTTGTGATAACAATTTGGTTGGATTGAGTGTGAGTGAGTCTAGATTTTGATGAATATGAGCTGGGCGCTCTGGGGTTAAACCACAGTCAAAGCCCTAAACCTGCTCTGCTATATTCGTCTTCATGTACCCAACCCTAAACCTAATTCTAGTTCCCTGTATTACCCAGACTTGATGTTTGCCTGGATTTCTCCATGGCGTTTCTTCACAGCTGCTGAATCAAGATTGTGTGGCCTCTCCGGCTGCTGCATTCTAGGTGTAGCCAATAACCAGCTGTGCCAAAATTTATGCCTCTGTGCAAATCAGGTTTGATTATGCTGATTGAAGCTCCAGATGTGTTGTATTACGAGGTTTATATCGTAGACCATTGGCAGATTTCTTCTGTATCCCCGGAATATGGGTTGTATTAATGTGAGATTTACAGGATTCGGGCCTTGTTGCACGATGCATTGGACACGCCAGAAGTTCAGGGTTTTAGGGTTTAGGGGTTTAAGGTTTTTGGGTGTACAGAAAACCCTATACTTGATGTGGCCTGGGATAATCCATTATATTTGCATGCTCGTATGGCGTCTGTGGTTACCAAAAGTGACTGATAAATTGGACGTTGAAGCTGCAGCTGAACATTTTCCACTGTTTTTATTTTTTGTTCAACCCTAGACAGATTCTAGCCCTGGTTTTGTTGTTTATCAGTTTTTTCCGTCTATTCTAGGAATTTGTTTTAGGAAGAAGCCATGTTTTCACATAGTTTATGGGATGCAGAAGAGTCATGCAATTTGGAGTGATGGAATCACAGGTTTACACAAGTATGCGGAGGTGATAACGAGGCTCTTGTCAATGCTGGTGCGAGCACTCCTGCTCACAACAGGTACGCCTTCAATGTGAAGAAATTGTGTACCATTTTGCAATATTCCTCCGCTGTTTGGCTTTGAGTTTAGTTAAAGCATCCACCACTTCATAGCATAAGTGAGAGTTCCGTGTTCTTCATATAGTTTAGTGTTCAAGAGCTGTTTTTGCAGTAGGGATAGTCACACCTTCACCCAATGGCGTTGTGGCACTCTCTCCTTGATTTAAGGAGGGCTCGTTTTTTGAAGATTAAGAAGTTTTTTCTGCATATCCAATCCAGAGGAGCAGAATGGGCATGAAAAGATTTAGCACATGAAGTTTTTACCCATGTGTGTCTCTTATCTTGTTCTTCTTGCTTTCACCCTCCTTGTAGTTGCAGACCGTGATTTACTGTGTGACTGCAACTTGCTTTCTCATCACATCACCATTTTCTAAGAAAACTCATTCTCCGTTGCCCACAAAAGGGAGTCACACGTTCTTCAAGGAGAAGTGCTCTCTTTGGCTCCTATTTCCACTCCACAACTTCTCATTCATCACAGACGTTTCAGTCTCACAAGTTTCAATCTCATAGAAGGTGTGACTTCACAGACGTTTCGGTCTCACAAGTTTCAATCTCATAGAAGGTGTGACTACCCCTAATGTAAATGAAGAAAAAGCTTGTAGGTAATATATGATTTTGAAGTTTTACATTAGGTTGTTTTGATCTCGTTTGTTTTAAAGAAAACAGCAGTGTAAAGAAGCTTTTGGTGGGTTATGTATGGGAGTTTCTAAAGTACTGAGAGATATGGAACAGAACCATTATCAAGGAATATTGCTATTTTTTTTTTTTGAGAAAAAGCTTGTTTGAAAGGGAAACTTTAAGCAGTTCACATTCTGCAGTTGAAATTTGAAACCTTGTTTTTAGCCTGAAATTCTGTGTATGAGTTATATGCTGAAATATCTTAAACATTTTTTCTTGTTAGTAGAGCTGAAATTTTGCACTTGTCAATTTTGACTCTGACATTTTCTTTTTCAAAATGCTCTATAATCGAGTTCTATGTGAAGCAATAATCCATAGCAAATAGCAACCTATGATCCTATCCCTAACCCACATTTGGATTTGAAATTGTTTACGCATTAGGCTCTTAAATAGGCATGTGGATGGGCATAGCAAAGTTTTAGAGGTACATAATGGATTAATTCCAGTGCATGGAAGTGTATGGCAGGCATAACTTAAGTAGGCATGATTTAAGTAAGGAAAAAGCTTGTGTTTGAAAGAGTTTGTGTTGAGTGAGAATTTGACCAAATCTGATACTTGAATGTGACTTGCATCAAAGATCACCATTTCTATATAACCTACTGTAACTGGGAGGAAAAGTTAAAGTTTAGTTTCAAATGGGGCTTGTACTATACTGTTGGAAAAATATTGTGAATTTTTTTCATCAAAAAATCACACATCCAATCGGAGAAGAAAAAATCTCCACAATGCAGAAGTCGATGAAAGAAATGATGGCAACACATTTGAGATTTACCTGATGTTAAGGCAGTCCTACTCCTTCACTTATTCCCTTCCTCTCACTCGCATTAAAATGCTTGACATAACTTTTACTTGCAACAATAGGAATGCTCCTTTACCAACTCCAATAAACGTCTGTCTTGCCCCTTACACTTGAAATGCTGCTTTGTATGCTGTTGTGCAGGCAGCAAAACCACGCTGGGGACGATGAAGTGAAAGTTGAAGTCTTGAAACGGTTCCTTGAATTAATTACAAAGGTTAGTGTTGTAGTGTTATTTTGTTAACTGCCAGTATTGAGCCGTTTACAGACACTCACACATAAATCCTTGTTCGTGAAGAACTTATGCTCCAGCAAGCGAGTTCTCCAAATTCCAGTATTTGCTGGTACTTTAACCCCTGAAGGGCCCTTGGACTCTGGCGCTACGGTACCAAATACGGTTGCAACCAATATTCAGAAGTTTAAATCAGCTGGAAATTAAGTATTACAACCATACATATTAAAGAATTATATGATGGTGGATGCACAAAAAAATTGGAAAGTCCTTAGAGCAAGTCAAATACATCTGTACATACGGCCATACATATGGCCGCAAAGGACTTTTGTGACATTCTGGGGTTAAGTCAATGTTTTCTTATTATCTAGGTTTCGGAATTGTTGACACACGTGTACAATTTAAACAGAACCCCAGTTGCAGACTCTTCTCAGAATTCTGCAGTTTAGACCTGCTTCTTGTGGACGACTTTGTGAGGATACTACACAAGAACTTGGGGTCATTTTGCAAACAAGTAAGTTAAGGGGAGAGTCTAGTTCTTTGCAATGTTGCGAAGAGTGCATGTTTTATCTTTGACCATGTTCCTTTGTAAGAAGTCTTCGGTGGGGTACACTTCGAGAGTTTCTGATTTTACATTTTCATTGCTTATTGCAGAAAATGTGTCAGTTTTTTCAGCATTTATGTTGGATTTTGTTTCTCAGTACTAACATACACTAAATATTGCATTCAGGTTGCCCCACAATAATTTCTTGACATTTTACACTGTATAAATACACTAATTTTCATCAATAATCACTGCAATAAATCAATCTTAAAGGGCTTGGTAGGTAGTTCAAAATATGTCCCCTCTCTTGAAAAGCCTTCCACAGGTAGTACAAGAATGGATATGAGGTGGTTTTTTTGAATGGACCCTCTTTAGTCATAGAAGAAAATGTGTTTTCTATTGCAAAAGCCAATCATACTCCTTGATTTCACCTCATCTCTTTACAAGTTGCAAGAAAACAATTTATGGGAGACTTAGTATCACAAATACTTGCCTATTACAAAAACTTTGAAAATTCATCAACTATTCAATAATGCTTCAAAAAATATGAAAAAAATTGTGTTACATTTGGCATCCATTTCTTTTTGTTTGGAAATAGACAAAAAATCTTGCCTCCAAATGCCTGTGAAAAGGTAGATCAACTCTCAAAGAGGCGCTTTTTGAGATACCTACTTAGTGGCATTTAGGTTGTAAACCATGTGAAATCTTAATATCAAGAGAATTGCATGTGCCTCCAAGTGGCCAAGTGATGTGTCATGTTGTAACTTTTCATGATAAGACAACCTAAATGCAATATCTAGTGTAGTGATGTTGTACGTACATGACGGTTGAACTACAGGGTGGTGAAAGATTCTATTTGCGTCCTCTCCATGCGTTTAACACTTTTAGGTAGAATTTTCTTCTTGGGAAATGTTATGAATAGACCTTTGGAAACAAGGCCTAACTGAATTTTGGTACGATCAAAGTTTTTGTCACCATGTATGAATTCTAAATGCAATCATTCAAAGTGGGAGGTGCATGACTTTCGAAATCAATAGAAAACACCATGTTCATTCAAAGATCATTGGTGGTCATAGACATTTATCCACCCACCTGCTAAATTAAAGGCGAACCAAGGTTATGAAAAATAGATGAGGGGCTGTGGATTCAGTCAATAGGAGACGGAGTCAACTTCATAACGGTCATGGTATTACTTACACAAAATCAACTATTACTATGGGGTTTCAAAACTCGGTGGGGTTCATAGCTTAGTAGATTTTATCAAGCAAAATTTGTCTTTTCCTCCAACTCCTTTTGGGAGGGAAAGATCTTGATTTTTGTCATGGCGGTTTCTGGGTTGGCTTGTTGCCATCTTCCATATCTTCTCATGCAAGAAAGCCCCATGTTTACACTTTTCTGCACCTGGTTCAATGTGCAAAACTTTTTGGTTTTTCTTCCTAGAGAAAATTTTCTTTCTCCCTCAAGGTTCGAGAAACCACTTTTTGACTGAGAAGGGGTTTGATAGTATTTCTGGTTTGATAATATCTCTAGATTCAACGTCCACCTAGCCTTACCTCTGGAACGGCTGTAGCAAAAAAGGAGGGTAGTTGTGAAATCATTAAGAGTTTCTGGATCAAATTTGTGAAGCGAATTTGTGATCAGACCTTTCTAGGTGGTTCTCTCGGGAGCATCAAAAGCCCCGTAGATTTGGAAATCTGCTAGTTTGGTTGTGCATTGGTAGAAGCTTGTGTCAAGGATTTTTCAGGCAGGGTTAGTCCTGGATAATCGCTATTGATGCTCAGTAAATTCATGGAGAATATAGGTGATTAAAACTGGGGAAAATTTGATGGACTTCCCTGCATTTTGAAATTTTGATGAGTGTCCTTGATGTTTTGAAAATTGTGGGAGTATTCTTGTAGAGGTTCTTTAGAGGGGATAATAACCCGTACTCAAATTTGCCACAAAACAAGTTGCATGTGTGTGTAGCAATGTTGTAATGCATGCCTACAAAAGCAGCCTAGGCTTCAATGTTTGCAACTTACATAAGGGGTGTTATTCGCTTGCTTGCACAAAGGACACAACTTCAAGAGCGTAATGCATGCATGCCAACACTCTTTGACATCAAACAAATTTGACAACATTATGGTCAAAAATGTGACTGCCAGAATTGCAAGAGTGCAAGCATGTCATTCGTCAGGCTCTTTACAATGCTTATATTCTCAAGAATATCTCCACAATATCCAAATCAAAGGTATCTATCAAAATATCACAAAATATAGGAGCATCTATCCTGTCTTCCCATAAAACTTTATGTGCTTGAACCTTTGTACAAGTCAGCTCTTTCTGTAGGCCAGATCTTGAAGTAAATGTTTTACTCTCGATTTGAAGACTGGTAAACTTCGGCATTCAGTTAGGCAGTTTTACATACGTACATATTCGATTGTAATATTAGAGAGGTGGAGCACTTTTTGGTCAGAGTCAAAAATGTTGAGACCAAACTAGTATTATGATAATGTTCGAATTGTTTATACAGATTGTCAAAGTGCGAGGTTGTAAACTACCATTCCGTTTCCACTTAAAGATGAGTGGTCAACTGGTCATAAACATCGAGCTAAGTCATGCTTCCACCTCTAAATCTAAAAACAAGACCATGAGCGGTTGAGTTATTGTAGCAAATGCGTGTATGTCTATTCAGTTATTCACACATCACCTCAAGACAAACTAGTTTTTGCCCTTGTGGCAAACTGTGCTTGTCAAAGAAGAGCCCCGAAATGATCGATAATGGTAGATGTTCCTTAATTTTGTGCATAGTACCAAAGAGCTGGAACATTAGAGTTGTTTCTTGTGTGTGAGTACTTTGAGGTCCTAAGACAATTAAACGACTCAAACTTACCTGCATTATGTTAAGCTACGACTTAACCAACAATCCACAACTCATACCTCTCTCTCTCACACAATACGTCTTTATTTTCCGGGATACTCGTCGTAAATTAGTAATCAGGCCGGCCTGCTTGGCCAGGACCTACCCAGTCCCTGAAAACAGATCATGAATGGAAGTGATGAAAGCAGGCAGGCGTGGGGGGCGTTACGGTCTGCAAGTAAGATTGCTCTCGAGAAGATCTACCTCTACTGGCGCAACCCCTCCAGCAAGCATTCCAGCAGCGCTGTTAGATTTTATTCCAGCCCAGTCCTAGCTCTCCTGGTCAGCTCCTGGTCGGTCATCCCCAGACTTCGACAGTTCGACCAGGACCCGGATCTTTGCTGTTGCTACAGAAACAGCGAGTACCAGGGGGTAATAATGTGCCTTTTGAGAGTCTTTTGGCAGTCGTTTGTAGCAGGTAAATGGCACATTCATTTGGGAGCAAGCAAGAGACAAGGGCATCAAAGCAGCGAATCACCGGGGCAGTGTGTGTAACGCTTGCTCGATCGGAGTCTCGGGGGAAGATCTAGGGGGCGGGGACTGGAATCACTGGATCTGTCAGTGAGTGAGAGGCTACGTAGCCCGGCCGTAATTTTAACCTTTTGGGATCCGTCGTTTCATGCACCGAGATCCGGATTGTTTTGTTTGGTTTGGAGCAGATGCATGCCAGCGAGCTGCTGTGTATGTGTCTGTCTGTGTGTCTGTCTGTGGGACAGCGTTCCCCGGGCGGCGTTCATGCATGAAATTCCTGCACGATGCCTTGCACATAGATTTGGTCGCTTGCATGCGACGTTGCGAACACACGACGGGGTTCCTCGCAGTCCCAGAACGCCCTTTCAGGCCTTTTATTAGAGGCGCTCCTCCTCGGACACGCCCCGCCTGCCTGGCTGCCAGCCAGTGGCACCTCACCACCCCCACCCACCGCCCGTGCTATATTATGCTATGCTATGCTACTTCTTCTTTGCATTTCTCGCTCTCCGCTCCTAAATCCCAGTTCTCCTGCTCCCGAGGCCGGATCCCAACTTCTGTTTAACCCTTGAACGACGAGGAGGACGGAATTTGTCCGCTGTATACCCAATAATAAATGCTGTTGAGGATAGCCAAAATAATCATCTGATTCATTTGAAGTGATCATGGAGAAATGGATTATCATGGAAAGGCAAGAAAAAAAACCTCATACATATATTCATACCTTTTAACTTTTAAGTAACTCAAATTGTGAGAAGATTGAGAGACATGGCGTTAGGTCGCATCACATGCTTTTTTTGCAATTTTCATGAGGTCAACATGCATTGTTGGCTTTTGCAACTTTTGGAAATAGTAATATAATGGGTGGGCAATTGCCACACCGTTGTATAACAATGTAGAGCTACTGTAAAAGGGTAATCACATTGACTAGCTTAGCGTTTCAAGGTTAATCCTATAGTTGATATTTTGTACCAACAAGAAGTTTTAATTTGGGATCTTAAATAGCTCATTCTATATTCCAACTTTTTTGTTAATTTCAAATGTAAGGTAGCAACACCCATAACCGTCAGTGTACCCATGACCATCACCTTTAAAATCTTAGAAAATCTATGGAAACTTCCACAAAAGTCTGCAAAAAATTGCGTTCCATTTAACAAACCCATATGAAGTTGATTGTGTTGAGTTCTCCCTTTCCAAAGCAAAATTCCATGTTCCAATGCAAAATTTGAGTTCTCCCTTTCCAACTCAAAATTCCACATTCCAATGCAAATTTTGCATTGGAACGTGGAATTTTGCTTTGGAAAGGGAGAACTCAACACAATCAACTTCGTATGGTTTTGTTAAGTGGAACGCAATTTTTTGGAGTTTTCTTCTTGTGAAGCAAATAGATGTAATTACAAGGATGTACAACATGTAAACATGAAACCTTAATATTGATATTAGGTGCAATTACAGTCAGCTCTTTAAAAATTCACAACTTATTCTCACAATATCCAAATAATACATTCAAAAGTGTAGCCTCGTCATTTTTCTTTTGCTAACAAGATCCTACAATTTGCTAAATGTTTATTAATAATTATCATGTTCAAATCCCTTAGTTTGACGGTTATGGATGTTGCTACCTTAATAGAGGTGTGGATTTTGGATCCATTCCAAACACACAAAAAATACCTTGTGTAGTTGTATTGTACTAGCAGCAAAGGATCTTTCACACATTTGAGGGTTAGTTCATCCTCATGTTGTATTATTTTGGTTTTACGTCCCAAATTTGCCAAAACTTGAGGGCTTTTGAAAAAGAAATGTTGCTTTTGTAGGGAAACTTGATCATGTATGTTCATGATTGTGTGTAGACCCTAGATTTTTTCCATGGACATTTGACAAGATCGTGAAATTCAAAGGTGGGACTTTTTATTTATTTGTTTGGGCTCTGTTAAAAGGGAAACTAAATTTGGAGGCTTGTAAATTGGGAATGTGTTCTTGTTTGAATGTTTAGTGTTAGGATACTTTTCTGTCAGTGTGTTGACAGTTTGTGTGAAAAAAAGTGAGATCAGCTGAATTCTTTTATTATTATATCATAAAAAGATTGATTTACGATGTGGTTCAAATTCCATTGTTGAAGGGAGGGTTTTGAAAGATGCCCACTTGTTCATCCATATTTTGCTAGGCGTTTGCTTCCTTGATCTTTCTCAAAGCTTAGGTATTGCACAACCACCAATTAATTGGCCCTATTTTTGAATTTGTTGTTTGTTCCACAGTCCTATGATTAAAAACTATAGTCCTCTTGGAGTACAGGCAGTTTATTATCATTGGGCCTTAATTCAAATATTAATTAAAAGATTCTACAATACACTAAAGTCATGATTATGGTATCATCTAAAAGATAATCAAATCAAGATTTTGCATTGATTTCCAAATTTCTAAATGAGTGAAGTATGAGTTGGTTATCAAAATTTCAATGAGGTAAGGTCAAGGTTTTGCTCAAATTTGAAATTGCCTTAAAATCACTTCCTTATCATTTCCTTATCACTTCCTTATCCTTTACTTATCACTTCCTTATCACTTACTTATCACTTCCTTATCACTTACTTATCACTTCCTTATCACTTACTTATCACTTCCTTAGAGGTTTTCATTGTCATACATGATCATATTTTATCATTTTCATCTTTGAACTTCTTCTTCCTTTCCTTAACCTCATAGCTCATCTATAAGTGCTAACATAGTTGACAAATTTCAAATGTTTTGATATTTTGCAACTGATATTGATATAGCTAAGGCCTTGGGGCTATAAATTGTATATTTAACTAAGGTCTTCATAGCTTATATGCTATATCTTTTGCAAATTTTGATCAAATGTAACAATAATTATACTACTAGTAAAGGTTTTTAAGGCCTTTCTTGCAGTACTTATAAAGTTGGAATTGAAACTAAACCCTAAAAGATATGAAATTTTCAAGATAAAGAAGTAACAATAGGGGCAGAGTGATAATACTGTAAATTACATGTATGGCTTTTGAACCACAACTTGGTTTACTCTAAAAATTCCAATGCTTGAAACTTGTAATGGAACACATACGTCATTCAAATTTTATAAGAATCTAACAAAGATTGCACCTGCTAGAACTTGTGTAAACGTAGAAAATTACACAGTTTGAGTTTCAACCTTTACTCCATAGAGGTTTATGAAGTGTAATAAAAAATGGTCATGGTAAAAAAAATACTCATAAAACATTTAATGGCAACTGGTTCTTAAACTCAGTTTCATTTTTTTCCTGTATTTATTGAAGTAAGGTTTTACTTTCTTGTAGCCATTTTATTTTTAAATGTTGCCTTGCAGACTTTAGTAAGGGAATTGAGACTTGAGATACAGTGTGGATTGTGCATTGGTCTTGTTTGGATCTCTCACTAGAAAAAGCAACCTTGTTAGGTCCTATTATTGATTTTGTTTTGATTTTTTTCATCTAAAATCTTTATGAACTAGGTTGCTTTAAAATTCATTGCGGTATCACTTAATAACAAAGTTCTTTATCAGTGAGAAATTCAAGACTGATGTTTGAATATTTACTGCAAAAAGTTCCAAAAGCTCAAATTTCAAATTCTTACCCGTATTTATGTTGAGCGTTACAAAAAAGTATCAAGTTATTTTCTATAGTTTAGAGCAAATTCTTGTGTACAAACTAGCTCATTACTTTTCAAGTACTACATTTACTTGTTGTAGAAGAAGCTTTGCATGTGCAACAAAAAATAAAATGTCATTATTAGCATTCATATCATGAAATTATGCCCAATGAAAATTGACCTTGCAAGGCTTGATGCATAGTGAGGTAGGAGGTTCTAAAAGTATTTGGGTTCTAATTTTTAAAAGCATTTGGATTTAGGAACCTCTTACATTTTGCAAAAATATGTACATTTGTCATTGATGAGTTAGGTAGGATATGCTAATCCTACCTAACTCATCAATGACAATTGTACATATTTTTTGCAAACTGTAAGAGGTTCCTAAAGCCAAACTCTTTTAGAACCTAAATGCTTTTAGAACCTCCTACCTTAGAGATCAATAATGACTTTTGGCAAGCATATTAGCTAGTTTTTTTACTTGTTTGTCAAACACAAAAACACCATGGGACGTGCACTTCCAAAATGTAGCAACTAAATGAATGTTCAAAATTGAGAAAAGAATGAACACCATATTTGTTAAATTGGGAAAAACAGAGGTATCATTTTGTACTCCACCTTAAACCCAAAAAGTTACCTCAAACCAAATTCAAAAGTATCAGATTCACTCTGAGCCACTAAGATTTTTTCCCTCACAAATTCCTCTTCTCATGTGAGGGCACGTGTACCAAAAAAATGCTTGAGCTTGGTTTGGGGTGATCACCCCTAACCTTCATAAGTCCCAAAATGTACGTTTGACCCAATTTAAGGAATATGGCAAAAAGGGTTTTAACATATAAATCCAATCCACTTAAGTTCTATGTAAAGACTTTCAAAATGTCATTAAATAAATGGATCCTTCAATCCTTCAAGCTCCTCCACAATCCACACAATCATGATAGCATTCCAATGAATGCTTTTTACAAGAACATGTGCAGAACAGGTACACATCAATGCATTTTAAATCTCCAATTGCAATTTAAAATGTAAATGACTCTTTATTGGTTTTTGCTTAGAAAATCCCCCAATTGTATTAGAAGATACTCCCATCACCTTTTTCCATAGCATGTACAATCTTGGCCAATTTGTAAACCATTTCAAAGGTTGTGCTTGCAAGTCCCATGTTTCCTATAAATGCCTCGCTTAGGCCGCTTAGGCTGCTCAAATAGCTATGCCTTGTTCAACCTTGCTACTCCTTGACCATCCCACTCTGCCTAGCTAGCTCTGCCCTTACTATCCAACTCCAAGTTTGTAATTCTAGAAAGATTTTGGGGATTAGAAGAAATTTGCAAAGAAAAATTTAATATGTAATTAGTTTTCCAAATCATTAAAAGAAAAACATGTCTTAAATGAGTGGTTCACATTGATTATAGATGTCCTCGATATGTATACAATGAATCAATTATAGTTATCTAAGATATTTGCAATTTTTGTGAACCAATTGTTCAAGACATGTTTCTCTCCTAGAAAATTGTCCTTCAAATATTAGTGATTTGTAATTCTTTTTCCAAATGAGTTTTGGATGGGTAGACTTTTACTCAAAGTGGTCATGTGAAGAGTAGAATTTTGAACTAGTTGATATTAAGACGGGCTTAAAAGTGATTTGCCCATCGTTTGAGGGTTTTTGACGTATGATAGGCAAAAAACACTGTCAAAAATCAAACACTGCTAGAGACCAATGTTGAGAATTTTTTTGAGTTTCATTGCCCAAATACCAGTTGTTTTCCATTTTCTAAATCTTTTGTACATGTCTGCACTCTGCACTGGATATTGCTTGTGCTCATACCATAAATAGACAATATTTTTTCATAGTCGGGCAGGTTTTGATTTCTTTTGCAAGAATCTAAGGAGTAGAGTACTCTAGAAGAAACTAGCGTATTTTATAACAGATTTTTTTGAATTTTTACTTGTTTTTATGTTGAAAGTGACATCAAACATGACATCAAGATGTTAGTATTAACATTTATTATAACACAATTCAAGTGAATATCCAAAAAAATCCATTATAAAAAACTAGTGAGTGTAAATATGATATTTAGTTGTGATTATTTTTAAATGATTTCAATTTTATAATATATATGAACTAAATACATACATCAAATATTTACATCTGTATATATAATGTGTATATATTTTTTGTATGTCTAATTTTAAAAAGTAATACTATCTGCAATACGTTTTCCGTTTTTGAATGGATGTCATCAGCGTGGATAAAAAACTCAGAGTAGGGTGACAATGATTCATTTGCATGAATGTACATACATTTGGGTGTCACACCCAATGTTTATCCATTATCCAAACGTTTTGTGGATGTAAATTGCTTCGTTGTTCTAATCCAGATTGCCAATGTTATACTTTCTTAATATTTTGGCAAATTAAGTCATCCTGTGTTGCATGAGACAAACTTCCTCTCTACAAATGCATTTGTTTAAACGTCCAAAGGTTTAACGTTTCGCCATTGGCTGTAGAGAGGTAGGTCTCTACAACTCCAAAGTAAGGAACTAATTTTTACAATGTGCATTCCATGGGCATGTATATAGTATAGGAACATTGAATGAACATTCCTTTGTAGCATGAGAGAGGTATTTGAGCCAAAGTCGTACTTTGAAGGAAATATTTGTAGGTTTGTATGTCAATTCAAACAACCTATAATTCTTTCCAAATTGGAAGTACAAAATTTGACTACATCAATTTTCTTCGGCAAAGTTTCAACAAAATCTTACCTAATTTTGACATTGGCCACCTGGTTACTGAGAGAAACAAAGAGTAAAACTGGATGAAATTGTCAAATCCCTCTCAAATATAATTTAAGTTTGCCAAACACATGGATGAAAAGTTGCTACTAGTAGTTAGCTTTATGAATGAACGTGCACATTGCACACTTAGATGTTTCATTCCTTTTTTATTTGTTTTTATTTTATTTTCCCCTTGCCTGAAAATATTGTAGGGTGCCTGCTACCCCTTCAATGATAAACCAAACAAACTCTAACCTTGCTTGGTTATTTGCTATTAAATGTAACTAGAAGGCGTTTATCTTTAGACCTTTTGTGCAATTCCTTTGACTCAATCAAAGATGCGTGTCAGCAGGATTATGTAAGCTTAGTATTAGTTTCTGCCATTTTCCAACTTCTAGGCAACTAAGGTCTAAGGGTAAGTACAATTTATTGTGGCAATGTTGCCCCTAGGGATTCTTGCTTAATCCTTGAGAGCCTGGCCCATATTCATCAAAATCTAAACCCACCCACACTCAATCCAACCAAATTGTCACAAACAAGATCCACAAAATCTAACCGTATTGAATGATAGGTGAGACAAGCTCCAGAGTATAGGGAAAAAGACAAATAGTTTGACCATACCAATAGAAAGATTATAACAAATCAAACAAGAACTTTTTCATTTCTGAGCGCCCCATTTTGAGGTCTTGGGGCGCTCAGAGGTTAACCCTCTATGTCTCAAAGGGCCAAACGGTGGCTTAAAAATGGTCCACCAACAGTTCTCCTTCGTATAGAAATGCGGATGATTTTTATTTTTGTGGCCTCTGATAATAAAATATCCCACGTCATTGAGTTGTGTGCAAGCCATTGTTGTTTTCTCTTGATATAAATATGTAGATTGGTTTCAATACAATTGTATACCTGCATGGCACATTTTAGTACCTTTGGGTTTTCGATTTGTGAAAAATTTATTTTTTCTTTCTTTGAGCAAATTTCACTTTATTGAAGCATCTTAAGTTTTGTTCTTTATAGTGCGTGACGATTTGAAAACTCTTACAAAAGGTAACTTATTGCAGTTTGGAGTTGAAAGCCACTATGTATTTTAATGTTGATGGGCACAAGTATTTGGTTAGCATCACAATGTCCTATGTTCTTTAACCCTTAAATGACTATAAGGCATAGTATATATGTTGTCATATAATTGTCATTTGCTACTAATAAGAAGTTTTAATTGCAGATTTCAAGTAGTTCACTAGAACAACTTTGATCTATTCTCAAACTTCTTTGTTAATTTCAAATGTAGTAAAGGTGTGAATCTATTCCAAATACAAGAAAAACAACTAGTATTGTATTGGTCACAGAGGCATGCTTAGACATTTAGGGATTAATGTTCATTTACAATGAAGTTTCAAATTTTCAAATTGTTTCCCAACATCTGTTGTATTTAATATGGTTTCTTCACTTTTGTTTCAAAATTTATGAATATTTTCAAATCTTTCAAAAATGGTTTAAGAAAATCATGACTAATCAAAGACATGTGATTTCACTTTTCTTTTTTTTAAAATTAATGTTAACCCCTAAAGGCCCAACTATCCCCTTGGGGGACAAATGGATTTTGGGCATGTACCTACAGCTAAACTAGTTTGTGTGATTTTTTGAAACTTTTATTGAAGGTGGGGAATTCCACAACCTATGTGGGCATTTTTCTTCATTTTGACGTTTGATCAAGAAGTTATCAAGAAATTTTTGAAACTAAGTGAGAAGGGGCACTCTAGGCAAGGCCTCTCCTTTGTAAGTGAGTGTTCACCAAAGAGGGTCAGCCCTTGTGGGCGCAAGTTGTGGACACTTGGGCAAACAAGAGTGGAGTGGAAGGTGCCCATCTTGGGGGCTCTCAAACCTCCATTCCTTTTGCCCCTTGTAAAATTTGGTCCTTTAACTTTTTGAGCGGTTTGAGTATATATTTTTTATTGATTTTTTCCTCAAGTTGTAGTAGACTAAGAATCCTTGGTTTTTGTTGTTTACATTAATGTAATTCAAATTTTTGAATTTTACATAAATCCTCCAATTTTGCCCAATGTACTTGCAATTTTGAGGACATTCCGGCATTCAAAGAATTTTTGAAATATGTTTTACCCCTCCAATTCACTTGAAAATACTCCCATACATGCGTGACTTGGTCTTGTACATGGATAAAATAAACCTCAACTTTGTGTAGAGCAATTTTTGGGCTATAAGAGTGGTCAAAGGCTTCTGAGATATTTGGGTAGCAAGAAAAAACTTCCTTTTGCCACTTTAGATGTCAATATCTCACTCCTTGGCATCTAAAATGAGCTGATTTTTTTCCCACAAGTACCTCCCATAGTCTAGGGCAAGATCCTATGGTTGGATTTTATGAAAATCCTTTTTTCCTACTTTTTTACTCATTCCCCCAAAAGTAGCAATTTTCAGTGGTTTTCACAAGAAAAAAGGGCTTGGGCCTTCAGGGGTTAAAAGGAAAAGGATATATGTAAAGGGAAAATGGAGTATAAAGAATGAAGGATCTTAACTATTGACTATATAGTTGTAAAGCTTTGTATTTTAAAGATTAAAACTTTCAACTCAACACAAATCATACAATGTATGACACTTATAACCAACAACTTCCAAATTTGAGCTGCTAGTCTACTGCTATATCAAAAAAAAGCTACCAAAAATCTGAGACCACTTGGATGAAGTCTAGGTTTTGTTCTTCTTTCCAATGGAATTTCTTTTGACCTAATGGGTACAATTGCTGTACTTTTATGTTTATAGTTGTGACAATAGTTGTTGTCAATGAGTGTCATGCACTATATGGTCAATTTTAAGTACATATTTAATTATCCTTTGGATGTTGGTTACATGTTGGTTTTAAACCAAATGAAAAGAAGTGTTGCATTAACCCTTAAAGGTTTGTGCATCCAAAAATTGGACGCTCCTTGGTCAACCCTAATTGTAACTTTCAAAATATCAATTTTTGGTATGTAGTTCAAACTAAAAAAATGAAACTTGAAAAGTTTCCTTTCTATTCCATTTAATTTTTTTGAAAAATGTCAAAAATCAAAAGAGTTATTGCCATTGACAGCTCCAAGTGTTAAAATCCAAATAACACAATATGGTCTTTCTTTCATTCATATTTTCTACTCTTTAAATGCATTTTAAGTTTAAACTACAAAACTATGTTTCTCATTCTACCATTCATTTATGGTAGAAATCATAGCTTTTTTTAATATATATTCTAATTGATATGATTTTATTTCCATATTTACCTTAATCAAATCACAATAATTTGAATATTCTATCAAATTTATTGAAAAAAACAGCATAAATAGACAATGTGTCTTCTAGTAAAAAAAATCAAAATTTTACAAATTAATTAAATATAAGGTTAAACATGGTTTGGTAGTCAAATTTGACTTTAAATTCTGTGTTGTGGTTGTTTTGGGTGTAAAAAAAAAATAACCAATTGAAAAATTTTCACACTAATCTTTAATGTTGCTTGTACCTCTTGAAAAAAGTTCAAGTAATTT
The DNA here is from genome assembly GCA_963920765.1 of Ulota crispa. NCBI lineage: Eukaryota > Viridiplantae > Streptophyta > Bryopsida > Orthotrichales > Orthotrichaceae > Ulota > Ulota crispa. Next base: position 6,686,885 of record OY987245.1, read on the forward strand.
ATAGTTTTTTTTGCTATTTTAACTTATTTATGTTTATTTCATGAAAAAAATGATAACAATTACAAATTTTCATGAAAAAATTTGAAATTTCTTGCAGTGATATATTATTCATAGTTTCAAGCAATAAAAATATAAAATTATTGTTTGAACATAGTTAAAAAGGCAAAGTTAAGCTTCAAAATGAATTTTGACCATTTCAAAATGAATCAAGTCCTTTAGGGGTTAAGGGTGTTGATCTAAGAATAAATACCAAAGAAGGTCATGACTTCTTTTAAAGACAAAAATAAAGTTAATTTGGTGAATTCATTCAAAGGATGTTTGTTTTACATGTGCATCTTCTAGCACTCATAAGGTCCACAAAACAAAATTTTCCCTTTGGTGAGTGGTCAATTGACTATTTATGAGGTTTCTTTGAAGAGCAAGGGACATATACGTTTGATGAGCAAGGGACATACACATTTGATGAGCAAGGGACATACACGTTTGATGAGCAAGGGACATACACGTTTGATGAGCAAGGGACATACACGTTTGATGAGCAAGGGACATGTTTGAAGTGCAAGGTGGAGAACAATTTTTTTTGAGGACCCTTCAAAATTAGATGCAATCTCTCAAAGTGTCAAATTTGAAGTGCTACATTGGAGATGCTCTCAACAAGAGGGTTATCTCACCTTGGCCCAAAGAACACTGCATGTGCTACCAAACATTTATATGCACCCAAGCAAGAGAACCTTAGTGTAACACTTGTTGTTTAGCAACATCTACAAACAAACTTAAAGTTACATGTTACTACATCCAAACAAGAAACACATACTACCAAAACTTGTTACAATAATGGGATATAAGGAACACAAATTATGTAGGTGGCAAAGAAGCTGCGCATGTGACATTATCTTTTTATTGTTGCTTTTGTATTTTAATACAAGCATTTCAATGGGAGTCTAGTGTATACAATAGGTAGGTTTAAGGATTTGCCTTCAACAATTCTTGATTTATTCATACAAATTCAAAAAAATTCAATTTTGTTTGCTTGCATCTATGCCCGTTTCCTAACAAGCACATGTCATTATATTCTCAAAAGACCCTCAAAATCACCACATCTAAAGTAAGTGTTAGTTTTAAGTGCAGCTACCTTAGCATTTTTAGTTGGCAAACCTCATCATTAGTGTCCCCGTCCTTGATACCTAGTTGTGTTAGTGACTGACAATTGAGAATTTTTTTTGTTATGGGTGACAAAGTGATGGTTATAGGTGACTGGAATGATAATTTTGAGTGCCCAATCTCACTATTTAACCCAAAAGCAGCGCCAGCGCCATTTTGTGGCATTCAAATGACAATCCAATGAACCAAAAAGGGTTTGAAAGCATTTTTTCATCCATGTTTTTGTTGTTGATCTATCATGTTGGGTTATGAAGATTATCCAATTGAATTTATAGTCTTGCTAGTATTTCTCTTGATGTAAATGAGAAGTTAGTAAAAAACACAGATCATAAAAGGTGCAATTTTAGTATATTTTCGGAAGTTGTTGCTCCTTGCTCTAAATCTAAAATTCCTCCATGAAAATGATGTTTTTTGAATTTTAGCCCAACTAACAAAATGAAGGCCATCTACTCTAGTTTCTATTTCAATTTAAAATTTGGAAATTCCTAATAATGAATAGTTTATTTCAATTTGAATTTTGAATGTATTTTCAATGTCTATTATTTTTCTAATTACAAAATGACACTTAAATTGAGTTTAAACCATGATGTTTGTCATTGTAATATACACACGTGGTGAAATTTTAGATTTTATGAAATGATTTTCTATTTGATGTGATTTTTCTTCACTTTTTCTTCAAAAATTCTAAAAAAACATATATAATTTTCTTAAAAATCTATAATTTTTTGTGAAGTAAAAACGACATGTCATTCCATCTTTGAAAAATAAATACAAATTTTTTCATACATATCTAATTGCAAAATGGCAGCAAACTAAGTGATGGATAGTGAAGCTTGGATCAACAATCATGTGTCTATCATTTGGGGGTTAACCCCTAAAATTCTTTTGAATTTAGAGGCCCAAAACTGCTTCAAAATACTAGTCCCAAAACCAAGGTCAAAATCTTCATTGAAACTTATTTTTTAACAAATCCAACTGTAGAATCCTTTGGTTGACTTGCACAAGTACATTGTCCCAAAATTTCAGAATGAATATCCCCACCAATTGCAAGACCAATGTGCCTAAACTTCAAAATGTAGGTTTTCTAGTCCTTTCAAAAGGTGAAGTTTTGATTTTCAAATTTTTAAGAAAAAAACACATATGTTGTATTTCTTGTGCAATTTTTGCAATATGTTGGAAAATGGGTTGAAAGCATATATATAAAAGTTAAACCAGAAAAAAATTTAGATTCATTTTTACAAAAATTGTAAAGTGAAAGGTATTGATGAATGAAAGATGTAACTTATATTCTAATAAGTTTTGAAAGAATTTGAAAGAATTTGAAAATTGTTAATCCCAATGGTGAGAATGCTCTAACAGACAATTAGAAACTTTGAATTTCATTTTCATTTGTAATTTTTCAAAATTGAGAGTAAAAGATAACTTTATGTGTTTTTTCTACCCTCTTTCAACCTTCATTGCCCGCAAAAGAAAATTCCTTGTAACTCTTACCTCATTATTTGGAATTGAGTGATTCAATTTTTTTTGAGTAGGTATCAATCTATGCAATTCTATAAAAAAATAAAAATAAAATTTAGAATATATTTTTTGCTGCCCAGTTTGACATTGAAATTGAAAAAACCTTATAGCTTTTGCAATACTTATTTGAATGACATGAAATAAAGCTTCACATGTAGATTAGGATGAGTAGCATCCATCCTAAAAATTTCATGAAAAATTTCCAAATTATGAAGTCAATAGAGCCTGCCCGAGTTCTCATAAAGCCCAAAGTGGGTTCCTTGGACCTTTAGGGGTTAAAAACTCCTCAAGTTAGTACTATGAGCGTATGAGCACACCAAAGACATCTCCTACATACAACTGTATGTTTTTAGTGATTTAGGACTTTGAAAAATTGTTGTAAACAAATACTTACAATTGAAATTTTCAAAATTGATGCCAATGTCTTTAATTTCTTCTTCCTAACTTAGCATGATTTTTTTTTTTTTGCAAAGTTCATCAACTGATTTTCCTACCCCAAAACCCTTGGTTTCACGCTTATGGGTGCTCCTACCTACCCATCACTCCCTCAGGATTCAGTGGGAACGGGGGAGAGCAAAAAAAGGTTCCGTAGCATTTAAAAGCCGCATAGGAAGGGGCACAAACAACTTTTGGTGGGGGGAGGGCGGCAGGCAGTCAGTCAGAGAGGCTTTGATTGCTGGATTGTTGAGGATGTTGCTGGCTGCTGACCTGGATGTGCGTTACAAGCCTGCCATTGGCCCATTTACATTTCACACAACTTTGGGCTGCGGCCCTTGCCGCCCAAAGTCCCCAGCCCTTGAAATGGCATCACGCTCACATACCTGCACCAATGGACTCGCCCCGCTTCTCCACTGGTTCCAATTCCCAACAATGGGGGTTTCATGATTAGCTCTACACTAGTTGTCAAAAACAGTGGTTAATGCTCTAAGAGCATTCCAATGTAGCAGTAACAAGGCACAGAAAAGTTTTTACAGAATGTTATAACTTATCTAGCTTGAGTGAAAATCAGGGCTCCACTGCAGCAATTATTTGCAACTAAATTTTTTAGACTTCCTCACATAAGAGTCCCACTCTTGCATATTTGCACATTTTGGAGAGTTTAGAATACCACTCCAAAGTGTCTGATTCTCTGACCCTAATGCAATTTCAAATGTTTCTGACATGAATCTTCTCACCTAAACACTTAAAAAAAAAGCTTAAACAATTAAAAATTGTGGTTAGTGAGTGTCAAAACTTGTTTGCATTGGGGGCAGGTAGGTTGGGAAATGCCACTGCTCTATAAGTGAGCCGCAATCAAAGACGGTCTGACAAGGTTTTTGTGGCAGTGTTACAGCTACATTGGGAATGCTCTAAGAGCATCCCCAATGTAGCCGTAGCAAGGCATGAGAAAGTTTGTACAAAGTATTAAACCAAGCTTGAGTGAAAACTAGGGCTCCAATGCAACAATTATTTGCAACTGCATTTTTCAAGACTCCCCACACAAGAGCCCCTCCCAAGCATATTTGCACTCTTTGGAGAGTCCTAAAAATCACTCCAGAGTGTTTGATTCTCGGACTATGATGCAATTTCAGATGTTTCTGACTTGAATCTCCTCACATAAACATTTAAAAAATAAAAAAACAATTAAAAAATGTGTTTAGTGAGTGCCATAAAGTGTGTGCATTGGGGGTTGGAGAGCTGGGAAATGCCCATGTCCTCCTTCTGCCTTGTTGTCAAATCCGGTTTGACAACATGGCGGGCTCTTCTATTTTGGTTACATTGGAGATGCTCTAAGGGCATTTGCACTCTTCCGCACCAAATGAGCTTTCAACAACTACCTTTAGCTTGCTCACTATACCCTTGCTAATAGAATAATTAGGCCCGGTTTGAACTAGCTACCGAGCAAACCATGAAAAGTGGGGCATCACACCCAGTCTTTCATCCTCCAAAGCACTTCCATGTTATTCAAGAGTGTTGGAGAAAAAGTTGCTACATTGCTTATCATCCAAAAATTAGAGGGGAGGGGACATTTGGAGGGTTGCAAGAGATGCTTTGAGATTATTATTTTTCATTGGTCAAGCAACAAGCACCCAACAATGCAAGCAAGTAAGGAAACTTTAGATAGAAATAGAAAGAATCAAAGACGTGTGAACGTTCACCTATAAAGTCTACTCATTTTAGTAGCTTTCATCCAAAATTTGACAAACCTTGTGTTTACTTGGGAGGGACTTGGCAATTTCATCCATTTTTTCACCTAAATTTTCTAGTGTTATGGTAGCCAATCACAAATTGAGATAAGACTTTGGCAAAAAGTTGCTAGAAATAAGAATGTTGGTTGCGCACACCAAATATTGCCTAAACATTTATACTATAACTACACGTTTTTTGAGAATACAACCGGTTTTTATCTTGTGGATTCAATTTGTTGACAGCCTTTTTTTGCCTTATCATTTGGTTGACTTTCTTTTGGTTTACAAACCCCCTTGCTCATTGCCAAGGACCAATGTCCTCATTTTTCTTGAACATGCCCCATTTGTGTTGTAGAAAATGGGAGACATGGCATGAAGGATGATGTAGAGGTAACAAGAAAAGCCATTTTGAGATAGCCAAGAGGAATTTTCTCCAACAGGCAAGGTTGTCATGATCCATGTAGCACGCATTAGCAGAGGGCTCCAACTTTCCTAACTCATGTTGCATTGGGTTGGAGAGCCAAGGGTGCAAATACCCTACGGGCATCTGCATTTTTGCTTGCTAAATGAGGTTGGAATGTTGTTTTTCTCTCATGGACTTGATGACAAATTCTTCCTTCACAATGTCTCCAATTTAAACCTGTATGGTCTAACCACGCTAGGAAGTAGTCTTGGGAAGGGAGAGTTGTGACATAGCAAATTCTCTTTATGTCCTCAAGATGTGAATTCTCATAAACAATAAACACTTCTTCATATTTTTTTCACTTATTTTCCAAATGCTCTTACTAGAAGTAAATATGAACTTTGGATATTTAGATGCAAAAAAAGTCAATCTCCTTATCCATAAATAGGAGGTACGTTTATTATTGACCTTGGCATGATGTGGTTGTAAATTAGCTAGTTTAGAAGGCCACAATGGAGGACCTCAAAAATATGGGTCCAAACATGAAACCACAGGCAAAATCTTCTTTGGCATAGCAAACTATATTTAAATTGTAAGGGTGTGGATGTTTGTTGAGCATATGCACAATCATTAGCTAAATTTGACTTGTTAGAAGTCTTCATCTATTCCTAGAGTACCCTCAAAATTCTTGTATCCTAGCCTTGCTCACCAAGTGCTCCTTATAAGTTATTAATAGATCAACCACCAAGTAAAATATAGGATAAAGCTCATTAAGCTTAGGATATGATAGGATTAAGTGCCATGAAAATATTTGAGAAGCTGAGAGCATTTATCATCCAAGTTTAGCTCTTCTCAAATCTTTGGCAAGTAACCATGCAAATACTTTGATACTAGGTTATTTTACATTGCTTTGTTTCTAATAGTAAGAATAACCAAAATTAATGATACAAAATTTATTGAAGTTGACAATAGTTGCAAACTTTGCTTTGGAAGATGCTTCATAGATGGTATGGGCTAGGATTTTTTTTTTTTTTTTTTTTTAATTTCCTTGGTTGAGCAACAAGCATCCTAAAATGCATGAAGATAAGAAGAAGAAAAAAAATAGCATTGTCTATTTTTAATGTGCATCCATTTGCATGTTAGTCCATAAGCCCTTAGTAACTTTCATTTGTGCATTGACAAACCTGGTTTTTCCTTGAGAAGGATTTTACAATTTTGTTCCTTTTTTCACCCAATTTTTCCATTTTAATGTTAAAGTAGCTGTTGCAAAAATGAGGTAAGGTTTTGAAGAGAATTTATTGGGGAATGCTATTTCATGAATAGAGTTTGTAAGCCGTGAGCAATGATTTAGGATTCTTTGTTAAAATAATAGATTTCACTTATAATTGTGTAAATAGGGTCTTCTAATTAAGCATTTTAAATTATCATCTCTTGAAAAACTTGCTTTATTTTTTATTATACTATTAGTAAAAATTTGTTCCTGCTCGCTTATGACCCACAATTTTATGCTCACCAAATAACGTTGTCCAGAATTCATTTTGTTTTATAAAATAGCTAACAAGAATGTAAGTATTCTTTGATTTGTGTATTAATGCCGTTATTCATCGTAAAGCATCCTCAATACCATCATTTAGCAACTAGTATACCCGTGTGCCCCTTGGACACATTTTGGGCCTACTTTGTAATTGAAGTATGAAACACAAAATAACAAAAAATGGCAGCAAGCTTCGATGAGTCCTCTCAATCAATTTGAAGGCCTTCAATTTGATTTTACAAAGTCAGCCCCTCAACCGCCCACAGCGTCTCATCATGACAGCTTACATAAGTGAGTGTAGGAACTGCCACGCAGGCACTCACAGCCATTGCCATCCACGTAGGAAAAACATGCTTGACCAAGAGACAAAACTCTAAACCCAGATCTATTATATATAGATGCCATCCACATAGGAAAAACATGCTTGACCGACAGACAAAGCTCTAGACCCACATAAATACAGATACAGACATGGTATTATTTGAGTCCATGGAGTATAGAAAAGTTTAAAACATTAATATCAAAATGAAACGAGTTTTGGTGTCAGTATGAAACACGAAATTAACTTTTACTTAAGCTTACTTTGTATTCCAAACTTTCAGAACAGTATTTAGTTTACATGTTTTCGTTTATGCTTTGGATTGAGAGTTTTGAGACATTGTAAAATCCATCCTCGAGCAGATTTTTTGGGTATGTCAAAATTTCGTAATGAGTAGAGAAGACCAAAAATTGACTAGTACCTATGTATAGAACTGATAGAAGTGTGTTTCATTAGAAAATACAAAATCGACAAACATTGCTAGCATGATTTACGAACAAAATGTATTTTAACCCCTCAAGGACCAAGCCCCCTTTTTGGGATAAATGGGATTTTGGGCACGTATCTATGGCTAAACTACTTTGTGTGATTTTTTGAAACATTTATGGGAGATGGGGAATTCAAAAATCTGTGTGGGTATTTAATTTTTTCCTCATTCCGATATTTATTGAAGAAGTTAAAAATGAATTTATGAGAATTTTTGTTCGGCGGGCAACCAAAAACTTTTTTGAAATTTGCATTTTTTAAAATAAAAATTTGAGGTTAGTTCTTTAGACTTATGTATATGTGGGAAGCTTTGAATCATTCAATTCTAATTGATGACATGAAAGTTATATGAGAAGCTTTAGTTTGCGTGTAGGCATTGTTTTGAGATTCTCCACACCTACCGGCAAACTAAAGCTTCTCATAACTTTCATCTCATCAATTAGAATTGAATGATTGAAAGCTTCCCACATATACATAAGTCTAAAGAACTAACCTCAAAATTTTATTTTTAAAGAATGCAAATTTTAAAGAGGCTTTTGGGCTGCCCACCAAACTAAATTTCTCATAAATTCATTTTTAACTTCTTCAATAAATGTTGGAATGAGGTAAAAATTAGATGCCCACACAGATCTTTGAATTCCCCATCTTCAGTAAAAGTTTCAAAAAATTAGACAAAGTAGTTTAGCCATAAGTACATGCCTAAAATCCCATTTGTCCCCCGAGGGGACTTTGGTCCTTTAGGGGTTAACCCCTAAAGGACCAATTGTTCCCTTGGGGACAAATGGATTTCGGGCATGTACCTACAACTAATCTATTTTTTGTGATTTTTTGAAACTTTTATTGAAGGTGGGGAATTCAAAGATCTATGTGCGCATCTAGTTTTTTCTTCATTTTGATATTTATTGAAGAAGTTATGCATGACTTTCTGAAAAAGAGCGAGGGCGGGCAGTCCAAAAAAAATCAAAATTGTATTTTTTAGAAAAAAAAAAAAAAAACTGAAATGGGATTTTTAGATTAATACAAATGTGGGAATCTTTAAATCATTCAATTTTGATTGATGAGATGAAAGTTATGAGAAGTTTTAGTTTGAGGGTAGGTATGGGACTCCCAAACCTCCATTTTTTTTGCCTCTTGTAAAATTTGTTGCTTTCCTTTTCTGAGCTCTTTGTGTATTTTTTTTTTTACTTTTCTTTTTCCAAGTTGTATTAGACTAAGATTCCTTGGTTTCTACCACTTGGATCAAAGTAATTCAGATTTTTGAATTTTACATAAGTCTTCCAATTTTGCCTAGCATATATGCAAATTTCATGGCCTTATGGTACTGCAAGATTTTACAAAGCGTGATTACCACCTCCAATTCATTTGAAAATTCTCCCATGCATACCTAACTTGGTCTTCTACATGGAAAAAATAAACCTCAACTTTGCGTTGAGCAATTTTTTTGATATAGGAGCCATCAAAGGCTTCTGAAATTTTTGGGCAGCAGAGAAAAAAACTTTTTTTCCCCTTTTAAATGTCAATATCTCACTCCTTTACCACTAGAATGAGCTGAAATTTTTCCCACAAGTACCTCCCATAGTCTAGGGCAAGATCTTACGATTGAATTTCCAAAAAAACTTTTTTTCCTACCTTTCTACTCATTCCTCCAAAAATGATAATTTTGAATGATTTTCAAAGAAAAAGGGCTTGGTCCTTTAGGGGTTAAAGATGTTTTGTCAATCATGAAACCGGCTGAATTTGGTAATTGAACTTGACGTTTAGTAGAATATCGTCAATATTCCTCAACTTTCATGTAACCTTGCGCTAAATTGTAATTTAATTTCAAGTAGAACATGCGATATTTCAATAGAAAATTATTTAAGCTGTACATCCAATTTGGATAATAACTCTTCTAATGAAATTCTATTAAAACACTAATGGCAGATTCTTAATTTGAATTAAACATATATGAGATCATTTAATCAACAAGGCAATCCTATTCCTCCACTTGTTTTTCTCTCTACTTACATGAAAGTGATCAGTAAAACCTCTTCTTGTCAATATGCATATATACTATGCCAATTCCAGTATACATTTTGAACCTTTGCCAAGTTTACCAACACATTGTTTGCCCCTACAACAAAAGTTGATTTCATATTTTCCCTATTTTATTTTATTATTTTACAAATCTTCTCAAAACCGGAAAGCTTGAACTATGGTATTCAGTGTGAAAATGGCCCTTACTGATCAGTTTGTGAATTGAAAGAAAATTGAGGGGGACATAACAGCCTACCACGAGGTTTGTGACTTTAATAAAATTACATTAGAGCCCTAAGAGCATCTCCCCCGGCTGGCTCCAGCCGCTGGGGTGGCGAGGCCTGAAGGACTCTTCTCCATTTCTGATTTCCACCGCCCGCCCGCCTCGGGCAGTTGCTCCTCTGGCCTTGCCAAGCAAGGGTCTAGGGAGGGGGAGCTCCCGGGTTCTAAAGGTTTGTAGCGAGCCAAAACCCGCTCAGTGCAACCAATTTCTCTGACCTTGATTCCCATCCCGAACTCTACGACCTTTATTTAGCTTGGTTGCTCCAAGTCATCACACTTGCATGGCATCAAAGCAACTTTTTTCAGAATTAGAGCCTAACCAATGTGCCACTAGTGGAGATTGGGGCGCAAGCGTGGCCATATTCTCCTCCCCGGGCCCTAGCAACTTGCTCTTGCGAGTCCAAATTTGCCTGGTCCGCTGGAGATGCTCTAAGAGTACATTCAGGGTACGGTACACTGGTTCATCTCTTGACTTCTCGTGACACTAATTTACCAAACCATACTATTTGTCAAAAACCCGTATTTAAAGTTGTGCGGGTTGCAATACCGTACTAATTTCACACAAAATACAAAAAAACCGAGTTTGTAGTAACACTGCTTTTGCACACTCTATAACGAAGTGCTCCTAGTCTTCCAATTAGCAGTCGCCACTTGTAGAACATGAGAGCATTGTGTTGTATTTCACTTTGCAATTTTAAATAGGACTTTGAATTAACCCCTAAAGCCCGACGGGTGTTGCAGAGAAAAATAAGACCAAAACTGCCCTTTTTTTGATGATTTATTTAAAATTCAAAATAATTTTTTGAGTTTCAACTCCTTACAAAAATGTAATATATAAGTAAGGTAATGTGTGAAAAAAATTTCAGCTCCTTTGACTAGGTAGATTGTAAGGTTATAAAGTTTGAAGTAAGAAAAACAACCTTTTTTCATTCTTGCAAAACAAGCAAACAAGGTCAGCAGATTTCAAGCCCTCCTAAAGTAGAATTTAGCTTGACACAAAAATAAGATTTCTGACCATTCATAGGTATATGATGTTAGGTTCACTCATGAAAATTTCTAGAAGCAAATATAGAATTTAGGTTATTCCAAATCACCCTATAATGCAAGGAGGTTCAGTGAATTGGTAATACACTAGTCATTTTTTCATGATTTCTTGTGCCATGAAAAGGTCTCTTATTTGAAATCTGAATAGTGAAAAGTTAGAGGCAAACATTAGAAATATGTGAAAAATGTTTCAAGATATGTGAATTTATGGAATGCAACATAATAGGGCTGAAGTTAGAAGAAACTAAATTTTCTTGAAACCAACCGGACATAGTTAACCCTAAAGGCCCAAGTGGTCCCTCAGGGGCCAAGTGGGATTTTGGGCATGTACCTATGGTAAGCAAAACCACACTTACCCGCAAACTAAAACTTCTCCTAACTTTCATCTCATCAATCAAAATTGAATGATTCAAAGCTCCCCACGTCTATAAAAGTCTAAAGAAACTATTTCAGATTTTTATTTGAAAAATTGCAGTTTTTAAAAGTTTTTGGGCTGCTTGGAGTCCCCTATTTTCCATAAATTCATTTTTAGCTTCTTCAATAAATGTTGGAACAATAGATTTCCACATAGATCTTTGAATTCCCATCATCCATAAAAGTTTCAAAAAATCACAAAAAGCTATTTAGCCATAGGTGCATGCTTGAAATCCCACTTGGCCCCCAAGGGACCACTTGGGCTTTAGGGGTTAACAAAGTTTTACTCCTCTTATATTGTGATTTGTGAGCTCAATTTTTTTTGACAATTTTATACCATGTTTTGTTAGTAACATAGATGCCAAGTTTTAGAAGTTGATAAGAGTTTTAGCATAAGATTCTCCAAAGATGCCCAAACTACCCAAACTACCCATGGTGCCCAATTCTTTTGGACATCATAACTTTTAACTCATGCATCCGATGGGAGTTTTTTTTTTTTTTTTTTTTTTTTCACACAAAGGTGTTCATTGTGTGCACCTTGTCTCCAAATTTATAGATGTGTTATAAAATGGTACTTCTATAACTTTGATGAAGTTTGCTTCAACAAGAAAATAAAAACCATAATGTTTAGTAATTATCCATATGGTCAAACACTCAAAAAAAAGTTTTGGATTTTTATGTAATGAATTTAGGAGCATTTACCATTTAATATTCACCAAAATTACAAAATTTACTCATAGATTTCAAATTTTGGTATGATTGACTAAAAATAGATATTCTATCCTAAAATTCAAAAATGCAATCTTTTGAAAGGAGAGAACATCATTAGTTTCCCGAAATAGTAAATTTTACAACACTAGCAAATATTGAAGTGTTTGTTTTTGGAAATTTCTCCTTGGTGGAGTTTAACTCGGATTAACATGATTCAAGTTAAGTTGGAAAATAAACTTGATTTTCTATTATAAAAAAAAAAGTTTTTTTTTTTTTAAATGTTTTTTTTAGTCAGGGCAGCTCAAAAAGAATGGGCAGCGACTAGAAAATGGTTGATTGGATGCTTAGGGGTTAATCAAATTGGTTGTCATTCTTTGGCCTTGTTGTAGGCTTGCATTGCAAAAGAAGACAAAAGAAGAAACTGTGATTTTTGTGTTCATTACCTGTAATCTTAGTTAGTTAACACTTAATGTTTTGCCTTAATAAGGCAAATGGCCCTAAAATGACATATATAGCTGTTCATGAACTATTTATGTAATTATGGACTTTTGGTGTTCATGAGTGTTTGCAGATCTCTTTATGTTTTGCATGTAACTCTAAGCATTTTGCATGTATCTTTAGATATTTTGTATATCAAATCAATTTCTAAATTACTAGTTACAGATGTTGGATAATCATAAGTAGTCAAGTATTTCATACAAGGATTAGAGGCTCATAAATTGTAGTAATTTATATTTCCATTTTTCTCGAAAGAAAGTGGCATTTTAGGTAGATTCTGCACTTTTCAACTCAACATCATTACTATTTTAACTTTCCAAAACAAGTAAGCTATTTTACAAGGTAAAACATACAAGAATAATTTAATGATGAGCATTGCATTGTAAAAACATCACATGGCATATGAAAATGTCACAATTCATATTTTTGAAAGTTCAAGAGATTAAGTCACAATTTGTGACAGATGTAAAGTCAATGCAAAACATGTTAATAATCAGAAACCCAACGACATAATTAGTTTAAAATTTAGAATGTTAATCCTTAAATGTCATTGCAATCATTTTGTGGCTTCTGGATGATTGAAAAGTGCTTTGATAGTGGAATAACATTGTTTTTCATCCAAGATTTTGTTGGGATATGAAGAATGCGATTTAGAGCATGTGGATAGATAGTTTTTGCATGCACAATGCTCACAAAAGAGTCCCACTTATCAATTGAGTAGTAAAGATGCACCACCGTGTAGTGTATTTTGAATTTTGAGGATTTTTTTACCACAACTCAATATGAGTTATTAAAATGATGTGTTTTTAGTTTGAGCATAACTAGCATTAGAAAGTTTACCAAATCTAGTTTCTCCTTGTATTTTAAAATTTAGAAATTTTTGAAGTTTTGAAGTTTTTATTATTGTCACAAGTTGAGTACCTATTACCATGGAATGGTTACTTTTTCTAATTTTACCAACATGGAAAGAAAAATTCCATTATGATGATCTTTGTCATGATTCACATCCATGATAAAAAAAATTGGCATAATTGAATACATTTTATAATTAATATGAATTTCTTTAGCATTTGCTTCAAAAACTACAACAATATCATTTTTTCCCTAAAATTTATGAATAGTTTTTATACTTGTAGTATGCACATACCTTTTTGTACTAAAATTGTAAAATTGAATTTTGATGTTGATTACATTGCCATTAGCGTTGTCTTGTCAGACAAATTTTGAGGTCTAGTCGTTGTGTTCTCTGTATGACATCCAGTGTTGCGCATGACAAATGTCAACTATGAGTGACATTCTTGTCTAATAAGGCCCTATTTAACAATTGAGATCATTTGAAAATCTACTTTAAATATGACCCAAAATGTTGAATCTAATAAGTGTATATTGAATTGAGATACTTCAATAAAACAAAACATTAATATGTCAAGATCAAAAACAAAAAGTGCTTTATTTAAAAATCAACCTTAAAATTGACTTTACTAGACAGACCGGGTCTCTTGTCCATCTGTAACATCAAGTTTGTCAAGTTGTTGCCATGTCGGGGAAGACAACCATTTGCCAAAATAACTCCTAGAAAATTATTGCAATTCCATAGAAAATCCATGGTTGTAGGCCTGCCCTTTAAGGCCGGTTAATAACCAAAGCCATTGTCTATATGGTTGAACGAGGCAAGACTTATAAAAATGTCACATTCATACATGGCATCTCACAAACATAATCATAACACTCAGTAGCCTGAAGAGAGGTTGCCTTTCCCTCTCTTCAAGGATCACGCACAAATTGCATCCTGACACCTTTTTTTTTTTTTTAAATTTTTTTTGACATGGCTAGCTCCCACATTGACATATGTGCACTAAACTGAGCCTCTCTTTCATAAACTCTCTAACAAATTCAGCCAAGTGTCCTCTTAGCTACTGATGGATGTGGAATATTCCACACTTTTCAGTTGGAGGGAGGGCAAGCTTGTTGAGTGCTACTGAATGTTATGATGTTGATGATGTTTAAGTAAAAAATTCAACTTTGATCCATGAATCACATGCCCATGGTTGAAACCCCTCAAACCTAAGGTAGGAGGGTCATAAATGGAGCATCTCAGGGCTGAAATTGAATTTTGAGTAGGTGAAACTTCTTGAAATATTTTTCAATAAATTTCCTTAAAAGAGAAGAATCATTGACATCTAATCCAAGTTGTTTCATATTTTTTGAGACTTTGAGGAATTAGTTATAAAATTTTGAAGTGGAAAGGTCATAGGGCTCTAAAATGGAGCACCTCCTCAAATGTACATATATGTACATTGTTGTAGGGTTATGAAAAACAACATGCACAAACAGAGTACATTTGAGGAAGTGCTCCATTTTAGAGCCTGCTCTGAATTAGAGACTCCTACCTTACCTTTACACTTACCAAAATTTCCCTAAAGAATCAAGGAACCAAAATTCGAAATTTCTTTCTGAAGGCAAATGTGAATGTGATTCCCCTAATCGTTTTTTATAGTCTATTAGGTTTAGAATGATAAACTCAAACAGGCTAATTTCTAGTTACATATTTCTTATCTATTTTCTTAAAGCCAATTCTGAGAGCTATTATTTGCAACTGAATTTTTATTTTTGAAGTGCAACACATTTTTGCACTTCAAGGATATAATGTAGAGAGGAGATTTAAGATTCCATGCCCTCAAAGTGTTGAAAATATAGGACAAGAATCTAAAAGATAGCACAAGAACCTAAGAGTATTTAGATCAATGAAAAAAAAGAAAAGGAAAGAGTTTTCGTGTGCATAACAAGTGTTTTTGAATTTAATCATTTCTAAAATTCTAACACGTAGCATTGAACTGTGGTTAAATTATGGTTGCAAGGTTTTTAGGTACCTATCAAGATTCATAATAAACAACAATTGGAGACTTTGTTTTTAAAATTACTGCAAAGAAATCTCCTATTCATTCCTAGGATGGTATATTTTGTAAAATTAGGATAATGGAGGATCACAAAAGAAAACTTGTGTGATTGAGGATTATGGATTCTTCATTCACTAGTTCATCTATTTTTTTGTTGGGCAGTATCCCCTCCAACATTCATGGAAAACTTTAATTTCACTGGTTAAAATCTGGCATTTCTCATTTTCATTTGATTGTTTTACAAGTACTCACCATATATATTTCCTGTATTAGTATCTTGCCTGTTTTTACCAGATAGTTTCAAATTTTATAATCTTGCCGGTTTTTTATCCGGTAATTTACAGTTTTAATCAGGTTTTTTGCATTTCAGACCGGCTGACAATACACTAAATGCCTGTTCTCCTCAAACACTGCTCTCCTCATTGAGCACCACGGGTGAGAAAGAAGGGCTTCCTTGTTGAGCTTAGCCCTCTCACGCTGAATCCATTATTTCCAGCACGGCTCTCTTCATCAAGCATTACCGTACACAGTTGCAATATTAAACTGCTTAAAGAGTTGCAGTAACAAACTTGCAAGGAAGCCATGGGTAAGAAAGAGTGGGAAACACTTTAAAGGCTCCCTAATCCACAGGGTGTATGCAGGTACGTATATGGTATTTGAAAAGTTCGGAGTATGATTGCAACCAAAAAACAGCAAATCTGTTTCTGACAGCTTTTTCCACCAGGGGGAACATAATGCAGACACTTGAAAGCTGAAACAGAACATGAGGTTTGACCCACAGACCCTTTTGAAGCAGAACATGACGCTGAGCACACTTCTAACGCTTACATGCAGACCCAGGGTTTTTTTTTGGTTTTCCGACCAATGCTTATGTGGCATTCTTTGAAAATGGCTTGTCATAACATTCAGTAGCCTGAAGAGAGGCTGCCTTTCTCTCCCTTCAAGTATCATTCACGAACTTCTTTTAACAAAAATAAAAATAAAAATAAAAACAAATTAATTTTTCTGACATGGCTGGTCCTCACATTGACATATGTGCACTAAACTGAGCCTCTCTTTCATAAACTCTTTAACAAATTCAGCCAAGTGTCCTCTTAGCTACTAATGGGTGTGGAATATTCCACACTCTTCAGTTGGAGGGAGGGCAGGCTTGCTCAGTGCTACTGAATGTTATGGTAGCTTGTAGACTCCATCCTATTTTTGGTTGGAGTTGAGTGTTGCCCCTATGCATGGATTTTGCAGCATCATGAGATTTTTTTGTAGGCAAAAAGTCTTCATTGACATTTTTTTTAAATATCTGAATAACCATTACCATTACTTAATTATTGCATGAAATTGGATTAGACAATACCTCAAATAATTTTAAATTGATGACATCATTTTCAATTTGACAATAATTTTATGGAAGCTTAGACTGCTATGCAATTTTCATTATTGCAATCTGACATTTTTTGAAAAAAATCCCCTTTTTTTTCTATAGGCTTGAAGCTCACCTTTTTTTTGAGGCAATTGGGCCTTAAAATGCCCCCAAAGAAAAAAACACTGGTGCAGACTGCAGATTCATTGCAGAATATTTTTCTGAGAAAACGACCAAATTCTTCTAGAATTTTGCTAACTTAGACCGGCCAGAAAATTTACAGACAATCTCCACAGCAACAGCAACAACAACAACAGAAGTCACAAAGTCGTTAGATTCCCAGACTTCCAGGCTTGCAAGATGTTGTACTTCAGGTACAACAGCTTGCTAACGCATAATTGACAGAACAACCGCCGGTCCTCAGCAATGATACTGTAGTAAGTTAGTGTAGTACTACTGTACTAGTAACTGTAAAAGCATGATGCCGGGCTTATTTAAGGAAATTATATCATTATAATATATGATCAGCTGATCGAGTCACACACGCTGTAACAAGAATCTTGAATGCAGCACGCACAGAAGTACAGTACATTAGACGATGAATGAATGCAGAGCCTTCTCATTACTTAACACTAATCCCAGTAATCAGCTGCCTAGCCTGCCTAAGTAAGACGAAACACAGGGCTAGATATGAGTTTATCTAATCTAATGCAAAACACCCCAAGCAAGCACGAAGTTTGATCGAATAAGCCTCGAAAAGCAGTTAGTACTGGTTGAAAACCGGGATACGTTCAAAAAGTTCACTGCAAAGTTTGGATCACATAAAAGCAAAATGACTGGGTGACGATGTAAACCACGCCAGAGCGATTGGCGTAATCTGGAGCAAGTGAGGGTGGGTTGGAAGCAAGCTATTCCTGCCTCGTCAGTAGCTCCTTACCGCAGAACCAGCTTGGGTTCGAGAGGGATGAAGCTAGTGAGAGGCAGGAAGAGGCTGAGTGTTCCATAGAAAAGTACCGCTAGGGTACTGATGATCTGGTTGCGTGCTTGTGTGATTCGGAACTGGGACTAGATCGAAATAGGAGGGAGGGAGAGAGAGAGAGAGAAAGAAGTGGTGTGCGTGCTATTCCTGGCCATCAGTAGCTCCTTCCCTCCCAGACTTCTACGCCGGAGGCAGAGAGGGATGAAGCTAGTGAGAGGCAGGAAGAGACACGGCACGCTTCTTCGATCACAGGCCACAAAAAAAACAAAATTCCAGGACTTCCAAGCTAAGGTCGCATGATCCTGCAGAAACGCACCAATAGTATAATAGTATACTCCGATCCTCTCGGTCTTGCACGAAGCATGCATGCAGAAGAGGCTGCATGCTTCTGAGGCCGGCATTGGAAATGGCGGAACACGAGACAGGACTGAGATGGAATCCCGAGCAAGCAAGCACCCGAGTGGGACTGCTCGCGAGAGAGCGAAGCGTAAGCGCAATCGCCAAGGATGGTTGAGATTGGAGCCGGCGATGGTGGAGCTTGAGAGAGGCGCCGTGGTGCGTTCAGCTTTATAGCAAGCAAGCAAGCGCTGCAGGCGTGCCTGGCCCGGCTTTTCACTTGGCCTCGCCACTCGCAAGGGCGGCCCCTTGGAAATTGCATTGCGCGCCCAAACATGCTACTCACCTAAACTCCCCACCCCAAAATCTCAAGTTTCTTAACCCCTAAAACAGGGTATAATTTTGGTTTCTGAGTAAGGTAGATAAACCCAATCCCGTTCGTCTCCCCAATATCGTTCAAATGTATAAGAGTGATTTTTTTTAGGGCTGAAATCTAGGCACCTCATTACTTTTTGTTTGTAAAAAGATAAGCTTTTTCATTAGGTGTTGTTGAATTGTAACATTTTTTATGGTTCTTGACTAAATTATGATATCTAAGTCCATGTTCAAATTCAAAATTCTCAAATTCAGCTTTATGATGGTAGAAATCTAAAATTTACCCAGGGGGTGTGCAAATATCAATCCCCAAGTGTGCATATAACAATTCCCTAATTTCGTAATCTAGGTAACTAATCTCCTTTTGCCTCCACAACTTGGCTCTTGATAATTGCTGGAACTTTTGTACAAAAGTCATTAATCCCTAAAGGACCAAAGGTGTTTTTAGAGAAAAATCTCAGAAACTCCCAACTTTTAGTCCATTGCCCAAAATTGAAAGTTTTTTTTTTTTTTTTTTTTTTTTTCTCAATTTCAACCATAAAAAAGCTTGTAGAATGGATAAATTAACATGTGCAAAAAAATTTAGCCCATTTGACTGCATGGGTTGTAAGATTATAACATTTGAAGTGGGAAAAACAACTTTTTTTCATTCCTCCTAAACAAGGTCAGCAATCTTTAAGCTTTCCTAGAGTAAATTTTTTGCTCTACACAAACTTGAGCGTTTTGACCTCACAAGTATATGATGTTAGGTCCAGTCATGAAAATTTTAGATGCAAATATAGAATTTAGCTTATTCTAAATCATCCTCCAATGCAAGGAGGTTAAGTGAATTGGCAATACATTAGTCATTCTTTCTTGATTTCTTGTGCAATGAGGAAGTCTTTTATTTGAAATAAAGACCACTGAGAAGTTAGAGACAACATTTGGAAAATGCAAAAAAAAATTCAAGAGCTTTGGATTTACAAATTGAAAGATAATGGGGCTTGAAGTTAGAGGATTTTTTTTTTCTTCTTGAAATTGCCCAAACATATTTAACAAAGTTTGACTCCCTTCAAAATGTAATGTGAGAGCTCATTTTTTTTTTGACAAATTGTACACCATGTTTTTTTGGTTGCATATTTGCCAAATTTCAAAAGTTGATGAGAGTTTTAGCATAAGATTCTCCAAAGATGCCCAAATTGCCCGAGCTGCCCAATTTCATTTAGGCAACATAACTTTTGAACCGGGCACTTGATTGGAGAAAAAACTGCATTTCCATTCGCAGAAGACATATTTACACCTTATGTAACAATTTTGAGAACATCTAATAAAAATTGAGTCCATATGACCCTACCCAAGTTCTCAAGTGGTTCTTGAACAACCACTTGGTCCTTTACGGGTTAATGTTGTAGTTGAAAAAATGAATGTTCAATATAATATAGTGCAAACGTCAAGCAAATATTGTGGGGCAACCTAATGAGCCCTTTTAATGTAGTTTACTCAATACAAAGGCCACCATCATCCAAAGCCTACTAGTCATCAACAATAGTCATTTTCATATGAAATTGTTTCAACCATTTTAATATTTCTAGACATAGTAGAAACTCTCTGATTGCAATTAGGATCATGATAAGATATGCAATTGGAAAAGTTGTTCATTATAAGAGGTTAATTTTAACCCTTTAAGGATCACACCTATTTTCACAAAATCCACTCAAAACAAGGGCTATAAGCTTAGATGTGCAATTGACTCAAATATAAAACAATGCCTACACGCAAACTAAAACTTCTCATTACTTTCATCTCATTTATCAAAATTGAATGATTCAAAGCTCCCCACATCTATATAAGTCTAAAGAACCTATTTTAGATTTTTATTTGCAAAAAATGAAATATTTGAAGAAGTTTTTGGCTGACCTAGGAGCAGTTTTTTCTAGAAATTGATTATTAACTTCTTCTATAAATGTCAAAATGAAGAAAAAATTACATTCCCACATAGATCTTTGAATTCCTCACCTTCAATAAAAGTTTCAAAAAATCACACAAAGTAGTTTAGCCATAGGTACATGCATGAAATCCCAATTGTCCCCCAAAAGGGCCCTCAGTCCTTTAGGGGTTAACCCCTTAGGGCCGGAGGAGGTAAAAACTGCCTTTTTAGGTTTTGAAATGAAATTTAGGGTGTGTTACCAATTTTGGATCATGGATTGACCAATTACAAATATGTAGGGAATGAAGTCTATTTTCACGAGCACTTGTTTGATCAAAGTTTGGAAGTACGTCTTATTATAGAGAGAGGGATTCATGAGAAGGGGTATCAAAAAATTTGAGTGTTTAGTATAAATCACTCATTGAAACACCAACAAGAGGATGATGTCACTTGATGTCTTTAAACACCAAGTACATAGTGCCATGACAATGGTCAATCCGATTATTCTTTGGCTTTGTACCCCCTACTTGAGCATTTCAATCCTTTTAGCATTGCACAGTTAAAATCACTTATATATTGTCACACTTCTTTTGAAAAAACACATGGTCGTAGATCAATACTATTCAAATAACTTGTCTAGTTGAATTTTTAAACCCCTAAAGGACCAAAGTCCCCTTGGGGGACTTTTGGGATTTTGGGCATGTACTTATGGCTAAACTACTTTGTTTAATTTTTTGAAACTTTTACTGAAGATGGGGAATTCAAAGATCTGTGTGGGCATCTAATTTTTACCTCATTCCGACATTTATTGAAGAAGTTAAAAATGAATTTATGAGAAATTTAGTTTGGTGGGCAGCCCAAAAACTTCTTTAAAATTTGCATTCTTTAAAAATAAAATTTTGAGGTTAGTTCTTTAGACTTATGTATATGTGGGAAGCTTTGAATCATTCAATTCTAATTGATGAGATGAAAGTTATGAGAAGCTTTAGTTTGCCGGTAGGTGTGGAGAATCTCAAAACAATGCTTACACGCAATCTAAAGCTTCTCATATAACTTTCATCTCATCAATTAGAATTGAATGATTCAAAGCTTCCCACATATACACAAGTCTAAAGAACTAACCTCAAATTTTTATTTAAAAAAAAAGCAAGTTTTAAAGAAGTTATTGGACTGCCCGCCGAACTATAATTCTCATAAATTCATTTTTAACTTCTTCAATAAATGTCAAAATGAGGAAGAAATTAGATGCCCACACAGATCTTTGAATTCCCCATCTTCCATAAAAATTTCAAAAAATCACGCAAAGTAGTTTAGCCATTGGTACATGCCTGAAATCCCATTTATCCCCAAAAAGGAGGCTTGGTCCTTTAGGGGTTAACCATGCAAATCTCATTTTTCTAAAAATGATCAAAATTTCATGATCTTTTCCACAATTTATGCACGCTAACCACCCATGCCTTTTTTACATTGAATACAACAAATGGTACAACTTTTTCCCAAAATCCTAAATCCAAGCCCTTCAACATATCACATATAAGAAAAGTGCACAATTTCAAAATCTAATTCTACAGTAGTTGCTTGTAGGAGCCATGCATTCAACCTGTACAATCCAAACTTAATCTAATGCACCACCTTTCACTTAACCGATGCAACACATATCATAAGCAGATAGGTTCAAAAAATTTACTTGCTTATCTTTCAAGACCACAATTTACATTGGTACGGTTGGATTGTGCTTTTTACATTTGAATTAGTTGCTAAAAAATCTGAAACAATTAGTTTTTCAAAAAGATGGACCAGCTTGGAAAGCAGGCGGCCCTAAAGGGTTAATGGTTTCATGCTCCCAGTTTCATGCTTGGGAGTTGATACTCTGACATCTGACATGTTGGCTTTTGCCCTCAACAAAGTTCTAAATCACGTTTGAGGATAACATGAAATTCTAGGCTATGATTGAAGGGAAATCAATATTTCATGCATCTCCTTTTCATGGTTTTCATGGTTGTTGAGATCACTTTAGGGACAAACACTTTTTTTATTGTTATAATTGAGAATACCCCCACTGTGACGGACGGTGTTTTATTACACTGAAGTACAAATACTACAGTATTCACTCCAAATAGGGGCCAATGTACATTAGGAATCAACTGAAGGCCATGAAAACTTGAAGTCATTTTCATCAAAATTTCAGTTTGAATGGCTTCAAGAACAACCCAAGCACCCATTGTAAGGTGGAAGCACCCATATCCAATAACTGAAACGATTCTGTAGAAAACTACAAAGAGTTTGAGGTAAAAAATAAAAATTTTATGTAGGAAGATAAGAAATATTGGGATCGCAATTTTTTCATAATTTTATTTACAAAACTAAAATTATTGTAAATTTTGGGAGTCAAAAGTGTTCCATACCCATTGCCAATGTCTAAATGTATATAAATCCGTTACTAGCCAAACTAATTTCAGCTCATTACTTCCTACCTCACTTTGGGACATGTGGCATGACTTAAGTGGCCCCAACCTTGAAAAGTAAAAAAAAAGCATTCCAAAGCACCTATCCTGGAAATAGCACACCCTACTAGTTGAGAATGGAACGTTGTTGGCAAAAGGTGCTTCCACCTTAATATGAGTAAAATAGGACCAATACTATTGTGTGTAAGCTCTTTGAGGTCATTGATGCAAATGTTGCAAATTTTAAAAGAAAGGGGATAAATAAAAAATAGATCAAATAGAACCATTGATATGTTTGTTCCATCTTATGTTCTTAACTATTTAAAAATAACATTATATATTTGAATAGTCATATTTTGATCAAACTTGACAATAGCCCCAAGGTCAAGAATTGGCTTCCCATTTTTGAAAAATACAATTTTTGGAATTAGGACCATGTCCAATCTTGCTTTTCAAATATTAAAATATTTTTTGAAAATTGACCTCAATTTATTAGAAAAATCCCCTTGTTCGAGGGAAAAGCAGGGCACGTCCCTTGACTGCGGTGTTTTCTATATTAATTCAGCTTGAAAGAATATAGAAAAAAAAACCCCTATTTTCTAGGGGGAAAACCTGGGAATCCTTATAGGGAAAAAATCGAGTGCGTTCTAAGATAATATGTCCTATGGGACCATAATCTACTCTATGTTTAATTTTTTCAACTTTGGTTAACTCTTTTGTCCAAATTTCACTTTGGTTAAATTTGTACTCTACTCTATATTTAGTTTTTTCAACTTTGGTTAACTTTGGTTAAACTCTTGCTCCACTCTATTTTAAGGGGGAATGGAACTAAAAAACCTTGGCTAGCTTTGGTCAAATTGGAGCTCTACTTCCACATTTGGGTAGAAAGCGAGCTAAAAGTGGATTCATCAAACCGACACACACACGCACACACGCGCCCAATTCTTTTGTATATATAGACAAGTTTGTAAACCCATTTTGCTATTGCAAAATGAGTTCACAAACTTGTTCCATTTATAGCTTTTGCACTTTAACCCCTAAAGGATTGTTGTCCCTTTGGAGGACAGGTGGGAGTTCGGGCATGTACCTTTGGATAAGCTACTTTGTGTGATTTTTTGAAACTTTTATTAAAGGTGGGAATTCAAAGATCTACGTGGGCATCTAATTTTTTCCTCATTCCGACAATTATTGAAGAAGTTACGCAAGAATTTCTAAGAATTTGGGGAGGATTGCCCGCCCGGGCAGCCCAAAAACTTCTTTAAGAATTATTATTTTTTAAATAAAAATTTGAAATTGGTTCTTTAGATTTTTTTACAGGTGAGAAGCTTTGAGTCATTCAATTTCAATCGATGAGATCAAAGTTATGAGGAGTTTTTGTTTGCGGGCAATTATGAATTCTCTACTCTAAAATAAACTTTGAAGTCCTTTATTTTACTCAATTTTCATTATTTTGGAAAAAGATTAAACCAAAGGAAGTAGATCTTTTATCACAATATTATGACCATTAGGATTTGCATTTTTCATTTCAATAATTAAATTCTTAACAATTCAGTGTTTTGACTCATGCTCTACTTTGTTTTACTTACTATTTTTTTCCATGTGTTGTATAGTTCCAATTGATTTGAAAATTCTCCCACACATACCTAACTTGATCTCCTACATGGAAAAAATAAAGTGCAACTTTGGGTAGAGCAATTTTTTTCATGTAAGAGAGGTCAAAGGCTTCTGAAATTTTTGGGCAACATGAAAAGAACTGTTTTTTTTTTCATTTAGATGTAAATATCTCACTCATCTCCATCTAGAATGATCTAATTTTTTTCCACAAGTACCTAATCCAATCTAGGGCAAGATCCTATGGTTGGATTTCCCAAATTAAAAAAAAAATACTACCTTCTTACTAACCCCCCCCCAAAAGTGGCAATTTTGAGTGATTTTCATCGAAAAAATGGCTCAGTCCTTTACGGGTTAACTTTTGTCCACACTGGTATTCCACTCTAATTTTAAAATTTTCCACTCTAATTTTAAAATTTTCTACTTGGGTCAAACTGGTGCTTGACTCCTACTTTTAGGTGGAAAGTGAGCTAAAAGTGGGTTCATCAAATTGATGCACACACGTGCACACGCACACAAGCACACACGCACCCAATTCTTTTGTATATATAGACAAGTTTGTAAACCCATTTTGCTATTGCAAAATGAGTTCACATAAACATTCCATTTATATAGCTTTTGCATTTTTACTTTTGTCCAAACTTGTACTCCACTCTATTTTTAAAATTTTCTACTTGAGTCAAATTGGTGCTTGACTCCTACTTTTAGGAGGAAAGCGAGCTAAAAGTGGATTCATCAAACTAACACACACACGCGCGCGCGCACACACACACACACACCCAATTCTTTTGTACTATTAGGCTAGTTTACGCACCCATTGTACCAACAAGATTATGTCCCCACCCCCTATCCTCGTGCCCCCTATCCTTGTGCCCCCTATCCTTATGCCCCCTATCCTTGTGCCCCATATCCATATGCCCCTCCATCCCCGTGACCCCCTATTCCCGTGACCCTTAAATTTTATTACTTTAGTTAAATTTGAATTCCACTCCCCGTGCCCCTCAAATCATACTACTTTAGTTAAACTTAAACTCTACTCCTTGTGCCCCCCAAATTTTACTTTAACCTCTAAAGCCCCAAATTCCGCTTGAGGGACTTTTGGGATTTTGGGTAGTCTCGTGTGACCTCAAATTTTTACATGAGTTTTTTAAACTTTTTATGAATGTGTAGGAATGTATAAGGTTTGTGGGATGCAAAAAATAATGTGATTATGTCACACTGTTTACAAGTTATGGGCTTTTTTGGCCAAAAACAATTTGAAGGGTAGTTTGGGCAAGGCAGGGGAGCAAGGAGGGGTTGCCACATGTTGCTCTTGTGGTCCCCATTATTCCCCTATCATTTCCAATTAGGAGGTCAGATTAGGCTTTGGGAGCTTCTAAATTTTAGAGTTTTTGAGGTTTTTAATTTTTTTTCTTTTGGCATTTGAAGTACATGTTCATCTTCAAACATATTGTTTGGCTTTTCCATATTTAAAACATGTGGTTGTAAACTTCACTCAAAAATGGTCATAGTGTATTTGCAAAACTTGTCATATAGTGGCATTGCAATATTTTTTAGGATGTGTTTTGTGTCTTTGATTGCCTTGAAAATTGACATACAAAGGTCTAACTTGATCACTTATAAGACGAAATTACAACTTTAAGGTTTGTAGTTCAAAAAAAATCATCAAATGTTAGTCAAAGCCATCTAAAATTTTCAGGCACAATGGAAAAAAAAAAACTTTCCCTTCAAATGCTCAAAACATTCAATCCAAATAGTCAAATGTCACAAAATTTGTACTATTTCTTCTTCTACAAGTGCATTACAAGATCCTATGGTTAGATTTTCAAGAACAGCATTTTGTCAAATTTTTTGGTGAACGCAGCAGTATGGGCAGTTTTGAGTGGTTTTTGGCAGAAAATGGCCTTGGTAGTTTAGGGGTTGATCCGTTTATAACTTTAGTCAAACTTGAAATCTACTCTATTTTTAAGTGGATCTAAGATGGACTATGCGGAATTGTCCTCCACACCTATGGAACCGTCGAGTGCGACCACCACCACCATTGCCTGATATTCAATTATTACCTAGTTTATGCACTAGTTGTACCAACATAGGTAATAAAAATATCCTTGCAATAAACAAATTGTTGCAATAGCAATTTTATTTTTGTGTCTCCTATCTCCTTGCCCCCTATCCTCGTGCCCCCTATTTCCATGCCCCCTAATCCTCGTGCCATCTATCCCCGTGCCATCTATCCTTGTGCCATCTATCCCCATGCCCACTATCCCTATGCCCTCTTTTTGCCAAGAGAAAGTTGTAGTGCAACTGCTAGTGACAATGCAACTGCCAATGATCTATTGCTAACGTTTGCTAAAGAGTTGTAGGTGATTTTACTTTATTTCATTTATAACTTTAGTTAAACTTGTACTTTACTCTATTTTGTAGGTGGAACTAAAGATGAACTAAAGATGGACTTTGCATAATCGTCATCCTCACCTATAGAATTGTCAAGTGCGACCACCACCACCACCACCACTATTGCTGCCAATTCAATTATTATCTCCTAAAGGCCCATTGTCCCTTCGGAGGACAAATGGAATTTTGGGCATGTACCTATGGCTAAACTACTTTGTTTAATTTTTTGAAACTTTTATAGAAGATGGGGAATTCAAAGATTTGTGTGGGCATCTAATTTTTACCTCATTCCAACATTTATTGAAGAAGTTAAAAACGAATTTATGAGAAGTTTTAGTTTGCGGGTAGGTGTGGAGAATCTCAAAACAATGCCTATACGCAAACTAAAACTTCTCACAACTTTCATCTCATCTATCAAAATTGAATGAGTAAAAGCTCCCCACATCTATATAAGTCTAAAGAACCTATTTCAGATTTTTATTTGGAAAAAACGCAATTTTTACAGAAGTTTTTGGGCTGCCCAGAGTCCCCTATTTTTTAGTTATTCATTTTTAACTTCTTCAATAAATGTCAGAATGAAGATTTTTTTATATTCCCACGTACATCTTTGAATTCCTCACCTTCAATAAAAGTTTCAAAAAATTGCGCTAAGTAGTTTAGCCATAGATACATGCCCGAAATTCCATTTGTCCCTCAAAAGTGCCCTTGGGCCTTTAGGGGTTAATCTACTAGTTTACGTACTTGTTGTACCAACAGAAGCAACAACAACATCCTTACAACAAACAAATTGTCACAATAGCAACTTTATCATAAAATGTGCCAATTTTAAAAATTCAAATTGTTTTATCCGCAAACCGCTAGCACTATCCCTATATCTCCTATCCTTGTGCCCCCCTTAGCCCTGTGTCCCCCTATCCTTGTGTCCCCTATCTTCGTGCCCTCTATCCTTGTGCTCCCCTATCTTTGTGCCTCCTATCCTTGTGCCTCATACCCCGTGCCTCATATCTCTGTGCCCCCGTATCCCTATGCCCCCTATTTCTATGTCCTCCTATCTTTGTGCCATCTATTCCTATGCCCCTACTCCATGCCCCCTGTTTCTGTGCCCCTTGTTTCTGTGCCCCCTACCCCGTGCCCCCCTATCCCTATGCCTCATACCATGTGTTCCCTATTCCTGTGCCCCTTATCCTTGTGCCTTGTGAATCCCTGATTCAACACCAAAAGTCCTGAATTTATTTTTTGTTTTACTTAGCTTTGAAATTACATTAATATAAGTGGAATAGCCATTTATGTTGATTTGGGTTAGTTAGACCAAATGGTTAGTGGTACGCCATTTACCCTACTCCATTTGGTGGGTTATTAGGAGTGATTTGATGAGATTTGGTAGTTTTTAGTTAGTTTGGGTTACACACGTACTAGGGGCTTGGGATCCCCTCCAAAAGTCCCCACTAACCTAATTAGAGAGCGTTAGTTTAGGAGATGTTACTAAGGGCTTGGATTCCCCTCCTAAAGCCCCCACAAATCTAATTAGAGAGGGTTAGTTTAGGAAATACTCAGTTACACCATGGCCAAGGGCCACATCACCAGTTCACAACTCCACAACCAATAACAACATTTGGGGCATCTATACCCAAGGTTCCCCATACCCTTCGCTCCTCAGAAGGTGTGATTCCAATCGATCAACCCTGGTTAAAGGAGGTTGACAAATGGCAATAAAATGCCACCAAAATTCATGGAAGAGTTTCTCAAGGATTTAAGAGACTTCTCCAAGTTTAAAGTAGTTTCGATAGCGGCAAGGCCCCAAACAACAACATCCAGTTGATCTCAAGAACTTGCGCGACATCCAATTTCAAGATCTCATCCATTTGGAGCCCAATTGAAGAAAGCAAGGAGTGTTTCCCGGATCCCCCAATAACATTAGAAGACCTCAAGAAGTCAATTTCTCATTTTTGGATGAACTCCCAATTCTGGGGTTTTCATCTATCCTCCCCTAATCCTTCATTGGAGATTCTCGACGCCTTATAGCTTGGAATTGGAAGCGGGAACAACCAAAAATAGCTATTCTGGGTCTAAGGAATGCCATGCCACCATTTTTTTGTTGTTTGGAGCTACGCTCCAAAAGTTATAGAGATTTCATCCAAATTTCATCCAAATTTCATCCATTTTGAGTTTTTCTTAGAATTTAGTTAGATTTCAAGGGATCTATGGATCTCCTAGATAGAGGGCCAAGGTGTTCTCCCCCAAATGTATAAAGGGAGGCCCACCTCCTCCCAAACCATCACATGCCATCACTTTCCCATGTTTAGATCTTTTAGCTCTGTTATCATTTGAATTCCTTCCTCATTTTTAGTCCATCACTTAATATCACTTGTTCTTTGTCCCCTCACTTGTCCTTAGCCTTGGTGTCCAACTTAGAGGGCTCTTCCCTTGTGAGTTGTTGTTCCCTTTCTCTTAGGAGTTTAGAGTCTTCCCTTGTGAGTTGTTTTTCCCTTTCTCTTAGGAGTTTAGAGTCTTCCCTTGCATTTAGTGAAGTTAGAGTTGATTAGCATTGTGTGTGGTCATACTAACC
This sequence comes from Ulota crispa, assembly GCA_963920765.1. Classification (NCBI taxonomy): domain Eukaryota; kingdom Viridiplantae; phylum Streptophyta; class Bryopsida; order Orthotrichales; family Orthotrichaceae; genus Ulota; species Ulota crispa. Next base: position 6,716,304 of record OY987245.1, read on the forward strand.
CCTAGGAAGTTGGATTAAGACTTGGCAATGCCGCTTTTCCATACTTCTTATAAGTCCTAGTTAGGTGTGTGCCAAGCCTCAGCAAGTTAGGAGCAACCTCTCATCCCATAGTCCTAGCTTACCAGTCGATTACCAGAACTCTCCAACTGTATCGGAACAAGCCCTCCTAGCAGCTCTATTGGAATCCTTTTAGCTCAACCTTAGCTTGGCCAGCTCTCTCAATTTCCTTAGCAGCTCTCTAAGATGTCACCTAGCTCACAGATTCTCTAGCTTGAGGCCCCGCCTTGCGCACAGACTCTCTCAGCCGGTGACAGTTGCAACCTCAACCTCCTCCAAGCTCCTCAGCCTTGTCATTGAGCTCACAACCCAATAGCTGTAGCTGAGAGTCTTGGCAGCACCATCAGTCACAGCTTAGCTCACATCCAACAAGTTGTAGGAGTCTCGGCAATTGCCATCAGTTACAGCTCCCCAAGCTCACAATCCAGCAGTTGTAGCTAAGAGTCTCGGCATTGCCATCAGTCACAGCCTAGCCTCTTGTTGATACTACTCCCTAGCCCACACCCAATTTGCGTAGTGAGAGTCTTGGCAATTGCCATTAGTCACAGCCTAGCTCACATTCCAGCAGCTGTAGCTAGAGTTTCGGCATTGCCATCAGTTAGCCTAGCCTTTTGTTGATACCACTTCCCAGCTCACATCCTAGTCTACATAGTGAGAGTCTCGGCAATTGCCATCAATCACAGCCTAGCTTGCATCTAGCAAGCTGTAGCTAGGAAGCTTGGCAACTGCCATCACTTAGCCTAGCTCACCGTCAATACTATCCCCTAGCTCACGTCCTAGTCTGTGTAGCTTGGAGTCTCGGCATTGCCATTAGTTAGCCTAGCTCTTGTCGATACCATCCCTTGAGCCCACATCCCAGCAAGCTATACTTAAAATCTCGGCAATTGCCATCAGTCACAACTTAACCTCTCGTCAATACCACTCCCCAGCTCACATCCAATTCGTGTAGCTAGAGCCTTGGCAATTGCCATTAATCACACCTAGCCCTCATGTCAATACCACTTCCTAGCTCACATCTAGTCCACGTAGCTAGAGCCTCGCAATTGCCATCAGTCACAGCCTAGCTCACATCCCAGCAGCTGTAGCTAGAGTCTCAGCATTGCCATCAGTTAGCCTAGCCCTTATTAGTACCACTCCCTAGCTCACATCCAGTCCGCGTAGCTAGAGCCTTGGCAATTGCCACCAGTCAGGCCTAGCCCTCGCGTCGATACTACTTCCCAGCTCACATCCTAGCAGTTGTAGTGAGCAGTCTCGGCATTGCCATCAATCATAGCCTTGCCCTTGTTGATACCATTCCCTGAGCCCACATCCCAGCAAGCTATAGTTAGAAATCTTGGCAATTGCCATCAGTCACAGCTTAGCCCGCGTGTCAATACCACTCCCCAGCTCACATCCAGTTTGCATAGCTAGAGCCTCGCAATTGCCATCAGTTAAGTCTAGCCCTCGTCGATACCACTCCCAGCTCACATCCTAGTTTGCGCAATAGACAACCTCGACAATTGCCATCAGTTAGCCTAGCCCTCTTCGATACCGCTCCCCGAGCCCACATCCCAACACGCTGTAGTGAGCAGTCTCGGCAACTGCTATTAGTCACAGCCTCGCCTCTTGTAGATTTCACCAAGCTCTCAGTCAGCCATAGTCAAAATTCGGCAGTCAACAGCAATTGTCGCCTAGCCCTTCACGGCCGAGTTCGCTGGACCTCCGCCGGGTACCAGCTAAGGCACCCCAGGTACCGCCAGGGCACCCCGGGTATTGGCTGGACATCAAGGGTTCCCTTCAGAGCTCCGTTCTCCGACCCAGAGCTCTATTCCCTGACCTCAGAGCTCCGTTCTCAACTTCAGAGCGCCGCTCCCGACTTCAGAGCTCCGTTCCCCGACCTCAAAGCTCAGCTCTCGACTTCAGGGCTCCGTTCTCCACCTCAGCTGACCTCAGGGCCCGGTTCCCGGAGCTAGGCCAAGGGCCTTTAAGGGGAAGGCATCAGCCATATCTCTCACCAACTCTTTTTGGCTTTCATAGAGGTTATTCTAAGTGGATTAATCTTTGGGCCACAAAAAATATTTATCCCTTCAAAGTTAGTCCAAGTTGGGTCATAGTTGGATACTTGGATACCACTAGTCCGTCATATCTTGCTTACCAAGTGGACAAGGAGATATCTTCCGGCATCTCGAGTACTATTGTAGATAACTAAGGAGGTTAAGGTCAAGTTTAGCCCCTTAACCAAATGACCGGTTTACATTGTGATCATTTGTCACGTATCCGTAACCAAAGCCGGTCTATTAGTGGGTGTGGTTTGAATAACCTACTAGAGTGTTGTGATCATTCGTCAAGACCATGAAGAGATGGAGGCCATCAATGACCAAACCGTAGAGTATGTGGGACCTTATTACGAGGTACGATTACTTATGTCCCTATTTCAATTAGCCATGTAATCCAACGTGTGAGACGCTAAGTGGATTGTTCCCTTCTTTGTTCATCATTGTATGTTGTAGACTTATTAGAAAATATCCATTGCTTGGAAGGCATCTTTTAGTTGGAAATCTACAACCAAACCCTCCCTCTTGCTATTCCTTTCCGCTTAGCTCATTTTTCAATTAATGTTAGAACCCGATTGTGCTTGCGCTTACTTCTTGAGGAGGAGGTTTGAGCACGCACATGCCCCCCTATCCCCATGCCCCCTTATTCCTCCAATGACCTGTTATACTTTATTGTTAGCTACCACTTGGTTGAGAGAAAGTGTTGTGGTGTCACTTCCAGTGACCCATTATACTTTATTGTTAACTACCACATGAACCATGGAGCTACTTGCTTTTATTAGCTAAAGAAAATGTAAATGGTGCAACTTGTTTAAGAAAAAATGTAAAAGGTGCAACAATAGAATACGTAAAAGAGGCAACTTGTTAAATAAAGAAAATGTAAAAGGCGCTATATAAATGCATGGAATACAACTCATAATTGCACTCAAACTCTTTACTTTTCATCCAAAACAGCCCATGGGATTCTTTTATAGATGTGTATATTAATATTTGAATATCATTCCATCAGTTAAGGCCTATCATATAATAGCTTCAATCAGTTAGGGTTGGGCATAAGTTAGGTTTGGACATGACTAGGATCAAAAAGGTATAAATGGATAAAGTAAAATCACCTATGATTCTCTTTTATTTGCTTCACTAGACGTTAATGACAAGTCACTGGCAGTTGCACCATCACTGGCAGTTGCATCACAACTTTCTCTTGGCCAAAAGAGGGCACGGGAATAAGGGGGCACAAGGAATAGGGGGCAAGGGGATAAAGAGACACGAGGATAGGAGGACACGGGGATAAAGGGGCACGGGGATAACGGGGCACGGGGATAAGGGGGCACGGGGATAGAGGGGCTTAGGGATAGAGGGGCTCAGGGATATGGGGGCACAAGGATAGGGGAGCACTATGCTAGTATACTGACCGCCGTACCAACGGATTTATGACCTCCATCCCCTATCTCCGTACTCCCCGATCCTTGTGCCCCCATATTGCTATGCCCTTTATCCCCGTGCCCCCTTATCCATGTGTCCCCTTATCCCCATGGCCCTTTATCCTTGTGCCCTTTTATCCCCATGTCGCCCTATTCCTTGCCCCCTTATCCCCGTGCCCTCTTTTGGCCGAGAGAAAGTTGTGATGCAACTGCCACTGACGGTGCAATCGCCAGTGACTTGTTGTTAACGTCTAGTGAAGCAAATAAAAGAGAGTCATAGGTGATTTTACTTTATCCATTTATACCTTTTTGATCCTAGTCATGTCCAAACCTAACTTATGCCCAACCCTAAGTGATTGAAGCTATTATATGATAGGCCCTAATTGACTGAATGCTATTTTTTTATTAATATAGATATAAATAGATTAGTTTGGATAGTGTTAAGATAAGTATTATATGAATATGCTCTCCACTATAATTAAATAGAGTTCACAAGAGTTTACTTTAGTAAGAAGTTCCCATGGATCAATAATAGAGGAGGGCTTTTACTTTATATTTTCTCTCCATTGTATATAGTTGTATACATACTTCATGCTTGATATATTAGGGGGATTCAAACATGAAATCTAGCCTACGTATTTCTCACCTCACAAGATCCTCGCTCATTGCTGAATTATTTTTGTTCACTCCTACACCAAAAGTTTGACACACCCATGAATTTGCAATTAGGGTTTTGTGTGCAAGTCGGGGGTGTGAGCATCTGAGATAGACATGAGGATGGAACCCGCAAAAGTGAGTTTTTGAAATTCACTCCTCATGTGAATCACATTAGGAGTAAAATCTAGAGGTGAGCCACCTAACTGTTCACTAGTGAATTCACAGAGGTGAATTGCGACATGAGTCACTCAAAAAAGTTTAAGTTTGAAGCCCTCTATTGATATTTCTTCTTACTTCTTTCTTCTTGTATACTTTGGATATTTATCTTCTTGTATCTTTGTTGCACATGTTTCTATTTCCAACAGATAGTATTCCATCTAGCTTTTATTTTGAGGACTAGAGCAGGATGGCAAAGAGAAAGACCTTGGCAAAGTGCCCACAAAGGCCAAAATTGCCAAAAACTAGATAAGGTTTTCTCGTGCCCCTTTTGCTTTCGCAAGGAGGTACATTATGTTAGGGAGTTACGCTAAGCTCTTGACTCTGATGCTAAAAAGATACTATTTGGAAGAGTTTAGTGCTAGGTATGCAGGAAATCTCATGAAAAACAAGTGCATAATCTGGACGTGGCTATTGACGTGTTTTCCGAGTGGTGTGACATAGTTGAAGAAGAAAAAGAAAAAAAGAATATGTCATTGGAGCTCAATGATCAACCACGTTTTTGCAACATCAAGCCAAACTTTCCTGGGAGGCATGAAGTGAAAAGATCGATGTTGTGAAATGAAGCCTTCTAGAAGGATATTTGATTGGCTTTAGTAAAATCTAGATAATACATACAAATGTTTGTTTTTCAAGATGCTTTCACCTTGTATTTCTTCTGAAAATTCACTTGTACATCAACATTGTTTGGTTTGTACATACAAATGAATTTTTCAATGATGTATAAATTAAATGCATGTTAGTGCAAACTATTTCATACATGGAGAAATTTGCATTTTTGTCATTACAATTTCAATTTTTTTAAAGAGCTGCCAATATCTTGTTATTACACCTAAGTCATCAAAATTGTGAGTCACAGCATCCAAAACAACCTACAACAGCATGGGTTTTTTAGTAAATGCCGTCGTTAATTTCATTGTAAACACATGATAAATTTACTTTGAAAAAGCTTACATGGATGAAACTATACTCTTATGAATGGTTTTATTCCCTACATATGTATACTCATATTATAAGGTGATTTCAAAGTAGCACGTACTTAGAATCTGTATGTACTTTTTACCTTTTCAAATACCAAAACACTCTAAATTTTTGTTTTACCTAGTTCTAACTTTGCCGTTTCGTTTTAAATAAACAGCTTAATTTATTTTTCATTATAAACAAAACCATTTTGAAAATGGTTACAAGATACGATTATTTTGCTTCAAATTTCCTTTTTTTAGTTCTGTTTAGATCCAATCGTAGTTTCTAGTAGGTTCATTTCTCAAAAACGACCCCAAAGCCTTTACACTCGGAGATCAAGCAAGAGATCAGGCAAGACATAAAACTTACAACGTGTTTTAGTATTTTAAAAACAAGATCTGACAAGGGTTTAATTCCAAAAATTGATCGGCCAAAGGATAGAAGGCCATTGTCAATATTTCATTACAATATATCTACTTGACTAACTAAAACTTATAGCATTAGATGATCATCACCTTTACATGGAGTTGAATTCCCAAAGGCTCTTTGTTATCTCTTTCTTTCTTCCTTCTTTGCTGAATTTTTCCAAGGCTTGCAACTAAGGGTCTTCAAATTTTGGTCTCAAGGCCTTTGACGTAAAATATATGACCCTCTGATGTGTTTGAGTCATTTGAGAGGCCATTGGACTAAAGAGACTCTAAGATTTCATGGCATGTAGCGTAAAGGCTGCATTAAACGATAATTTTTATAAAAGTATTGCAAATAATAAATTTAAAGGGCTTGGCAACAACCACAAATCTAAGGAAAAAAAAAACCAGCAACATTCAAGTCTTAAACTGAGTGAGATTCTAATTTTCAGATAGTTGCATGCGCCTCCAAGTAGCCAAGTAATGAGTCATGAGGTAATTTTGTAGGGTAAGGGCATCTCCACTAGTCCAGGCTCGCTAAAAGTTTTCCATCTAGTTTGGCAAGGCCTGAAGGCTCTCAATCTCCAACCATGCTCTTTGAAAAGGTGGCCTTACAATCCGACACAACGCATAAATAAACAATTGACCACTTATCTAGGGAAGTAGAGGATAAAGCTCACTAAACTGAGGGTGAATAGTGCATGAATAGTGGCTTGAAGAGTGGCTTGTTAGACTTACTATATAATACAATTTGAGAGGGTTTTGAGAGGGGCCTAGACACTTTTCATCCACTTTGAGCAAGCCAGAGGCATTGGTGGAGATGCTCGAAGGCAACCTAATTGTTATATTCATTGTAGGAGTTCATGGGGTCCACTTTTTTTTGTGACTTTTTTATATATGAAATTGTTACTACAAATTAGGTAGTTTATAACTACAAGGAAAATTGCATCATCTTTGTGAGTTGGCAAGAATAGCATGTTTGATCCTCGGTCATTTGAAGCATGGTTTTACATTGATTAGAACCATGCGGCATGGCAAAGTTTTGAGCCCTTCAAGAACCCCCTACAAAGTCTCTAAAGGGGCCTTACAACATTTACTTATTACAACAAACAAATCACTAATCCGCTACTTCCGCTCACCCTTTGAATTCAATGCAATCATGAAATTTATACTATTATGTTATCCCTATTGGACAAAAACTATGGGTACAAATGTACAATAGGACCATAAATTCTACTTTACTCTATTTGAACAAATGAGTGACGCACTTGGATAGTGAGTAGTGAGTGCATTTTCATATTTTATGCGTACAATGCCCTTTTTATTGTTTTGGGTTGTGCATGTGGCTTAGGTCCTTCATACTCCCTCTGTCCCATTATAAACCTCCAAAAAACTTCTCCATGAGGGATTAACTATATTTTTAGTCATTATGCTAGTGACAAATGCATTCTAGAATCAATATACCACCTACCAAATATTTGCAAAATCTCAAGTTTTTATGTTGCCATTTAGACATCCAAATTCCATGCAAAAAGTACCATGTTTGTGCATTGTTTGTGAAAAATGCCGGCTCCTATTTATTTTAGCTTTTGTAATGATGACACATGCATTCTAGAATCAATATACCATCTACCAAATATTTGCAAAATCTCAAATTTTCATGTTGCCATTTGGGCACCCAAATTCCATGCAAAAAGTACCATATTTGTACATGTTGCCTGCTCCTCATTATTGATGATTTAATGATTAATAGCAACAATGGTACCTCATATGGGCAAGGCCAAGCTTGTTAGGATAGGAATGCTCTTTAATTGCTTAACTTACCCCCATGAGATCATTGGACATGACAAATGCTTTCTCAACAATTGAAAGTAGCAAAAAGGAGCATTTTAGTGGGACAATAACTATGCCTAATTTGGAGGTTTATATTGGGACACAAGGAGTACAAGGTAGTGATGGGTATGAGTGCCCTTTTCTTGTATTCACACTAGCCAATTAATAATTTGATTTGTCAAACCTTAGGGGGCTTTTGGAGGACTCAAAACTTTGCTAATGCAAGTTGGCATTTGGATCATCTAGTTGCAAATAGATATTAACAGCACGTAGTTTCTTATGAGAAATTCCCATATGAATGTTTGGACCTATCTTCAAATTCTTGTTGCTACTTCAAAATAAATAAGTGTTAGCACTAGTATAAAATTTAGCACAAAATCAACAGAATTTCAACAAAAAACTGTTGATTTTTTTTGTTGATTTGATTAAGTTGATTTGGGTATTTTTCAACAAGAGCATGTTGATTTTCTGTTGATTATTTGCTGTTTTCTGTTAATATTTTGTTGATTTTCTGTTAATTTTCACGTATTTTATGTTGTTCAATTCTGTTTTTTTACAAATTTTTTTTTTTAATTTCCTAGAATTTTCTTCTTTTTTAATAAAAAAGTGAAATTTTTTAGGGGCTGGGCAGCTGCCCATGGCTCTAGGCAGGGCTACTGACAATGGGGTTTGAACCCCCCACCACCGGGCTCACAAAACACAAGACTACCACATCATTCACAACTACTAGCACACATGCACTCACACATGTGCAGAATTGAATCATGATTGTATTTGTACATTAAATGTTCATGTCTTTGGTAACCCAGTAGACTTTGGAGGCTATTTCGGCCCATTAAAGGATTTTTTTTCAAAAAATGTAAAACTAAGAATAGTTGGTAAATGTATTTTACTTTCATCTTCAACAATTTTTTTTGGATTTCAATCTTTTTTTCAAAAGTTATGAGCTAAAATTAGAGAAGGTATTTAGAAATTTTAAAAAATTGTTTATTTCCATCCTTTTGATTTTGTTTATAAATTTTTATTGGAATTCACAAATCTCAAAAAGATTGCTACAAGCAAAGGTTGGATTCATTAATAATTATTATTTAGTGCTAGTTTTTTGTAAAAAAAATCTTATTCTGTTAAAATAGCCTCCATAGTTTGATAGCTTTAAATAACATGAAATCGTGAAAAGTTACGGAATTAAAACCTTGCAATTATAAAATCAAAATTCTATAAACTTTTGAATAGTTTTGGATATTTTTTAAGAGCATTAATATGTGAACCACACCCTTTGAACTATTGTACCACACCCCCGGGGTAAATTTTAGATTTTTGCTATCAAAAATTTGAGTTTGAGAATTTTGAATTCAAATTTGGACTTAGAGACCATGATGTTGTCTAGGACCATAAAAAAAGTTGCAATTCAACAACACCCAATGAAAAAGCTTATCTTTTTTTACAAACAAAAGTAAAATTAATAATTTTCTCCCTAACTAAACTTTTTCATTGGGTGTTGTTGAACTGCAACTTTTTTTATGGTTCTAGACAATACCATGGTCTCTAAGTCCAAATCTAAATTCAAAATTTTCAAATTCAGCTTTTTGATGGTAGAAATCTAAAATTTACCCCGGGGTGTGGTATAGTAATTGGAAGGGTGTGGTACACATATCAATTCCCATCTTTTAAAGCTTAAAAAAAACATTTTATAAAATTGTTTTTTTTTAATTCATTTGGTTAGTAATAGAAGGAAAAATACTAGAAATACCCTTTAAGTCTTTCAAAATATCAAGTTTATGCCAAAAATATTTGAAACATAAAAAACATTCCCAATTTTTTGTAGGAATATCAATTATACTCCTATTATTTTGGAAAAATAATAATAATGCTCTTCTATTTTGAAATGTTAAATATATCTTTGTATTATTTGAAAAGTAAAAATCACCTTTGGTTTCTTGTAAGAATTTGCATTAAATTATACAGTAGGTTATCATATAGCACAAAGATATAAATAATTTAAAATAGTTGAGGAGCATTTTTAATATTTTCCCAATATATTAGAAGCATTGTTGATATTTATACAAAAAGGAAAGATATTTTTGGTACCTTTAATCCTTGAGGGACATATATGATTTATTCAAAGAATTGAGGAGCATCTTTTATATTTGTTTGTAAAGAAATTTTGGTATTTAAAACAAGATAATGTTGTACTTTTTATATAAAATTTTGTTGAATTAGTGAAGTTGTGTCCAAAAGTGTTCAGATCAACAGAAAACTGTTGATTTTTTTGTTATTATGGTCATGTTTTTACTTGACTTTAAAGGCTACTAATTTTAAATCTAACCAAACTGTGAAAAGTAAAGAAAAGAAAACCAGTCAATGTACCCTCAAACTTCTAAAAGATTCTTTTTTTTTTGAAAACTTCTTTTATTTTTTAAAACTTCAAAACATTTTAATGAGGTCCAAAATGATTCTAGAAAGATTTCAAAAACAAACCTAAACTATTGTAATAGTTTTTTTATTAAAAATATTTTAAAGTATTTTCATGAATTACAAAAAGATTCCTAAAGGACTCTAATTCAGTCTGAGATTTTGTTTCTATAAATATTTTGAAGTACTTTAACAAATTTCATGAAGATTTTAAAAAGATTCTCAAAGATTCCAAAAAGGTTCTTGAAATTCTCACAGATTCTCAAAGTTTTTTGAAATTTCCAAAAAGATTCTTAAAAGATTCCCAAAGATTCTTATAGCTTCTCAAAGCTTCCAAGAAGATTCTTAAAGATTTTCAAAAATTCTCAAAAAAATTCAAAATTCCTAGAACATTTCCAAAGATTCTCAAATATTCCAAATTATTCACAAAGATTCTCAAAAATTCTCAAATATTCCTAAAAGATTCTCAAGGATTCTCAAATCTTCCTAAAAGATTCTCAAAGATTCCAAGAAGATTCTCAAATATTTCAAGCATTCTCAAACATTCCAAAAAAACTTGAAAAGATTCCCAAAGATTCTCAAAGATTCCTAAAAGATTCTCAAAGATTCTCAAAGATTCTCAATTGTCCTCAAACATTCTCAAAGATTCCAAAAAAACTTGAAAAGATTTCCAAAGATTTCCAAAGATTCTCAAAGATTCCTAAAAGATTCTCAAAGATTCTCAAAGATTATTAAAGATTCTCAAAGATTCCAAAAAAACTTGAAAAGATTCCCAAAGATTTCCAAAGATTTCCAAAGATTTCCAAAGATTCCAAGAAGATTTTCAAAGATTCTAAAATCTTGAAAAAATTCTTAAATACTCTTAAAAATCTTGAAAAGATTCTTAAAGATTCTTAAAGATTCCCAAAAATTCCTAAAAGATTCCAAAAAGATTCTCAAAGATTCCAAAATTTCTATTGATTTATATAGTGGTGTCCAAATCAACAGAACATATTTAGTTTTTTATAGAATTTTGTTAAATTAGTCAATTAGTGTGAGCAAGTGCCCAAAACAACAAGAAACTGTTGGTTTTGTGTTGTTTTAGACGAAGTTTTCTACTAGTGTAGTCACATTTGCAACTAAATGAACTTGCATTTATTTACTTTTTTGCTAGTTAATAATTTTCATGTTAAATAGATGGTTTGTCTTGTGCTTTGTACACTAGAGAGATTTTTATCTGTTCAAGGTTAGTATAGCAAATTTGCATAAGTGAAAGAAAAAAGCAACCTTGCATATAAGTTGAAACATCAAATTTTATTGTTGGTGAAGTTTTCTTCTCTTGGTAGAGGTATCCTTGGTTGGGAGGTGTATGTCAATTTTTTGTTGGATGTAGCTATGATCAATTACACAAATTTAGGAGGAGTTTGATTTACCGGTAGTGACTATCCTTGACTAAAATGTTCAATTCTTTGCCTTTAACCCTAAATGCCTAAGGCCTTTCTTGAGCTTCTAGGAATTTGCTCTAATTTGAACAAAAAGTCAGTGTTTTAAGAAGCTATATCAATTTTATTTAAATTGTAATCATATAAATTCAAATTATATATGTTATATGCCATCAAGGAAAAGAAAACACAACAATATCACTTTGGATTGAAAGGTTATAATGTTTGATCATTTGAGTGTTAAAATTGCAAAAATGATTTGAAGTCTCTCAATACTCTTTTCACATGTTATATCTAAAAAATTGGTCACCAAAAAAGTAGGTTAAAAGAAATAACATACATAACTCAAGTCACTTTACAACTTTTCAAAATTTCTTCTACAATATTCTAAAATGAATTTCTAGTGTAAATTTTCTCCAAGATCTAGTGTATTTAAGGCTCATTTCCAAGAAGCTCTCAACACTACACAAAGTCAAGACCTTTGCACAAAATCTTGAATAGAAAAATCATAATCAATTATTTTCAAGATTAGATGTTACTAATGCTAAAACCAGACTTCTCAAAAATAATTCAAACACAAAAAATACTAAAATGAGCAACTTAGTTAGTTTTATTGAACTTCAAAGTATTCTCAACGCCCAAATTGGTGCCTTAGGCCTTAGGCATTTAAGGGGCTAATCATCAATAATGAACATATTAGAGGAAAAAAAACATTAAGAGCGTACATTAGAATCCACCTTTTAAGAATTCACTTGACTTGTAGGTGGTCAACCATAATTTATTTATTGAAGAACTGGTATAGGCACCTGTTGGACCAATGGGACCCAAAATGATTTCAAGCCCAATTAGGCAATTATGCAAAATATTTCCCTTGCAAAAAAATAATTTGTGCTTTTTATCTGTGCACTCCAATATCAAACTTTACCCAAGACATTTGTTTTTGTTTACAAAATTTTCCTTTGCAATAAAGCATTTTTTGTTTTATACCCATAGAGTTTTTTACCCAAATAATATAAGGAACTTCATTGTTCACTCACGCAATATATCATTATTATTTGGTTACCTTCATAACTTTTTTAACCATGTAGTAATTATTCATGCAATTTTTTTATATGGGCACCCATCAATTGGACGGGACGCAAAATAATTTCAAGCTCAATTATGCAAAACTTTTCCTCATTCTTTTTTTTTTAACTTTTCATCCATATAATCCAATCTCAAACTTTACACATGCCGCTAAAATATTAATTTTTGTTTACAAAACATTCCCTTGCAGTAAAGCAATTTTTATCTTATACCTACATAGTATTTTATCTGCACAATGAAAGGATTGCTACTACTTTCTTGTGCAAAAAAATACTATATATTTTTTGCCACGCAATTGTTTAGCCCACACAATAATTTTCCACACAACATTTTTACATATTTTTGTATTTCACCTAAACAATTTTTTTACACTTTTAATTACCCACACATGTTTTTGCATTTTTACCCACACATTTTTTCACCCAAATTATTACTTACGTAAGTTTTTACCTATGCAAAGTTTTTACCAAAGCAGGTTCATTTCCCAATGCAATAAAAAAATTATGGTAAAAGGATCGCCAAATGGGTAAACTGAATTCTGTTATATATATAGATGAATCTACTTAAGTCACAGTCATTTAATTATACGTGGGTAGCTCAAAATATGGGCACTTTTTATTGTTCTTCGAATCATGAACGTTCTAATTGATGGGAGATAAATTCTTTCTACGAATTGTTGTAAATAAGGTCAATGATACATTCCAAACGTACTTTGCTACGTCTCACTAGTTTAGATTTGTGTAGATTCTTAAACACATGGACTTTTGACTCTCACCATCAGTGTGGATTTTTGACAAAAAAATTGTCCCTCAAATGACGGGGGTTTTTTTTTTAAAAATTGAGTAAAAAAACTACTAGTTTGAAAATTCACCCATTATAGGGTTAATTGAGCAAAGGTTACCCATCCAAAAGCACAAGTTGAAATAATAGCTGCAGGTCGCCAATCTATGGAGAACAATTTGAGGACTAATCATACATTTACTTCTGCTTTGTAAATTTCTTTCAAATCCCATAATTTTCCCAAAAGGGACTTGCAGCAGGATAATAAGGTGGAGCAAGATGGCCAAGGAGCAATGAGTTAAAAAAAAGGAAAATGCACTAAGTTGGCATTTGTGAGATACGTGTGATTTTTTTAAGCATGATTTGGGAATGGTTTACAAATTGGCCCAAAATTGTACGTGCTTTGAAGAAAGGTGATGGTAAATCCTTCTAATTTAGATGTCTGTGTGAGAGGTGATTTTCCAGCAAATTTTGATAAAGACTCATCTGTGTTCTAAATTGCAATTGGAACTTTAAATGAATGTATGTTTATCTCTTGTGCAAATGTTCCTATATAAATAACATTGATTGGCATACTGTCATAATTATGTGGAGGATTATTGAGGATCAAAAGATTAAAGGATCCATCCTCTTTAGTGACATTTTGTAAGACATTTCATATAACTGGATAATTTGAATTTATATATGGCAACCAGTTCTTTTTCATTTTTAAACATCTAAACAACCATGACTTTTGAAAAGTACACATAAATTTTCATACTTAGGGAACAATTCCAAAGCTAGTTGAGGTGCTTGTCAAAAATCATCAGTGAGTCACCACTTCCACAAAGAGACTAATTTTTGTATAGCAATTTCTATATATGAATCCAAAGATAACAAGTTTTTAACTTCAAGCCACTTAGGATATTTATTTTTAAAGGATTTGGAATTAGAGTTCCAATTAGTAACGTCAACTTATTATTAATACAATATAACATTTCAAATAATAACGATATTAGATCATTTTTAGTTTTGAGTTTTGATCCCAGAAAAATCCTGCTAATACTTTATGCCATCGTTATATTTATTTAGTTCAAAGTTCAAAAACAAGAATCCGATTTTTATTCTTTTGGAGATATATGCAAAACATTCAGAAATCTTCCATGTTTTGCTACATACTAAGCAGGGTACATACTAAGCATTGTTTCCATGTTTGCCAAAACATTGAGAGATCTTCCAGTGCTTTACATAGTCCAAAGTTTATTTATTTATTTAGTCAAGTCTAAAACTACATGAGTAGTCCAATTCTAGGTAGATATAGTATTTTCATATTGAGATATATTTCAAACTTATTTGCGAGCTTATTTGATATGACTGATTACATAGGAATCAGATAATTATATACTTGATGATCTTTGCGCATAAATTTTTATTGAATTAAATTACAATAAAAGGTGTACTCAATTTTTAGTAAAATTTTGGATTGAATTGCATAGATGTTAAATTTCTTTTAGAATTTTATCAAGTTTCTGTATCATGATTTGTAGTTTCATATGAGAAATAACCTGTTTATTCAATAAATTCAGGGAATTGTTAAAGTACACCTAAAATTGCTAATGCCATATCCCAAGGTGAGTTTTGAGCATGAACAATGAGAATTTAGTGTTGATTTTTTAAATTTGGATCAATAGAATTGTTTCATTTTTATTATTCTAACCTTTATTCAAAAAAATTGGAGGTGCTTGAATTTGAAATTAAAAAAATAGGACTTTTGAAATATTTAAAGCAAAAATACACCAAAAAAATAACAATGGTGCAATAAAAGTTCAACAAGAACAAATTTTAATTTTTTTTTCTTTCAAGCAAGGTGATAGTGCCTTGATTGAATGAATGGTGGACCACTTGAATATAAAAAAATTAGCATTAAATTTGCAATATACACGCTTGTAGGAGTGTGGCGTTAGCCATTTTGAGTGTGGCTTTAGCAATTCCCTAAATTAATTATCAAGTATTTACTAATAATATAAAAAAACTCATGTTGGTGACTTGTGCATAAGAATGCCCATTTTTTAATTTGTGATTGGCTAGGGGGTAAGGGGCAAAGTGAAAGGGCTATAACATGGAGGTTGGGTGTGAAAGGACACCTTTGGGTGGAACCTTTGAATATTTTTTTAACAAAATTCAAATACAAAGGGGAGATGAAGAGGCAAATTGATTTGAATTCAAAAATTTGAATGATTGCCATTAGTTATTTTTTAAATTGATTTCCTTTGTTTTTGTATCTTTTTTTCTACCAATTCTATTAATGGCAATATATATCTATTTTACTAGATACAATACAAAAGTCATTCAAAATTTCTCAATATTTGTTTTTATTTAATTTAAAACTATTTGAATTTAGAAGTGTCAAACAAAAAAAACAGAAAAATTGAGATTGTGTTCAAGAAAAAAAATAACCCCATATTAGGTAGATATGGATTATGCGCTTCTTCATGGAGTCTTATTTAAAATCAAATTCTTCATGAAAGGGGAAAAAAAAAGTTATTGTAGCAAAATGATGAGAAGCTTAATATGACAAAAGTGTATTGTAATATTATGGGGAAAAAATGGTTAATGGCATGTTACACCAACTTGAAAACATGATAGTTAACACTCCACAAATAGTTGCATAATTCCATATCTACCTAATAGTCCGTTAAAAGCTTTACAACTTTGCTTAGATTTTATAAAAAATGTGTGTTCTCGGATATACAAGCAAACTAATAACATTCTGAATGGGACATAAGATATGCTTAGGCCTTCATTTACCTTGGTAAATAAGTTTACAAGAGTTGTTACACTACTAAATTTGTACGTTATTGTCAAAATTGCTTAGACTGATATTGGATGTTGAGAAGGAAGTTTGAATTGTATAATTATTTTTTACTTATCTGGCTGTATCTATTCATTTTGAGCATATCAGGATTTCTAATTCATTTTGCCAAATTATTATGCACATAAATTTGATTACATGATTACTCATTTCTTTTGAAATGAAAACCCCCTTTGATTAACCTATTTAGTAAAAGATAACTGTGGTGATTTGAATCATATGGTATGAAAGGTTTTTGATTACATGAAGTATGTAAGTGGGCATGTTTACAAGGCTTATTTGTTATTTGTTTGGCCAAACTTCAATATTTGTTTCATTTCAAAACTTACCAAGACATGATTTGCACAAACCATGATTCTTGATTTTTTAAAGCTCATGGCTAAATAGGGGAGAGACCTTTTTGCAACGAATTTTTCTTGTTTTTCACTGTTTAGAAGTTGATTTACCAATTGTTGGAAAGAGTCTACAATACACATCAATGTGCCAAGGAATAACAGAAATGTAGTAAATAAAAGAGGCGCTTCTATTGTTTCGATTTTGAGGACGTGTACGTTGGATTATCATGTAAATGTTTGTTGGGATGTTTGTCAAATTTTAAATATACAAATAAATCGCTAAGAGTGAGAAGATCACTTTTTTTTTTTTTCTCATATTTTGAGGATGCTTTTGGCAAGTTTTTTCACTAGAAGACAATAATTGGCTAGTACTTTTGCACATGATTGTATATTTTTCTATTTTGGAAAGAGAACAATTCTATGAAATTTTTACTTACACAACTTTTTCATTATAGATCCAAACAAATTGATATTACTTTGCAACATATTGGTGTAAACATGAGGTACCATTTATCTTTAACAAGAAAATAGATCCCATATATGATTGGACCCACAGGACTGAAAATATGCAAAACGGTCAACCAAACTTTGAAGGATTAAAGTTATACAGGTTCATACAATTTTTTGTGGAGCACATACAATATTATAGTGATTAAAACCTACCATGTCCTAAGCCTGCGGAAATTTGTACAGTATTGTGAAACATGATTCATTATTTAAAATAAAATTGATTTTAACTAAAGAAGGAGTGGCAAAGCCGCAAAGAGTTAGAACATTGAGTGTGCTTAGATTGACTAGGCGACAACTACAAAAAAATTTTAAAAAAAATCGCAATACTACTTTTCTCAATTCTAATGATCTTAGTTTGGCTATTGGTTGACATCATCATTCTTTACTACCTCCACAAAATTCAATTGTTTGATCTAGCAAGAAAACTTCAAAGGGTTTTCAAAAGAAACTTTAATTTTATATTTTATTTTCGTTTTTCATTTTTTTCATTTTGATATCTTGATCTTTTTTATATGACAAGTGTTTTATGAATATTGAATTTTGTTAGTTTTTAAAGTTTTTATGATTCTTTAATGCTAACTAACATTTTATCTCTTGTTTTATCTATTGTCTCAATGCAATGGAAATTCTAGTAAAATTTGTCATTATGTTGATTACTACTTGAAATTAAACATCTTATATTATCTACGTATATACCCTCTTCAACGCACAAGAATTTGAAGATGGCATCATTCCATAAGGAAGGAGCTACCAATTCCATCCAAAACAATACTAGGAGCTAGTATAATTTTGTATCAAATACATCATAAAACTCAAATATTCTATCAAACCTTATTTCACTACAAGGAAACCATGGTCTTTTTGATAAAAAAATGTGACTTAATTTACGATAATTGTAAATTATGTCACATTTTTTTTGTAAAAAAGACCATGATTTCCTATAATGTTTGTATAAGTAAGATCTTTTTTTGCTTATTGCAAGGGCATGTGCTAAAAAAATGGGTTTCAGTCTATAAAAATACTTGTCAAACTCATAAATGGAGAGAGTTCGTGACCCATTTTGATTCGCACAAGTGATGCCCTCAATTTTTTAATCACATTTGAGATATGCACATGAGGATCTCCAACATATAATGGATCATCTAAGAGTCAGTCGTTGTTTGCAATCAACAAGTCTTTAGGAAAAATTTGAGCCCTTCAGAAGGCCCTCAACCCCTAAAGGACCAAGCCCTTCTTTTTTGTAAATATCACTGAAAACTGCCATTTTTGCAAGAATGAATAGAAATGCAAGAAACATTTTTTTTTGGAAATCCAACCATAGATCTTGCCCTAAACTATGGGAGGTACTTGTGGGAAAAAAATTAACTCATTCTAGTTGTAGAGGGGTGAGATATTCACATCTGAAATGAAAAAAAAAAAAAAATTCACTGTTGCCCCAAAATTTTCAAAAGCCTTTGACCTCTCCTGTATCAAAAAAATTGCTCTATGCAAAGTTGAGCTTTATTTTATTCATGTAAAAGATCAAGGTAGGTGTGTGTGGGAGAATTTTCAAATGAAACGTAGGTGTGGATCATACTTTGTAAAATCTTGCAATGCCATAAGGTCATGAAATTTGCATATACACTACACAAAATTGGAGGATTTATGTAAATTTTAGAAACTTGAATCACTTTGATCCAAACGGTGAAAACCAAGGAATTTTAGTCTACTACAACTTACAAAAAGAAAAGTATAAAAACAAACACACAAAGAGCTCAAAAAAGTAAAGCAACATGTTTTACAAGGAGGGGAAAGAATGGAGGTTTGGGAGTCCCATACCTACTCACAAACTAAAACTTCTCATAACTTTCATCTCATCTATTAAAATTGAATGATTAAAAGCTTCCCAAATACATAAAAATCTAAATAACCAATTTCAAAATTTTATTTCAAAAAATTGCATTTTTTTTTTCTTATTCCACCTAATTCTCCCCTGTTTTTTAGTTATTCATGCATAACTTCTTCAATAAATGTTGGAATGAAGAAAAAATTACATGCCCACAAAAACCTTATAATTCCCCGTCTTCAATAAAAGTTTCAAAAAATCACGCAAAATAGTTTAGCCATAGGTACATGCCTGAAATCCCAAATGTCCCCCAAAGGGACAATGGTCCTTTAGGTGTTAAGAGATGTGCATATAGGGTTGCCATTTTTGATAGTCAAATATGACATTTGCGAGTAGTCAAATCATGTGCCACGGCGGCTTTTATTTATATATATATATACATGCTGTTTTTTTACCTTTGTTATGTAAAACGGCACGGTTTCATAAGGGTCTGGGCTCAAAATTTTGCTAATGTATAACAAGACTTGATCTACCATAGAAAGTTCTAAGACATTTTCATTTTGTAATCCTTTTTTTTGGGTCATTGTTGCTACTCTCACAGTTCAAATTATTCAAATCATTATTGCACTAGAACATTGTGGCAAGGAACTAAGCTACCTTTTGTTTAAATAGAAATCTATGTATCCTTTTCAAAAATAACACTGAAATTCTAAAATCAATGATAATTGTATAAATAAAATATTAATAAAGAGCCTAGAATTCAACTCAGTCTTGCAACAATACAGTATGTAGCCAAAATCTCAAGTGCTAAGCCATATACAAACCTCAAAATGTCACTTATATACTTTCACATAGATTACATACACAAGTGCTACAACAAACATTCACATAATTTATAACACAAAGAGTTGAAGACATTTAAGCAATTTTCAACCCATGTATTGTGCTGCAACTACTTTCAATACTCACAAATAAGTCATAAATCAAATAGGACTTATATGTTGTTTAATCCCTCATTGCTGATAGATCTCAGAATACGGAGGAAATGGGGACAATTTTGTCTGCCTGCTTACGTAATGAGGGGTTAACAAATTTCTACAATAATTTAATAGAAAACCCTAGATGGTACTACTTATGATATGTATTGAAGTATAATGATACTAGTGGGCCTGTGTACCCGCTGTTTCAGCGAAGGGCCATCATAAGAGGAGGTCCCTCAAAAAAATTAACATGAAATTTGATTTGCATTCTCAGTGTTTGTCCCATCCCATGCCCATGGCCCGCCATCCAATGCCAGCTAGTAAGGCAAAAATTTGGTTACAAAAAATTGAGTTTCAAAAAATTTGATTATTAATTAGTTTCTCAACCGCCTTACATTTTATTATTTTGACATCCAACCACCCAGCCACCCAACTACCCAACTAATAGAACCAAGCCTATTATATATATAGATTATAGAAATAAAGATAAAGGCAAACACACTGTCAAGACATTCCACAAACTAGCATTTTGTGCTTTTGTTTATTTAATTAATTAATTTTGGTTTTATTTTGTGGTATAGCCACATACTTTTTATTTAACTCAAGAAAAAAAGGAGATTGAGATGCGCTAGTTTGTTGAAATAGAGACAGCTTTGTTGTTGTACCAATATTGAAACGGAGGAGAACTTCATTTGCATGATTGTATTTATAGAAATGAAACAAAAACTTGAGAATCACAATTTTAAGCACAAAAGCGTATTGGGGTAGTTGCAAGAAATACTTCATAATTTTGTGTCAAATACCCTTAAAACTAGTAGTACTAGGTCGTACTATGAGCTATTGAAATAAAATTTTCAAATATAAAATGAAATATGGAAAATTTGTAAAGCACTTAAAATAGCTTACTCTTGAAAATTCAAACCTAGAAAATTTTTATTCTAAAAGTTATGCACATAAGTAAAGGGACAAAAATTACCAACAAAAAGACAATTTCCTTTTGGCTTTTTAGAAAATAGTAAAAATCTCAAAAAATTAAAAAAAAATTAATCTTTTTGGTGCACTGTGAGGGGCATTGATTGATGCAAATAATTTTTCAAGAATGTTTGTTTCCAAACCCTAATGCCTATCCAATGGATGCCCACTTTGAGAGAAAGTGGAGGGCATATAATTTACATTTTTCTAAAACCCCTTGGCAAATCCATGTAATGTTCAATGATGAACAACTTCCCAAATTTGTGGCATCAAATTCCTTTTTTTGCCTCAATGCAGTATTGAAAACTCACAAAACAGCCAAGGTAGACATAATTTTGAAATCCATTTAAAATTAGTGATTGATTTTTAAAAAACCCAAAAAAAACACAATAGGTCAATAACTTCAATGTGAATCTTCCTTTAAATTTTCACATGAAAAGAAGTTAGTAAGCAAAAAGTAAACCCCTAAAACCACACGCTCTATAGCAAGGGGACAAAAAGCAAGACAAGTGTTTCTTGCAACTACCCATTGCTACTTTTTTTGGTAATGAATTAAAGTATACACAAATTTAGTAACCGATCTTTGGAGAGCTATTCCATTTTCCATAGAGCCAAGTTCACTATATTGTATCAATGTTGGATATGGGTTAATAAGTTATCACACACAACTATTTTGCAATAGATGTGGAAAATCAAATATTACTTTAGATGGATGATTTTCTTCCATTATAAGGCAAGAAATAACCAAACAAAACATAAACGTATCTTCAATTAACAGGATCAGCAAAATCAAAAAGTTGACACAACTCTTCAAATTGCATTTGAACCAAAATATAGAAAACTCAAATTCAGGATGGATTTTTTTTTCATGAAAGGTCCAACAAGATCCTCCTTCCATAACAAAATTGTATGGACCAATAGCTAACGTATATTATGCATGATAGTATTAAATTACTCAAACCCATGGAAGTTCAGTTAACAAAAGTCTATTAACTTTGTGGTTATTGATAAAAGATAACATCAAAATTCAAGCTGAATTTAATGACCTTAACACCTTGTTTTGGGGGCCAAGGTGAAAAAACTCAGTTTAGAAATTTAGCATTTGGAGATTAAATCTGGAATTTGAAATTTATATTTGCACTTCAAGATCCCAATTTAGTACCAAAAATCCCAAAAGAGAATAAAAATGACCAACTCCAAAATAAGGGCACCCTTGTTCATAAATTAGCATAGCTCTCTTACTTTGGTCACACAAACAAGAAGTTGCAGTTATGAATTTCATGAGAATTTTAGTGAATCCTGTGGTCCCTAGAGCACCATAGAACATTGGTAAGTGCAACAACAGTATCAAAAAGTTACACTCATATCAAGTTTTCAATGTATCTAGTAATCCCTACATATTTGTGAATATATAATCATCTAGGCCATACACAAGTAGCTTACTTGGTAAAGCAAATTCAATATCCAAATGGCAAGTGACACTAGCTTAAAAATTTATGCATGTGTTCTTCATCACAAATCCAATAGCAAATGCAATATAAATATGCACTCAAGTCTTTGGTAAAAGCAAAAGGGACTTATTTAGTTGGTTTTGTGTTTTCTTTTATTGCAAAATTTGCATTGTGGTTCAATTTTGCAACATTGAAATTGATCAACATTTTTAGCATACTTGTAATCACCATTTTATGCACAATATTTGTCATTGCTATAGGTAAATTCATACCATATGCACACCACATGACAATATCACTAAAAACTGCAACTCAAACAAAGGACAAACATTGCTCACATAAGCATGAAAAAATGTAGCAATTGGGTGACAAAATAAACCACTTTTACTTTTTAATGCTTTAGAAAGTGCAAAGAGTCACATGTTCTACCCCGCGTGCGACTACAAGTCTTGCCCCACCCACCTTGACCTAGAACCACTTGGTGTGGCATGACACGTGGTTCTTTGCACACTCTATAGCATAACATGATTTTAGGAAGGTGTGGCAAGCAAAAGAGAAATTAATTAAAAATTTGCCACATCCGGCCTTGGCATGAGGTTTTTGTTGTGGTGTAAGTTAAGTTAACCCATGAACGTCACAAAAGCTCTTTGCAACCATATGTATAGCAGTATGTATTTGAGCTACTGTGAAGACTTTCCAAATCTTTTCATGCACACACCATCATACAACTCTTCAATATGTATGATTGTAACAATTAATTTTCAGCTGATTCAAACTTCTGGTTGAGACCGTATTTGGTGCTGTAGCCCAAGGGCCCTTCCGGGGTTAAGGATGGGAGATTTTGTTGGAATCAGTGGATGAAACTGGCTTGAATATCTCCAAAGATGCAGAACAAATCTGGTCACAAAATTCATGCCCTGGACGGACGGCATCGTTCGCTCCCCTGTAGATTGTGAACAATCCCAACATCAAATCTCTGGGGACAATTGGCAAGGGGTTTGCAAGGGCAAAACCAACCTCGTCTGCAACAACCCCTCCAAAAAAACCAAATCAATTCCAGATTCTCCCTAGCCTTACTTGCGTTTTATACAGAGTTGCTCTTCATTTTGAGCCATGGACATGGATCCCAACAGTTTTGTAGTAGCAGTTCATGATTATGGAAATCACTGAATTCTTCAGTGTCCCTCAAGGCCCAAGATAAATCGATGTTTTTCAAAAATGCTATTTTGTAAAAATAAAATAAATAAGTGGTGGCATTTTACTTCTTTGTGTAAACGTAGACTCCTTGATTTTAACCATGTTTCTAACGGGCGGTTTTTGGTTTCACAAACCTCTATCTCCAACCTCCTGCTCTTGAATGGCGGAGTGATTATCTTTTCCAAAACTTCAATTTACTTCTTCATCCGTTCCAAAGCAGCTGTTTTGGCATGCGTGACCCTAACCTCAAGAATTGCGACTTGCACTTTCACTTGTTTCACCATCTGCAATTGCACTATTTGTAAAAACCATGAATCAAAGTAGGTGTGCGTGTGTGTGTGATTTTTATTTTTGCACTTGATGGCTTATGATCATGCACTTGGTCCTCCTTGTGTGGTTGAAACAACCCATGATTTGAAGTTTTATTTTGTGGTTGAGTATAAAAGTCTAAAAAATGAAAAAAAAAAAGAGCTCAATTTTTTGGAGTCTTGAGATTCAAAAACCATGGTCAAATCTACAAATAGTTGATAAAGATTTGACCTAATCTACAATATATTGTAAATTAGGTCACAATCTTTGTCAACTTTTTGTAAATTCAACCATGGTTTTCTTGTAGTGCTATTAGAATATTGAAATCACAAATGTGAGACTCAATCAATTTCCAACTTTTTATTCGTCGAAGGAATTTGATTCAAGTGTAGAAGTGCTGCACTATAACTCTATAAGTGTATTGTGAACCATCTGAATATTCAAAATGCCTAGTGACAAGTTGGTTATTGATTGTGGTGCATATTTGTTGAGCTTGGGTCCAACCACATCATTTGTGCCAACTTAAAAAAACAAAGCTCATTATGAGGGTGCTAACATAAAAACTGTATATTCCAATTAATTTCTCCTTTGGCAATAAGATAACTATTTCATATTGCAATACTAAGCCCAACAAATCCTTCTTTTTAATGACCGTCTTTGTATATACAAGAGCCTAACTTCAATTTTGGTTTTACCTTCATTTACTACACAAGAGTAGTGTCAATTTAAACATATTTTTGTCAATTTTTTTGTCATTTTGGACATTTTAGTCAATTTGGACGTTGTCCTGATAGAAAATCTTCCATCATGCAGATATTTATGGTTTTATTAAATAATTTTGGATTTCAATAGGTGATATATTTTGTCTTTAATTAAATAAAACTGCTAAAAGAAGCGTGAGTAGATTTGGAAAGTGTGAGAAGATCAGATGATCAATATCTTGATTAGGGTTTAGGTAGGAGTTAGAAGATGAACTAACATATCCCACGTGCCCTTCAATCCAGATAAGGTTGAGAAAAGAAAGAAAATATCTCTTTAACATGTATTAGCTGGATTGTGAATATCAGTTAGTTATTAGTTAGGAAATCCAAACCTCAAAGGGAGGATAGCTCCTGGTATATGTATCTTTTGTTTATTAAATTTCAAAAGCTTGTTTCTAGTGAAGAGACATTTCCAAATTGTATTTGCAACTTTGATTTGGAACTAGGATACAAAAGTTATGATTTCTTGAATTTAAGGATAGCCAAGCCATTTGAGGTAGAAATGCTAAAACTTTGATAAGCCAAAGCTGATGTTTAGTTTATTATTTTGCAACAAAAATTGAAGAATGTGTTTTCTTTGGTCTTAGCTTTAAAAAAAGCTATTGCACTTGATAATTGGAGTTTTGAAGAGGAAGTTATGAAGGTGCAAAAGATTGGAGGTTGACTGTCCCTAGTGAAAAAGAAGCCTCAACTTTGAAGAGCCATTACTTTTGATTGGTTTTATATTTTGTTTTGAAACTTCTACAGATGGTAATTTCAAAGATTAGCTTTTCAAATAGCTATCACTTGAATTATTTGAAACATTATTGAGAGAGTTGTGTTGTGTGGAAGTTGAGAGGTTGGCTGTCTTTTAGTGAGAGGGAAGTTGCAACTTTAAACAAGCCATAAATTTTAGTCAGTCTTAGTTTTTAGTGAAAATTTTACGTGATAGTGTTAACTTTCCAAATTGATTTCATACTTGTGTTTAGAACGTGTGAATCAAAAGTTATAGAGTTGCAAAAATATAGTGGTTGGTTTCCTAAGAGGAAGATGAGCCTCCACTTTGTTCTCTTTTAGGGTGCCATTGCAAGAAACACTTGTACTATTTTTGTCCCCTTCACCTATTGCAGGTACTTTTTGGCTTGTAACTTTTGCTCAAAAAGTTTTTTGAGCTAAAATTTCAGAGGAAGGCATAGTTATAGACCTTTAGTAATTTTTGCAATTTTTTAAAGTTATTTTACTATTTTTAAACATCCCCAAATAGATGTCTACTTTGGCCATTTTGGGGGGTTTTTAGTACTATTTTGGGTCCAAAAAAGCAAATCTCATGCTACAAATTAGGGAAGTTGTTCATCACAAAGCATTACATGGATGAGTAGAAGGGTTTTAGGAAATTGTGAATTCTTTACCTTCCACATGCTCTCAAAGTGGGCGTCCTTTTGTCAATGATTGGAGAAAGAAAACAAATTTCCCAAAAAAACAATTCTATCAATATAAACGTCTTGAATAGAGCAAAAATTTCCATTTTTTGTCTTATTTTTTTGAATATTTTTACTATTTTCTAAAAAGTAAAAAGGAAATTGCTTTTTTGTGGGTAATTTGTGTCCCTCTATTTTTGTGCATAATTTTAGAACAAATTATTTCTTGGTCCAAATTTTCATGAGTATGCTATTTAAAGTGGTTTACAAATTATCCATATTTTATTTTATTTTTAAAAAATTATTTCAAAAGGTCATAGTACTACCTAGTATTACTAGTTTTAAAGGTGTTTGAGACAAAACTATGAGGCGTTTCTTGCAACTACCCATTATCTTGTGGATAGTAGTTTAGAGTAAGGTAAAAATCAAAGATTTGAGAGAATTGAGAGGTTTAATAGATTTAGAGATTTGGTAGATTTAGAGCTTGATAGATTTGGAGGTTTGAGGGAATTAGAGAACTTAGTAGAAGCCCATTTTTGAAAACATGTGCTCTCTAGAATTCTCCTTTAGGATTTGTAGTAGACAGAAACCATTTTGCAGAGCGGGTGCTCTCTAGAATTCCATCTAGAGTTTATAATAAGAAGAGTTTAAAATTCATAATAGAAAAGTCCATTCTGCCGAGCAGGTGCTCTCTAGAATTTTATTTGGAGTCTGCAATAAAATAGACCTACAACACACAATCACAGCCAAACACCCCGTGTGTTCCCAAGGTGCGCTTCTCTTTACCCAACAATGTGTCACTGCGGACAATTTTTCTCTTGTAGTGAATTAGCACTTGAATACTTTAAAAAAATTCATTGTGGTACTAAAAAGGTTTGTGCAAATCTAGATTCTCTTCAATTTCCATCAAGACCCATGAAGAACCAATCAAAATTAACCCTTGAGTGCTCCAGAGGCAATTATATTGCCTCTGGTTTTTGAAAAATGTTCAAGTTTGAGTCTTATCCTCTTTTTAATGGTACAATCAAAGGACTTGTACTTTTTTGCGTACCTCCATGCATGTGTCTACTACCACTTAAAAAATTCAAGCTATTTGACTGTACTTAGGTAGTAGTTTTATTGGACTAAGTACAAAAGAGTATGGATTTGAGTGAATATGGCATGAGCGCTCAAGGGTTAAAAACTAAAAACTAATGTAAAATAATGGCATAATTCATACTCAAGTACTTTATTGGATGCTTTTAAAAGTGACTATTGTATAGTAGGGGGACAAAAAGATTGGAAACACCCTATTATGCCATTCAAAGAGCTTTGCATAACGTATAATAAAACTTGACATTTTATTGTCTTGCATCATTGGTGTTTAATTCGTATGCAATCCCAATCATGCATACCAAATCTCAATTCCTAAAAACCAAAACCCAATTTTAGGTGAATCATTTTACATAAAGTTCATGGTTTTACATGATAATTGATTAAAAAACATTGGTGATGGACTTTTGAGATTTGATTGCATGGGTATGTAAGAAACATCCATATGCACATCTTTCCTTTTAACAAGCATCTCCAAAAAGCTTCAAAATTCCTTCTATACACTAGTAGAAAACTACGTTAGAATCCACCAAAAAATGTAAGGTAGTTTATGTTGAGTTCCATGTTTCTAACGCAATAATTTTATTGAACAATGCAAAGTTTTGGGTTGGAAACATGGAACTCAACATAAACTACCTTACATTTTTAGTGGGTTCTAACGCAGTTTTCTTCTTGTGATAAATATTTTAATGTTGGGATGATTATGACCAAATTTTGTAAAATACAAATTATTTTTTGGTAATTATATTTTGGCAAAATAAACTTATCATCATGCTCAAAGTTACAAACTTAGTCATAAAGAACAAGTCAAATAAAAAAATATAATTACTGAACAATAATTTGTGTTTTACAAAATTTGGTCATAATCATCCCAACATTAAAATATTTATAGAAGGAATTTTGAAGTTTTTGGAGATGTTTATTAAAAGAAAAGATGTGCATATGGATGTTTCTTACATACCCATGCAACCAAACCTCAAAAGTCCATCACCAATGTTTTTTAATCAATTATCATGTAAAACCATGAACTTTATGTAAAATGATTCACCTAAAATAGGGTTTTGATTTGTAGGAACTGAGATTTGGTATGCATGATTGGGATTGCTTAAAAATTAAACACCAATGATGCAAGACAACATTCTATCTATATATCATAATACAATTTACAAATATGGTGATCATTTTATTGTGATCCTTTTACCATATGTGTAAATAAACCTACGTGGGTAAAAAACAAAAACATTTATAAAAAAAAGTGTGAATAATTACTATGTGGGTTAAAAATTTGTGTAGGTAAAAAATGAATTATATTTTTTTGCATGAGAAAATAATGACATTCCTTTTACTACGTGGGTAAAAAATTCTATGGATATAGAACAAAAAATGTTTTATTGCAAGGGAATGTTATGTAAATAAAGACAAATGTTTTATTGCATGGGTAAAGTTTGAAATTGGGGTGTGCGGATAAAAAGCAAAAAACATTTTCTTATGAGGTAAATGTTTTGCATAATTGGACCTGAAATTATTTTGCTTCCCATCAGACCAATGGGTACCTATACTAGTTCCACGTAACAAAAAAGGGATGGTACCATTTGATAGTGCAATCAGAAGAATTACTTTTGATTATTTCTATGTTCACATTGCTTATATTTCCATTTGTGGCACCTGAGAGTAGAACAATTAAAACATAGGGCACATGACTTGATACTATATAGTAGTCAATATTGAATGCACTAAATTGTGGGAGGCCGTTTCAAATTGAGCTGCGTTGTGATATCTAAGATCTATTTGCATGTAATAGGGGTTTCCAAATTCAACATAAAAATTTCTTGTGTCTTGCAAATTTTATCCAGGAAAATCTATTGCCTATGAAGTGACAACATAGCTTGATAATTTGGCCTAATGTCATCGTTTAGTTTTTCTAACCTATTATAGGTAAGGGAAATTGCTTAGCAAAACTTGCTGGCTACTCTTCTTTCTATAATAGAACAGGGTGTCCGAATGTATGCATTAGTTGGGGGTTGCATGATATATTTGCACATGGACCATGGGAGGCCATATATGGGGGCCACATATGGGGGCCACATATGGGGGCCACATATGGGGGCCACATATGGGGGCCACATATGGGGGCCACATATGGGGGCCACATATGGGGGCCATGGGGCCACGGGGTTGATACAAATTAAGAGGGGGCTCCATGATAAAATGTCCGTATGTATGGGTTGAGGCATGCATGGGCCATGGGGGGTGATAAAAATAATCATAAAAAGTCACTTGCCATACACTAAAAAAACAACTAAAATAAGCCTCACCTGTCACACATTAAAAAAATTTAAAAAAAGGAATTGATTTGTGCACACTGGGGATTGATATTTGCACACCCCCTTGGGAGGTAAATTGTAGATTTCTACCATCAAAAATCTGAATTTGAGAATTTTGAATTCAGATTTGGACTTAGAGACCATGATTTAGTCTAGAACCATGAAAAAAGTTGCAATTGAACAACACCCAATGAAAAAGCTTATCTTTTTTTACAAACAAAAGCAAAAGTAACATTTTTTTCCCTACCTAAGTTTTTTCATTGGGTGTTGTTCAATTGCAACATTTTTCAATGGTTCTAGAGTAAACCATGGTCTCTAACTCCAAAGCTGAATTCAGCTTTTTGATTGTAGAAATCTACAATTTACCTCCCAGGGGGTGTGCAAATATCAATCCCGGTGTGCAAATATCAATCCCGGTGTGCACATATCAATTCCCTTAAAAAATGATTAGCCTCACCTGTCACAAAAACCATAAAATTAAGCAAAAAATGATTAAAATAAGCAACCACATGATGTGACTAAGCAAGCAAGAAACAATTAAAATAAACAAAACAATAAGAGTGATTATAATGAACGATTAAAACAAACAACAAACAAATCATGATTAAAGCCTTCACCCTTAACTTATGTGTTGAACTGGGCCGAAAGGGTGCACAGGTCCACTAATCTCTTAATAATATATATGAAATTTCTCTTTCATAATAAGATTTGTTTTATCACGATAAAACTAGATCAAGTATATATTGAGTAATAATTTTTTTGAATTTTCAAGCTTTGCAATATTAGGAATGTGTTAGGAAAGTGAGTCCAAAGATGTACTGAGAGCTAGCATTTGCACAATCATTAGTAGAAGGTTGATACTTGCCAAACTTGGATGATAAGTGCTCATGACTCCTCACAGTATTTCCATGTAAACCATGACCTTGAAAATCACTACTCACTCCTAGTTTAGTTAGATTTACCCTATATTGCACTTGGTGATTGATCAATTGTCAATTCATGGGGTGCATTTGGTTAACAAGGATGGGGAACAAAACTTTTGAGGACTCTTAACCCATGAACATCCTAGAGGACCAAAAGTGTCCTTAACACCATATTAAGTAAATTGGGAAAAAGTGCACATTTTGGGATTTTTGCAAGTTGTACATGATCATGTACAACTGAATTCAACATTTTTTTTTGTACACGTGCCCTCACATGAGAGGAGGAGTTTGCAAGGGAAAAAATCTTAGTGGTTCAGATTGGATTTGATACCTTCAAATCTGGTTTGAAGTGACTATTTTGGATCAAGGTGAAGTACAAAATGGGACCACATTTTTTCCCAATTTAACAAATATGGTGTTCCTTGCATGATTTCAAAGGTTTGTTCGAGGCACTGGATCTAATTTTTAGATCTTGCTATAAACTATAAATATGAAGGCATTCAAGTTGTTCATGCCAATGGACTAATGGCAAGGCAAGCCAAATGTTGTACAAGTGCCTCTAAAGATTTGATTCAATAAAATACCATATGGGGCTTGGTGGCAAACAATGTTTTACAAGGTGAAATTGGTCAACATCCCTTGCAAGCTTCCTTATGTGTGCTTTATGGTAAGGGAGGATACTCTAATTTGGACCATGCTCTACTTTGGACCAGCTCTAGGAAGGGTTGACATTTTAGATCAAAGATCTATTACTGTCATTGATGAGTTAGGTGAGCTTAGCAATTGATAATCATTTTTTGTGCAGTAGCAATTTGAAGCTCTAAAAATTGACATGAAAAGAAGTACAATCTTCAAGAATTTGCAAGTGTGTTCATTCACATCTAATCTTGCTACTCACAAAAAATGAGATGAATCAAGGGCTTATAGAATTTTGTAAAAATCATCAAATAGCAATTGCCTACCAAAAAATGATATTTTGTCATCACATGTTGTTTGATCAAATGTTATAATCTCCCATCTCCCACGGTCAACTCTTCCCAAATTTTGTAAGCCATTCTCTAAGTAGGTGTTCCACTATTTTCAATGGTCACTTTTTGTGAATCATAGCCACTTGATTGAGATACAATGCATCAAAGTTGTAGGTCCCCAAAAAACCCTGATTTTGGTGAAAATGGCATGGGCACTCAAGGGTTACACCTTGAATGGCACAAAAACCCTTTGCGACCATATGTATAGCTGTATGTATAAACATATTTGAGCAACTCTTAGGACTTTTCAAAAAAAATGCACCCACCATTGTACAACCCTTCAATATATATGATTATAACACTTATTTTCCAGCTATTCAAACTTCTAAATATTGGTTACGACCGTATTTGGTACCTTAGCTCCAGAGCCCAAGGACCCTTCGGGGGTTAAAGAAAACAAATGTAAACAAGTGTCCAAAGATCTTTTGAACTTCACCTACTAATATCAGGCATTTCTAATTTTCTAGTGGTTTTCACGTGCATGGACCGGATATTACCATCATCCATAGTGTTGTCAAAAAAAACTTAAGAGTTTGGTCAGTTTTCCTCCAATAAAATCAGATTTCAATTGGTTTTTTAGTCGTTTCATTTGGTTAAATTTCTATTAATTTTTGGATCTTATATGAGGTGTAAAAGCCTTATCACTCCAATTCAAATTGCAATCATCACTTTGGCACCACATCACATAAAACAAAAACTTTTAAAAGGCTTTTAAAAATATAAGAATAAAAGAAGAAGAAGAAAGGATGGAATGTATGCACAGACTGACTCTGGACTGGAGGCTGGTCCTGGTTGTATGAGCGAATATCATACTGTGCTGATTGCTGAATCAAGGAGATTTGGCCGGTGAGGGAATATTTTGTCATATGCGGATAATTTTACATTGCAATAAAAGCCACATAGGCTAATCCGTTAATAGGTCCATACCAACCAATCCCTTCAATTCAAGTGCGCACCCAACTTTAACTTTAGCTTTACCCATTTGTTGGACCTCTTGAGTGTTTTGTTGCCCGGTTGTTTTATTTTCTATGAAAAAGTTGGCAAATAAGTGCTGCATTCACACATTAACTCCTAAAGAATGTTGCCTACCAAAAGTGTTAGCTGTATTCATATAAGGATCATTTAGTACTTGAAGAAATGGTTTTATGACAAATGTCAAAAATTCCCCCAAAAAAACCTAGTTGATTGGTAGGATATTTGTGACTTGGTTAAAAAATTTACAACTCCAATGAAATTTAGGGCATCTCCACTAGTCTAGCCAAATAAAGACTCAAGAAACCAGGTTCAGAGGGCTCTTGGAGGTGAAACTGCCCGGGTTGAGGATGCAATCTCCACCGGTTCAAACATATTTGTCTGGCCGCTCTGTGCTACACGCTGTGCTGCTGCAGTGCTTTGTCGCCACGTGGGTGTGAGTCCCAAGGGAGGGTAGCTGGTCCACCTTGACTTATTTGTCTCATACCACAATTAACACTACTTGACACCGGGATCCATGCAAGCTCCGTAAGTTCAGCTCGCTGAACGAAACCATAGTCCCGGAGGGTCACTGTCCCCGGAAGGATTTTTGGCGAGGCCGCTCAAGAAACTGCCCTGCGCATGTGAGCGGTGGAGATATAAAACGGGGACAATGCCCTCCGGCCGCGCCAATTGCCCATGTTGGAGCCATGGGTGGAGATGCTCTCACGTCCTACCCAAATACCCCATCCTATACAACATACGATAGCGTGTACAATACAACAACATCCTTTAGGGGTTAACCCCTTGACTTTGCAAAGCCCAAGCCACCCAACTATGATTCCATGGATGCTTTTAGACTTTATTATGAATATTGCGTTTAACCCCTAAATGCCCAAGGCACCACATTTTGGTGCCGATAATATCTTGAAGTTCAATAAAACCTAACAAAGTTGCTATTCTTACTATTTAGTGTTTTAGAATTATTCTTTCTGAAGTCTGGTTTTAGCACCAAAAATCCGATTTTGAAAATTATTGATTTTGAATATTTTATTCAAGATTTTATGCAAGGGTGTCCATTGCAATCTTGACTTTTTTAATGTTGAGAGCTTGTGAAAATGAGCCTCAAATACACTAGAACTTGGAGAAAAATTCACACTAGAAACACATTTTAAATTTTTTTTTAAAGATCTGGAAAATCTGTAAATAGATTGGAGTTATGTATGTTATGCTCTTTAACCTCATATTTTTTTAGTGACCAACATTTTCAATTTGACATGTGAAAAGAGGATTGAAGGACTTGAAGTCATTTTTGGAGTTTTAACACCCTCTTGATCAAACATTATAATCTCTCAATCCATAAGTGATATTGTTGTGATTTCTTTTCCTATGTGATGTTTAACATATCTAATTTGAATTTGTATGGTTACAATGTAAAAAAAATTGATGCACCTTATCATAATAATGACTTTATGTACAATTTAGGGCAAATTCCTAAAAGCTCAAAAAAGGCCTTGGGCATTTAGAGGTTAAGGTGGAAGCACCCATACCCAATAACATTTTGCCACGGGGAGGTCACTCAATGTATTCTTTGGAGGCTACATGTGATCAAGTAAATTTTGCACCCCCTATTTACTTTTTCATAAATTTGATTTAGCTCCAAAATTTTGGGTTGTCTCAAAAAATCATTACATCTTTTATGTGAAAAAAAGTTGGATTCAAATGAATTAAACAAGATATCCAAACGCTCAATTGAAAATTGCACTAAAATGGTCAAATTTTCACTTCAAATATTTATCAAGATTGCGTTTGACTAACATTTGCATCCAATTTTTAGTATATACAAACTATAATCAAGCCTTCATTTATTGGCAATTTAAAACTATTTTTAAAAATATTTTTTCCACATAATGTAGGGGGTTGAAATATTTTTCTAGCTATACAGTGTATTTATTTTCTTCCAAAATTTGTTAGTGATTATTTAGAATAAAGAAAATTTTCAATAATTCACAATATAAACTTTCAATATAGAAGAACATACCATAGTTTTTTCAAACTACTTAATTGATTTCTTACTATATAAAGATAAGGGTCAAAAATTTTGATTGCACATGTACCACAAGAAAATGGGGAGTGTACCCCGTGCATTTTGCAACAAACTACATAGAGCTTGAGGCAACAAATAACTTTCCCATGTAGGAAGATAAGAAACATTGGGATTGCAAATTTTCATAATTTTATTTGTAAAACTTGAATTATTGTGAATTTTGGGACTCAAAAAGTGCACTAAATCCATAGTAATTTCTAAACGCATGCAATTTTGATAATAACCAAACTACTTTTTGCTCATTACTTCCTATTTCACTTTGGGACACATGGCATGAATTAAAAGGTTCCAACCTTGAAAAGGATAGAAGAACGCATTCCAAATCACTTATCCTCGTTGAGATTGAAAATAGTGCACCCTATTGGTTGCATATGGGTGTTCTTGGCTATGGGTGCTTCCATAACAATTAGGTTGCCTTACCTTGGAAGGTATCACACAACTCATTGCTTGGGCACTTGGAGGCACATACAACAATTTACCTACTAGGATTTCACATGGTTTACAATTTGGGGTGCAATTAGTTTTTTTTTTTTGCAACTTTGTTGTTGTTGCCAAGCCCTTTAAAAAAATTCATTGCAAAAATTATCGAAAAAATCACTATAATATTAGTAAATATTTATACAATGTAGAATGTTGAGAAATTAGAGTGGGGGCAACCGTAAAGCAATATTTAGTGTAGTTAGTAGTAATGAAAAGTGATCTTAGTGTAATTGCTCAATTTGGAGGTACATTGACCTCTACCCACAAAATCACCATGTCTATAATGATTCGAAAACTCACCTTAATGACTAAGAAATTTATCTATTATGATTAAAAAGTTGTCTATAGTCACTCATTTACAATTACAATCATCACAAGACATAATTTTTTTGCTAGTGCTATATCTACTATTGCCACTAGTAGAAGATTGCATTGGAACTCACGTTTTCATATCATGTAGTTTTTGTTGAGTTCTTTGTTTTCAACGCAAAGTTTCTTGTTTCCAATGCAGTACTTGGGTTGGAAACAAGGAACTCAACAAAAACTACATGATATGAAAACGTGAGTTCCAACGCAATTTTCTACTATATAGAATGTGCATTTTAGTTCAATCATGGAAACAAAACTTAGGAAAAAACTACTAAGGTGAATTTTCAGTTTAAGGAAGAGAAGATAAGAATAGAGATAGTAATTGCGTGTTTATTCAATAACAAAAGTAAACAAATAAAATTGTTGTAATTTGATGTTTGTATTTCAAGTCTATTTCTACAAATTTTACTCTTGAAGTTATTAACACTTTGTTTGTAATCAAATATAGAAAAAGAATTGAATCTCGAGTTTCAAACTTTGTATTATTATACATATGATGTTCTTTGAAGCCACAAGTGTATGGAAATTTATACTTTTGTTTCAAATTTTACAGTTTGGACCATCTTTTGCAGTGGCAAATCGCAAATGAAGCTTTATGTGGTCAGAAGAGTTTTAAAAAGTAAATAGTGCATAGAATCTAATACTAATGATTATTCAAAATTTTCAATTAGAAGTAAATGTGTAAATTCTTCGCAAACTAGCCAAAGGTAATAACTTATCCAAACATTAAACCTTTCAAGCGGTAAACATCCAAATCATCTTTTTGGTAAATTTCTTAAGAAATCCTTCAACTTTTACTTGAAATAAATCTATTACTAGTTTTGCAAAATCGATTATCCAGACAGTCTGAAATGCTTGATTTTTTACTGGTGTTTGATATTGTTGCAAACTTCTAAATTGCAAATCTCATGCATTTTCTGTATGTTTCTTTTGTCAAAATTTAGCTAAGTTTTTCAATTCCTAAACTACGAAACAATGTTTCATTGTCCTTATATACGTGCATGTACGTGCGTATATGTGTATCGTTTAGTAATATATATGGGTTGGCTAGGGTTAGATGGCGTGCTATTTTTTGGGGCCATGGTGAATATTTCTCCTTTTTCACCAGCCAAAAATTGTAAGAGTTTAGACCTTTGCCATTGAGAGATTGTACTTGGGAGTTTTGAATTCATATATGGATACAGAGACTCCTTGGTTTAGTCTTGAACCAGAGAGGAGGATAAAATTGACCAACTCCAACACAGGGATCATATTATTACTTTTATCCTTATTTGGAAAAAAAAGGCACAAGATTTACCACCTTGGCCCTACAAAATGGCATGTCATGTAGCCCTAGCCAAATAATTCTAATTCACTTAGAGCATCTCCAATCAACCTTAAAAACCTTATCGTTGGAAAATAATGTTTCTTGTTTCTACTGTTGACCACATTTCCCCCACCCATCCAAATAGGTAGACTAACTTTCAATGACTTTCAAGTTTCTTTGTTTGCAAAAGCAAACAAATTCTTCATCATTAATTATTCAACCTATTTATGTACAAAACAAGGTAATATTTGAAAAAAGTTGTTGTGCATGGGGAAAATGCAATTTTGATTGTGCCACAAAAAATGCTTTGATAGATACATGCATGAGTTGCTCCCTTTTCATCCAAAAATCCCCCTAACTTGTTATTTTTGTGAACAAGTGGAGACAGTTTTAACCCCTAAAGGACCAACCTTCCCCTCAGGGGACAAATGGACTTTGGGCATGTACCTACAACTATTTTCCTTTTTGTGATTTTTTGAAATTTTTGTTGAAGGTGTGGAATTCAAATATCTACGTGGGTATCTGATTTTTTCTTCATTCTGGCATTTATTGAAGAAGTTAAAAATGAATTTCCAAAAACAAGCGAGATTGGGCAACCCAAAAACTTTTTAAAAAATTGCATTTAAAAAAAACAAAAATATGAAATAGGTTCTTGAGACTTATATATACATCTCAAAACCACACCTACTCACAAACAAAAACTTCTCATAACTTTCACTTCATTAATCAAAATTGAATGATTCAAAGCTCCTTATGTATATATAAGTCTAAAAAACCTATTTCATATTTTTATTTATTTTAAATGTAAATTTTAAATAAGTTTTGGGTTGCCCAATCTAGCCCGTTTTCCTAAAATTCATTTTTAACTTCTTCAATAAACGTCAAAATGAAGAAAAAATTAAATGCCCATGTAAAACTTTGAATTCCCCATCATCTATAAAATTTTCAGAAAATCTTGCAAAATAATCTAGCCATAGGTACATGCCCAAAATCCCATTTGTCCCCAAAAAGGGGGCTTGGTCCTTTACGGGTAAAGAGCAAAAACGATGTTCTCTTGTAAACATGGACCCCTAGTAGCCTAAAAGGCTTCTTACACTCTAGTCTACATGTGGTTGACCACATCCATCTCCTCACAACTCTTCTAACCAATACATACCTCTCAACTGATGCCAACCCTTGGTTAGAATAACCTTATCTTTTTTAGAAGACATAGTCCACAAACAAGCAAGCTTTAGCACGGCACCTAGAGCTTGCTTTTCAAATACAGTATGGCCTACGAGCCAAACTTCCATACATTTTCTAGGGATGCATGAAGATGAATAATAGGTGGTTGCATTGAAGAGAGCATGGCCTTTGGAAAAGGAGACGGGTCTCAAAGTGCCTCTCAGAAGACCCCACACCCACACCACAAGGATCTGCCACAGTTGGCCCTGTGCTGCTGCATGACAGCAGCCGATGTTGATTGTCTTTTCTCAGATACAGTAACTCCCAAATTTAATACTTTATTAACCCCTAATGGCAAAACATAGATGCATTATAAAATGATATTTATGCAGCTTCCATGAAGTTTGTTTTGAAAAACAAAATGAGAATTGTGATGTTTAATAATTATCCATGTGGTCAAACATTCAAAAAAGTTTGGACTTTTATTTAATGAATTTAGAAGCATTCACCATTTAATATTGATCAAAATTACAAATTTTATTCATATAATTTAAAATTTGGTATGATTGGTTAAAAAACAACATTCTATTATAAAACCCAAAAATGCAATCTTTTCCAAGGAGAGAACATCATTAGTTTCCCAAAATAGTAAATTTTATAACACTAACAAATGTTGAAATGTTTATCTTATAAAAAATCTCCTTGGTGGAGTTTAACTTGGATTGACATGATTCAAATTGGGTTGGAAAGTAGACTTTCTTTCCTTTTCAAGATACTATTTGTTTTTTCAAAAAA
The DNA here is from genome assembly GCA_963920765.1 of Ulota crispa. Taxonomy (NCBI): domain Eukaryota; kingdom Viridiplantae; phylum Streptophyta; class Bryopsida; order Orthotrichales; family Orthotrichaceae; genus Ulota; species Ulota crispa. The sequence goes on from OY987245.1 coordinate 6,754,717, forward strand.
AAAAAAGTCACATCTTAAGCAACCTGCAAAACAGAATAGCGACCAAAAAATGGTTGATTGAGCGCTTTGGGTTAATAAGCAGTTAACCTTTAAAAGCCCAAGGCACTAAATTTTGGTGTTCAAGAAACTTTGGGAGACTTTGAAACCCTCTTGAAGGTAGAGATTTTATTATTTCAAGATTTTTTTGAAGAAGTTGTGGGTTGAAATTAGCTCTGCCATTCAACTTGAATGTCCCCTATACCTTATTCTAGTTGTTTTTGGTGGAAGCTGAACTACAAGGATACTTCTTGTGCACCAAACAATGTGATGAATAGTGTCACTGCAAAGCCTATGACAAGTTGCCACGTTGAAAAAACAAGCATCAAGTTGAGAATAAAGTGAAGATTTCTCTTGGGCAACAAGGGCCTAAAGTTTTATCATTTAAAAAAAATCTAAATGCATTTTTGCGCTAATTTCACTTGGAATGCCTTTGTTATACAAATTATAATTCATTCACCATTGAATTTTCTTTCATTCATAATGATTTTTGGTCAATAATTGGAGTTAAAAAAATTCTTTGTATTAGGTGATAGTTCTTTGATAGTTGCATTGCAGGCTCATTTGTGAGATTGTGGTCATGGATTTGGAAGGGGGGTCATGAGTTTTGAAATAACAACAAGTGATATATCATCATAAGATGCTGTTTTCCATTTTTGTACATAAAAATTACCATTTTTGCATTAGGATTATTGGGCAGCAAAAAAAACCAAAAATTCCGTACTCATCCACATTTAATCACAAACATATTTTTGGCCTTTATGATGGTTTCATTGGAAGCACCATCTAAAAGCCTTGAAGTTCAAGATCCTACAGTTACAATTTGGTTTGATGATTAACCCCTAAATCCCTAAGTGTCCCCTCGGGGGACAAATGGAATTTTAGGTAGGTACCTACAGCCTTAAATTTTTTCCTAATTTTTTGAAACATTTTTTGAAGATAGAAAAACACATTAGCTTTTGGGGAATATAACTTTTATTCCAATCTATGCCCAAAAGCAAAAGTTATGCCTAGCTAAGCAAAAATTTATGGAGATTGGGCAGAAATTATTTTTTTACAAAAACTTTATTTTATTTTATTTGTTTTTTCTTCTCATAGGTTATAGTTTTTTCTACTTTTGAAGCTTTGATTCATTCCATTTGGACTAGTTATGAGAAAGTCATGGACAATCTTGTTTTTTGGGCACCTCAAGCATCTTCTTGAAAAAGTAACTTATAAATTTCATTTTCAAATGCAAGCTTACCATTTTTTTCAAAATAAATTGCTGGAAAGGGTGAAGTTTGCTTACTAGAAAAATCTCACCATTGGAATTATTGCATTTCAATTCCATTGCAGGGTTGTTAACAATCTAAGTTTTTGTTCAATCTCATACCTTCTTCTACCTAATGTTTTTCTTAACCCCTAAAGGCCCAATCCCTGTTTTTGTAAAAATCATTGAAAACTGCCACTTTTGGAGGAATGAGTAGAAAAGTAGTAAAACAAGTTGTTTTGGAAATCCAACCGTAGGATCATGTTCTTAGACTATGGGAGGTACTTGCCAGAAAAATCAGCTTGTTTTAGATGTAGAGGAGTGAGATATTGACATTTGAAGTGCAAAAATAAGTTTTTTTCCCTATTGCCCAAAAATTCCAGAAGCCTTTGACCTCTCCTATATCAAAAAAGTTGCTCTACGTAAAGTTGAGGTTTATTTTTCCCATGTAGGATACCAAGTTAGGTAAATGTAGGAGAATTTTCAAATGAATTGGAGGTGTGGATCATAATTTGTAAAATATTGCAATGCCGTAAGGCCATGAAATTTGCATATACACTAGGCAAAATTAGAGGATTTACGTAAAGTTGAGAAATCTAAATTACTTTGATCCAAACGGTGAAAACCAAGGAATCTTAGTTTACTACAACTTGGAAAAAAAGAGTCAAAATAAAATTAAAGCACAAAATTTTACAAGGGGCAAAAAGAAATGGAGATCTGGGAATCTAATACCCACTCGCAAACTAAAACTTCTCACTCACCAATCAAAATTGAACGATTCAAAGCTTTTCACATATATAATAATAAAAAGCACCAGTTTCAGATTTTTTTAATATAAAAATCTAATTTTTAAAGAAGTTTTTTGGGCTGCCCGGATTGCATGCCCTCCCCTGTTGTTCAAAAGTTCATGCATAACTTCTTCAATAATTGTCATAAATGAAGAAAAAATTGGATGCGCACATACATCTTTGAATTCCCCACCATCCACAAAAATTTCAAAAAAAAATGTAAAAATTGGTTTAGTCATAGGTACATGCCCGAGGTCCATTTGTCCCCCGAGGGGACACTTGGGCCTTTAGGGGTTAAGAATGAGAATCAAGTAATTTTTGTTTTGATTTTTTCCCAAAGATTCTCAACTCAATTTTCCACCATGAAAAATAAACCCCAAAACTCTGCACTGCAAATATTTCAAGTTAAAAAGGTTCAAAGTCAAATAATCTAATCATGAAAGGTGCAAAAAAGTTTGTTTTTGACACTTTCTTGCAATCTACGTCGTCAAAGTTTTTGAATTTTTGTTTCCACATTCTTATACTAGTCTAGTACAAGATCCTATGGTTAGACATGCAAAAATATGAGTTTTCAAACTTTTTTATTCTTTGCAATAAAAATGACAATTTTGAATGTCTTTTGACAAAATAAAGGCCCCAAGGATTTAGGGGTTAATGCTGATCATACAAGGACAATTTGAAAACTTCAAAAATGCCTTCCATAAACAAGAAAAACACCCTAGTGCAATTTGAGGGTTAAGGTAATTATTGTTAACCCATTGAAATGCAAAAAAACGGGTTGAACTTCAAACGCCACACCCATAAAAACTGATTGAACTTTGAAAGTACAGCAAAAAAGAAACGGGCTCCTGGTTAGATTTTCAAAAAATGAGCAACTTGTAATATAGATATAGGCAACATGAACTGCAAGCTTGTATAATACTGGTTGAAAATAAGAAGTGGCAAATTAGCAGGTGAAGCTCAAAAATACTTGTGAACATAGTAACTTGCCTTTGTTGAGTGATGTTTGGAGAATCAAGGCCATGGAAGCACTATATGGAAATAAGGGATTCCTATCAATTATCAAGGAGAATGATAACCAGTTGAATTATGACAATAGAGGGGCATAATATGGTGAAAGCTTTGGAAGGATCATAAATATACTAGTCTATATATATTTGTACATTTATATATATGCACGCTATGACTTTGTGCACTCCAAAATACGACAGCTGGATTTTCTTCATCAAAGGTTTGATATTTGTAAGTTGTATTGAAATTATCACGAGGTTTGAAGTGGATATGGAATTATGCGCTAAGCCAATGACATGGAATTCAACCAATTTTATAAGGTTGAACTAGTGGTAAGGTGGCCGCACCCATCACTACGGGAGTCCCCATGGGCGTGACCTATGAATGTACTCATCTCCAAATTTTTTGGTCCCATGACTGACAAGTATGGGCCAATGGGTGACGGAGCTTCCTTAGCATCTCCTACTCAATGTTTAGCAACCAAAATGATTATTGACTTTGATAAAATTTTGTGACCAAATGTTTGCCACTGAGTCTCTTAATTTGAAACCAATATTTTTCATTCCCATTTGCTAACCTTAAGATTTTTTTTGGAGTACATGGATCGGTTGATGTACCTAGAAACCCTTATTTTCACGCTTATGGGTGCGGCTACCATATAAAATGTTGAGTGCTAAACTCTTCGTTCCTCTTGATTGATCTTGTGCAATGTTTTCCGTATAAATTCCAATCCAAAATTTTAAATGGATTGCAAAGGATACTAAGCCTCCATATAGTGAAAAGGTTACACCAAGTTCAATTCAAACCATTTATGCAATTAAAATGAAAGTTATGAAATCCTACCATAGCAATTTATGACATTAGAAGATTAAAACTAATAGAAGATTTGCTTAAAGGCAATAAAGGTGATACAAGAAACAACTTGAACAAAAAGAATGAGAAGACACTAGAATGAAGAAGATGAAACCAATACCAATGGAGATAAAAACTTGCATTCCTACAAACAAAGGAAAAATGACATAAAGCGTTGAAAACCCCTCACTATCTAAGGGGACTAAAAGCGTCCTCTACTAGTTTGGAAGTCCAATTTAAAATGCTCTAACTTTTACATTTATTGTCCAAATTCAATAAAATTTGATGACAAAGTTGCACATACTAGTTTAGTTTCAATAGTAAAATTTTCAATCAATCTAAGACATGATGAGTTTGTGAAAGTCATTCAAAGTTCTTGAATCCAACACACTGCATTCTTGATGGCTGCAACTTTGGAGCCTTGTATCTTTTTCATCAAATGCTTTTTTTCAATAAAATTTGTTGCCTTTTGTTCCCCTTAAAGTCTAGTAATGTAGTAAAGTCTTCATGTTAATCCAAGTTGTTTTGAATGTTTGGGAGCAACTCAAAGTTCAAAATCCATACATTTTCAAATTACATTGAACTTTGGTGGCTTATAACTTCTTCAAGCAAGTTTATTTTCATTCATTTTTATTGAAAAAGTTGTGCGTACTAGTCTAGTTATTTTTATTAAAATTTTGTATCAATTCAAGAAGTTTTGAGTGAATGAGAAACATTTTGGTAGAGGGAGGTTTAGCAGTAGATGTGATTTTTTGCTACTTTTTTCACCAATTTTTAACATTTCAAAACAATTTGGCAAACACAACAAGTCTATTAAATGATACTTTTTTTCAACAATGTATTTGTATATTGGTTTTGAATCACTATGTTTTTAAAGTTTTTCATTTGAATAGGTTTGGAAATCAAATTTCACCTTCAAAAATGTTCTTAGGAGAATTTTAGCATCTTTTTTCAACACTAAAAATTATACTCGTCCACTCTATGTGGTCAAATGACCCTAAGTTTGATTCACATCATTTGCAACATGCACACTACAAGATTGTACGCTTGAGGTTTTCATACTTTATTGACATTTAGACTTACAACACTTGAAATGCAAGGATTCTTTTAGGCTTGTTTGGACCTTTAGGCAATGAGGGGTTAAAAAAGGGAATTGATATATGCACACCCGGGGTTTGATATATGCACATTAGGGGGGGTGAATTTTAGATATTTCCCACCAACAATTTGAATTTGGAAGGTCTGAACTTGCGTTTGAATTTAGAGACCTTGATTTAGTCTAGAATCACCAAGGAGGTTACAATTAACGCCTAGTGCAAAAGCCTAACTTTTTAATATAAACAAAGATAAAAGTAATAATAAGCTCCTAGCTAAGCTTTTCCATTATACTTTGTTCAATTGTAAGCTCCTTTGTAATTCTAAACTAAATCAAAGACTCTAAATTCAAATGTGAATTCAAACTTTCCAAATACAACTTGATGGTAAAAATATCTAAAATTTACCCCCCCTGTATATATCAAACCCAAGGTGGGCATGTATGAATTCCCTTAAAAAAAATCCCCAAGTGTTAATGTGGACTAGTTTTTTATTGTTTTTTGTTTTGTTTGCAAAGCAATGCCAAATCGCACCAAGTAAACTAATTTGGTTATAAGTAAGTCAACCAAAAACGATGTTGCCAAAAGAGCCTCTAAGTTTGGATTAATTACTTAATGAATTTGCCAATGTTAGGTGAACATAACATAACATATAGATGAATTCATGGTATCCAACACATACATCAATGAGCTAGCAGCTATAAAATAAGCTATAAGTTATTACACGAGACATTGTGTTTCTAGCATTGACTTGCTTTTTACTAACTTACTTAACCCCTAAAGGACCAATTGTCCTCTCGGGGGACAAATGGGCCTTGGGCATGTACCTATGATTAAACCAATTTTTATACATTTTTGAAATTTTTGAGGATGGTGGGGAATTCAAAAATGTATGTGCACATTTAGTTTTTTCTTTGTTTCGATATACATTGAAGAAGTTATGCATGAATTTATGAACAATGGGAGAAGGCGTGCAATCCACGCAGCCCACTTTATTATTTATTTAAATTGCACATTTTAAAAATAAAAATCTGAAATTGATTCTTTAGATTTTACATATGTGGGAAGCTTTGAAACATTCAATTTTGATTGGTGAGTGAGAAGTTTTACTTTGCGGGCAGGTATGGAACTTCCAAACCTCCATTCTTTTTGCCCCTTGTAAAATTTGGTGCTTTGACTTGTTTTTAATTTTTCTTTTCCAAGTTGTAGTAGACTAAGATTCCTTGGTTTTACCATTTGGATCAAAGTCATTCATATTTCTCAATTTTACATAAATCCTCCAATTTTGCCATGGTGTATATGCAAATTTCATGGCCTTCCGGCATTGCAAGATTTTACAAAATATGTATCACACCTCCAATTTATTTGAAAAATTTCCACACTTATCTAACTTGGTCTTCTACTTGGAAAAAATAAACCTCAACTTTGTGTAGAGATGTTTTTTGATATTGCAGCAATCAAAAGCTTCTGGAATTTTTGAGCAGCTGTTATGAACATGAACGGATTGACCTAGGAGGTTCTAGAAGGTTCTAAAGGATTAAAAGGATCTAGAGGATTAAAAGGTTCTAGAAGGCTTTAGAAAGATAAACGTCTTGGAAGCTTCTAGAAGGTTGGAAGCTTCTAGAAGATTAGAAGTTTTTAGCTTGAAAGCTTCTAGAAGCTTGGAAGCCTCTAGAAAGGTTGAAGCCTTAACCTTTGAGTATATAAAAGAGCCAAGGCTAAGAGGTTCCATAGTCTCGACAACTTATCTTGCCTCCTTAGTCTTTGGCTTCCAAACTTTAGCATTTTGTCTTGCTTTTGCCTTGTATTGGTAATATTGATATCATCTAATGTACTTCTCTAGCCTCGGTTCTAAGTACACTTTTGAGTTCTTGTCGTGATTCTACGTTTTCTTTACTTCACTCTTGTCTCTGAGTTTGTCCCTGACAGCAACAAAGAAAAGAACATTTTTTTTTTTTTTTTTTCACTTTAGATGTCAATATCTTACTCCTCCACAACCAAAATGAGCTGATTTTTTTCCAACAAGTACCTCCCATAGTCTAGGGCAAGATTCTACAATCAAATTTCCAAAAAAAAAAGTTTTTTCCTACCTTTCTACTACCCCCTTCAAAATTGGCATTTTTCAAGGAATTTCACAGAAAAATGGGCTTGGCCCTTTAAGGGTTAACCCCTAAAAAACTATTGTTCCTTTGGGGAACATGTTGGACTTTGGGCATATACCCATGGTGAAACTACTTTGTGTGATTTTTGAAATTTTTATTGAAGGTGGGGAATTCAAAGATCTATGTGGGCATCTAATTTTTTCTTCATTTTGACATTTGATGAAGAAATTATGCATGAATTTATGAAAATTTGGGGAAGACAACCCGTATGAGCAGTCCAAAATCTTCTTTGAAAATTACATTTTTCAAAAATAAAAATTTGAAATTAGTTCTTTAGATTTTTTTAATATATGAGAAGCTTTGAATCATTCAATTTCAATCAATGAAATGAAGATTATGAGGAGTTTTAGTTTGTGGGTAGTTATGAATTCTCTACTCTAAAATAAACTTTGAAGTCCTTTCTTTTACTCAATTTTCAATATTTTGGAAAAAAAATTTAAATCAAAGGAAGTATATTGTTTATCACAACATTATGACCGTTGAGATTTGCATTTTTCATTTCAATAATTAAATTCTTAACAATTCAATGTTTTGACTCATGTTCTACTATATTTTACTTACTATTTTTTCCCATGTGTTGTATAGTTCCAATTGATTTGAAAATTCTCCCACACATACCTAACTTGGTCTCCTACATGGAAAAAATGAAGTGCAACTTTGTATAGAGCAATGTTTTTCATGTAAGAGAGGTCAAAGGCTTCAAAAAATTTTGGGCAACATGAAAAAATTTGTTTTTTTTCACCTTAGATGTAAATATCTCACTCCTCTCCATCTAGAATGAGCTAATTTTTTCCCCACAAGTACCTCTTCTAGTGTGGGGCAAGATCCTACGTTTGGATTTCCCAAAAACAAAACACAAAATCCCTTTTTACGAAACATCCTAAAAATGACAATTTTCAGTGATTTTTATAGAAAAAAAAGGCTTGGTCCATTAGGGGTTAAGCTTACTTACTTTTGTTCAAGGCAGCTTTTCTAAATGCAAAGCCTCCTTCTCTATGGCTCGGTTTACTGCACATACGTCGATCTGGGCCCCGCCTATGTCAAAGCTTAAAAAACAATGTTTCATAGCTGCCCCTGCGCACGCTCCATAGCGTCCCATAATGAAACTAAGGTAAGAGGCTCACAAATTGACCATCTAAAGGCTGAAATTGAACTTTGGGGAGGTGGAACTTCTTGAAATAGTTTTTTGTAAGTTTTACTTGAAAGACAAGAGGAATTGGCATCTAGTCCAAGTTTTTTCATATTTTTTGGAGTTTTATGGATTTAGTTAAGAAATTTTGAAGTGGAAAGGCCATAGGGCTCTAAAACCACCCACCTCCTCAAATGTGCGTGCAGTGCACATTACTAAAAGGCTATGAATAAGAACATGTACATGCAGAGTTCATTTGGGGAGGTGAGCGGTTTTAATGGCCTAATGGAGTTCAAGCCTCCTACCTTATCGTCCACCTTCATGGGCTCAGCTAATGTCATCCACGCGCGGGATTAATAGAGCAAAACTTTTCAAGATACTTGATATTGGTGTTGTGTTATATTGTATTGCAAACTTACAGTGATCATAGTTGCTAAAAAAAGCAATGAAAACATTACTTTGCACTAGTGAAAACAATTTGTGCTAGTTATTGCTTTTTTGCTTTTCCAAAATTGGTGTGGCTAATTGTTCCTTATTATTTTTTGAAAAAATGTAAAATGTTTAGCCAACTTTTATATACGAGTTTGGAAGTAGGAGCCCAGATTTCAAGGTTCCACTTGATGTTGCCTCATCCTACTAGTGCAATGTTCTAATTTCTCACAAAAGCATCATGAGATTTAACTTTGATGAAAGCTTGAAAGGATCCAACTTTACATCTATGAAAAGAAAGTAGCTATCCTTGCTACCCAACCATTTTTTGGTTAGAAAAAAAGCTAAGGCTACTTCATCCAAAATATATTCACTGCTTTGCACCTACATTCAAATGCAATAAGAATCTACACAAAAAACATACTTTGTATAGTGATTTTAAAGAAAGTGTATGTTCCAAATTACTAGGGATTTGATTTGTAAACTGTAGAATAGGTCACAATCTTTGTCAACTTTTTGTAGATTCGACCATGGTTTTCTTATAGTGTCAAGACCTTTATTATTATTTTTCAAATCAAATCCCTAATAATTTGGAACTTACACTTTTTTAAAAATCAATATACAAAGTGTGTTTTCTGTGTAGATTTGTATTGCATTTGAATGTAGGTGCAAACTGCAAAGTAATGTTTTCATTGCTTTTTTTAGCAACTATGATCACTGTAAGTTTGCAATACAATATAACACAACACCAATATCAAGTATCTTGAAAAGTTTTGCTCTATTAATCCCGCGCGTGGATGACATTAGCTGAGCCCATGAAGGTGGACGATAAGGTAGGAGGCTTGAACTCCATTAGGCCATTAAAACCGCTCACCTCCCCAAATGAACTCTGCATGTACATGTTCTTATTCATAGCCTTTTAGTAATGTGCACTGCACGCACATTTGAGGAGGTGGGTGGTTTTAGAGCCCTATGGCCTTTCCACATCAAAATTTCTTAACTAAATCCATAAAACTCCAAAAAATATGAAAAAACTTGGACTAGATGCCAATTCCTCTTGTCTTTCAAGTAAAACTTACAAAAAACTATTTCAAGAAGTTCCACCTCCCCAAAGTTCAATTTCAGCCTTTAGATGGTCAATTTGTGAGCCTCTTACCTTAGTTTCATTATGGGACGCTATGGAGCGTGCGCAGGGGCAGCTATGAAACATTGTTTTTTAAGCTCTGACATAGGCGGGGCCCAGATCGACGTATGTGCAGTAAACCGAGCCCTCCTCTGTGGTCTAGAGCCAAATATGACAAAAAAGAGCAGGACCTGAGTCATTGTTTCCTCTTGTTGGGCACTTATAGCGGTGGGGGGAGTCCACGTGCCATACTCTGCTTTGTAGAATCATCCCTTGCAGGTGCCAACTGCCAACGTGGGGGTCCCGTATGGGGCTACCTAGCACAAGACCCAATTGAGAGGAAACATAAATGAAATCGCCAAGCTGCAGTTTACCTCTAGGGTAGGCCACTTAAAATCAAACCGGATTACCGGACAAACCGGCGTTTTGTAGAAGATAAGTGGTGATATTTACTTCCTTGTGTAAAAATGAATTTTTACACTCAGCTTTTTGGACTGTTTCAAACCAGAAATTTTCAATTTTCACAAATCATTTTGTGTCACCGACCTCTTGCTTTTGAATGGTGAAAGAATTAACCCTTAAATGCCCAAGCCCTATCTGAACTTCTTGGAATTTTCATAAAACAGAACAATCAACCAACCTTTTCAAATATTTCATAAAGTTTTTTTCAATCGTAATTGTACAAATTTAAACGAAACATGTTAGAGATTACATGGGAAAAGAAAACACAACAATATCACTTATAGTTTGAAAAAATTTAATGTTTGAACATGTGGATATTAAAATTGCAAAAGTGACTTATAGTTTCCTAATCCTCATTTCACATGTCAAATTTAAAAAGTTGGTTACCAAAAAAATACAAGGGTTAAGGTCATTACATGCTTAACTTTAATCAATTTACGGCTTCCAAAATCTACTCTTGTATTTTTTTAAAATGGATTTCTAATGTGATTTATTCTCCAAGCTCTAGTGTATTTGAGGCTCATTTTCAAGATTTTCCAACACTAGAAAACTTAAGATTGCAGTGGATACCCTTGTACAAATTCTTGAGAAGAAAAATCATCAATTTTCATTTTCAATTTTTTTTTTTTTTTTTTTTTTAATGTTGAAATAGACTTCAAAACCAACTAATACTGGAAAAAAATACTGAAAACAGTGATTTGATAAAATTTTATTCATCTTCAAAATTTTGTTGCTACCCGAATGTGGTCGCTTGAGCATTTAGGGTTTAATATTTAGTAGAACAACGCAAAGAGACTTTGAGCAAAGTGTTTATTACTTCTTCATATGTTCCAAACCAGCTGTTTTGACATGTACGGCCCTGGCATTAGTAGAGAAAAATGGCTCAAGCCTTTTTTGGATGCAATTTATTACCAACAGATACTTTGATGGATGAAACTGTCAATATGGGTGACCCAATCCATGTTGTTTTCCTTACTGCACAAGTTTTTCCAAGTGCTGCATCATGTACCAATATTATTAATTTGCAGTAATTTAAGAAATAAGTGAATGTTTCAAGACACACTAAAACAAAATTAGATTATTTCCACAGGTCATGGACTACATTGTTTGAACACCATCTCAAATAGTGTGACTCAATGGCCCACAATTTTGAGGTGAATTTGCGAGAACAAATCTCAGCTTGAGAACATGTGAAAAAGGTGCCACAATATCGAAGCTGTTTCACCAAGTGGCTACAAAAGGTGTGATCTAGAAACCTACTTGGATAGCAAAGGCAAGAAGCCATTCCACATTTTCACACTAAGTAAACACTAAAAAAAACATCCAAATCATTGTAAAGTGGTCATGTGCTATTCCAAAATCTTAAACTAACTAGAATACACTTGTGTTGTGTGTATTCGAGGGTGCGTGTGGCTGGACAAACAAAAGAAAAAACTCAGTACGCAGAATGAAATGAAACAAAAAGTTCCCCAGTGTGGTGTGGGGGGACTGGGGGGAGGCCGGGGGGGATTGGACATTGGAGGAGAGAGTCTGGACTTTGGACTTTGGAGAGACGAGCGGGGGGGGGGGGGGGCGGTGAACTGGTGAAGTGTGAACCGTGAAGGCGTGAACTATATCAATCATTATGAGAATTTGAGGGTGGTAGGGGGAATGGGGGACGGGGGCAGAAACACCAACACGACAGGTTCCAGTGTTGCAGTGATCTCTACATCCATAACTTACTGACCTTGTCTTGTCGTCATGTCGCCCTGCTGTTTATTTCATGGACATCTTTGTAGACTGTACCAGGGTTGTTTCTGCCAAGGTAGAGCGACCCGCACCCCACAATGCAAGCAGGTAAGGAAAATTTGTCTAAAATTGGTATAAATGAATTCTATACAAAAGTTTATCCAAAAATATGCTAATATAAGCTATTTTCATCCAAAATTTGACAAATTGGGATTTTTTGTAAGAAGGATTTGGCAATTTCATCCATATTTTCACACAAATTAAGTAGTGTAATGGTTGCCAGTATGTTTTTGAGGTAAGATTTAGGCAAAATGTTGCTAAGAAATTTAATCCTAGATTGTACCAAAGCAGTATGGTGACTAGGGGCAATGGGGCTGCATAAGAATGTCACTTGCACCCCTCTCCTTTCCCAGGACGTTTTGCCTTCCCAACACCCCTAAGGTAAGTTAGAAGTACCCAAATGCAACACTAACCTTACATGTGGTAATTGGGAGGGTCTTATGAGAATCTATTGGCATGGGCTTGTTAGGAAATGGGTACATATGCAAGGAAAATTGTTTTTAGAATTTTTTGAGATCATATGAATAAATTATGAATTGTTGAAGACAATTCCCTAGACTTACCTATTGTAAACACTAGACCCCCCCAAAAAGCAACATCAAAATGACCATGTCATGACAACAAAAAGACCATGTCACACCCAATCACAAATAGCTACCTACCTACACAATTTTTGTTCTCTTATGTTAACTTGCGTGTCTGGTTTAGGTGCATGCGTGTCTTGTTTGTGTGCATGAGTGTCTACTTTAGTTTTAATTTTAGGTGTTGCTAAACGATTAATGTCGCATTTGGGTGCTCCTACCTTAGACACACCCATTCTTGACCCGTCCCCAATCCCGCACCCTAGATTTGAGGCTTTCACCACACACTGTTGAACCCATAGTGGAGCAGTGAATGTCACTTGCACAAGTAAATTTTGCCACATGTGAGTTGCTGAGTTGCTATGGGGCGGTTGGGATTGGGACCATCTAGTGCCACTATGGGATACATATCCAAGCAATTTCAAAGTTAGTCTAGAGTCGCTAATAGGGACCCTATAAAATAATCTACAATACCATTTTCCACAAAAATCACGTTCTAGGATAGCTTGTTGAAAGGCTAACCTTGCGGATTTTTTTTGGGAATTTTCTAAAGCCGAGGTACCCCAAATCCTTAAATGGTCGGGTATGGGTGTGTCTACCTTAATCAATGTTGGTGGTTTGTCAGCCCCCCTCCCTCCCTCTGCCCCCACCCGACCGGGGCAGTGTGCGGGGGCGATTTTCAGCCTCTTTGCCAAAAATTCTACATTTTCATCTTGTTTTTTAAGTGCATGCATTTGATATTGCCTATGTTTTGTACTATAATTAAATTTTTCCAAAAAATAATTGATTTTTATTTGGTTGATTTGGGTTTTTATTTCTTTCTTTGACATTTCACTTGGCCGACTTTCTATTGTTTTTTGGATCTCCCAGCACATTGGGCTAGGGTGCACTCACCCCTCATTGGCCTTGCCTAGATGAACAGGGCCGGTTTGTGCTGTGCATATTCATGTTTTTGAGGTAGATGGAAACGTTTTGCCTTTTTTACAGACAAGGGTAAGTGAAAGCATGTACCTTTGTTTCGGAGTTGGTCAATTTTATTTCCTTTTGGGACCCCTGAGGAACGATTGTCCCTTTGGGATAAATGGGATTTTGGGCAGGTATCTGCAGCCTCAATTTTTATCCTGATTTTTTGAAAGTTTTTTGAAGATGGAAAATACTTTAGTTTTTGGAGAATATAATTTTCATTACCAATCTATGCTCGGGAGCAAAAGTTATGCCCAAACAAGCACAAAGTTGGGGAGACGGGGTAGCAAATTGTTTTTTACAAAAAATTGAATTTATTTTTTAGATTTTTTTTCTCATAGGTTGTATTTTTGTGTACATCTGAAGCTTTGATTCATTCCATTTGGACTAGTTATGAGAAAGTTATGGACAATCTTGTTATTTGGGCAATTTAAGCATCTTCGTGAAAAAATAACTTGTAAAGTTCACTTTTGAATAAAAGTTTAACACTTTTTCAAAAAAATTGTTGGAAAGAGTGAATTTTTTTGCTAGAACAATCTCACCATTGAGATTATTGTGTTTCAATTCCATTGTAAGGTTATTAACAATTAGAGTTCTTGTTCAATCTCATACCTTCTTCTACCTAATTTTTTTAAGAATGAAAATTAAGTATTTTTTTGTTTTAACCCCTAAAGGATCACTTGTCCCTACAAGGGACAATTGGGATTTTGGGCATGTACTTATGGCTAAACTACTTTGTGTAATTTTTTGAAACTTTTATGGAAGATGAGAAATTCAAAAATTTGTGTGGGCATCTAGTTCTTTCCTCATTCCGATATTTATTGAAGAAGTTAAAAATGAATTTATGAGAATTTTTGTTCGGCAAACAGCCCAAAAACTTCTTTAAAAATTGCATTTTTTTTAAAATAAAAATTTTAGGTTAGTTCTTTAGACTCATGTATATGTGGGAAGCTTTGAATAATTCAATTCTAATTGATGACATGAAAGTTATGAGAAGTTTTAGTTTGCGTGTAGGCATAGTTTTGAGATTTTCCACACCTACAGGCAAACTAATACTTCTCGTAACTTTCATCTCATCAATTAGAATTGAATGATTGAAAGCTTCCCACATATACATAAGTCTAAAGAACTAATCTTGAATTTTTATTTAAAAAAATGCAATTTTCAAAGAAGTTTTTGGGCTACCTGCCAAACAAAAATTCTCATAAATTCATTTATAACTTCTTCAATAAATGTTTGAATGAGGAAAAAATTAGATGCCCACACAGATCTTTGAATTCCCCATCTTCTATAAAATTTCCAAAAAATTACGCAAAATTATTTAGCCATAAGTACATGCCTGAAATCCCATTTGTCCCTCGTAAGAACAAGTGGTCATTTAGGGGTTAATTTATTTCCAAAGATTCTCAACTTAGTTTTCCACCATAAAACTTTAAACCTCCAAACTCTATGGTGCAAAAAATTTAAGTTAAAAAAGTTCAATGTCAAATAAACTAATCATGCAAGGTGCAAAAAAGTTTGTTTGTTGCAATTTTAACACAATTAAATATCTTGCAATTTGTGAAGTCAAAGTTTTTGAATTTTTTTTTTGCACATTCTTATATTAGTCTAGTACAAGATCCTATCATTAGATATGCAAAAAGAACAATTTTCAAGCTTTTGTACTCTTTGCCTTAGAAATGACAATTTTGAGTATCTTTTGACAAATAAAGGTTGCGATCCTTTAGGGATTAATGACACTAATTCTCTTGAATTTACACTCTCCTTTTTGTTGAAAGGAGAGAAAAATGGATGATATTTTCACATATTTTTGGGAATTGAGAGTAGCAATAAGCAAAAACAACCAGTAGGTGTAGTAATAGGAAAAAACTTTTTGGTATCAAATGTTTTACAAATATTGAATGTGTTTGTGCAAAACTATCTCAACACGCGGTGCATTTCATGTTGCCCAGGAAAATTTGGCTCGATGTTGTAAAAAAATTAGGGAATTACTACAACAACACCCTAAATTGCTAACGGGACACCCCCTCTAAGCATGAAATTTGATAGTTTAGTGCTATTTTTGATTTATTAAGTGGTCCATCATTCATTCTATCACAACGTTATCACCACCTTGAAAGAAATCATGACAAATACAAAAAAATTTGAAATGTTATTGTACCAATACTATTTTTTGATATATTTTTGCTTTATGTAACTCGAAAGTCTTATATTTTTAGTTTGAAATTTAAGCACACCTATTTTTTTTTTTTTTCAATATAGTCTTAGAATGATAAATGTGAAGCAAATCTTTTGATCCTAATTAAAAAATTAGCAAAATTAGTATTAAAAATCACATTTTCACGCTTAGAGGGGGTGTCCCATTAGCAATTTAGGGTGTTGCTCTAGTAATTCCCAAAAATTATTGTTATTGGGCTCCAATGACATCTCTTTTTCTTCTTTTTCTTCAACTATGTCTCACCACTTGGGAAACACGTCATTAGCCGCATCCAATTTCATCAATTGTTTTGAATGCCCGTGCCCGCATGCGTAGCACTCAACTTATGGACCATATGATACACGCGAAAACCTTATCTAATTTCTGCAATTTTGGCCTTTGTGGGCACTTTGTGGGAGTAAATTCCCTTCCCATTTTGTTGTAATTCTCAAAACAAAAACTAAAGGAAACACTATTCAAACTAATAACAAATAAAACAAAACACATGCAAATAAGTTCACAAGTGCAATGACTTTATGATGATTGAAATTGGACAACGCTATTTTGTGAGCGTAAAAGGGTGAGCCCATGAGCGGTGAGCCAAGATTTTGTGAGCGGGAATCAATTTGGAGCTCAAAATCAATGGAAAAATGTAATACATAGCAAGTTTTTCAAAGAGATGATCATTTATGATGCACAATTATAAGGCCCTATGTACATGTTTATAGGTGAAATTTAATATTTTGACAAAAAAAATTAGGCTCACGGCTCACTGCTCATGGATTCTTGCTCACAATTTAGCATTCCCCAATTGAAACTGTGTTTGAAATACAAAGAGTGATCTCCTATACTACATACCATAGTGTGCCACTTTTACTCAAAAATATAAACTAGGTTTAACAAAAAAGGAAAAGAAGTACACCACTTTTTCTTCTTCAAAGTAGAATTCAAATTTAAAAAGTAGAAAAAAAGTTTGATACTATTATTTTATCTAAATTGGAAAAGTAATGAAGCAACAAATTACTTATAAAACCTTGCATGAAATAACAAAATGGGAAAATAGAAAGAACATTTTGACAAGTTTATAACAAAGAAGCACAAAGAGTTTAGGAATATCAGTTTTTAAAGTTGGAAAATGCCAATCACAATGGGTGGTTGATGACGATGTCACATAGGTAAAAATTGGTAGTTTGAAATGGATGAAGAAGTAACTTGTATTTTTGGAAATATGGGGAACAATCACATTTCCAAATTTTCATTTACAATTCTATTAAAGATAATCTCTCCACCGTTCTAGGGCAGGAGGTTTGAGACTCTGGTTTGTGAATTCTCAAAACTGGCAATTTTGAATAGACCAAGAAAACAGACCTTAGAAAGTTAGAGTATCTAATTTTACACAAACATGTAAATTTTGCCACTTGTATTTTACAAAACGCTGGTCTAGAACGGCGGTTTTGTTTGGTGTGGCCTAGGCCGCCCAACCTTGACCCTTGTTCTAGGAACCGCAAAAGGAGATAAAAGTGATCAACTCCACAAAAGGACAAAATCTTACTTTTGCTTCACTTTTTGCTTTACTTTTGCTCAACTTGATCTTTTATGTGTGTTTAGAGCACATTCTGAGAAGTTTTTTTAGCTTGATTGACCAATATCCTACATTCTCTTGGGCCAATCAATTGTCTAAAGTATCCTCCCAACCTAACCTATAGAAATAAAAAACATTCTCTTTTTTTCCTTTGAAATGGTCGACTATTTCCTAAACTTTTGAATTCAATTTGGCAATTCTCAAAATCAACCTGCTAGCTTGCAACTAAATGCGGGTACTCCCAGTACATTGGTTCAGAGCTTTTTTTTTCCAAATAGAAAGAACGTTTTGACAAGTTTCTAACAAAGAAGCACAAAGTTTTTGGGAATCTTAATTCCCAAAGTTGGAAAGCACCGGTCACAGTGGCTGGTTCAGGTTGACCCTTGGTCTAGGAAGTAGGAACCGCGAAAAGGGGATAAAAGGGACCAACTCCTGAAAAGGACAAAATCTTACTTTCTGCTTTGCGTAAAATGCTTCACCTTTGCTTTACGTTTGTTCAGCTTTTGCTTTTACGAGTGTTCAGAGCTTTTATTTCCACCATGGCCCTACAAAGAAACACGTAAGCTTATGTGTGCAGTACACCGAGCCTCGCGCTCCTTTCTCGCAACCAATTGAAAGGGCCGAGCAACGCGTGAGGTTAATATGAAGTTAGCTTACCACTCTGCTATAAACAAGACGCACCGCGCTTTGCTTCACGAGCATTTTTCTATGATCCCCGCATCATCCGGAGTGCGCACACTAAGCTTAAGGTCAGCCTCTCCTTGCCGCCATGCCATCCCAGCTGCGCTGCATCCCTTGCGTTTGTGCTTTGCCTTGCCTTTTGCCTGTGTTGAGAGCACACTAAACAGCTGCTTTCCTTGTTTATTTTGAACTCGAGCTTGTGTTGTAAAACGGGCGAGACAGAGACAGAGACAGAGCGAGAGAAAAGTTAGGATTAGCCAGTCCACAATGCTGTGAGTAAGAACGTATTACACTCGGTGTCGCGAATATTGTCGCTAACTTCGCTTGCGTCGCTTTCTGTTGAATTGCTGTTAGTAGCTTCATGCGAGTGGGTTTGTTGTTTTGTGATGTTTTGCAGCAGCAACTCTGCGATGTTGACTGTAGTTTTGGATCCTCGATTACCGCCATGGCAGTGATTTCTCCACAAGGTACTAATGCTTGATTACCAAAGGCTACGACCGCTTTTATATTTTCCGGACAGTGAATTTGAACCTGTAAACTACTGTGTCTTCATTCTTAATGAGAGGGAACATTGTTTTGTGATATGTTATGTTATAGAAGTGTGGAATGTTTTGCCAATGACGGCAGCTGATATGAAATTTTGCCTGTTGCAGCAGGAATTGCTACTTCTTGGTGGCTTTCCGAGGAGATCGGCGGAG
The DNA here is from genome assembly GCA_963920765.1 of Ulota crispa. Taxonomy (NCBI): domain Eukaryota; kingdom Viridiplantae; phylum Streptophyta; class Bryopsida; order Orthotrichales; family Orthotrichaceae; genus Ulota; species Ulota crispa. The sequence goes on from OY987245.1 coordinate 6,773,542, forward strand.
CAGTACAAGTACAAGAACGAATGCCTCGACGGAAGCACTTTGCGGAAGTCGAGTGTAGGTGCTAACCTTGCTGAGCTAAATCGATAGAGGAGGGCGTGTTGATGATTGTGGCGGGGTGAGGGATTTTGCTTGTGAGGACTAAGGTGTGATGCGTGCTTTAGCACGGCACGCCTCCTCAGCCCAACCACGTACACCTGAGACAAGCCCTTGTTATCATGGCACTCGGGCTTGCCACCTCCGGGCAAGCCCTTGTTGTTTTGTCTATCACTCTTGAGCTAATTCATTTGTAGATTTGAATGGGAACTGGAGGAGCGAGTGCCGCTCTACTACAGCAGCAGTAGCAGTAACAGCATCAGAATCTGTTAGGTGACTGTTCATTCTCAGGTATAAACTAAGATTTTGGTTGATACAAAACAATCTTTGTCACCTGGTGCTTCGTCAGTTTGTCCTTTGCTCTGGACCCTCGTCAGTGCCAGAAAGTTGCTTGTCAAACAGTACAACTGTAGTGTTAGCTCTGAAACTTTGTTTTCCAGCACTTTGTCCAGAACTAGAGGGCTTTTGGTTTTGTCATTTCCATTGGTCGAGCTACACGAATCTGAGAATGTATGCGGGGTAAGAAAATATGGATAGAAATATAGTACCATCCTTGTATGTTCATTCACTCATTCATGAAATTAGCTATTATTAGCAACGGTCATGCACATAATGGAGAAGCCACTGTTTTTAGAAGCAAGTGTTGATTTCTCATCCATTTTTCACTCAGTTGTTATAAAGTGTCAAGGTAATCGGTGTTAAACTGATGTAAGTTTGTGGTGATGCAAAAAAAGAATTGGTTCTTGCTCTGTTATTTTAATCTAAGGGCCTCCTTCCATGTGGATCCGGTATTGGTGGAGCTCACTGATAATCGATGAGATGGGAGGTCCGGTTTTTCTGGAGCTCTCATCTCACCGATTATTGGTGAGCTCCACCAATACCGGGTCCACATGGAAGGAGACCCTAAGTTTCCCAAGAGAGTGCTATTTGCAGTCTTGATGATAGGAAGCAGTCTACTTGCATTCATAAATATGTAAGTCATGGATGAAACATCATTTATTTATCCATAGAAATGCACATTCTTTTCAATGTGGCAACTGGCATTTACTCAAGAGCTTCGGTGCGCGGTTTTGGTATTTTCATCCATTCAAAAATAGAGAATGTTTCACAGAGTTACAATTTATGAGTTATCTTACAGAAAAATCTTCGTTCATTTGAAATATTGTTGGATTTTATCCATTTTATGTAAAGCTGTTAAGTTCTAATACCTTAATGTTCTGGATAAATAGAGATTGTTAGAAATACATGACTTCAACTTTGAAGAGGTTTGTGTTCAATGAAAAGACACTACTCGGTGGACATGAATTTTAGAAGTTGTCCTTGTGGTCAAAATCTAAAGGCAAGCTTTACGATAATCACATCAATTTAGAAGCATTTAGTTCTCCTAAATTTTCCAAATTTTCAAATTTCGGTGCTTGGAATTTGGTGTGATATGCAGCACTTATGGAGGTATTATTTTCAAAAGAAACAGAGCCCATGTTTTTTTCTCAAAAAACACTAAAAAAAATGCTACTTTTAGTCATTTAGTCTCAAGAACTAATTTTTAATGTTTGTACAAATTTGATTGTATGATCTTGCATTAAATTTATGCAAGAAGACATTGCAAAAGTTTTGTCAAATTTGGATATACAGATTGAGAGATATGATTTTCAAGGGAATTGATATGTGCACACTAGGGTTTGATATATGTACACCAGAGGGGACAAAGAAGAAAGAAGGGCAAACAAGGCAGCTCCCCACTAAAATTTAGGAGAGGTAATGGATGAAATGTCGTAGTTGTTCTTGAGTTGTGGTCCAAGGTGACTCATCCACTAGCACTCTTGAGCGACTAGGTCTGACTAAAGTACAATTGCAGCCTTCTAGATGTATATTAGTTAAACCGTGTGCTAAACAATTGTATTGCAGTTGTGAATAGCAGTTGTATAATCTTGTTTTTTTTACTAGTGCATCAAAACATTCCGTAGCAGTTGCTTGGACATACAATTGTACATTGAGCATCCTTTAGAACAACCCCAAAAGAGGAAGAGAAGTAAAAAATAACACGTCTTAGTAGAAAGAGGGTTACTGTTGATGCTTTTGTTAATGTTGCATTGCTAAATGTAGCATTGTCTCTAGAAAGACTAGTAGAGTAGAGGCTTGATCACTCTTTAGAAATATGTATGCAAAATCTTGACACTTGCAACAATTTTGATATCACACAAACCCTCATTATGCGGTTTTATAAAAGCTGCCCTTTTTGAAAACTTAGATTTCAGCCACTACTGACATTTTTTAGCCCTGATTACGATTTAGTGGGACAACCATGTTTCTTGTCATAAAAGTCACCAATTTTTGTATATTCTTTGAGTCTTCTTTGTTGCGTTAGGGTTTTAGAGAGCTTTAGAGAATGGAGAAGTCGACTTTGCAACGCAAGGTTTGGCATGGGTGAAAGAAGTGCGTCGATAGGATATACTGCTATGAGCGCATATCCTACTTCAAGTGCTTCAATTGGGGTCTATGAAGGCTGTTTGCCTCGCTGATTGAGGTATGCTTGGTTTGCCATTTCTTTCTTCAAATGATACAACATCAAACCCTAAACTCACTAGAAGAAAACCTCCTTCCTAGAAAACCCTGCCTCATTTAAACCTACCAGTTGTAAAGCCATTGAAGATTGTGAATCTAGTCAAGTAGGTAACTTTCCTTGATTATATCCTAAAGATGACGTTTTTCTGTTCCCTACTCACCTTGGGCTCAAATTTGCTCTCTCGTTTTGATATGGTTCCAAGATTTTGCAAGCCCTAAATTGTTTCTGGCTTTTATAGGCAATGTTGCAAAACCGGTTTGTGATTGCTACTTCAACGTTAGCAATACGCACAATCAGAGAATTCAAGAACAAATATAATAAATAAGCTTACGACACAAAAGTAAGAATCCTATTGCTTGAATCCTTAGCATTATTAAAAACCTAAAGCCCATGTAGGAATCCAAAAACCACAAACTCTTACCAATGGAAGGTTATTGGTATTTCCAGAGTTTTCAACCATTTTTTTGCTAACAATGCTAGCATCCTTGCCACGTGTCCAATGAAACCCTAAACCCTAAAAACTTCCCTCCACTACATTAAAAAGTTGGATAGAAAGTGCAACATTTTTCATCGAAACTGGTCATACAATTATAATTAAGGGAAATTACAAACAGGGGCACCAAAATGGAAAATATTACAAAAATGGGCCTAGTTTTAAAATAATTACAAATAGGGGCACAGTTTTAAAATAATTTGTAAGTTTTCATAAATTCTTTTGGTTTGGAAATTGGTTAATTTAGATATATCATATCACGTCAAATATTAGCTAACTCTTGAAAAACTTAAAAACCTCTAAAAATCAAGCCTAAATAAAGAAATTTTAGCAAAGGGGACAGCAATTTTTAGAAATATCTCTAAGTTTTTTGGAAGTTAACCCCTAAAATTCTTTTGTGTTTAGAGGCCCAAAACTGCTTCAAAATACAAGTCCCCAAACCAAGGTCAAAATCTTCATTGAAACTTACTTTTTAACAAATCCAACCATAGGGTCCTTTGGTTGATTAGCACAAGTACATAGTCCCAAAACTTTAGAATGAATACCCCCACCAATTGCAAGATTGATGTGCTTAAACTTCAAAATGTTGGCTTTTCTAATCTTTCTAGAAGGTGAAGTTTTGATTTTCAAACTTTTTAGAGAAAAACACGTATGTTTTATTTCTTGTGCAATTTTGGCAATATGTTGGAAAATGGGTTGAAAGCATATATATAAAAATTTGAACCAAAAAAGTTTGGACTCATTTTTACAAAAATTGTAAAGTGAAAGGTATTGATGAATGAAAGATATAACTAATATGCTAATAAGTTTTGGAAGAAATTGAAAATTGTTAATCCCAATAGTGAGAATGCTGTAACAGACAATTAGAAACTTTACTTTTCATTTTCATTTGAAAATTTTCAAAATTGAGAGTAAAAGATAACTTTATGTGTATTTTCTACCCTCTTCCTACCTTCATTGCCCACAAAAAAAAACTCCTTTTAACTCTTACCTCGTTATTTGGAATTGAGTGATTCAATTTTTTTTGAGTAGGTATCAGTTTACACAATTCTATAAAAAAATAAAAATAAAATTTAGAATATATTTTTTGCTGCCTGGTTTAACATTGAAATTGAAAAAACCTTATAACTTTTGCACTACTTATTGGAATGATATGAAATAAAGCTTCACATGTAGATTATGATGAGTAGCATCCATCCTAAAAATTTCATGAAAAATTTCCAAATTATGAAGTCAATAGAGCCTGCTTGAGTTCTCATAAAGCCCAAAGTGGGTTCCTTGGTCCTTTAGGGGTTAACTAACACTTGATGTAATACGTCTAAATCAACCAATGTCCAAACCAAAATTTCCAAAAACTTACAAATTATTTTGAAATTGTTCCCTTATTTGTAATATTTTTCATTTTCATGCCCCCATTTGTAATTTTCCCTATAATCAAACTCATCCTACTAAGCACTTTTAGGGGGATCCTATTTTCCTTACCCTATTTTTTTCTACAATATACTAAAGTGGAGGTATTATTCTCTACCCTATTTTACATATAATGAAGCAAGAGACATATTTTCAATGCTATGGTAGATTTAACAAAAATATAAAATTTATCTCCAATGAATGAAATTGACCCTATTTTTTTTTTATCTCACCTAGTTTTCTAAAATTTCAATGATCACCCTCCAAGAGAACTTAACAACAACAATGAAGTTGCAGAAATACAAACTAGTGGCATCCAAATCGTAAACCATGTGAAATCCAAATCGTAAACCATGTGAAATCCAAATATCTAAAGAGTTACTTGTGCCTCCAAGTGATCAAGCAATGAATCATGAGATAACTTTTTACGGTAAGGCAACCTAAATGTGAAGGCAACCTAAATGTGAGGCAACCTAGATGCAATATTCAGTGTAGCTAGATCTGTTTTTCTTGGATATTGTGCAATAAAAGAAGGTAAGATCATATCAAACCTCAAAATTGGATGATAAAGATTAGATGGTAAGTGGAATATTAGAAAAACTAAGTAAAAAAGACCTTCTATTTCTATGCAAGGGAAAAGCCAAATAATATGGTGGGACATAGGCCTATGCTTTGAGCGCTTCTACTCGACTCAATTGTGTTGACATGGAATGCTGAGTTGGCAGCCACATAGGATTGAACCTGGGTCGATACTTTCTTTCACTACAGTGGACGAAAAGGCTCCAAAGTCCAACGGGTCCGGGAAATATTTGAGATTTTGCAGTAGATTTCCTTCGATTCCTGTATTGAACCTGTTTATCAAGGAGCTCTTTCGGTTGTTTTCTCTATTTCATGTTACTTTTTAAAGATTTTTGACCTGTTTTTAACAGAAGTTTATAAATTGCAAACGGTTTTTTCTCATTTTACTCGGCTAGCATTGAACTAGCAGTTGGTTCTTCCCGGACCTTGCTCCAATAATCTCATGAATCCTTAGTCCCTAAATGCCCAAGACCTTTCAAAATTTTTTGGTATTTTTAGGAAAGTGGACAATCAACCAACCTTTTTGTAAATCTCATTAAGTTTTTTTAAACTGTAGCCATACAAATTTAAACTTGACATGTTAGAGATTACATGGAAAAAGAAAACACAACAGTGTCACTTATAGTTTGAAAGATTATAACGTTTGAACATGAGGGTGTTAAAATTGCAAAAATGACTTGAAATTTTATAATCCTCATTTCACATGTCAAATCTAAAAAGTTGGAAATCAAAAAGATATGAGGTTTAAGGTCATTACATATTTAACCTTAACCAATTTACAGATTTCAAAATCTACTCCCTTGTTTTTTTAAATAGATTTCTAATGCGGATTTTTCTCCAAGCTCTAGTGTATTTGAGGCTCATTTCCAAAATCTTCCAACACTAGAAAACTCAAGATTGCAGTGGACACCCTTGTACAAAATCTTGTATAGAAAAATCATGAACATTCATCTTCAAAATCGAATTTTTGTTGTTGAAAATAGACTTCAAAACAAACTTGTGTTCAAAACAAAATACCAAAAATAGTGATTTGATAAGATGCAAACACCCAAATTGGGTGCCTTGGGCATTTAGTGGTTAGACCCTAAACCCAGAGGTTTGTTGCCTTTGAAGCGCAGTTTTGCAGGCAACTCCGCAGCCATGGCCACGGAAATGGATGTCGAAACGGCGTCGGGTGCTACGGGAGGCGACTATGAGCTCGACTTCGGCAACCTTCTCATTGCGTGCGCTCGCGATCCGCTTCGTCTTTCCAACGGCATCGCCTTGACTGAGTGAGTGGATGGAACATTGGTGCACCTCTTCGTTTACTGTTTTCAGTGTGGAATTTAGCTGCTTGAAGTCCGTAGACAATTGGAAAAATTCAATTTTTTGGTAATCAAGAATGGTTTCTAGTTGTTCTAGTTTTTGTTGGGATCATAGGGTTAGGGTTGACGATGGGGATTGATGGGAAATTCGGGTTAAACAGGAGAGGAATGCAGAGTGCCTGTAGCAGGGGCGCGACAAGGTGGGGCGCTTGGTGACGTTGCCGAAACCTACTCTTCAACTCCCTCGAGAGAAGCCGGTATGTCTAAATTCAAGGGCCCCCCCTCGTGTCGATTTTGGCAAATGTTCGTTGTATTGCCATGGAGGGTCTAGAACTGATGTGAATTGCGAATTTTTCTCTGCAGCTACCCAATCCTCGTCCCACGATAAAGTGGGAATCCTTTGCACAAACAAAAGGTGAGTCTTTGTTGTACGATTTTGTAGCTTATTTTCCTGCAAATTAGCATTTGGGGCTGTTGTTGTCCAAATGAAGCGGTTCTAGTGAATTCACATTCAGTTTTATCACATTTCCGATCATTTCTGTCTATCACTTGAAGTTGAGTTTACACGGCCTTGGTAAATAGAATTCATGCATGTAGTATTGTGCTTGCGTTTGGCGGTATGGTTAACTTTTAGGGTTTGTAGTAATATAGCGGACCTGCCATATGGACCCATCGTTCTATAGGGTATGGAAGGTGACGAAGTCCAGTAGAGGATTTAGATTTTTCATAAAACCACATACCAATGGGATTTTTCCCTTGGGACCTCTTATGGTGTAGATTTTGTATTAGACCCGCATCGGGACGGCCTGTTCACCCTGTTAGTCGTTCTGGCCATACCACAAACCCTACTTGCTGGCTCTGTATGGTTTGTGATTTAATGAGGGTCTTCAAGGAGCACCCTGGGTTCAGAATTTGGGGTCGCGCCAACCCCTCTCTCTCTAATGTGCTGGGGTTTGCTCCTCGGGTCTTCTGTTGTACAAATTAGCTATCTTGGTTTGCTATTCCATTACACAGGTTTAACTTGACAACGGGACCAATTACGCACAGGTATTAAGAAGCGGAAGCGGAGTAAGTTGGAGTTTGACGAGGGTCAAGACGAATGGAGGCGAAGACATGGATTCAAACGTGTCAACGACGACAATGATGTTCATGTTATTGAAGCTAAAGAAGGGGACGGTACACATGACTGTCACTTTTCGTCTCATCCGTCTTGCTTTTGAAAATTTCCATGAGTTTTGGGTGATACGAGATTTATAAAATTTGACATGATTTGACAAGTGCTGAATATATGTATGTGAAGAGTCTAGTCGTTGTGATAAAGCGAATTTTCTTTTTTTGCAATGAAAAGGATCTATAAGGCCTTTAATGAATTGCCACATGTCGATATGGTATGAGGACCATTCCCGCAATGTAACTTAAAGCACGCAGCTGTTTTGTCATCAGTATATGAGAATTACTAAGTCTTTATTTCTATGTTCTGCAGAATCTGGAGGAGATCCACTTTTGAAGCTACGCGCAAATAAGAAAGAAAGAGTAGTGAAACAAGAGAAAAACCAGTTGGAAACCTAAAGAGAGCTTCCAAACAAGGAGGGAAGGGTGCGCTTCCCAGGTTAGTCCTTTTTATCTATTCGATCCGATTGAAGTTTCAATTTGTCCTGGACATTGGAAATTGTTTTCAAAGTTGATGGCGTTGTGAAGTACATCAGGACCCCCTCGTTACATTATAGCAAGATTATTTACCACTTTGGACCAGTTATGAAAACGTACGCAATTGTGGAAAGGAATAGTTTTTTCATACGATGCACGTCATTTTGAAGAGTGACAACTTTCATGATAGAGCGTTGATTTCTTTCTGTATTACAGTACCCTGCAACTGGCCGCCACCTCTTTAGCTATAACAGGGAGCAAACAATCTGGCAAAAAGCTCAGCAAGAGCGATCTTGGAGATGCAGCTGGACTCGCAAGCGCGGCTACTGCTAGCATTGGCAAGTTCGACAAAAAGCTGCCTGGAGAGAAGCCTGCAAAGAAGCTGGGCAAGAACCGCAAGGTACCATGGGTTTCAAGCAACGGCAGCTTGCATTTGAGATCTGTGTTGAAGAATCAAATAGGGTTTAGGATGCAGCACTTTAGTGACATAACCCTGGATTGTAGGTTTTATGATGATCTTTTTTCTGGAAGACTTCAGTTCGAGAAGAGTGGTTATGAAGGAGCTAATCCAAGCTCACAAAGCATATCAGTGCTTGCACCATACTACCTGCTGAGTTGGCAGGTACTGGGAACAGTGCGTGATTGTTGCTAATTGATTGTGTACATGTGCAGTTTTTGCCAGTGGTTGATGGTGAAGGCAAAGAGAAGGAGCTGATAACAAACGTGATGAAGAAAGTGCTGGCGGAAAATGACTTCAGTGGTCTGGATGTCAATAAGGTGAAGAACGTGACTTCGATAGGTTCATGTGCACTGTTGCAAACTTTGGGGCATCATACTCAGTTTCAGACCATCTTGTTTGTGTCGAATACTGGACTGGTCTTCGTTCTTTACAGATATTTCTGCAAGATTTAATCATATGGAGTAGTTATGGTTTTCCTTTTCCTTGCGTATAGCAAGAACCATACATTTAGAAGAGGTTTGGTCTCTAAGACTGAAGTTTATTGGCGAGGACTTAATGTAATTCTATTTGTGTGTTTGCCAGGCTGTGAGGGCGCACAATGTAGAAGAGAGTGGGAAACCTCCTCAGAAGAAAATTGGGGGGAAAAAGCGAGCAGATGGAGCCTTCAAGAAAGGAGGATCACGAAAAGGAATGTCCCCGGGTGGAAAGCCAGGTAGGTCTCCAGGAAAAGCTGCAGTCAAAAAGAGTGCCTTTGGTGGCAAGGGCGGTGGCAAGGCTGGAGGAAAGGGGTTCGAAGAGATGTTCAATCAACTCTCCTTTCACGAATGCTGCGAGTGGGTCATGCATCCGAACAAGTGTAGCTTAGTACTTATCAACCTCTTTTCCTTTCCCTTTTTTCTGTAGGAGTAGCAAGTTTTGTAGTTCTCTCACCACGCAATCCCTGTCGAGGATTTTATGATATTTTTTTCTGGCACAAATTATTATGATGCCAAGTGTTTACGATGCGTGGATTAATACAAAATAGGAATTCATTGAGTCTCTATCTGCTTCTCGAGTTTCATGTGGGGTGCACCTCAGCTTCGGAAAACCCGTAGTGCTTTGTACACAAGTTGGTGCTAGACATACTAGTAGTTTTATGTTCCAGTTTTCTTACTGAATTTTTAATGAAAAAATCGGGCAGTGTACAATTATTATAACATGATCTCTAACAACTTTCGTCGCAGCAATGACCTGCAAGAGTAGATTAGAACTCGTACCAAAATGCTTTTAATTTCCACCCACGTTTCTCTGCTTTACTAGCGGAGTGAAATTACGAGCCAATAAGATGGGAGCAGGAGCAGCGCCGTGAGATGAAACCAGAATTACAGTTCTCTCGCAAAAATCTGAAGGAAGCCATTTCTCCACGCCTGGGTGAGGATAAATTTTTTTCTCAATTTTCACGGAAAACGTCTCGTGCCAATTGTGGATTGAAGGCCATGTCGATTTCCGTGAAGATTGCAAATGAGAAAATTTGAACGGTGACTACCACTACTGTTTAACGAGCTTAGTTCTCTCCTAGAAGAAAAACCATGTTCACAATGACTCATTTTAGTTATAACTAAGTCATTATTCAATTGTTATGGACAAGGGTTTTCTTCTAGGGCTTATGTTAGAAATTGAGGTGAATAGCAACAACCCAACTTGAAACCAACTTTGAAATCATTATGAGAAATCTACTTGTTTTTTGTTAAAAAAGGGCTGGAGAGAGAACTAGACTTTGCATAGAAGCAATAGATTCCCTAAAACAACTTGGGATTAACCTTGTTACAATAACCCTAAATGCCCAAGGGTGCTTTTCTTGTTTTTGGAAGGCAGTTTTGAAGTATTTGAACTGTCCTTGTAAGATCATTATTAAACCTTAAAAAAAAATTATAACTGTAGAATTTTGAACTTCAAGGCTTCTAGAAGGTGCTATCCAAAAAAATCCAAAAATGGCTTCACACATTAAGGTAGCAGCATCCATAAGCGCTGTGTCCCCATGCTTGTCACCTGACAGTGGTAGGACTAATCAATAAAAAAACAAATGGTTGTGGATAGCTGAGTGATGGTTATGGGTGATGAAGTGATGGTTGTGGGTGACTAGCATGAGGTTTTGAGTACCCATCTCACTATTTAAGAACCAACAAGTCTTGTGATTAGTATCTCTTACACATAGTTTCTACAATTTCAATGATTTTGGACTTTGAAAAATCTTTGTGAACAAATGCTTGCAGTTGGAACCTTGAAATTGATGCCAATATTTTTGGTTTCCATTTCCTAATTTACGGTATTTTTTTCAAAGTTAGGCAATTATTTCACCTACTCCAAAACCCTTATTTCCATGCTTATGGGTGCACCTACCTTACAAGGGATTTGGACCCCCAAAGGGGCTGTGAGTTTTTTTGTTCCCAATGTTGGGAACCAGCCCCTGCTAATCATCAAAAAAATTAATTAAAAAAAAAAAAAATCTTAGAAAAAAATAAGAATTTTTTTGTTTTTTTTAATTTTTTTTTGAAAAATATAAAACAATAAAATAATACAAGTTGATGTGGTCGACGTAGTGCCAGCCTAGCCTGCATCACATTGCCCATGTGGAAGGTGTTCCCAAAGCTCCCATGGATTTGGGGGAAGGGGCCTCTTTGGGGGTCCAAATCCCTCCTAATGTATTTTAAGATATTTGTGATGGAACGTGGATTATAGAATTTTTTAATTTTTTGAAGCCGCCTAAAATTTCTTACACAATTTGGCAACTTTTGGATACAAAATTGGGAAACAACCACATAGGATGCTTTAGTGTTTATTGTTGTTATTTAAAAACTAATAGCCCCCCTTTCAAATCCTTGACCACAATTTCACAAATGAGCATGCAACGCAATTGTCAAAGCGCAACCACCTAGTACAAAGAAAAAATTTAGCTTCAATTATTAACCAAAAAGCAATATGAATGAAAGAAATTCAATAGTGAAAGGATTCTGATTTTTACAAAAAAATTGTTCTAAGTGAAATTAGTCTAAAAGCACTTTTAGACTTTGTTAGATGTCAAAATTTCAGTAAAAGGAACCTTGCCTACGAGAGTGCTCAAGGGAATTCTTCACCCTTTTCTCAACTTGATGCCCGTCTTTCAATGTGGCAACTTGTCATAGGTTTTGTAACACTATTCACAACACTATTCATGACACAAAATTATGCTTGCAGTTAACCTTCCACCAAAAACAATTGGAATACAATATGGAAGATTTTAAATTTGAATGATGAAGTTAACTTTAGCGCGCAAATTTTCCAAAATGAAAAACCTAAAAGAAACTATATATGTGCCTTCAACATGATTTCAAAATTTCTTGAAGTTTTTGAACATCAAAATCTGATGCCTTGGGCATTTAGAGGTTCAAGTGCCATAAAATATAGTTCACATATTTGAATCTTTGTGGTTCGTAATAAGCTTCACAAATATCCTCAAATGACATCTTATTATCTTTTTGGATTTAACTTTAATTGGTGTTTAAGCTTGTTGCGTATAATGTCCTCTAGCACCTTGATTCCAACGTTCTTGTGATTGGTTGTAAGAAGAGGTAGGTAGTGGTTTTTTATGCATGCATATTGCCACAAAAAATCAAATCAAAATATTGGAACTCAATTATATGCTAAGACAATTGATTTTATTGTTCTTGTAAATCATTGGGATAAAAGAATTACGTATTGCAAATGAGTTGAGCACGCATCCCTTTTATTTTAGTGTTAAAAAACACTCTATTTCCATCTCTACCCTTGTGAAATATACTACCTCTTTTCCACTCGTTGAGATGAGTGCTTTATCTTTGGACCTTCTGATTTGAGAGTCTAAAATGTATTCACATGAAGTCTAGACAGTTGTTTTGTTGAATTTTGTTGAATATTCTTAATTCTCTTCTTTGATGTTGCTAGATGTTGATGATGCTAGATGTTGATGATGTAGATTATAGAACATTCTTATTTATCATTTGACTGTTTATATTTTGTTCTCCATTAGCAAGCTAAGGGTGGCTCAGTTTACTACATATAGGTTGATATGGGGCCAGCGTGGAAAATCTCAACTTTTTTTACAAAGAAGTGTGAAAGTAATAACTTGTCCCCTATCATTTGGCATTATTCAATAGTATCTTCCTCACTTCTTGACTAAATTAGAGTCTGTAAATCCAAATGTGAATTCAAGATTTCCAAATTCAAATTTCTAAAAGCTAAGCATCTAAGTAAACTCTTACATTTATACTCTTATATTTATGTGACATGGATTAGAGCTTTCCCACCCTAGCCCCACATGGCAACTTGATTTACTGCATGTACGTCTAAGGTGACACTAGATTAGGGGTAGTCTCACCTTCTCCACACATGATATTTTTGTGAAGAATGGTAAGTGGTGGAGTGAAAAGAGGAACCAATGGGAGCATTTCTTCATGGAAGTAGGTTGACTCCCCTTTTATGGAAGATGGAGAATGGAAAATGGTTTACGTAGAGAATGGGAATGCAATAAAAAAGCAAGTTGTATTCACATTGAAATAGGAACATAGGTGTATAATTTTGCTGATTTGAAGAGTTGCTGCGTTTTTTTTAGTGAACAGTATAAATGTTGAATGTATCGCTTTGTATTTTTTAGTTGTTACCAATGTACATGTTAGACATTATACGTAAAATAATATCCATATGGGGTGCCCTTTTTTGCTGCAAACAAACAATTTGTATGTATATCAAAAAACTAATCTTGCTTAGTTCTTGAAACATATGTGAAGAAATGTATGTTTTCCAAATTTTGATTTCTTTTTCTTTGGAAGGGGTCCTTTGTTCTTCAAGGTAATTTGCAAGTGAATCTATATGTTGTTGAACATGAAACAAATGCTATGTTTGCGTAACAATTTTTATTTTAATCCCTATACTTCTATTGCTCCCACAAGGTACAAATGGATTTTGGGCCACTCTTTACAATCTCAATTTCTAGTGATTTTTTTTGAGAGTCTCTCATAAGACAAAAACCTATTTAACATTATAGAAATTATATATTTGTTTCAATTTGAGCTCAAGAGAAAAACTTACACAAAAATAACCTAAAAAATAAACTAAGCAAAGCAAAATAACAAAATTGCAATACTCAAAATAACATTTTCAAAACTTTTTGGTTTCAAATATGTTCACTTTGTTTTACATTTCAAAAACCTTAGCATTTCATAGAACAAAAATAGCATTTTACACTCTTGTATCACTACTCTTTAATTCTTACTCAACCCCAATTATGGTTGTTGCATTAAGTTGCCCATTTGTGTGCCCGCCCATAAGCTTGAAGTGCCTGATTGAGGTCATGATTTGTTTGATGAAGTCAATGCATAGTTGACTCAAAAAATGGTACAAAATGATAAAAAATTTACTTTGTACATGCTAGTGACACTCAATTTTGTCAATGTGAAGTCATGGATTCAAAGCCATATCACGTAATAGAAATGAAAATGATAATTTATTTCTTATATTTTCAGGTCAAAGACCCTAAAAATGCCCTTTTGTTTGTGTTGTCTTTTTACAACCAAAACTTGCCCAAAGTACTAACCATGCCTTAGTCCCACTTTAGAGATGCCAAAATGCAACAAAAGTAAGCTAAGGTAGGTGCACCCACACCTGACCATTTAAAGGTTTAGGGTACCCCAAGATCTTGGAAAATTTAGGAAAAAAACCTTTAGGGTTGGCCTTTCAACAAGCTATCATGGAATGTATTTTTTGTGAAAAGTATTGAAGATTATTTGTAATAAAATGCTAAGTCATAGCTCGTAGGGTCCCTATTAGCAACCATAGGTAAAAAACAACGTCCTATACAACCACCTATTTTATGACTGGGTGTCCTAAATGACTGTAAAACAACTATGATGTGACTAAAAGATGACTGACATTGAGATAGTTGTTCTTTAGTCATTCTTTTGAACGGTTCATCTGAAATTCTCCACAGAATTATATTCTCTTAAATTCATAAGTACATTCACACCCATAAGCGGATGAGGTTGTTGTTGTGTGTCACAACTTTTAGCTAAGGTTGTGGTTTAGTCATATGCCCAAAACATGAGTTTATAGTACTACTAAGGTGTTACTAATGAACTACTAAAGAGTTACAACTTTCATTCCACATCATTTTCATGCAAAAACACCTCTTTCATGGTTTTCTCTTAAAATTTTGGAATTGCCCAATAGCATTATTTTTACCTCTTTTTTGTTTTCTTGAGACTATGTAAACGCAGTCCAATGTAGGAGTCATTTTTTAGTTGTTTAGCACATTCTATGGCACTACTAATCTACTACTAGAATATGACTTTTATAATAAAATTGGTTTATGGTAGGTAGGCTATTTAGGTAGTTAGGGGAATAAGCGGTCTAGGGGTTGGACATCTCTAGGTACTTGTTCTATACCTACTATTGTGCGACTAATCCCATGACTAATAAATGACTTTCATGTGATTTTTATGTACATAATTGAAGACTAATAAATGATTTCTATATGGTTTTGTCTCTCCTAATGAGTTAGTATTGTTCTTTCTATCACAATAATTTCTTGATTAGGGTTTGATCTTATTTCATTGGTCATGGGTGAGGAGCAAGAAATGTTCTAGGATTTAGGATTTAAGGTTTAGGGGTTTAGGGTTTAATGAGAGTTAAAGAAAAGTGGTCATAGACAATATGTCACTAAATCAATTAAATGACTACATAATGATTACAAATTGACTACATAATGATTGCATAATGATTGCATAATGACTATAAGACAACTATGAAAGAACCCAATTATAGTCATGCATTTGTTATCACTTAGTAGTTCATGGGCTTTTTTTTCTTTTACTATTATTATTAGAATATAACTTGAGCAAACTAATTTGGGATTTACAAAGCAATTTTCTTTTTAGGCTCACTTGTTGTGGCTTTCAAAACAAGAAATGTTTTGCTCTACCTATTCCAATTCCCACTAACTATTTGAAAGGGGTGTAGGTCATTAAATTGTACGTTTAGGAGTTTAGTGGTGTTTTAGTTTTACATGAGTTGTAGTTAGGTCACTATAATCTTCTCCAAGCATGTGCTAGTCGTATATTTGTTGTATTTGAGTCATACATTCAAGACATTATTATTATTAATGCTATTATTATTATTACTATTATTATTGTTATTATGATTATTATGTTAATAATTAACAATTTAAAAGCTACAATTAAAGCTCTTTGAAAGATTAAAAAATAATGCTTTATAAAAATGTATATATTTTTAATCACAATTTTGATTATTTTTTAAAGATAAAAGTCAAACAAAATTTAAAAAGAAATCATTTGTTCTAAAATATATATATATAATACATTCAATTAATAGAAGGTAAAACTTTAAAATTTGCAAAAGAAATTGTTTCTGATGCTTTACAATTTAGATTTTAGCATGTAAATAGTTCATTTTGATGTAAATTTATGTTCTAAACACATTGTTGATGTTAAATCTGTCAAAAAAATATTATCTAAGTTTTAATAGTAATCATCCTAAAAATTGAGTTGTAGTTTTAGAGTCAGCTTGGACCCTTCATTGAGATTAGGATTGGTAGTTTGTAAGGTGAAGATGCAGTCGTCACATTTGAGTTTAGGGTTTAGCTCTTTGGACTTGATTTGTTGGCTTCGTGCTCTTTAGAGAGTTTGTTGACTCTGTGCACTTGTCAAGGTTGCACTCTTTTCACGTTTGCTTGCTCCTCACTTTTCTTAGGTTTGCTTGCTTTGCGCATTTGTTAAGGCTTGTTGGCTCCGTGCACTTTTCTAGTTTTGTTGGCTTTATGTTCTTTGCATGTTTATTTGCTTTGCACACTTGTCAAGGTTTATTGGTGGCTTTGCGCGCTACAACATTGTAATTCATTATTAGGTTGTGTTTTCATTGTTTATATGAAATTGAAGACGTGTGCAAATGATGTTGACTAGGTTTAGAAAGCAGCGTGTGGGATGTTTGCAAGTGCTAAATAAGCAGTGGATACACTTTGAGGTTTTGAAAGCCTTTAATTGTGTATCTAAATTTTACATAGATTCTGCACTGAATTGTGATTGAATAGCAACCGTGAATTGACTGGATCGTGATTGCATGGCAACTGCTCCTTGACTGCATTGCAACTAAACCGTGATTGTATTGTGATTGTAATGGGACTTCATAGGGAATGAATAATGATTCTATTATGACTGTAACGTAGCCTCAGTTTGATTGTGTGATTAGACTATATTGTGACGCTTGTGTCTGCATTTGTGACTAGTTTGTGACTTGTTTGTGACCAGTTTGTGACTAGTTTTTTTTTCTTTTGTAAATGGTTGGTGATTGTATTCTGCTTGAGGAGTTACTGCATTGTGAACTCCAAACCTCATGTGACTGTATGACGATTGTATTGTCACTTCAAGATTGCTTCAACTCCACTCCATAATGATCGGGTTGAGAATGCTTTATAATAATTAAACCGCCAACATTGGAATTAAAAATGACAACTATGTGGTGACTAATATAGAACTACCCACTACCATTACAAGTAAACCGCACTATTTCTACACAACAAGCAATTATCCCAAACCCTAAATGCCTAAAACCAAACAATATCCAAATAGTATAATACAACAAGAAAACGACTAACTGAGCACTACAAAATGATTGTACGTGCTTGTTGGAGCACCGTGGCACATTGATTCAAAACTAAAAAACAACTAATACTTGACTAAATGAGAACTATGTGGCCACTTATCTGTTACTGATACATGACTAAATGAGAACTGTGTTGTCACTTATCCGTTATTGAATGTGGATTGATGTTTTGATAACAAATGTGGATTTTGTAAAGCAATTATTGAGGTCAAGACATGTTGCTCATGATAGTTTGATTTTGTTAGTGGAAATGTAATGGCACCTTTGGGAACTGGGAAAATTTAAATGCCTTCAAGAAAGAAGGGACATCTAGGTTCAAGAAAGAGAGAACAATTCTTTCTTCTCAATAAAGACAAAACTTGACATAAAGGATGAGATATTGTAATGTCCTAAATGACTGAATGACAAAAACTACTAAACAACTAAAAAATGACTAAATCACGACCAAATGAGACCAATCATGATACAGTCATACAGCAAGAAATGACTCATTTCTTAATCATTTGTAGCAGTCATATAGGACGTTATTTTTTACCTCTTAACTCTAAACCAATTTTGAAACTATTTGGATGTGTTTCTATACCAACACTAGATGGTCCTAATCCCAATCACCCCAAAGCAACTTAGCAGCTCACATGTAACATAATTTGCTTGTGCAAGTAGAGTTCACCACTCCACAATAGGTTCTAAAGTGTGCTTTGAAACCCTCAAAATAGGGTGCGGAATTGGGGACCAAATGGGAATGGATGCTGAGTGCGTCTACCTTAGTCCTTAAAGGAGTGGCCTAAAACCATGAATTTTCTATGGAATTGCAATCTTCTTCTAGGAATTGTTTTGGCAATGTAATCAACATCAAAATTCAATATTATAACTTTAGTAGTAGAGGGTATGTGCATACTACATGTATAAACAATGCTCATAAATTTTGGTGAAAATTTAAAAATTATTGTAATTTTTTGAAGCAAATGCTAAAGAAATTCATACTGATTATAAAATGTATTCAATTATGCCAATTTTTTTTATCATGAATGTGAATCACAATGAAGATCATCATGATGGAATTTTTCTTCTCCATTGTCATAGGTACTCAACTTGTGACAATATGAAAATTTCTAAACTTAATTTTTTTCAAAATATTAAAGTACAAGGGGAAATTAGATTTGGTAAACTTTCTAATGCCAGTTATGCTCAAACCAAAAACACATCATTTTAATAACTCATATTGAGTTTTGGTAAAAAGATCCTCAAAATTCAAAATACACTACATGGTGGTGCATCTTTACTACTCAATTTGCAAGTGGGGCCCTTTTGTGAACATTGTGCATGCAAAAACTATCTATCTATATGCTCTAATTAAATTGCTTTACTCATATCCCAACGGAATCTTGAATGAAAAACAATGTTATTCATTGTCAAAGCACTTTTTAGTCATCCAAAAGCCACAAAATGGCTCTTGCAATGTTTAACCCTAGAACAACCTTGAGGATAGAATGTGTCCTCAACCAATTTTTGAAGTTAAATAAAACCTTACCAAACTACTATTTTAGTAGTTTGTTTTTCTAAAAAATTCTTTTTGAAGTTTAGTTTTAGCTTCAACAATTTGATTTTGCAAATGATTGATTTTGATTTTTCTATTTAAGATTTAGTGCACATGTGTCCGTTGCAATCTTGACTTTATATAGTGTCAAGGGCTCTTGGGAATGAGCCTCAAATACACTAGATCTTTGAGAAAAAATCACATTAGGTATTTATTTAAAATAATTGTAGAGTAGGTTTTGAGAAGTCATAAATTGATTGGGGTTATGCATGTTAGGGCTTTTAACCTCATATTTTTTTGGTGTCCAACTTTTTAAATTTGATATGTGAAAAGAAGATTGAAAGACTTCAAATCACTTTCACAATTATAACACCCTCATGATCAAACATTATAATCTTTCAATCCATAAGAGATATTGTGGTGTTTTCTTTTCTAATGTGGTCACTAACATGTCTAGTTTGAATTTATACGGTTACAATTCAAAAAGAATTAATATAACTTATCAAAATGTTGGCTTTTTATTCAAATTAGAGCAAATTCCTAGAAGCTCTAGAAGTTCTAGGGTTGTTTTGGGGTTAAGGGTTAGTTCAACAAATTCTAACGATGATGATGCTACAAGCTGCACATCATTTGGTACCCTTGGATCTCATCAAACTCTTTATTGATCCTCTGGATCATGAAATAAAGTAGAACCACCTATTCCCAACCAAGGATCCAACCCAACCAATCTAGGGTGTGCTATTTCCAACACCTATTTCCAAGCCTTGGAATGCGTATTTTTCCCTTTTCAAGATTAAGACTAATGAGGTCATGACATGTGTCCCAAAAGAAAGTAAGAAGTAGTGAGCAAGAAATATTTTGACTATGATTGGGAATTGAAGAGTCTAATGATTGGGTATGGATTTTGAACACTTTATGCACTTCAAAATTGTATTTAATTCAATTTTGTATGAAGAATCCCGATTTTTTTTGTGTTGCAATATTTTATATGAAATCACCAAAAAAAATTTGTGCCACATTGTTGTTCTAATGTGCTGTCCTGCAGGAGCTTAAATGATCGGGAATGGGTGGTTCTACCTTACGTGTGCATCTTGTAGTCCGTTTCGAAATCCAGTCCGCAAAACTGGCGGTCCCACATTCGTTTCGTTCGTTTCTGACGCGCCGGCTCCGGTAACGCCTCCTCCACAGAGCGGATGGGACTCAACACGGGCATGGAAGCGAGATTGTACACATCTCGGAATCGCAGATGCACCGCAGTCTGAGAAATATCAAGCGATTCAAGCGCACGGGAGCTCCGCACATCAGGCAATTCTTCTAACTTGCTGCACCCGGACAGATCAAGCGATGGCGACGCAGGCAATAACCCCATTTCCTCCGCGCAGGGAAAGAATTCTTAACCTTCCGAAGTTCGGCTGAGCTTGCGGCTCCGCACTCATGGAAAGCCCCACATTACGCAGATACAGTTCTCTTTGATCAGGGATCTCTTCCACGCCGACATTCGACAGATGCAGCTCCTCCAATGCAGTTAGGTCACTGAACCCTAAACAAATACTCAAAATCGCGCAATCATAAACCTTCAACGACCTCAAATTGCCACATCCTCGAAGGTTTAGCACTTGCAACGCAGGAAGCTGGCGGTCGTTGTCCAAGGCTGGCAAGGCGCTGCATCCCTCGAGGACGATGGCGCCTAATTTGGTAAGATTTTCAAGCCCGGACACTCTTTTCAGCTTGCTGCCAAGGATCACTAACTGTTTCAAACAAGTAAACTTTTGGAAGTCGAGTTCTGTAGCATCAACACGTACAAGCTGGAGATTTTCCAAGCCTGTCACCGTGTCAAGATTAGGGCAACTTATCGGCCGCTCCTTGCTCTCGAACACCCTCAGCGATTCCAACTGTGACAAACTCGAATTCAAACCTCTGACAACGGAAGCTTGGAAGCAGCTCGCGAAGTGAACCTCCTGTAGCGACGTCAGCTCGCTTAAATCTGGAAACACTGTGCAGTTCCGTACAGAGCTCGACCGTGAGCTTGAGTAGGTTGGAACAATGATCAAGGTTTGGCGGGGAAAAAAGCTCCATGAGACCTTGCAAGTGCAGATGCTTGAGTGACAGGGGCAGTTGATCAAGCGTTCGCTTGCACACTGGAACATCGACCAGTCTCAAGTAGGTTAGGTACTTCAGCTCTCGCAGTCCCGGAAGTTGAGTGAGGCTTCAACAAGCGCACACCTCCAGGGACCGTAGAAACTTCAGCTCTTTCAAATTCAAGTCGTCGTGGAGAATGTCGCACTTGAAAAGTTTCAAAACAACGAGATTCGAGAAATAGTTCCACCGAATGTCCTCAAAGTCCTCTCAAAGTCCTCTAAATTGGAGTCATCGCGGTTCGCCAAAGCAATCCTGCATAAGTTCGGACAACAGTCTCCGAGTCTTTGTTTCGGAAGCTCGAACACACTGCGAGTCTCGTACACGCATGTTCGAGAATCGAGGGCCCCCCTTTCGCTTCCATTCGTGCCAGTTCCCGGAATAATTCGTGCATACCAATACTGCAGGAGTGAGCCTCGAAATCGTCCAACATCCCTTGAGTCTTAAGAAGCTCCAACTGAGCAAAGGAAATAACAAGCAACACAAGTCAGAAACACAGACCAACACTTTTAATGGCAGACAAAAGTAAAAACCCATTGAAGCTTTTCGTCCCATTGAAGAGCGACATATTTGAAGGTGGGCTTTTAATTACTTTATAAGTTGACTGAGGATTTGCTACAAAGATTGAACTGTACACTTTATAGCATAACCATGTTTGACATCAAGATTTTCCAGAACTTGTTGGGTCATCCACACTGGTGCTTGTCAGGATGATGGATGCAGATCTCTAAATATTACACAAAACGGGCGCCCAAGAGTGCGAAGATCACAGTTTCTCAATTTGAGAGTTTTCTCGTAGGACTATTTTGTTAACCTACTATACCAGAGGACAGAAATTGGCCATTGTACTTTCACACAGGACTGTCCATCTTTCCAAACTGGAGAAGCTTAAAAAAAACCCCTCATGCATCAGCTGCAATCACGTCTTTTTCAAATTTAGGTACAAAGGATTCAACAACACGTGCAACCAGTCGGTGTGAACAGGGAGCACACCATCTCTTTCATCAATAAAACTGGATGGAAATGTGCAAAAAATCAACCATAAGAAGTGGTTGCGACCATTCAAGCTTTAAAGTTTTAAAATGGCACTTAGTAACAACGATGAACAGAAGCTCAGATACACCAGTTAAGAAAAAGAGGTCATACCCAATTGCGGACCTGAGTAGAATTCATGGCATGGACCAAGCTCAGCCAGCTGCTAACATCTCCAGGTATCCTCACCAGGAAATGTTTCTCAGGAGTAAAGAGAGCTACATCCATGAATATAAGCCGATCGTCTTCAAGCAAGCTGCTGTAGCTTCGGTACAGCACGCTGAAGACAGGGTGCGTCCTAAGGTTGAATTTGTCAGGCTCTACCTGCAGGATTTCCAGCCATTCTGAAAATTTCTTGCTCTGCAGCTGCTCCCCCAACACCAGAACTGCTAGTGGATGATTGTGATGACCAGCCTGCTTATCTCCCTTGCTATAATTACACTCTTTAACACATTGTTGGATGGTGGAGTCCAAGTCGTCCTCGTCCTCGAGAGAAGGATTACCACATGCCGCATGCTTGAGTAACAACTTAGTTGCTTCGTCTTCGGTAAGATGTGGCATTTCTATACACTTTGAGTTGTCAATCTTCAGGTGGGATGTAAGTATGGCGAGAGATCGCGCTGTCACGAGCACCATGCTCTTCTCTTGAAACCCGAATTGTAGAAAGACAAGGGCAAGCTTGAGTGATTCTGGTGATACGTTGTCTAGAGCCAAAAATGTTGGCTTCCTCCTCAATTCCTTGCTCAAGTAATCTAGGCACTGCATTGCTCCCCCCCATCTCCAGTTAAAACGTGAGGGCTACAAAGTACTTAACACGAGAGTAAGGTAGGTGGCTCAAAAAGCGACCCTTTAAGGGCTGATCTGCTTTTTCATGGTCTTCCCCAGACCAGAAGATTTTTGAGTAATTTTCAGACAAAGAGAAATGGATGCTAAATGTAACCCAATAGTTGTTTTATTTTTTGAGGCATTATTGAAGTGTTGATGAATTTTCAAAGTTTTTTGTAATAGGTACCTATTTAAGATTCTAAATTTCTCATAAACCGTCCCCCTGTAATGTATAAAGAGATTAAGTGAATTCAAGACTTGTTATTGACTCTTACAATAAAAGACAACTTTTCTTTTAAGACTAGGGAGGGTCCATTCAAAAACCACCTCATATTCATTCTTGGGTTACCTATGTGACCCGTTAATTGACATGGTTGCTTTTCAAGCCTCCTACCTTAGCTTGTTTTAGACAAAGATTGTAGAGTGTCATGTTACTTGGTATTTATCATTAGCAACAAGCGTTGTTATACTGAGGCAACTCCACCCGTGACGGTATCATTCCCACATGGGAGGCTGCATTCATGACATTCTGAAAATTTGTGCAGCGCCCACATATGGCAGCATATTTGGGTTGTGATTGAGATAGTCCATATCTTAGACCTTTTCTTCACTAACACCACATGTGGGGTAGCCAATTAAGTGTGAAAAGGCAAGCGTGGTTGAAAACAATGAAAATTGGGTTGTTGGCTTGTAGACACTGAGAGGATTCTAAAGTCTTGCTACAAATTAGAAATCTACAAAGTTTATGCAATCATGAGTGGGGTTTGTATATCGAGACGTTGTTTACTCCTGAATAGATGAACCCTACAGCTTCAAAACAATGGAACCTTCTAGGACCTAGTAAAGACAAGTGTTACGGGTTGTGAAGGCCTGTGGAGCTTCTCTTACATTCTAAGGAATGCACTAAACACCGCATTATAACGGTTTTTACAGATTATCATGTTTCTAGCAACGATGGAGAAAACAATCTTAAAAAACAAGCAGATAAAGGCACTATGCGTAAGACCCTGGTTCCAGACAAGAAGGTTGAGTAAAACCTGGCTCTTGGTCCATGAATGGAAGCTGCGTGAACTCGCTGTATTTGTGAGGGATCCAATTATGAGCATGAACAACTCCAATTCGCCAGTCTGGCGGCCCGCAATTCCACGTGACACACTTTGCCAGAGAATTCCTTCTCCAAATCATTGCATAATAACTTGCAAAAGGTTGCTTTGCCGATTCCGCCCATCCCATAAAAGCCCACCACGCGCGCCCCACTGCTGCTAGGTTTCTTAAACTTGGCTAGAATTTCCTGTGGAACAAAGACATTACCAATCACCAAAGTTGCACTCCATGAAAATTTCATTCTCTAAAAATGCGAACCCCTAAAAATGAGCTCTGGTTGGGTTTTACTGACCTGACAGATATGCCTCTTGCCTTAAATGTTGTCCACATTTTCACCTTGAAGCACATCAGAATCCACAATTTTGACCAAAGCTTCGACAACTTTGTCTCGGTACGCTTTCAGTGAGTCCGGGTCTTCAAGGTCTAAACTGTCCGCTTCTTGCTTGAAGTATTCTATTCCTGTGAAGCTTGGCAGCCGCTTCAATGCATCCTTCCATTTCAGGAGCTTCATCCTTGGATCTGCAGCTGCCCATGCTTCCCACACTTCCCACATTGATACCCATTGTCTCTGCCTTGATGGATCGCGCAATTCTGAGAGGGATATCTTTTAAAAAAGCGAGAATATTTTTATACCTGATTTTGGTTGTTGCATAAAAACAACCAGCTCAATCATAGGCCACTTGGAATGCATGAAGTACTCGTCCGACAGCACCACAACTGCCACTTGACATTGCCGGGCAGCCTCTAAAATCGCGCTGGGAAACCTTTCTCCCCACGGCAAGCAGTTGGTGCGTTTGTCAAAGAATGGGAAACGACGAACGCCCTCAAACTGAACACATAAGGGCTCCACAAAGATCTTTTGCGCTCCGCTATGGCTCAAAAATATCTTGTGCTTGGGTTCCAGGCTAGATTCTTGCTGTGCGTCCCTACGCACGAGATTAGACCCCAAAAATGCAGAGATTGTGGCGGAAAACTTGGATACAAAATGGCTGGTGGAGCAAGCTGAGTTGAACCAAAAGCACTTACCGATCCGCTTTGTCTCAATCCATCTTTGGTTTTGAAACAATATTGCTTGTGTCGCAGGCTAGCTATTTCTGTGAAGACATATGAATTTTTGTGACAGAAACCTAAGAACATCAAGCACAATTGAGGACAAAAACAAATCTTGGTCAAAAAACAACACCATGTATACAAAGCATCCAACAATAGTTAAGTCATCTGGCCCATTGGAAACGCTGTCACAACAATTTGCTCGTGAAGCAAGTTTTCTCACCAACTTCAGAGCACTTGTCGTCTTTGCAAGCCGGTGAGCAAAACTGCTTTAGACAGGTGGAGACATGAAGAAACAACAAGCAATAGCTGTTTTTGTTTCCAGAGCACCCTAAAGAGAAACTGCAATCTAGCTCTAAAAATCCAGATGCGAGCGACGGTTATGTCTATCATCAAGGGTAGTATTTGATCTTACCTGGTATCTCTCCTGCGAGGTGCTTCAAATATCACTGCTAATTAAAACTACCCACAAAGGAAATCAGCCACCGAGCGAAAGTTAGAAAATGCCACATCTTTTTCGGAACACAATTGCGACAGGAAGATGGCGGCAATCATGATAGTTAAGGCATGGAAGCATAATCGTTGTGGAGACTTGACATTTGGAATCCAGCCCCTGCAAGAAATGACATACGCAGAAGAAGAAAGAATTGCTCTCGGTACCAAATTTGAACCAAGCATGATACGTGATAATGTTTGAAACATGACCTCAGACTCCACCGACAATTCTCCCTCAACAAACGCCAAACAATATTGCTAGCTGTGGGCGTTTGGATCTCCACTATATAGAGACGGGCAAACACAGGTTTTAAACTATTTCATAATTTTTAGAGCTAGTTAGTTAGGGTGATGTGCTGTAAATTCCAAGTTTTTGTCTTTCAAGCAATGGATATTTTAATTTTGGTTTTTAAAAATCTAAAAAGCATAAGAGATCATACAATAAGTGAGGAATGAACTATAGGTTTAAGCTAGAAGGATTTCATAAAACAGATTAGGAAATTGCACTAACTAAAAATGTGAATGTGGGTTAGGAGAGACATCATTTTATCTCATTTAGAGGAGGAGAGTTGTCAATATGGTTGTACGCTATTTTCATTCTCGGTATTGTTGGCTTTGATTTGGCCCAAAATCCTTACCAATGATCCAAAAACCTCTAGTATTTGCTATTTTCTTTGAACTAGCTAATTTTTCATACTATTCTTATCCCTTGACACCGTCTCTTATGTTGACTCTATACTCTAAATGAAAAAATAATTTAAAAAGTCAACTAAAAAGAAGGAAAAAATCCTGAATCTCAAATCTCCCAAACTATGTTTGTAGGTGCAAAAATAACCCCAATAGCTAGTCGGTTTTTTTAAAGTATTTTATATTTTTATGGATATTTTAGAGTTTAATTTAGGACTGTTGTTTAAAATCTTGCCAGGTAACCCAAAGATGTCTAATTCTTTTCTACACCTCTAAGGATCTAACCCAATCTAAAGAAAAAGGAGTCACTCTTTATGAGTGCTCAAATCTCCCCCTTGAAAAGTAAGCGCAAACACAACCAAGTTCTAACAAAAATTAAAAAATGAGCTAAGCGTGAAGGAGTAGCAAGAGGGTGGATTTGGTTGTAGATTTCGAACTAAAAAATGCATTCCAAGCAATGGATCTTTCCTAATGTTTCTTCAACATACAATGGTGAGAAAAAATGGACTATTCTTCCTATCTGGTTAATGACGTCAGAATTAAGCGGGCCAATTGAAACGGAAGGTGGACGTGATCATACCTTGTCATGAGGCTCGACGTACCTGGCGGCGTGGTTGTTAATAGCCTCCATTTAGACATGGATGCAATAATAAAGGAAATTGGCCAATAGCCTTTCTCTTGGATGAATCATCACAACACATTAAGTACATGAGTTATCAACCCCCACTAACAAACCAACTTGACCTTTGGTTATGTGACAAATAATCACAATATAAACCAAGTGCTGGAGAAGTGGCTAGAAATGAGGTCACTCCCTTTCAACTTACCCAATAAATGTAAAAAAACGCAAAATGACTACTAGCCTAGGTTGTGGGCAAAAGAGGACGGGTTCACTATCCCAAACACCAACTATGACGTAATTGGAAAAATTATCAAGAGAAAAATATTTCTAATGAGTTTATAGCAATCAATACTTAACCTCAACCTTAATGGCTCTTGTAGAATAATCCACTTAGGCCGAGAGAGTTGGTGAGAAAAATGAAGGCTTACACCTTACCTTGTTTTTTCTCTTTTCTGGATTTTAGTCTATCTTGGGATGTGAGCCGAGGTTACTGCCAAGCCTGCTGAAGGCTCGAAGAGGCTAGGGCTTCAAAGAGGACCAGAGCTCGAAGGACCAGGGGTTGGAGAGGACCGGCAGAGGGGTCTCGGGTCGGGTACCAACGGGTATCAGCTGGGGTGAGCGGGTATCGGTCGGGTGTGAGCGGGTATCGGCCGGGTGTGAGCGGGTCTCGACAGGGCGCCGACGCCCTCGCGGCCGCGACACTGGCCGAGCGATGCGAGAGCTGTGAGCAGGCTGGACTCAACAGCTGAGACTGATGGGATTACGGGGGAACTGGGGGCTGGCTCCGGAGGAAAGCTGAGAGCTAGCAGCTTACTGCTTAGAGAGCAAGGCTTAGGATGAGCAATTCAAGAGTTGTAGGTAGCTGTGACTGATGGGATTCTGGAAGTCTAAGGGCTGGCTTCGAAGGGAATGCTGAGAGCTAGAAGCTTACTACCGAGAGAACGAGGCTAATATGAGAAATTCGAGAGCTGTAGGCAGCTGAGATTGATGGGATGCTGGGAGTCTAAGGGGCTGGCTTCAAGGGCAATGCTGAGAGCTAGCAACTTACTGCCAAGAGAGCAGGCTAGGATGAGCAATTCGAGGGCTGTAGGCAGCTGAGACTGATGGGATGCTGGGAGTTTAAGGGGTTGGCTTCAAGGGAAATGCTGAGAGCTACCGGCTACTGCCAAGAGAGCAGGCTAGGATGGGCAATTCAAGAGCTGCGACAGCTAAAACTGAGGGAATTCTGGGAGGCTAAGGGCTGGTTTTGAAACGAATGCTGAGAGCTTAGCAGCTTAACTGTCAAGAGACCCAGGCTTAGGATGAGCAATTCGAGGGCTGTAGGCAGCTGAGACTGATGGGATGCTGGGAATCTAAGGGGCTGGCTTCGAGGGGAATGCTGAGAGCTAGCAGCTTACAACAGAGAGAGCATGCTAGGATGAGCAATTCGAGAGCTGCGGCAGCTGAGATTGAAGGAATTATGGGAGGCTAAGGGGCTGGTTTCGAAGGGAATACTGAGAGCTAGCAGCTGCTGTCAAAAGAGCAAGGCCAGGATGAGCAAATCGAGAGCTGTGGGCAGTTGGTCACCACCTGGTAGACCTCCGGGAGCAAGGGCAATGCCACCGGCTGGAGAGATCAGGGAGCAGGGTGAATTCTCAAAGAGTTCCAAGGGAATTGAAAGAGCTGGTCGAAGTTGAGCTTTGAGAATTTCACTAGAGCTGTTGGGAGGGCTTGTTCTGGTAAGGCAGTGGAGTTCTGGTAGTGGACTGGTAAGCTAAGACTAAGACACAAGATGCTTCTTCTAATATAATGGGACTTAACCACGTGACTAAACTAGGACTTTTAAGAAGTGTGGAAAAGCGGCATCGCTAGTCATAATCCAACTTCCTAGAGGTTAGTAAGACCAAGTACAATTGACAACCAAATCCTTAACTCCTACTCTTAACTTGAGAGGGCCAATCCCCTCTAAGCTTAAAGACTCTCAACATACACAAGGGAATGAGCTCCATTGAGGTGAGATACAAGGAGAGCTACAGGGGAGATGATGGATTACAAAGAAAGGGATACAAGTGATAATGAAAGGAGACAAAATGATGAGCAAGTGGTAAGTGATCTAAATATGGGAAAGTGATGGGTCCAAGTGATGGTTTGGGAGGAGGTGGGCCTTTATTTATACATTTGGGGGAAGATACCTTGGCCTTCTATCTAGGAAATCTACAAATCTCTTGAAATCTATTTACAATCTAAGAAAAACTCAAAATGAATGAAATCTCCAAAACTTTTGGAGCACAGCTCTAAACAATAAACAAATGATAGCATTGGATTCCTTGAACCCAAAATAGTTGGTTTTGGTTGTTCACACTTCCAATTTTGAGCAATAGGGCGTTGTGAAACTTCAATAAAGGGTTAGGGGTGAATGGATGAAAAACCTAGAATTGGAAGCTCATTCCAAATGGTGAAATTAAATTCCCGAGGTCTTCTAACATTGTCGGGGGAGTTGAGAAGCACTCCTTGCTGTGAGTCCCAGATTTAGTACCAAAAGTCTTGAATTTCTTTTTTATTTTACTTAGTTTTGAAATTACATTAATATAAGCGAAACAACCATTTATGTTAATTTAGATTAGTTAAACCAAATGGTTAGTGGTACGCTATTTACCCTACTCCATTTGGTAAGTCATTAGGACGATGAATGATTTAGTGAGATTTAATAGGTTTTAGTTAGTTTGAGTGACACGCACACATTGGATTTGGGATCCCCTCCAAAAGTTCCACTAATCTAATTAAAGAGGGTTAGTTTAGAAAATGTCATATGGGGCTTGAGATCCCCTCCAAAAGTCCCCATTAATCTAATAAGAAAGGATTAGTTTAGATTTGGCTACTTGGGGCTTGGGATCCTCTTCAAAAGTCTCCACTAACCTCATTAGAGAGGGTTAGTTTAGGAATAGATTAGTTACATCACAGCCAAGGGCCACATCAACGAGTTCACATTCCAATTGTTAACTAATTTGGTGCGTCTATACCCAAGGTTCCCAAAACCTTCCGCTTTCAGAGAGCATGATTCCAAGCAGTCAACCCTACCAGGTTACTAGTCAACTTGGTTGAAGGAGGTTGAAAAATGGTAGTCAAATGCCACCGACATTCATAGAAGAGTTTCTCAAGGATTTAAAACAATCCTCAAAGTTTCAAGTCGTTTTAATAGCGGCAAGTTCTTGAACAACGACATCCATCCAATTTCAAAAAGGCGGGCGACATCCAATTTCAAGATATCATCCATTTAGAACCCAATTGACGGAAGAAAGGAGTGTTTTCTGGCTCCCCCAACAACGTTGAAAGACCTCAAGAAGTCAATTTCTCAATTTGGGATGAACTCCCAATTCTTAGTTTTTCATCCATCCACCCCTAATCCTTCATTCAAGTTTCCCAATGCCCTGTAGCTTGGAATTGGAAGTGTGAACAATCAAAACTGGCTATTTTGGATCCAAGGAATCCAATGCCACCATCTGTTTGTTGTTTGAAGCTACGCTCCAAAAATTATGGCGAAGTCATCCAAATTTCATCCATTTTGAGTTTTTCTTAGGTTTTAGGTAGATTTCAAGGGATCTATGGATCCCCTAGATAGAAGGCCGAGGTGTCCTCCTCCAAATGTATAAGAAGAGGCCTACCTCCTCCCAAACCATCACTTCCTTGTTTTTAGGCCACTTACCATCATTTTCATCACTTGTCACTTCTCTCATAGTTCTTTGAGTTCTCATCCCTTGTGTCTTGCCTTCGGAAGGACCCCCTCTCTTAGGTGTTTAGTTAGGACATAACTGACATTGGTCTTACTAACCCATAGGAAGTTGGATTACGATTAGCAATGCTGCTTTTCTATACCTCCTAGAAGTTCAATTGTGTTCAAGTCCATTGTTAGTTAGAATAGAAGCCTTACTTGAGTTCCCACTTACCAGTTGCTATCAGAACTCCCATACCAGAACAAGCCCCTATAGTAACTCGTGGGAATTCTTTCAACTCAGCCTTGAATGGCCAGCTCTCTTGATTCTCTAAGTAGTTCCATGAGAATTCACCTTGCTCACTGACTCCCTTAGCTTGAGGTTTGCTTCGCTACCAGAGTCCTTAAGCCGGTGATCCTACTTTCTTTCCAACACCAACGGCCACTCTCACCACAGCTAGCTACTCGATAACGGCCAGCTCTTAGCATTTGAGCTTAGCAGCCAATTGCTCAAAATTCTTAGCTCTTATGGCCAGCTCAAGCTTCCAAGCTCAACGGCCAAGGCTCAGAATTCTTAGCTCTCACGGCCAGCTCTTAGCTTTCATGCTTAGCAGCCAAGTGCTCGGAATTCCTAGCTCTCACAGCAGTTCTAGCTTTTCAGTTTAGCAGCCAAAGAATTCCAGCTCTCGCGGCCAGCTCTAGCTTCCGAGCTCACAGCTCTCACAGCAGCTCTAGCTTTTGAGCTTAGCAGCCAAGGCGCAGAATTCCTAGCCCTCACAACCCAACTCTAGCTTTCAAGCTCATAGCTAAGGCTAAGAATTCCTAGCTCTTACGGCAACTCTAGCTTTCAAGCTCACAGCCAAGGCTCAAATTTCTTAGCTCTCCCAGTTCAGCTCTAGCTTTCAAGCTCACAGCCAGGGCTCAGAATTCCTAGCTCTTTGCATTCCCTTGTTAGCTCTCAAACTACAGACTTTTTGCCCAAATTCCTAGCTCTCACGGCTAGTCAAGCTCTTCGCATTCCCTTGCTAGCCTTGAACTACAAACTTTTTGCCCAAATTCCTAGCTATCACGGCCAGTCAAGCTCTTCACATTCCCTTGTTAGCCTTGAACTACAGACTTTTGCCCAAATTCCTAGCCTCACGGCCCAGCCAAGCTCTTTGCATTCCCTTGCTAGCCTTGAACTACATACATTCTGCTAGCTCACCCCAGCCCTCAGTTCCAATCAGAGTAGCTGCAGTTAAGGCCACCAGAGGACCTGCCTAGATCCCTAGCCATACCTGGACCTTGCCAATACCTGGACCCAACCTACCCGGGCCCACCACCAAATATCAACCTACTTTCAAGCCTCAAACTCCGCCCTACTGGGCCAGCAGGTCCGCCTTCCAATTTTCTTAGAATATTTTTTACTAAGAGGGTAGGGGAAGTAGAGCCATTAATTGGGTTCATCCACTCTCTGTCTTGGCTAAATATTTAATCAATTGGCCCATAGTACGGGGAGATCCTTGTTTTGATTGAATTAGAAATACGTCATAGGGGGCACGTAGAACCACAAGGCGTCATATTTTCAATAAGTAGCCGGGAAAGGAATTAGCTTCTGGCATTTTGGATGCATCTATAACTCGCCAAGGGATTTGGATAATCCTTGATTCTTGAGTACCAAGGGATTTAGATAATCTTTGATCCTCAAGTATAGAAGCCGGTTTATATTGTGATTATTTGTCACAAGGCAACAACCTAAACCGGTCTAGTAGTACGGGGTGAGCCACCAACCCCCTAGAGTGTTGTGATCATTCATCTTTAGAGTAGAGTCATTACACGTTAATCCAACACCATCATATCACAAAAGAATGGAGGTCATTTACAATCAAGATGTAGAGTACGCGAACCCCCATGACGAGGTATGATTACTTACATCCCCATTTCAATTAACCATGAAATCCAGCGTGTGAAGTACTAAGTAGATTGTCCTTTCCTTTGCTCATCATTGTACGTTGTAGGCTTGTTAGTAAAAATCCATTGTTTGGAAGGCATCTTTAGTTAGAAATCTATAATCAAACCCACCATCTTGCTGTTATAGCTCATTTCTCAGTTTTGTTAGAACTTGGTTGTGCTTGCGCTTACTTCTTGAGGGGGAGGTTTCAGCACTCACACTTGCTTTCATCAATTGGGCTCCAATTGAATGATATCTTGAAATTGGATGTCGAGCAAGTTCTTGAAATGAGCTGGGTGTTGTCATTTGGGCCTTGCCGCTATTGAAATGACTTCAAACTTGGGGAAGTGTCTTAAATCCTTGAGAAACTCTTCCATGAATTTTAGTGGCATTTGATTGCCATTTGTCAACCTCCTTTGATTGGGGTTGACCAGTGGCCTAGCAGGGTTGATTGCTTGGAGTCACTCCCTCTGAAAAGCAAAAGGTATTGGGAACCTTGGGTATAGACGCACCATATCACATGATAACTTGAAACAGAAACTAGGTGATGTGGCCATTGGCCATGGACTCTACTAACTCTACTCCTAAACAAATCCTCTCTAATTAGGTTAGTGAAACTTTTGGAGGGGATCCCAAACCCCATGTGACATTTTCTAAACTAACCCTTTCTAATTAAGTTAGTGGAACTTTTGGAGGGGATCCCAAGTTCCATGTGTGCGTGTCACTCAAACTAACTAAAACTTACTAAATCTCACTAAATCACTCGTAGTCCTAATGACTTACCAAATGGAGTAAGGTAAATAGCGTACCACTAACCATTTGATCTAACTAATCTAAATCAACATAAGTGGCTGTTCCACTTATATTAATATTATTTCAAAGCTAAGTAAAACAAAAAATAAATTTAGTATATCTTGTGCTGAATCTGGGACTCACAGATGGCAAAGAGAAAGACCTTGGCAAAGTGCCCACAAAGGCCAAAATTGCCAAAAACTAGATAAGGTTTTCTCGTGCCCCTTTTGCTTTCGCAAGGAGGTACATTATGTTAGGGAGTTACGCTAAGCTCTTGACTCTGATGCTAAAAAGATACTATTTGGAAGAGTTTAGTGCTAGGTATGCAGGAAATCTCATGAAAAACAAGTGCATAATCTGGACGTGGCTATTGACGTGTTTTCCGAGTGGTGTGACATAGTTGAAGAAGAAAAAGAAAAAAAGAATATGTCATTGGAGCTCAATGATCAACCACGTTTTTGCAACATCAAGCCAAACTTTCCTGGGAGGCATGAAGTGAAAAGATCGATGTTGTGAAATGAAGCCTTCTAGAAGGATATTTGATTGGCTTTAGTAAAATCTAGATAATACATACAAATGTTTGTTTTTCAAGATGCTTTCACCTTGTATTTCTTCTGAAAATTCACTTGTACATCAACATTGTTTGGTTTGTACATACAAATGAATTTTTCAATGATGTATAAATTAAATGCATGTTAGTGCAAACTATTTCATACATGGAGAAATTTGCATTTTTGTCATTACAATTTCAATTTTTTTAAAGAGCTGCCAATATCTTGTTATTACACCTAAGTCATCAAAATTGTGAGTCACAGCATCCAAAACAACCTACAACAGCATGGGTTTTTTAGTAAATGCCGTCGTTAATTTCATTGTAAACACATGATAAATTTACTTTGAAAAAGCTTACATGGATGAAACTATACTCTTATGAATGGTTTTATTCCCTACATATGTATACTCATATTATAAGGTGATTTCAAAGTAGCACGTACTTAGAATCTGTATGTACTTTTTACCTTTTCAAATACCAAAACACTCTAAATTTTTGTTTTACCTAGTTCTAACTTTGCCGTTTCGTTTTAAATAAACAGCTTAATTTATTTTTCATTATAAACAAAACCATTTTGAAAATGGTTACAAGATACGATTATTTTGCTTCAAATTTCCTTTTTTTAGTTCTGTTTAGATCCAATCGTAGTTTCTAGTAGGTTCATTTCTCAAAAACGACCCCAAAGCCTTTACACTCGGAGATCAAGCAAGAGATCAGGCAAGACATAAAACTTACAACGTGTTTTAGTATTTTAAAAACAAGATCTGACAAGGGTTTAATTCCAAAAATTGATCGGCCAAAGGATAGAAGGCCATTGTCAATATTTCATTACAATATATCTACTTGACTAACTAAAACTTATAGCATTAGATGATCATCACCTTTACATGGAGTTGAATTCCCAAAGGCTCTTTGTTATCTCTTTCTTTCTTCCTTCTTTGCTGAATTTTTCCAAGGCTTGCAACTAAGGGTCTTCAAATTTTGGTCTCAAGGCCTTTGACGTAAAATATATGACCCTCTGATGTGTTTGAGTCATTTGAGAGGCCATTTGACTAAAGAGGCCCTAAAATTTCATGGCATGTAGAGTAAAGGTTGCATTGAATATTGCATTTAGGTTGCCCCTAACTAATTTTTTGACATTTAAACTTACTAGTACTACGATAATTTTTATAGAAATTATTGCAAACAATAATTTTTAAAGGGCTTGGCAACAACCACAAATTTGAGAAAAAACAAAACTAGCAATATTCAAGTCGTAAATCAAGTGAGATTCTAATACCCAAATAGTTGCATGCTCCTCCAAAGCCAAGCAGTGAGTCATGAGGTAACTTTGTAGGTACCTAAGGCAACCTAATTATTATATTCAGTGTAGGGGTTCAAGGGGTCCACTTTTTTTGTGACTTTTTTATACATGAAACTGTTACTACAAATTAGGTAGTTTATAACTAGAAGGAAAATTGCATCATCTTTGTGAGTTGGCAAAATTAGTATGTTTTATCTTGTCATTTGAAGCATGGCTTTATATTGATTAGAACCCATGCCGCATGGCAAAGTTTTGAGCCCTCCAAGAGCCCCCTACAAAGTCTCTAAAGGGCTCTTACAACATGTACTTACTACAACAAACAAATCACTAATCCCCTACTTCCGCTCACCCATGCATTGAATTCAATGCAATCATGAAAACTATACTATTATGTTATCCCAATTGAACAAAAACTATGGGTACAAATGTACAATAGGATCATAAATTCTACTTTACTCTATTTGAATAGATGAGTGAAGCACTTGGATAGTGAGTAGTGAGTTCATTTACATATTTTATGAGTACAATGCCCTTTTTATAGTTTTGGGTTGTGCATGTGGCTTAAGTCCTTCATACAAGGTAGCAATGGATATGAGTTCCCTTTTCTTGTACTCACTCTAGCCAATTAATAGCTTGGTTTGTCAAACCTTAGGGGGCTCTTGGAGGGCTCAAAACTTTGCTAAATTTTATTGCAATTGAGGAAGGTTTATTGGAATTTGGATGTAAGTGTATAATGTGTTTTTGTACAAATTATAGAGAATGTTTTTCAAAATGGAATCATGAAAAGTTGGGATAGAAGTGGAAAGATTTTGTTCATGTGGGT
Source organism: Ulota crispa (assembly GCA_963920765.1). Taxonomy (NCBI): domain Eukaryota; kingdom Viridiplantae; phylum Streptophyta; class Bryopsida; order Orthotrichales; family Orthotrichaceae; genus Ulota; species Ulota crispa. The sequence goes on from OY987245.1 coordinate 6,809,335, forward strand.
AATAGAAAGTTATTTGCTAAAAAGTTTCCCAAAAATTAAGGGAATTGATATATGCACACCTAGAGTTTGATACATGCACACCTACATGCACACTCAAGCAATGTAAACCTTAAATATTTACCGTCAACAAGCTAAATTTGAAAATTTTGAAATTAGATTTGGACTTCAAGACCTTGATTTAGTCTAGAACCACAAAGGAGGTTACAATTAAACAATGCCCAACAAAAAAGCTTAGCTATGAAGACAATTGTTATACTTACCTTTGTTCATAACAAAAGTTTACAAAATCTGTTGGACATTGTTCAATCGTAATCTCCTTTGTGGTTCTATTGTAGTCTACATCAAGGTGTCTAAATCCAAATCTGAATTCAAATGTTCCAAATTCAACTTATTGATGGTAAATATCTAAAATTTGCCCCCTTTCCCCAAGTGTGCATGTATCTATTTTCTGAATTAAATACTACTTATGTTGAAAATGATTGCAATGAGTATACCAAATGGTGATACTTGTTCAATGATGGACTCACTTGATACTCATTTGATAGTTTTTTTGATGTAGTGATTTATCATGCCCCCGTTTTTTTCCCGTAATACTCATACTTTAGGAAGATTTGATTTGACAATGGATACTTGTACCGTGTTGCAATATCTAATAGACTCAACTATTAATAAAAGACAAAGAAGAAAGCCAAACTCTATGTAGATTTGGGATGACAAAAGCTCATAAAATGTTAAGGAAGAATTTCTTGTTTATGTTAAAGTATTGAGAAAAGGATAAAATCCAATTGTAAAGGAAATGCTTAGTGCAAATTAATGGGTACTTAACGTAACCATAAGTAGAGAAGTTGGAAATTTATTAAAGCGTATGCCGTGAATAATAGTGTTGTTTGGCTTCTACTTTCAGAAAGACAAACTTTCTGTGTTTCACTTTATTATCCTCATATCTTGATGTAGTATTTCAAGTTTCTTATTTAAAATCCGTAGCTTATAAATATTTTCATAAAATCAAATAATATTGAGAGAATCAAATTCATGCCAATTTTAGAAAGTGCAAATTTGTTTTCCTTGTAACCCAAGTCATAACAATAATCCCTACGTACTAATTACCAATAATTTTAATGCTTTTGGGAGGGGGGGGGGGGATTTACAATAACGTACTAAAAAAGTGCCAGTATTACAACTACATAAAAAGTTGTTACACTATATTAGTGCACATCAGCCAAAAACAAATTTGATTTAAAAATGATACTGATTTCAATTCAAAAGCCCCCATCACTAAATAAAAGAACCGTTTATCTACAACGATGACTCAAAAATGGTTTGGCCCGGACACCGTGACTTTAGAGTGTTTACTTTCTATATGAGTTAAAGCACCAAGGTTTTGAATGAACAATAATACCACTAAGTCAAAACTGACACCATTGAAGCAACAGTGCTGAATATTGCCTTTAAGTTACGCTAACTACTTTCTCAACATTTTACACTATATATGCTTATTGCTATTTCAGTAGTCTTCATCAAAATTTACTACAACAAACAAATTTAAAGGGTTTGACAACAACAATGAAGTTGCAGAAAAACAAACTAGTGGTCTCCAAGTTGTAAACCATGTAAAATTCAAGTATTTAGAGAATTGCATGCACCTTGAAGTGATCACGTGATAAGTCATGAGGTAATTTACCAAAATAAGGCAACCTAAATGCAATATTCAATGTGGTGTTACTAATGTTGAATGTCAACATAAACACCATGTGTCCATTGAGTTTTATCATTTCTTTTAAATTAGTGTTATAATAGTTTAGCTTGCACTTAAGTAGCGGTCAACATCAATACTAATTATCAACTAATGAAAATTAGAGTGAGTCAAATAATAGGGTAAATAACGCTATAAGTTCCATAACATTAAATATCATTATTAGTGTACCTTTGGGATGTATGAGCTTTGGGACATTCCTATGGGGCACTAGAGAGGACCAATTCCATATCCATGTCTGTAGTGGTTTAACTTTAAATTACAAGAAAATATAAAAAATATCTCTCAATTCTTTCAAAATGTCAAATATACCCCTATATTATTTGAAATATCAAAAATACCCCTAACTTTGTGTAGAAATATCAACTATATTTCTAGTTATCTTTGAAAATATCACCAGTATTCCTAGTTTTTTGTGCCTCTTTGTTACATTTTTTTAAAATATCAATATGGCAACAAAAATTACTATGTAGTCACTACAATAGCTTTGACCACAATAGACTTACATGCACACACAGAAACACCTTATATAGAGTTTAAAGAGCTTGCTTCCAAGATTTGACTTGCATTCAACTTACATCTAGTTTTTGCACTTTCCATTATCATCCAAATATTGACAAAAAAATTGCAAAAAGAGACACGAAAGAGTAAGGGATATTTTCCATAATTCAAACAATACAAGGGATTATCTAATGTCTCATAATAAATGAGGGTCCCAAAGAAATAGGGATATAATTGATATTGCTACATAAAGCCAAGGATATTTCTGATATTTCAAATAGTTAAGGGGCATATTTGATATTTTGAAAGAATTGAGGGGTGCTTTTGATATTTTCCCTAGAATAAAAGAGTCAAATACACCAACAGTTTTACACAAGCTTTTAAAAGCTGAAAAAAACTGTGTTGGAACCCTCTAAACCATGTAGGTAGTTTGTGTTGAGTTCTTAGTTTCCAATGCAAAATTCTTCAAAACAACACAAATTTTTGGAGAATTTCAATGCAAAAATTCATTTCAGGGCAAAAATCTACGTTGGAAACTAGGAACTCAACACAAACTACCCTACATGGTTTAGTGATTTCCAATGCAAGTGTCTCCTAGTGTTTGAATGTACTGCCACATGTATTTTGTTTTGAGGTCAAATTTTAGCAAAACCTTGATCCAATTTTGTTTGTACAATTTATATTTATTTTTTGGTAAGCGTACCCAATTCCAACCACCTACCCAAATGCTATTCATATGTACTTAGGGTGGTAATTTTAGAACCAAAATCTAGGGATGCCATAGATAGCTTATTTTTGTGTCACAAAACTAAGCTATCTATGGTATCCCTAGATTTTGGTGTTGAGATTACCACCCTAGGTACATATGAATAGCATTAGGTAGGTGGTCAAAAGTGGGTATAATTACCTTTGTATTGCAATTAATTTGTTGTATTTTTTTATTTGTTACAACATCGTATTCGTTAATTTGGGAAAAACAAGTGTCCCACTTTGTATTCCACCTCAAACCCAAAAAGTTACCTTAAACTAGATTTGCAGGTATCAGATTTAATCTGAGCCACTAAGATTTTTTTTTTTTTGCAAATGCCTCCTCTCAAGTGAGGACACGTGTACAAAAAAAACGCTGCAAACTAGGTTTGAGGAAACCTCCTCAAACCTTCACTTCAAAATTTGAAAGTCTAAAAATGTACGATTTTTCCCAAATTAACAAATATGGTGATTTAATGCCATGTTTGGAATCACAACTCATTTGTGTTTATGACTTGGCATCACTACAAGAAAACACCCTCTTTTAGGACATTTTTTTTGTCAATCAAGACATGTCAGTTCAAACACTTCATTGTCATTTTGGACGTTTTAATGTCAATTTGGATACATTTAGTCATTATGGATGTGTCAATGGGGACGATTTTCTAGGAGTGCATGAAGAAGTTCTGCAGTGAGAGTGATAAGCAATGAGAATTTTTTTTCAATATGTACAAGGGAGTGGGCATGAAATCATTCATTGTTGCAAGTGCATGAATTAATGAAGTTGATGAGGCCGTCATGTCTTCACAAACTTTTCAATTCATAAATACAAAAAAATGGCAATAAATAACTAAGTGACAATAATTACATCACAAATGTATTGACTATACAACTATTACAAAATGACTTATTTCATTTGTGTAATTGTAGTATAGTTGTTGTCACTTAGTTGTTTATTGCATGTTTTTCTTCTTATGTATATGTAGTCTTAAACCCCTAAATGCCCAAGTGGTCCCTTGGGGACCAAGTGGGGTTTTGGGCACGTACTTGCAACTAAATTACTTTGTATGATTTTTTGAAGCTTTTATAGAAGATGGGGAATTCAAAGATCTACACGGGCATCTAATTTTTTCTTCATTCCAACATTTATTGAGGAAGTTATGCATGAATTTTTGGAAAATAGGGAAGGGTGGGCAGCTCAAAAACTTTTTTAAAAATAACTTTTTTTAAAACAAAAATATGTAATAGGTCCTTTAGACTTATATATATGTGGGGGGCTTTGAATCATTCAATTTTGATAGATAAGATGATAATTATGAGAAGTTTTAGTTTGCTTGTAGGTATGGTTTCTTGCAAATCCATACCTACTTGCAAACTAAAACTTCTCATAACTTTCATCTTATCTATCAAAATTGGATGATTCAAAGCCCCTCAAGGAGGCCAATTTGCAAAAAAATAAGGGGATAGGTGCAAACACCAAGTATTTTTTAAGGGGGTATTAGTTTTTTTTTAAAATTTTTTAAACACCCTATCATTATATAATTTCCTACTTTGGGTTATTAAAAAAGGGGCTTGCATTACTTATAATTCTAAATTGATATGAATAAATGATATGGTAAATTAGTTAAAATAAAAAATTCACCTACAATTTTTGTTAGAAATTAAATTTCTTTCAAACTATTTTTTCCCTACTAATGACTAATTTCAAGTTTCAACTATAACTTAACAAAAAAGTGCACTCAATACTACTATATTATCTTCCATAAAAATTGTCACCAACGCTCGTTTACCAAGAAGATATCATATTATTGAATGCTACAATTGAACTTTAGGTTTAGGTCCTTTTTACATGATTGATATGAATGATATATAGATTGCTTTTTGATATTAACTTTACTTTAATCTACATTGTTTGATTCAATGTACTATACATGTTTTCACAATATGCAAAATAATATGCTTTACTAAATTGTGGTGCACAACAAGAAATTCTCAAATATAATTTATATTATGCAAACTCTTTGATAGGCAAAAACATGCAATACATATGTTTGCTTCAAGATGCTATACATGTCTTCAAAATATGCAAAGTGATATGTTAGAAATATTTTTTGAATAGTAGCCAAAAAACAAAGACAACAGAAATGGCATATGAAACAATTATAAAATCCCAAGTTGGACCCTGAACCTTGAACAACTAGAACAACAAACAAAGGGCTTGGAGCAAGAACAATCAACTTCCAAAATTAAATGACAACCACCTAAAGCCAGCCAATGGCTATTGTAGAAATTAGTAAAATCTATAAAATTATTAAACACTTTGAATATGCCACTCAAAAGGCAGCAACATTTAATACTTTTAGCCAAAAAAAAGAATAAAGAGGGGGTATTCTAGGTCTAATTTTTTCTAATTGGACCTATTTTTCTATACCCTATAGTAGTTTGAAGACATCTCAAGGTTTTATTGTACCCTATAGTATAAAAAACCAAACTATAATTTTTATCTCAAATTTTTTTAGGCACCCTATCATTTGTTTGCACACAGTTTTCTACTACTACCTTTCATTGCACCCCTTGAGAAAGCCCCCCATGTATATATAAGTCTAAAGAACCTATTTCATATTTTTTTTAATTTTTAAATGTCATTTTAAAGAAGTGTTTGGACTACCCACCCTTCCCCATTTTCCAAAAGCATAACTTCCGCAATAAATGTTGGAATGAAGAAAAAATTAGATGCTTGCGCAAATCTTTGAATTCCCCGTCTTCCATAAAAATTTCAAAAAATTGCACAAAATAGTTTAACAGTATGTACATGCCCAAAACCCCACTTAGCCCCTAAGGGGCCACTTGGGCATTTAGGGATTAATAATTGTTATGGAGGGCAATTAGCATGGGCTTCTAAAGGCCCCCTCATGTGTGTTCATGACTTGACATGTAAGGATTTTTTCAAGCAGAGATGTATATAACATGAATATTCTAAGGATATGTGATGGATGTGCAATTTTAGATTGTGTTGTGAGAGGGGGTTTAGTATAAATAGATAATGAAATTTGTATAGAGAATCGGCTATGTAGATTCAATGTATGAGAGACAATACCAAAAGAAATTCACACTATAAAATCGAGTGGATTCACCAATTTTGGGTTTTCCAAAGTTAATAAGAAAACTATGAAGGAGTGGTTTTCTTTCCATTTCTAGAAAAACATTTGAACCGTAATGGCTTTTGACATCAAAAGTTTAGAACTAACTCCACAAAGGTTCAAAAAGATACAAAACAATCTGAATAAGAAATGATTTTCCTTTTGTCTTATAATAATATTTTTACAAAATGCCCAAGCAAATCAAATATTTCAAAATGATATTCGTTGATTAGGAGGATGCTTTATGGATACATTGACTAAATTGTTGACATAAACAAGTGCTTCACCATCAACATTGCCTCATCTAAAATCCTCTTGAGTTTGAAAATGACAACATTCGTTATTTAAAAGGAGTACTTTGTATTCTTTGATTAGTGGTGGCATTTGGAATCTCCTCAACTACCATGCCAACAAAGTTGTTTTTCTTGATTCATTCAAGAAGCCCTCAATAGAGACAAGGAATTTATAAAGCTAATTCCATGTTGTTTTGATGAATGGAACAAATAAGAATCAATACTAAAACTACTTATGCTTTTGGGATTCATTCAATAGAAACTAAATGTTAAAATACACAACTTTTTTGAACATTTAGGCACATTATTTTGAAAATGTCATAAATTCAGGATTTTTTTTGTTAGCCTTCATTTCTAGGTTAAAATTTGTCATTAACTAGTACAAATACTACAAAATAACTTATCATTAACTAGTACAAATACTACAAAATAAGTAGTGAAGGTCTTTTAGAAATTTGATCTTGCTCTGTATGGCTCAAGAGCAATCATCATGCAGACTAGTATTTACAACTGTGACAATTGAAAACAATGTAGTGTATGCTAGTACATGCACTAAATATTTATACTCTATGTACCATAGTCATATACTTTATATATTAATAATAGGACAATGGCATGCAGTACTTGTTTTTGGTTCATTATTGATTTTGTTTTACACATGTACACCTTATCGTGAGGTTTGATCCTTAAACAAAATACAACAACTTAGCTACAAGAAAATATTCAAAAACTAGACCTTAACAAAACCTAATGATTTGTGTGTACCCATTATAAAACATTCTATAATAACTACACACTCATCACAAAATGTGCAACATCAGGATGCTCAACAAGACTCCAATTTTACAAAACTACCAAATATCACTGCCAACTTGTAACTTTTACATATAACATTCAAATTGCATTTTGAAACTTCACACAAAGTGAAATTTTGTGAGTATATTTCTCAAGCCAGAGCCCCTACATGGAATACTGCGTTGATGTTGCCCCATACTAGTTTCTTGCATTGTACATTTATTTATTGTTGCTACAATAAATTTTGATGAAAATTATTGCTACAAACAATTTTTTAAGGGCTTGGCAATGATAATGAATTTGCACAAAAACAAACTAGCCACATTCATGTTGTAAACCATGTAAATTCCAAGTATTTGACAGTTTGCTTGTGCCTCCAAGTGGTCGATTGATGAAATATGAAGTAACTTACAAGGATAAGGCAACTTGAGTGCAATATTCAGTGTTGTAAAGAATGTCCAATTCTGTAGGAATTGCTGCCTTTATTGTTTAACTATATATGTTCATCCCCTAAGTATTAAATTTTTTAACTTTGTTGTAGAAGCTATAGTGATAAGAAACTTGAGGTTTTTATAGGTTGGAATTGGAGTAGATTATATTCAAATTTGTGCAAGGTCTCATGTGTTTTTCATGTAAAAGCAAGTTTCTGTGATGTAGTTTTTTCCAACATTATTTTGCAGTAAGAGAATCTTGATTTCTTATAATGGTTCCAAAGCTAGTTTCCTGTCCTTTTTTCAATTTATCATGCAAGAGAGGTGACGCTTGCACTTTGTTGCACCTTTTGATGTGTAAGTCTCTTTTTGATCTTCTCTTAGAAAGCAAATTTTGTAACAAAAGTGCCTTAAATTTTTTAAATTTTTCTCAAGCTTTGAAACCTCCCAATGCCTACATGATATAAAGTACGGAGTACTTGTCAAGAACAACGTACTTCTGTTAGAGAGTAGACATTACAGTCATTTGCGGTTATAGAAATGTTTTTGTGCTCACTCTATCCTCAAAGTTTCTCATATTTTCCACTTATTCCAATTTCTTTCCATTGTTCCCTAAAGCCTTGCAAATTATAAGCAATACACTTTAAAAGCTTTATGAAGTTTTTGTTTTTCAAATTATAAGGCAGTCTATATAAATGGGCGGACAAATTTTCTAAGCTGTCAAATGATATAGGGCAATTTGTTGGAGAATTTTTTTTGAAAACTGTTTAAGTTTATTGCCCTTGGAGTGTGTGAGTGTTAAAACCTCCCCCTCGAGAAGTAGCGCAAGCACAAGTGGGTTTTAACAAAGGTGAGGAAATAATAAGAGGGTGGTTGCAGTTGTAGATGTCAACTAAAAATGCCTTTCAAGCAATGGATTTTTTTCTAATAACTCTACAACATACAATGATGAGCAAAACAAATAATGGATTTAAAGAAACGGAGGTTGAGATTACCACTAGTAGAAAATTTTATAGAAAATCAACAAAACTTCATCTCGAATTTGTTGATTTTATGTGTGACTTTGGTCAAGTTGATTTGGGTACTTTTCAACAAGAGTTTATTGATTTTTTGTTGATTTCTTGTTGATCTTTGTTAATTTTTGTTGTTAAATATTCTTTTTTATCAATATGTTTTTTTCATATTTTTTATTTTTTATTTTTTATTTATTATTATTATTTTTTGACAGAAAAAATAAAGTAAAAATCCAAATCTGGCCGACAGGTGCTGCAGTTGCAAGGCAGTTGGCCTCAAGCTGCTTGGGTTGGGGGTCAAACCCCTAACCTCTGGCTACCAACTCCACCACCTTACCTTAAGGCCCACTACCACTAGACCATACTCACACATGTGTGCACACAATCAATCAAAAAATCTAATTGTACAATACACATCAATTACTTTGCAAAGTCAGTAGACTTTGAAGCCTATTTCGGCCTAGAAGAAGACATTTTTTCAAAAAGTTCAAAACTACAAAAAGTTGGTTAATGTAGTCTACTTTCACCTCCAACAATTTTTTTCAGATTTGAGATCTTAAATAAAAAGTTATGAGCAAAAATCAAAGAAGGTGTCCAGAAATTTTAAAAAATTATTTATTTCCACCCCTTTGATTTTTGTTTATAACTTTTGATTGAAATACATAAATCTCAAAATAATTGTTGCAAGTGATGGTTGGCTTCATTTCTTAAAAAAGTAGTTTTATTTTTTTTGAAATTAAACTCTTATTAGGTTAAAGTCGTCTCCGTAGTTTGCTAGCTTCAAAAAACATCAAATTTTGAATAGTTATGGAATTAAAAAGTTGTAATCATACAACCAAAATTTTGAAGTATCCAAAAGATTAAAAAAGATTCTATAATGTTTTGAAGCCTTTTGGATCTTTTTTAAAAATTCCAAAAATGTTTCATAAGATTTTAATGATTTTGTTGATCTAATTCATAAAAGAAGGGGAAATATTAAAAATGCTCTTTGGTTGTTTCAGAATATGAAATTTACTTCTCAATGATTTAAAAAATAAAAAATACTCTTGTTTTTTGTCAAAGTATCAACTTTACCCCTTTTATTTTGAGATAACACCAAAAATGCTCTTTTATTTTGAAATAGCAAATATACTCTTGTGTCATTTGAAATATAAAAATTTCCCTTTAGTTTTTATGTAAGAATATCAATTAAACTATACCCTCAATTATTTTTGAGGCTATTGCAAGTTCCCATAATTCACTTTTTTTATTATAAGCTTTTGTAACTACTAGAACAACAATGGAAATTACTTAAAATAGAGGCAAGTTAATTGCAAACTCAATCTTGTAGTCAAGTTGTTCAAATTCTTTGTAGGATTTCTGCATATAGATTTATTATTGCAAAAACTATTGCATCAACTGCATAGTGATTTTTATTTTTAATATAATATTTAAAATAGAATTACACTAAAAGTCACAAAAAAACTAGAGGTATTTATGGTATTTTCAAAATATAAGAATAAAGATTAAATGACATTTTTACACAAAACCAAAGATAGATTTTTTTTCAAATTACATAAGGATTTATTTGATAATTCAAAATAGTTGAGGTGCATTATTAATATTTTCCTAGTAGATTAGAAGCATTGTTGATATTTTTGCAAAAAGTCAAGGGTATTTTTGATACTTTTAATCTTTTAGGGACATATATGATTTTATGAAAGAATTAAAGGGCATCTTTTATATTTTTTCATAAAGAAATTTTGGTGTTTAAAACAACAAATGTTGTACTTTTTATATAAAACTTTGTTGAACTAATGAAGTTGTGTCCAAAAGTGTTCAGATCAACAAAAAACTGTTGATTTTCTATTGTTTTATCTTGTCCAAAAGTGTAAAGATTAACAAAAACCTATTGAGTTTTTGTTGTTTTGGTTGTGTTTTTAGTAAACATTAAAGGCTACTAATGTTAGACCATACCAAATTGTGGAAAATGAAGAAAAAAGCCACACTAATAATTCTAAAAGATTCTAATTTTCTTGAATACTTCTTTTATTTTTCAAAAATTCAAAATATTTTCATGTAGTCCAAAAAGAATCTAGAAAGATTTCAAAAACAACCTAAATTATTCTAATAGTTTTTTATGAAAAAACATTTTAAAATATTTTAATGAATTACAAAAAGATTCTAAAACAACTCTAATTGAGTCTGAGATTCTATTTTTATAAAGATTTTGAAGTCTTTAAACAAATTTCATAATTCAAGATTTCAAAAAGATTATCAAAGATTCCAAAATAGATTTTCAAAGGTTCCAAAAAAAAATCTCAGAGATTCTCAAAGGTTCTCAAAGATTCTTAAAAATTCTAAAAGTATTCTAAAAGATTCTCAAAGATTTTCAAAGATTTTCAAAGATTCTCAAAGATTCTAAAATATTCCAAAAAGATTCCCAAAGATTCTCAAAGGTTCACCAAAGATTCTTAAAGATTCCAAAAAGATTCTCAAAGATTCACCAAAGATTCTTAAATATTCCAAAAAGATTCTCAAAGATTCTTATAGATTCTTAAAAATTCTTAAAGATTCCCAAAAGATTCCAAAATTTCTGTTGATGTAGATAATGGTATCCAAATCAACAAAACATATTTAGTTTTTTACAGATTTCTGTTAAATTAGTCAATTAGCGTGGGCAAGTGCCCAAAACAACAAGAAACTGTTGATTCTTTATTGTTTTGGAGAGAGTTTTCTACTAGTGTATGTGACTTAATTGAATTAGAAAGCAATAGTGGTTGTACCCCGTCGTGAGGTCCCACGTACCCTACGGCTTGGTCATTGATGGTCTCCATCTTTCTTCAAGCGTAAATGCGGTTGACGTCAAAGTAGCTGGTAAATGACTCTATTCTAGGGACAAATAATCACAACATGCCTAGGGGGGTATTTCCCAATCTTTACCCTTGGAGCGGTTTGCACCACGTGGTTGTGACGAATAGTCACAACATCACCTATGTGCCAAAAATTAGGTTTGAGAATAACCTTACTCTTGTTGGTTGACCCTAAACTTGCTAAGGATGGAGCCACAAGGCCTGTTTGTCTCCCACTATGACAATGCGCTATCGTATGCACAAAATTTTGACGTCACAAGAATCAACTAATGAAGGATTTTGTAGTTTTGCAAGCTTACTATTCCATCTTAGTTTATTAGTGTAGATAGTAGTTATGAAAGCAAAGAAAGAGTTGGTGGGGAAAACCAAGGTGGGAGCTTCGTTTTTTACTGATAATGCCCCTTGTCTCTTCTCCTGCTCTGGCTCGAGCGTCGAGGTTGCGAGGGTAGGGATCGGCACTGCCGGGTGACTGTCGGGTAATTGCCCGGTAACGCCGGGTAACGTCGGGTAACTGATGGGTAACTGCTGGTCGCTGGCTGGCCGCTGGGTATCTGCTGGCTGTGGCCACGGGGACAGGGCGAGGGGCGACGGCTGAATGCGAGCTCTCAGGTACTAAACGAGCTCTCAAAGGCTGAGCACGAGTTCTCAGAGGCTGAATGCGAGCTCTCTGATACGGAATACGAGCTCTTAGATGCTAGATGCGAGCTCTCAAAGGCAGAATGCGAGCTTTTCAAAGCTGAATGCGAGCTCGCCGAGGGCTGACAGGAATCGACTGCTGACTAGGTGTTCTTGGGGACAGGGTGACTGCCGAATGTGAGTTCTCAAGCAAGCTCGGCCTGTGAATTGACCAGTGTCTGTTCTCGGGGATAGGGTGACTGCTGGTTGTGAGCTCTCAGAGCAAGCTCGGCTCGTGAGGGCCGAGAATCGACTAATGTTTGCTCTCGGGGCAGGTGACTGTCGATTGTGAGCTCTCGGAGCGAGCTCGGCTCGTGAGGGCCGAGATTTGACTGATGGTTGACAAGGATAGACTGCTAACTGGGTGTTCTCGGGAACAGGGTGACTGCTAGCTGGGAATTTGCATGGTTGAGTGGACCAAAACAGCGGATTAAACCTCATAAAAAGTCCATAATTTTGAGATTTCTGCGATTATGGATCACAAAGTGTTTGTTTTCCTTTATAAAAATACGTGCATTATAAAAAATAGGCCCAAGCCCATGTAGCCATTAGGAAGGCTTTTGCAAAAAAAAAAAAAAAAAAAAAAAAAAACTAAAAAGATGTTAAAATCATTAAGATATTGTTGCCTAAACATTCAACCTTAATTTGGGCACTAAAAAGTCCATAGCTTTTATTGTATATTACTTGTTTAAAATTATAGCACATTTTTGAAATACTTAAAAGATGCTAAATCACATATGTAATCCCTATGTATGCATTATAGCTAGTTAAACACATTATGTTTCTCATTTTCATAGGATGTTGTGAATGGGATAGTCCAAATATATGCATGAAAAAGTCCCTTATTTCTTATATTATCAATTTTAACAAACATTGATTACATATTTTGTTTTATGAACAAGTATAGAATATATTCACTAATTTAGAATGATTCCAAGCTTTTTCTTCTATAAGAAATAAGCCATGCAATCAAAACATGTTCCCGAAAATTGAATGGGACACGCATTTTGGTCCACTTGACCATGCATCCACTTGGCTGTTGAATGAGACACGCATTTTGGTCCACCTGACCATGCATCCACCTGGCTGTGAGCTCTCAGAGCAAGCTTTGCTATGAGGGCCAAGTATTGACTGATGGTGGACGGGGATCGATTGGACAGGGATCGATTGGACGGGGATCGATTGGACGGGGATCGATTGCTAACTGGATATTCTTGGGGACAGGGTTACTGCTGGCTGTGAGCTCTCAGAGCAAGCTTTGCTGTGACTTGTGAGGGCCGAGAATTGACTAATGTTTGCTGGGACCGACTATTGTCTGGGTGTTCTCAGGGACAAGTGACTGCTGGCTTGTGAGCTCTTGGGCAAGCTTGGCTCGTAAGGAGGTGAGAACTGCCAATGTGAGCTCTCGAAGCAGGCTCAGCTTGTGAGGAGGTGAGGACTGCCGAGTGTGAGCTCTTGGGCAAGCTCATCTCGTGTGGAGGTGAGAGCTGTTGATGTGAGCTCTCGAAGCAAGCTCAGCTTGTGAGGAGGTGAGGACTGCTGAGTGTGAGCTCTCGGGCAATTCACTACGAGGAAAACTGTCTGAAATGACAAAAATATTTTTGAATTAGCATAGCCTAATTTACAAAAATTGTCCAATTGGACAATTTTTTTTGTCATTTTGGATACATTTAGTCAATTTGAACATGTCAATTAGGACACAATTTCTTGTAATGCAAGCTCAGCTCATGAGAAGGTGAGGGTTGTTGATGTGAGCTCTCGAAGCAAGCTCAGCTCGTGAATGGGTGAGAACTGACTGATGGCTGCTCCCGGAGAGGCTGGCAGGGTGAGCTGCAAGTATGGGGAGAGATCAGGAAGTGCGTGAGGTCTCAGAGAGCTACTAGAGGAATTGAAAGAGTTGGCTACTTAAAGCTGAGCTGAAAGGATTCTAATAGTGCTGCTAGGAGGGCTTGTTTTGGTATAATGATGACGTAGGAGCCTGAGTTTTGGTAACGGTAGGGGATTAGGAATGTGGAAGTTTCAAGGCAAGGTATCTATCCTAACTCTAAGACTCTATAACTAATTTCACAATCAAGACTCTAACTATGACTGCTAGAAAGTATGGAAGAGTTGAATCGCCATGTCATAATCCAACTTCCTAGGGGTTAGTATGACCTAACAACCAATGCTAACTCTCTTCAATGCTTGGAGTACTAACACTTCCAAATCAAAGGCTCTAACTACTTGCAAGAGGAAGAACTTCTACCAAAGGTGAGGGATAAGGGGGTTTAAGGCAAGGGGAAAGGACCAAGTGCTAAGTGGCCAATGAAGGAAAAATGCTTCAAGTGATGAATTGTAAAAAGAAAGTGATGGCAAGTGATGGGTTACAAAAATGTGGGCCTCTTTTTATACATTTTTGGGAGGGCCTCTCAAACTTCTATCTAGGAGATCCATAGATCCCTTGAAATCTACCTAAAATCTAAGAAAACTCAAAATAGATGAAATCTAGATGAAATCTTCATAACTTTTGGAGTATAGTTCTAAACAACAAACAAACGGTGGCATTGGATTCTTTGGCCCCAAAATAGCAAGTTTTGGTTGTTCACACTTTCAATTCTAAACTGCAAGGCAACAAGAATCTTTAAAGAAGGGTTAGAGGTGAATGGATGAAAAATCCAAAATTGGGAGTTTACCACCATTTGTGAAATTGACTTCCCAAGGTTTTTTAACGTTGTCAGGGGAGCCAAGAAGCATTCCTTGCTTCCGTCAACTAGGCTCCAAATGGATGATATCTTGAAATTGGATGTTGAGCAAGTTCTTGAAATCAGCTGGGTGTTGTCGTTTGGGCCTTGCCACTATCGAAACAACTTCAAATTTGGGGAAATGTCTTAAATCCTTGAGAAACTCTTCCATGAATTTTGGTGGCATTTTACTGCCATTTTTCAACCTCTTTTTACTAGGGTTGACCAGTATTCTAGTAGAGTTTTGCTTAGAGTCACGCTATCTGAAAGACAAAAGGTATTGAAAACCTTGGGTATAGATGCACCAAATGATATAGTAATTAGGAATGTGAACTAGATGATGTGGCCATTGGCCATGGAACTTTGCTAATCTACTTCTAAACTAACTTTTTTTAACTAGGTTAGTGGGGACTTTTGGAAGGGATTTCAAACCCTAAGTAGCATTTCCTAAACTAACCTTCTTTAATTAGGTTAGTGGGGACTTTTGGAGGGAATCCTAAACCCCATGTATGTGTGTAACTCAAACTAGCTAAAACCTACTAAATCTCATTAATTCGCTCCTAATGACTCACCAAATGGAGGGGGGGGTAAATAACGTACCGTTAACCATTTAGTCTAACTAATCCAAATCAACATAAGTGGCTATTCCACTTCTATTAATGTAATTTCAAAGGTAAGTAAAACAAAAAACAAATTCATGACTTCTGATGTTGAATCTAGGACTCACATATTGTACAAAAGCTTGGTCTAAAGCTTGACTCACTCAACTTTTTTGAATTTCCTAGCACTTTGAAAAATTATATGTATAATTTTTTGTTTTAAAAATTTGAAAACAAACAGTTTAGAATTCCTTCTAAAAAGTTTACCATGAATAGAAGTGAATGGTTTTTGCATAAGTTTGGCTCTTAAATTTTTGAGAGATTAACATTTGATTGCAATGGTTTGTGAAGATTTATCTATCTTTTACACATTTTTTTGAAGACAATCATCTTTGAAGGGTCATTATTTTAAATTTAAATAAGTTTGTGTTGTATCTAGTGGAGGGGTATCATGAGTCAATAGTAAGTGAAGCACTTCTCCTTGCCGATTTAAATGATGTCACTCATTTTGTCCAATTCAATGATGACATGTGGCACTTTTGCAACAAAATTCATTATTTTATCTCAAATGTGTTATGATACCACATAATTTTGTGTTTTTGACGACTTCCATTTCAGTTTAAAATCCATCCTAACAAACTTGAATTTTTTCCAATGTACTTTCATTGACTCCCTTTTTATAATTAGACTAATGTTGAATGTTTCAAATTGGAAGTAAAATATGTCACAATGAAATGTACATCACTTTTGCATTGAGATTGTGCGCAAGAGCAAGTATGCAACCGTGAAGATACTATATCATATAGACTACTAGATTAGATTCAAGTGTTCGCATTGATCAATGTTAAACAATAAAACTACGTAAATGATATTTGCATAAATGGTAATTGTGTAGTTCCATTCTATATTCAATCAAAAGAAGTGAAGTTTTTTGTGGGTTTTATACTTGAGAAAACACATAGATGCAAGGTTTAGTAAAGGGAATTGATATGTGCATAGTGGAAGTTGATATATGCACACCCCCAGGTAAACTTTAGATTTCTATCATGAAAAAGTTGAATTTGAAAAATTTGAATTTAGTTTTGTACTCAGAGACCATGATTTAGTCTAGAACCATAAAAAAGGTTGCAATTTAACAATACCCAATGAAAAAGCTTATCATTGTTTACAAACAAAAATAAAAGTAACACTTTATTGATTTTCCTCCTAGTTAAGCTTTTTCATTGGGTGTTATTCAATTGCAACATTTTTTACAAATCTAGACTAAATCATGGTCTCTAAATCCAAATTGAAATCTAAAATTCACCCAGGATGTGCATATATCAACCCTTGATGTGCACATATCAATTCCTTTAGTAAATCATTGTTATATAACTATCATTCTAAATAATTATAGTATCATCATACAAAGTTGTACTAGTTGAAAAAATATTTTTTTCAACAACCATCTTAAGAATGGATAATTCATAGTATAAACTGATTTCCAATAGCACCATACCCAGCAATAATACAATATTCACCTCCAAGAAAAACAGAGATTAAATTCCACCAATCGCCGTGAATTCTCGTCAGTGGACCAAATTCTCCTTCGACAATTTCTCCGGATACAGAATTTTGGCTTCAAGGAAGTGCATCCATGGTAACTTACTGGACTCTCGAACGAGCTTGCGTCAATGTGCTTCACAACGCACTAACTTATGGATAGTTGTAAGAAACACTTCACAATTTTGTCTTAAACACCCTTAAAATTGGTAATACTAGGTAGTACTATGAGCTTTTGAAATTTTTTTTTAAAAATAAAATAAAATATGGAAAATTTGTAAAACACTTAGAGTAGCATACTTGTGAAAATTCAGACTTACAAAAATTTTATTCTAAAAGTTATGCACAAAAATAGAGGGACAAATCATCAACCAAAAGACAATTTCTTTCTTGCATTTTAGAAAATAGCAAAAGAATTCAAAAAAATAAAACAAAAATAGCCATTTTTGGTCTCCCTCATTAGCTTGAATTGATGCAATTACTTTTGGAAAATTTGTTTTGGTCTTTTGCCAATGAAGGGAGAAAGGATGCTCACTTTGAGTGAATGTGCAGGATAGAGAAGTTGGAATCTTGAAAAACCGGTTGGTAGATACGTGTATCTTTATCTCATGAAGCTTTACCCAGATTTGTAGGCCCAAATTCAAATTTTATGACCCAATGTAGTACTAAAAACCACCAAAACATTAAAGGTAGACATGCAATCTAAAACCTACAAAAAATACCAAAATAATTTTAAAAAATTCCCAAAAATTAGTGAACATTTGTAACTTCTACCTCCACCGTCCTTTAAAATTTCATCTCAATCTTGCTTCTCAAGCAAAAGATATGACCCTATAACATGTAGCCTAGGGGATAGGGGACAAGATGTAGGACACCCGTTTTTTGCAACTACCCTTATGGGCAGTTGCAAGAAACACTTCACAGTTTTGTCTCAAACACCCTTAAAACTGGTAGTACTATGTAGTACTATGAGCTTTGAAATAATTTTTTTAAAAATAAAATAAAATATGGAAAATTTGTAAAGCACTTAAAATAGCATACTTGTGAAAATTCAAACCTAGAAATTTTTTATTCTAAAAGTTATGCACGAAACAAAATCACCAACAAAAAGCCAATTTCATTCTTGCTTTTAGAAAATAGTAAAATAATTTTAAAAAATAAAATAAAAACTAGCCATTTGATAATCCATTAAACACATTCACATGGTACAATTGCTTTGCTGAAGAATTTCTTTGTATTTTGCCAATGAAGGGAGATAGGATGCCCACTTTGAGACAGTGTAGATGCCATGGAATTTATAATTTGGCAAAACCCTTTTACAAATGCATGTAAGCATGCTCCATAAACAATACCCTTGATTTATAGCCCTAGAAAAGCTTTTTTGGATCCAAAATAGTACTAAAAACCCCTAAAATGGCCAAGGTAAACACCTATTTGGGGGCTATTCAAAAATAGTAAAATAACTTAAAAAAAATTGCAAAAATTATAGAAGGTCTGTAACTATGACATGTGCCTTCCTTTGAAATTTCAGCTCAAAAGAACTTGCTGCACAAAAGTTACAAGCCAAAAAGCTTACAAGCCAAAAAGCACTTGTAGGAGGTGAAGGGGACAAAAAATATTATAAGTGTTTCTTGCAATTACCCTTATACAATCCCTTTCCATGGCAATAAACAACAACAATGCTTGGCTTTGGTTCCCCTCCTGGAAGCCCCTATGGCCGTCAATCCAACCCAAGGCATGAAAGCCATGCAATAGGATGTTGGCGCACAATGTTGACAATTGATATTCTGCATCCAATCACGCTGTCAAATCACTTTTTGGGCTGCGCATGGTCACCATCATGAACGAGAGCATCTAATCATGGGCTCAGCCTTTGCAATCATTGTGGGATTGATGCCTACCTCCACCTTCTACCCTATGACCGTGATTTGGTCTCAACAAGAAACAACCATCAAAATAATTTACCGTTGCCATTATCCTTTTAAAGATTTACCTTGAGTTTCTCTTGAAAGGGTAGTAAACCCATCAATGCTTGTATGGACTAAATTAAGTGTCCGTTTTCATATTGTATTAGTCAAATCAAAGTAATATTGAATATTCTTTGAATATGACATAGGTGTTCTTAGAAAGTAGAGGCTCAAAAATTACAAGGAAAATAATCATTGTTTCATAGTAAGAATCAAAATTTAGAAGATTTCACAAAGAAGTGGATGGATGTTTTTGTCCTTGGACATGGTTTAAACATATCTAATGACTGTTGCATGGCACTAGCAACCTTAAAATATGTATTAAAGCAAGAACAATTTGTGAAACTTAGAAATTCCTATTCCTTAACTCTATAGTATCTTTGGCCTATAACTCTTTTCATGTAGCCAACAATATGCTATGATTTTGAGTTAAAAATGCGAAAGAAAGGTTATTCTAACTTATGCTGTTTTGCAATTTAAAAATTTAATTTTAAGAGGGGCAATCTAATGTGGAAAATTTTACAATAACTCCAACTTTTCACAAAATTTTTGGAACTTTTATCTATAGAGAATATCAACATTGTGTGTGAAAACGATATACTAAAGATTGTATGTATTGGTAAAATTGAACATATGAAGTGAAAGAATCTAAGGTTTGAATACATTGACATAGATTCCAATACTCCATCCTACAAAATCAGCTTCTTCATTGTTATTTAAATTCATAATGTCAGAGTAGGTTTCATCAAGACATGAGCTAGGAATCTAATGGAACCTTATGAATTCTGTAAAAGTCCATTCAATTAAATATGAATACAAGAAGTTGGTCTCAATAAAATCAACAAATATTTTTTTTGCTGTATGGCCTTGACAAAATGTAAAAAAGAAAAAGAAAAAAACACAAGTAAAATCTAAGTACAATTATTTTAAAACCAACTAAGTAGACAAAATTTACAACAATAATTGACAAAGGATTATTGCCTAAAATTTCATCATACCTACCTCAAGGATGGAGAAAAAAATATCCTAACAATCAAGTGAATTATATTTACTCTAGTCATGTAGAAATCCAAGTATATTGCATGTTTGTAAAAAATATCATTAGCTTTGTCCAAAACCAATTTTATAGATGCTCTAAGTATTAAAGTGGTTCCTTGCTTCAATCTTATTGCATGTTACTTTTAAATGAGAAGTAAAGGTGTCCATCCTTTATTTAACCACTAAAGGATCAAGCCCTTTTTTCTGTGAAAATCACTGAAAACTGCCACTTTTGGGGGACTAAATAGAAATGTAGGAAATAATTTTTTTTTGGAAATCCAACTATAGGATCTTGCCCTAGACTATGGGAGGTACTTGTGGGAAAAAAATCAGCTCATTCTAGTTGTAGAGGAGTGAGATATTCACATCTGAAGTGAAAAAATAGTTTTTTACTGCTGCCCAAGAATTTCATAAGCCTTTGACCTCTCCTATATCAAAAGGATTACTCTACGCAAAGTTGAGCTTTATTTTTTTCATGTAAAAGACCAAGTTAGGTATGTGTGGGAGAATTTTCAAATAAAACAAAGGTGTGGATTATACTTTGTAAAATCTTGCAATGCCGTAAGGTCATGAAATTTGCATATACACTAGGCAAAATTGGAGGATTTATGTAAAATTCAAAAACCCAAATTACTTTGATCCAAATGGTGAAAACCAAGGAATCTTAGTCTACTACAACTTGCAAAAAAAAGAGTCAAAACACAAATACACAAAGAGCTCAAAAAAGTAACACAACAAGTTTTACAAGGGGGAAAATGAATGGAGATTTGGGAGTCCCATACCTACCCGCAAACTAAAACTTCTCATAACTTTCATCTCATCTATCAATATTGAATGATTCAAAGCTTCCCAAATACATAAAAATCTAAAGAACCAATTTCAAATTTTTATTTAAAAAAATTGCAAATTTTTTGTTTTTTTGCCCAATTTGCCCATGTATTTTAGTTATTCATGCATTTCTTCAATAAATGTATGGAATGAAGAAAAAATTAGATGCCCACACAATCTTATAATTCCTCATCTTCAATAAAAGTTTCAAAAAATCGTGCAAAGTAGTTTAGCCAGAGGTACATGCTCAAAATCCCAAATGTCCCCCGAAGGGACAATGGTCCTTTAGGGATTAAGGAAAACCAATCAGATCTTGCACTACAAATCTATGAAAGCTAATGAAGTAGAGGTTCCATAAAGAATCTTATCACCCCTTTAAAGGGGTTGCATATCTGAAAATAATTTTCAAGGTGTTGTCAAGATTTATTTATAAGCCATATTTCTTCAACTCAAATTTTTACCAACTTAGTTACAAATTATTTGAATGGGAATTAAAAGAAGCATTAATCCCTCAAAACTTAAGGTATTACGTTTCAGCAACCCATAAATGCAATGAAATCACATGTATGGAAAAAGCTTAATTTGGTTGTACATCCCTAAAACGTTAGGTCATGCTATTATTTTCTAATTTTGTCTAGGTCTCCATGTCATCTATGTTGATAGAATATATATTTTAAACCTTAAAAGTATGTTTCCATCAAAACTTATATTTTCAAGTCCAAGAAGAATGCCTTTAAATAAATACTCCAAAAATAAGTAAAAATTAATAAACTTAGAAGTTGTTGCAATAAGCACTTAGCATTACAAAATTAAAAGAGGAGAATTCTTGCAGAAATGATTAAATCAAAAATTCATTACTCTAACAATTTGTTTCAAAATTAATTGTTAAACATTGAAGAAAAAAATGGTGGATCTTATATTAAATTTACAATTCATTGGTTATGGTCTAAAACTATAGATAAGGGTTGCTATTTTGTTGTGGTGAAGTATAAAAAAATCACACAATGCCAAAAAAAAAAAAAAATACAAATCCAGGCATAATTCAAAAATAATTATTAGTTAGGGCAAATTAGTGATACCGCCTCTTCTTTGCTTAGTCTAGTATTGAACACCATCCACTTGAAGCTCATTACTCAACCTTTGGTACCCCAAGAACCCTTAGCATTTGCCCACATATGCAAATATTGACCCCTTATTGTTGCACTTCCCACAATACACTTCATAGTAGGCTACATTTTTTAACAATTTTGGAAGCAAACTCTCTTAAGTCTACCAACTTGCCCAATGACATGGCAACAACAATATTATCCTAATGCCCTTGTTTACAATTAATAGCGAACCATGCCCCTATTTATATAAATTTTTGGTGATTTTATGGCTTTAAAAAAGAAACTCCCCCCTATTTATTCCTCTAAAATGCAAACTATCACACATCTCCAAAATAAGAAAAATCTTAGAGTATTCATAGTCCTTGAGGAGTTGAACCTTAATTCCTAAGCGCCCAAGCCATTTCCACCAAAATTAGGGTTTTGGTCAAAATAAGGATTTTGGGAGACTTAAAATTTTGATGCATTGTATCTCAATTAGTTGGATCATCCACAAAAAGGGAATGTTGAAGACAATGGAGCATCTACGTATTAAACAATTTGCAAATTTTGAGAATAATTGACCATTGGAGATGGGAGATTATAACATTTTATCAAACAATATGTAATGACAAAATCTCAAATTTTTTGGCAAGTTGTTGCTATTTATAGATTTTTTCAAAATTCTATAAGCTCCTAATTAATCGTGATCAACAAGATTAGATGTGAATGCACACACTTCCAAACTGTTGAAGACTATTCTTTTTGGATGTTAAGTTTTAGGATTTCAAATTGCTATTGCACAAAAAACAATGATTAGCCTAGATGGTGATGGTTGCCATGACAAGATTCTAAAACATGCTTGAACCCTTGGCAACATACTTCTTGCTACCAGCCTACCACAAAGCACATGCAAGGAAGCCTTGCAAGGATTATTGATCGATTGCAGCTTGGAAGACAATGCTTACCACCTTGCACAATTGCACCCTATGGTGTTCTACCCAATTGAAACTCTTGAGGCACTCATACAACATTTGGCTTGCCTTGCCATTACTCCACTTACAGGGACCACTTGAATGCCTTGATAATTGTAATTTATAGCAAGGTCAAAAAATTAAATCCAATGACTCAAAGAGGCATGTAAAATCATGTGAGGCTACTTAGGTGACATTGGCTTTGTATTGTCCCCTTTGCTGAGTAATTTTTTTCTAGGCTTGATTTGGTATTAGAGAAATTTTGAGCCCTCCAAAAGGCCCTTACATATGGCAACGCGGTACATTATGGAGGGAAATTTTATTTTATTTTTTATTTTATTTTATTTATAGTACTAAAACCGCCGTGGCATTTGATCTAATAGCTTGCATATGTCAAAATTTGTTTTAGAAATGGCAGCTTTTTTCTCTATTTGCACATCTCTCTTGCAATGGTAGGGGTCTTCTAGAGGGCTCAAATTTTCTCTAATGAAAGCCTCTAAATTGTTTGGAAGTTAGCTAACATTTGATGGGAAGTAAGGTATTAAGAGGCTCATAAACCGACCATCTAAGGGCTGAAACTCAATTTTGGAGTGGTGGAACTTCTTGAAATAGTTTTCAATAAGTTTTACTTGAAAGACAAGAGGAATTGGCATTTAACCCAAATTTTTTCATATTTTTTGGAGTTTGATGGAATTAGTTATGAAATTTTGAAGTGGAAAGGCCATAGGGCTCTAAAACCGCCCACCTCCTCAAATGTATGTCCATTGTACATTACATAAAGGCTATGAACAAAAACATGTTCTGGTAAAGTTCATTTGAGGAGGTGAGTGGTTTCAATGCCCTAACAGAGTCCGAACCTCCTACCTTATGTGAACTAGTCAATATCCAAACACAATTTTGTATACGTTTTCACAATAATAATTTTAATGCCCTTCAAATCATACAAAATTCATGTTAAAATTTGTGATCTATATAATGTACCGGACTTGCTTGCCAAGTGCGTTACAGATGCTTTTATGCATTGAAATCCTCCAAATGTATTCTTGTTATCCCCTAATGCCCAAGGGTGATTTTCTTGTTTTTGCAAGGCAGTTTTGAAGTTTTTGAATTGTTCTTGTAAGATTATTAACACATTTTAAAACAACTTTGATTTTAGAATCTTGAATTTTAAGGCTCCTAGATGGCGCTACCCAAAAAATTCAAAGTGGCCATGTAGATTTTAAGATATTTGTGATTGAATGTGGATGAGTATGGAAACTTTTTCTTTTTTGGAGGGGTCCCAAAACTTTTAATGTAAATTGGCAACTTTTGGATACAAAATTGGGAAACAACCACTTGGGATACTTTAGTGTTTATTGTTGTTACTCCCCCTTCCAAATCCATGACCACAATTTCACAAGTAAGATTGCAATGTAACTGTTAAAGCATGATTGCATGATACAAAGTTTGATTTCCTGATACGGGTGATTGCAAGAAACACTTGTACTATTTCTTGTCCCCTTCACCTCTTGCAGGTGCTTTTTGGCTTGTAACTTTTGCGCAACAAGTTCTTTTGAGCTAAAATTTCAGAGGAAGGTACATGTCACAATTACAAACCTTCTGTAATTTTTGTAGTTTTTTTAAAATTATTTTACTATTTTTAAACAGCCCCCAAATAGGTGTCTACCTTGGCCATTTTAGGGATTTTTAGTACTATTTTGGGTCCAAAAAATCTTTTCTAGGGCTATAAATTAGGGGTGTTGTTTATGGAGCATGCTTACATGCATTTATATAAGGGTTTTGCCAAATTATAAATTCCATAGCATCTACATTGTCTCAAAACCTTTGAGAAATTATGAGCCCTCTAGAAGGCCCTTACAAATGGCAGCGCGATATATTATGGTATTATTATTATTATTATTATTATTATTATTATTACTATTATTACTATTATTATTATTATTTTATTTTATTTTTATTTAATACTAAAACCGCCGTGGCACCTAATCTGACAGCTTGCAAATGTCAGAATTTGTGTCAAAAATAACAACTTTTTTCTCTATTTGCACATCTCTCTTGTATTGGTAAGGGCCTTCTAGAGGGCTCAAATTTTCTCTAATGTGGGCATCCTATCTCCCGCATTGGCAAAATACAAAGAAATTCCTCAGCAAAGCAATTGTACCATGTGAATGTGTTTAATGGGTTCTCAAATGGCTAGTTTTTATTTTATTTTTTTGAATTATTTTCCTATTTTCCAAAAATCAAGAAAGAAATTAGCTTTTGTTGGTGATTTTGTTTTGTGCATAACTTTTAGAATAAAAGTTTTCTAGGTCTGAATTTACACAAATATGCTATTTTAAGTGCTTTAAAAAATTTCCATATTTTATTTTATTTTAAAAAAATTATTCCAAAAGCTCGGTAGTACTACTAGTACTACAAGTATTAAGGGCGTTTGAGACAAAACAGTAAAGTGTTTATTGCAACTACCCATACAAAGAATTTTTTTAGCTTCAATTGTTGACCAAATATCATTATGGATGAAATAATTTTCAACAATGACTAAATTCTATGTTTTATAACAAAGACATTCAATTGAAATTAGTCCAAAAGCACTTTCAAGTTTTGCTAAATGACAAAATTTCAATAATAGGACCCTCAATGCTCAAGGGAGTGTCCAAGGAAAATCTTTACTTTAATCTCAATTTAATGCCCGTCTTTTCAACTTGGCAACTTGTCATAGGCTTTGTGACACTATGCATGACACAAAAGGTATGCTTGCACTTTACCTTTCACCAAAAATAATTGGAATAAGTGGGGTGGAGGAAATAAAAATGGAATGCTAAAGCTAACTTTAGCTTGCAACTTCTTTTTAAATAAAAAACCTAATTGTTAAAATAATAAAATATGTGCCTTCAACAAGGTTTCAAAATTTCCAAAAAATTGGACACCAAAATCTAGTGCCTTGGGGCTTGGGCAAGTACTAGGGGTTAAATTAGAAGACCCATTTTTTTGGAGGGGTCAACGCCATATTCATTAAATTGGTCAAATTAGATTCCCAAGTTGTACTTTACCTTTGGTTTAAGGTGGTCACCTTAAATCCAAAATGTTACGAAATTCCCAATTTAATGAATATGGCATTGGTCATTTTTAAGGCACCTAAGTACCTAACTATGCTTGCTATTTGAGTCTAAAATACATCCTCTACATTAAATATTGCATTTAGATTGCTTTGACAATTAGGTTGCCTTATCATGATAAGTTACCTCAAGATTAGTTATTTGGCCACTTGGAGGCGCATGCAACTCTTTATATACTTGGATTTCACATGAACTACAACTTGGACGTTGCTAATTTGTTTTTTAGTAACTACTTCATTTTTACTACTAAGCCTATTAACCCTTGTAGCCTGTAGGGCCCTTGGGCTCTGGAACTACGGTACCAAATAGAGTCGCAATTAATATTTAAAAGTTTGAATCAGTTGGAAATTAAGTGTTATAATCATACATATTAAAGAACTGTATGATGATGACTGCATATTTTTTTTTGGAAAACCCTCAAAGCAACTCAAATACGTCTTTACATATGGCCATACATACGGCCGCAAAGGGCTTTCGTGAAGCTTAGGGCTTTATTGTAGTAACTTTTGATAAAATATATTGTAGTAGCAGTCCGCATGTATATATTAGTGAAAAATGTCGAGAAACTGGTGTGAAGCAACTTGGACGCAATATTCAGTGTACTAGCTAGAAATGTTGCCAAGCACTGAGTATCAGTGTACTAATGAACATGAGTGCTGAGGGTGAGGAGGCCAGGAGGGGTTTGAGTGTTGGGTTTTTTGAAAGGTAATCGCGCCTCCAACGTTGTCCTTAGTTCATCGCCATTGCGGGAACGAAAGTTCTTCACGGCGCCCATTTGAAAGAGGGCGCTGCTTGTGGACACAACTTCGCATGCAGAGTACGCGCCGAAGGGCAATTCGGAGAGCTCCACTAAGTTACTCCCAAGAATCTTCAACGTCGACGATAAAGAGTTAAAGAAGATCGAACATGTGAGCGCCATTTTAGAGTTAAAGAAGGAGTGTAGTGTCTGGTACTCTCGTGAGTTGCGCTCTCGGATGGCATGCCAGTGATGGATGTGTTTTCTCATGCGCATCTTCTCTTGCACTTGTTTCTGTGAGAATTTATCTTGTTGGCAAGCCTTCTTGCTCTCAGAGTTTTCGTGGCTTCCATTCAGAGGGGACCGAGCTTCTTGATTGTCGCCGACGGATGTGCACGATCGAGAAGGTGAAGGAGCGTGCGTAGGGTGGAGAGGACGAAATTTGAGGCACCGGCGTAAACTGCAGCAGCTACGGTACTGCTCTCACACAGTGAATGCGCGCAACGTAGTTTGATAGCATGCTTGTCGTAATGCTGCAGATGTCGTTTATTAGTGGTTAATGCTGCGTGAGATTCTGCTGAAAGAGCTCGGTGATGTTCTACAAGTGGATTGTAGCGGAAGGATGTAGTTGTTTCATTAATAGACTGAGCAGCAAGATTGATGAGGCTTGCTGTGATGTTAAGCGAAATGATACGATCACAAGACCCGTTTTCAAGAAGCTTTATATTAAGCTGGCAGGATAAACGACCCTCTCAACCTGCCCCTTAATTCCATAGAGCTCCCGGGCAAATTCCAGCCGAGATATCAGGGTCTGTCTCCCTGGTCGGCTCGAGCGCTTTTCAAGTCATTGCAGACTGCAGAGAAGTTGCTTTTAATTCTCAAATCTAACAATTCGTTGGATAATCCAAGGTTAGCCTTAGTGTCTTGTCTGCAATTGTATGAGGGATTTCTACAGCATTGACTCACTTGAACTCTTCACCATGCCTACTTGCTCGCAGTGCTTTCCTGGCGTGAGGGGACTAAGCTTCTTGATTGTTGCGATGGATCTGTTGGAGAAGGTCAGTATACTGGTCCAGATGCATCAAGACATGTGTAGAATCAAATAGCAGCTTGCTTTTAAATAACGGTAATGCTTAAATTGGGTCACCTGCTATAGATAGCAAGGCTCGAATCTAACAATTTGTTCTTTGAATGGGGATGTGCAGACAGGTTGACGTCAGAGCTCATGGACCCACTCATGAACGAGGCGGAAGAGTATGCTCTTCCGCCCGGTTATGATGACATGAACCTGCGGGACCTGTTCCTAACGCGGCAGAGATTGTATGTGACTGTCATGAGATATTATAGAGCGCTTCCACTAGTTCCACCAGGCCTAGGACCCCGCCTTCGGCGCCCTTTCTTGCGAGCAATGATGGGCATGCAGGCAAGAGGTTTGGTTCCCCTCGGGCATCCCCTCGGGCATGCCATTGTGGGAGAAGTGGATAAATTAGTCGTAGGTGACGCCTTCCTATATCGAACACAGCTTCGGGCGCTGAGTGTGCACTCTGAGTTAAACAGAGGGATTACGCATGCTCTATATGAAGGAGGAGTGGTGGCATCGAGCGTGGTCTCATCTGGTCGCTGCGCAGACGACCAGGACCCATTGGGGCAGACCATCCTGTATGCCGGCGAGGGAGGGTATCATGTCAGGAGGGAAAGAATCAACATGCCGGGACATCACGTTGAAAATCAGGGAGACAATCACAGTAACGCGGCTATGATAAGAGCTTATCAGTTGAGGACACCAGTGCGGGTGGTGAGAAATCACGGTAGAGTTCGTTTCCCCCCGGATATGCCACCATGGCTGGAGGGGCGTGTGGGGCAAGTCATAAGCGCTTTGTTTGATCCCAACCCCGTAGAGGTGATGAGTCGGACATGTTACTCTTATCACGGCCTTTATCGGGTGACTTACCACGAATATATCATAGGAGTGGGTGGACGTGGAGTCTACTTGTTTACACTCAGAAGAATTCGAGGTCAAGCTCCGCTTGAAACCCGGGCTCTGGAACTTCCTACGCACGAGACACGAGGGATGACGACTGAACACGGGGAATCTCAGGAAGGCGTGGCCACTTGACCTGCTGGGTTCCCACGGGGCCGACTGTGCACGTTGGTATATTTGGGTGGTTGTAGGCCAACTCAATGTATGGTCAATCCAGAGAAGTTACTTGTATTCAAATATCTGTATGTTGTTTGTGGGATGGAGTATCTTCAGTTGGTTTTCTCGTTGGCGGTTGGGCCCCAAGACCCAAGTTTTCTGGTTACTAGAAAATCACTGTAAGCTTAGAAGGCACAATGTCCAAGTGGAAGCGTGTCACTCAATTCATTCATGGTGTCTGAACGGGATTCAAGTAAACTGTTTTATCGTTGACTAAAATTCATCTTGCATTGATCTGCTTATAAATTTGAGATATTTGACAGTTGAAAGATCATTGCTTTTTCTTGGAAATTTAATTGTAACATTTCAATAACATGCAGTAGTTTGCGTTCTTTTCTAAAAAGAAATGGTTGGCAAAAGTAATCTTAATTTATAACATACATGCACAAATATAACCCATTCTAGTATCCTTAACCCCTAAACGACTTGATTCATTTTGAAATGATCAAACTCTTCATGTATAAGCTCAATTTTGCCTTTTAAAGTGTGTTCAAACAACAATTTTGTATTTTTATTCCTTGAAAGTATGAATGATATGTCAATGCAAGAAATTTTAGTTTGTTTCATGAAAATTTGTAATTGTTATCATCTTTTTTTCAAAAAGTGAACATAAATAAGTTAAGACAGCCAAGAAAATCCAAATTACTAGTACTAGTAGCATTAAAGATTAGTTTGAAAAAAATTTATTTGGTTATTTTATTTTCTACACTAAAAACATCCACAACAAAGAATTTAAAGTCAAATTTGCCTATCAAACCAAATTTATCCTTATATTTAATTACTTTAAAGAATTTTGATATTTTTTGCTAGAAGACACATTCTTTAAAGTTTGACCACAAGGATAACTTCTAAAATTAATGTCCACCGTAGTGTCTTTTTATTAAACACAAACCTCTTTAAAATTGAAGTCATGTATTACAACATATTTCCATTCTATCCAAAACATTGAGGCATTAGAACTTAATAGCTTCACACAAAATGGATAAAATTCAACAACACTTCAAATGAACAAAGTGTTTCCTACATGATAATTTTGGGGCAGCATAGCAAATGGATGCCACCTAGAATGCTTCCACAAATCAAATGTATAGCACAAAACAGTGTTTTGTTGTAACAGCAATTTTTTTTTGTTGTACGATTTCAACAAAACGGTCTTATTATTAGTTGCTGCTATACTGTACAATAGTACAAAAGCTCTACTTCAAGCATTCAGGTTTCCTAATCCAAATATGCACAAGTTTGAGTTTTTAGTGCATGGACATGACAATACTTGAACTTATCTATATATATAACACTAAGTGGGAGGATTTCCCTAAGTGCGCCCTTTTCTAGAACTTTTTAAAATTATTTGTTGTAAGTTGAAGCAACAAAGGATGCCCAAGATATATGACACCAAGTGCCCTAACAACCATGTTCATTTCCAAAATTTTGTAAAATCTTTTGGTGGAAATGAAAACAATAAAGATTGCCCCAAATATAAAATACCAAACACCCTCCAACCATGTGTTAGAAAAAATAAAATGTCAAGTGCCTCCTAGCAAAATATAAGAAAGTAGCATTGTGCTGAAAACAATTGATATTGTTGGTTTCTAAAAAGGATCAAAACCTGTCCACACTACCCAACATTAAGTGCACAAACAAACAAAATTACACATCGCATATTGGCACGTTGAAACCCGGAACGTCGATAACACTCATATCGGCTCATCTGTTCAGGGGTGAAGGTTGCTAGCACAGCTCTGCACACAAAAATCCATTTAAGGATACAAAACACTGGCGACGTCAGATAACAAGAAGAAAACAATGACCTGAAGATGTGAAACGTGGAAAAGTGTCACACATATGTTTATTGACCAAAGTGTGATGTATGAACCGTTACAGGGTTAAATTCTTACCCAACAGTCTTTGCATAACAAGTGCCATCAGAGACAAACCTCGATAGCTTTAGTTACAATCACCAGAAGAAAAACGTGTTATGGGGGAGAGGGAGGGATGGCATGGGGAACCTCCCAGAATGCTTTCCACTCACCCGTTTCAATCCACCGGCACCACTACACGGTGCGGCGGCCACCAAAGAATTCTAATAGACTTCCTCCAACGAAATTCCACGAAACGTGTCCTAAGAAATTATACTCATCTACCTATTGAGAGTAAGACCGGCACCATACTCGTACTCGTCATCAAAGCACAAGATAGTCAAAGGTGTTGTCATCAAGCCATTACAATCCAAACATACTTCAAAATATAAAAAGCTGCAAGATGATTGGTGCAGTAAAAGAAAGAAGTACTCAAAATACAATACCCCCCACACTAGACAGGCTAAAAAATAAGTGAAGTGGTATTAACATAAAACATTACAACTAAACTTTCCTCACTACAAAAATTCACTCAACAGCTCCAATACAGAGCCCCATACCGAGTTCTCTTCAAAACTCTGGCTCACAAACTGCAAGTTACCAGCGCTCTTGACAGACTCGGTGCCGACGCCATCCACACTGATGACATCCACGCGAGCCTGCACTCCCGTGGAAATGCTACTGGACAAAGAAAATCCACTTGAAAGCGATTTCAGCATCTGAGAGCCCATCTCTGACTGCGACAATTGCAAGACCAAGGCAAACGCTGAAGCTCCTCCTCGCAACAACGCCAGTGGTGATGCTTGTCGCCTTGATAGCTCCACCAGTGAAACCTGCATACCCCATGCAAACGTCTGAGAATTGGAACAAACCAAGTTTCTCCCTGTGCCCGATTCTTAGTGCAAGCGATACTCTCCGTGGAGTTACTAGCAAAAAAGTGTGAGCATGACCTGGTTAGACGTCCATGGCTACTAAGTCTTTGAGTAGAAATGAGGATTGCAAAAAGGATTCGAACAAAAATACGACCTTGTGACAATTTGGGCGAAACTCGTAAATGGTGACAAAGATAATATGACCTCGTGAGAGTTTGGCTCTTGTGGTAGCCAGAGTGATCTCTCTAGTGAGCTATATGGAGTGATTGTCCAAGAATAGCATACAAGTAACTTACTGGTAAAACACTTTAAAATTGATGCAAATAGGAACTTACACACTGATATTAGTAAGTGACATAAGAGCACATCAGTTTCGTATGTTACAGACCTGTTGATCCTCGGCTATACCAGCCTTCTCTTTTGCAATGGCAATCGCTTTGGAAATTCCACCAAGTGTGTCTACCAAGCCGTGTTCCAAAGCAGCTTTTCCAGTCCAAACTCGCCCTTGAGCAACTTCCTCCATTTTCTCAATCTGGCATATTGAGCATGAAAGCAACAAAAATTAGCTGCATTAAAAAAAGCTACGTAAAAAGAAAAAGGAAAAATTGCCCAAACACCACCTAATGTCTCTTTGGAAATTGAGTAGTGTATGTCAGATGAAGACTTATTTTTGTCCAATTTTAAATAGTTTTTAACTGACAAATGCAATTATTTTCTTTGAAATCTAGTGGTATAAACTTTGGTCCCATTTAAGTATGGTTTTTCAGGACACGATGAGTTGAATTGATCAACTTGGATTGATCTTTGGGCCTAGAAAGAAGAGCTATCGTGAGTATGCGGCTAAATTTGACTGAATTTATACCGAAATTTCTGTTCAGCTACAAAAACGGTGGATTTCAGAGCGTTCATTTTGGATTTTAGCCTTTTTAGCAGTGTTCTTAGCCATTTAAGCTGACGCTGAAATCACATTGGGGATCACTCATCATGAGAGGTTGAGATAAATCCCACTTACCGCCATTGACCTTGACTCTGCAGCTTTGTTACGGAACGATGTGTATGAATTCGTTGCTGATTCCTTGAAAAAAGCCTCCTCCTCAACCCTACAACACCATTCAATATTGCATTCAAGATGAGCAAAACTTCATACACTACAAGCCAAGTTTAGCAACCGCAGAAAAAAACTAAGAAATTCGAAAAATAGGTATCGAATTATACCTGAAAGGGCGTTGATCTGCATCAAGCTCAGCGTACTTGCCCCTTGAGATATACTCCTTCGCAAAGCCCACTTTCTCATACAATGCTCCTAAATTAAACTTAGCTGCCAAGAAAATTGAACCACAAAGGGGTTGTTACGTCAGTTTGAAACCACAACGTCATCTTTGCAAACAAAAGCAAAAAGTATAAAAATAAAAATAAAAACTAGCAAAATAGAAAAAAACTAGCCATGTTGATAATTACGAACATTAGGAATATGCCAATGTGAAAAATCAGAAAAGAAAAAAGGAAAACAATATGCTCGTACATACCTGATACTACTCCTATTGACCCAGTGATAGTAAGTGGCTCGGCTAATATCACTCCAGCAGCCATAGCCATGTAATAACCCCCACTCGCCGCTACATCGGCCATAGAGGCAACCACCGGTTTCTTTTCAGCTAACATTTTAATTTCCCTCCACATCCTGAAACCAATGACCAACTTGTAAGTGGTTACAAAGCAATATCATATTTGTAAAATTCACAAGATGACATTTCCAAAGATCCTGTTGGAATATAACTGGAAAACCCTACAATGAATGACTCCCTAAACAGGAGAAATGAAGACAGAAAAAATATTTCGCTTATGCTTCATCAACTTCACCCTGAACAGCAAAAAAAAAGCTCCTGGGAGGTGGGGCTGGGAGGGAGGTCTACTAAATATCAGTTGGATTAAGCAGCACATGGCAGAACTAGCAAATCCTAGCCGGTTTAAATGACAAGCACGGAATTAAGTACTTAGAATTGAATCCATTTAATTCAATTTCTGTTTAAGGAGTCACTTCATTATGAATTACTCTGGACACTTACAGGTCAGAAGCAAGGGCGTCACCACCACCGCTATCAATTCGAATTATGACTGCCTTGAACTGCTTAGCCTCTGCATGCACATTTTCGACGTACTTCGGAGATTAATCAAGGAATCACGCAATACATACACCCTCTGAATACTTCTGATACAAAATCCCGAATTTTGTATTGACTTCTCATTCATACCCACCTTCGCATTTATACAAAACAACCTTCCTTCAGTGCAAATAACCTCACAGCTACTGTTCCGGTGCTTAAGCAAATAAACTGCACAATTTTTCCCAGTTAGGAATACAGAATTCTGCTTAGAGAACTGAAATGCAAATGTACGCTTACCTCGGACGAGTCGAATTTTCTCAATGAAGGTATCGCTGGCAATGCCTTCACCGGTAGATCCTATACCACCACCTTCTTTCCGTGATATACCTCCTGCAGCTCTTATGACAGCAATGCGGTTGCCACCACCGGCTAAGCCAAGTGTCCACAATTTCACCTTCGAGTATTTCCTGAAGAATATGAAGAAAGACAACGATGAATGTGGTATTTTCGACATTTCTGCTTTAGAAGATTTACCATGTAAAGCAAGAACTGCTCATCAGCTTGTGAGAATTTATTTTTTTTGACAGAGAAAATCATGGACATACTTGTATTGCACTGTCTGCAACGGTTTGTCCACCTTCGCTTTAATCCTCTTCTTCAGCATCTCCTCAATCTGTCATCCATGGGAATCTACGGTTAAGAACATAGCATAGCCATAATTTAACACCCCTAAAGATTACTCTAGATTTGGGTACTATTTTTTTTTCACTTTATACATATGATTGAGTAGCATGAGCAGTACTAACAAAGAATAAACTGCTGATATATATAACACTCTGTTTAAATATATAATCCTTTCTTGATTTATAAAATAAACCTCTGATGGATTTGGTAAACACGAGGATAGTACAAACATAAAAAAGGATTTGTTTGAGATCAATTTCTGGGAGCTATATAGCAATATTCATGAGAGCATGTTGTTCAAATATGGAAAAATTTTAACTACACAACTTCAACCAACCTCATCAGCATACTTGACATCTGTAATCCACCCAGACTCTTTCAGCTGCTCGACTTTGTACATACCAGCTTCAAATAGAGCTTCAACATCTTCCTTTGTTTTACCTGCAGGTACATCAGGTGTGAAACCGATGATGTTTTGCGTTTCCAAATGCAAAAAGTTGTTAAATATAATGTTTTATTGCTAATAGTCATCATGTATCTATAAGTATCTATAACTGCCAACACTGCAACAAATAAGAAAGATAGCGTTCTGTTACAAAAACAATGCTCTCCACCTTAAAATGAGACCAACATTGATGCACATTCAAGAGGTTTGGCCAACTTTCCATTTTTAATTCTTGTTTTTTATTAGTCAGTAACTCAGTAACGAGAAAAAGCACCTCTAGCAAGAGACACTTGTTCCAGAAAATTTGCATAGATGTCGTCTAATAATGCTGTTAACATTTCCCGATTGGCCTCTGACATGTCTTTTCGTATGAGCTGATCTCCGAAGCTTTTGTACTTCCCTATCCGCTGCACCTGTGGCTGCACACCTACCTTTTCCAGTACCCCTGCAGGAAACAACCAAGTAAGGATTTGGTTAAGAATCTGGTGGAGACTGGCGATTTAAGAAATAAGAGGGAATGTGTTGATACAAGGTGTCCATGAGGTCATACTTACCACCGAGGAATTGACCTTGAACTTTCAGACCCAGTATTGAGATGTAAGCCCCGGGGGGTGCATAAAGCTCCGGACACACGCTTGCTAAGTAATATTCCTTCTCTCCACCAACTGCCATGTAGCCTACTAGGAATTTGCCTACAATCAAAGCCACAACAACCACTTTAGAATACACTACTCACCATAGAATCATAGCAGGCCACCACCAATTCTTGAGATCCAAAACCCAAGCACTAAAGAAGTGAAAGAGCTCATTGTAGACTAATGAACTTGGGAAGTGAAAGATTAAAAAAACTAGTCAAGAGAAGCACAACATATCAAAAGCAATTACAAGAGATATCTAAACACTCCATGTTTTACAGAAACATCTTGATGTGGCAGTTTATTATAATGGTTGACACACAGATAAACGTCAAAACAGCAGTTTAACAATAAAACTTTGGAGCTTTATTGCACAAGTGTCTTGAAACAAAAAAATGAAGATAGGGTTATATCCGCAAAGCCAGTGTTGCATACCAGACTGTTTGTAGTACTCCAAGTGCCGTTTGATCTCATCAAGCTTCCCCCATCCACAGTTCAAAGGCTCAATGGATAGCAAGACACCCTCTATCCGTGGATCACTTGCTGCTTTGACCAAATTTTCACATATCTGTGGCAGCGAGAGGCCTTGCATGAATCGACCTTGATACTGCTCTGGAATCTGAACCAAATGCACAAGGCAGGTCTCAGGCAATACAAAGCACACAATGCGAGCAAAGCAGTGTGAAAAAAATAAAAAAATAAAGAGAAACCCAACAGGACAAAATGTTCAAGATTCTACAGTGACCAAATCCACAAACCATACTGTTGAAAACAAACTCCAGGTGGAGCCAACCTCCATATCACTAAAATGAGTGAAGAACATTGCATGTACTGATAGAAAAATCAAACCAAAATGCCAGAAATATATGAAGGTCAATATGAGCCCCATTGCATGAACACAAAGCAAGGTCGAGGAATTCTCAAAACCTGAAACGTGAGGATTTTAAACTCACCTCGTCTGAAAGCTTGATAGTCAGCACACTTCCTTTCTTCACCCTCTGCCATGGCAACGCAAAAAGCATGCGGCACTGGACGACGAAACTCTCCCAACCTTCCTTCTTCTTATATACAAGGTCGCCAGAGGGATAAGCTTGTGCCCTACTCGCACCATTCTCCACTGCAACACTATCTGCCCTCTTTCCTTCTAAGGTTTCAACCACAGCGTCGCTTGTGCCTGCCCTCTTTCCTTCTAAGGCTTCAACCACAGCGTCGCTTGCACCTGTGCCCTTTTCGTTCCCTTCCAAGGCTTCCTGCAAATTTGAATCAGACGGCATTTCCACTTCACTAACATCGTCCGCCTCTGTGATATCGGTGGAGCTGTCATCACTAGCACAAGTACGAAGGCAGTCATACTTCTGCCCTCCCAACAGCCGAAGTTGGTTAACCCTCTGAATTGATAATTTGAAGTGGTTGTTTCCCGGTACAGCTTGAAAAGACGCTCTCTGAGAACGCACCTGTAAAAGCAACAACTTCTCAGTTTTTCATGACAAACTCGGGAATGATGAAGTAAAACGCTATTATAGAAACTCATTCCTACAAAGTCACCCTTGGCGTAAGGTTTAGAAAGATTACAGTTCTGATGTAATGGTCATCCTGGAATTTGCTTGTAGAAGTAATCCGTGTCGATTGTAAACAACATGGATTTGCCATAATGGTCGCCATACCTGCAAAACACCAAGACTCTTGAAATGTTAACACAAAAAGCTGGCAATGCATCGTAACATACTCGCCTCCATTAAAGTACACAAAACTTATGTTGCAAGGCAAACAAAGAGAAATACTCTGGTAAACTTGATTGCATAGGTACACTATATTTTTTTCAAGCCTCACTCTTGGACGTTGAACAACACAACATGCATTAAGCAATACACTCCAAAGACGCTACAATAGGACTTAAACCCTAAATGACCAAAGGATTCATGATTTGAAAATGGCGAGTTCGATTAATTCCATCGTAAAAAATATAATTCCACTATCAATAAAATAACATTGTCTATGTTCGTGAATTTCTCTCTTAAAATTTTAAAAAGTAGAAGTCCTCATACGAGCTTTGATAATCAGAAATTCTTATACAATATGAGACTCGATGTCGCGCTCTTGCTTATCAATTGTTAAAATGTAAACCTAATTTAACCAAACCGTTGCAAGCAATTCCATTTGGAAAAATGAAGTTGAATTATGTCATATGCTAACTTGTGAAGCTTCCACAAAGCAGTCTCTTAAAAGGATTACGATCTTGAAGGAAAAACGCAGCACTTTGAAAACTGTACATCTCTGGCAATATTCGACTACAAAGTTACACCATCCTCTACACGCAATTTACATTCCTAACTACAATGATCTCATTCTCGTGGAATACAAAGAGTTTCGAAATCGAATCGCTTGCCCTTTCAATCAGCCATGCTCTGTACAATATTCGCAAATTATACCGAAATTCTTCACGACGACATCGAAATAATGTGGATTTCTTCTGCCGTTTTATGTAGAACTTGTGCAACGAAAACAGAAGAGAGGAATCTCCGTGAAGAGGACTCGAATGATCGGATTAAACGAATTGCAAAAGCATTGTAAGTTTACTGATCATCGAGCTGATTCAAGACTCTAGAAGAGAAACAAAAAAAGTACCAAAAAAGTACCTCGAAAAGAAATGCGGCTCGAGCTGCGCCGCGTGATCAGTCCGGCGTGTGCAAAGTAATAAGCTTCAGAATCGGGCCACTGGCTTAGTTGCGGTGGAGTTGTGTCCACCATCGCCACTGCTCTGCGGACCTCCTCTCTCGTTCACCATATCCACTCCCTTTGATTACAATTTACTCGATTCGTAGATTCTGGCTCCCCGTCACGGGAAAACAAAGCGTGAAGTGGTAGATTCGAGCTATTGGAGTCTAGAATCTCGAAAAGGAGGTCTACGGAATTTGAAGAATGGCAATTCGTGTGTACTTTACTTTTGCTTCACGAGGCCACTTGGAATTACCAGATTGGTCCAGCAAGGTGGACTAGCAGCACACTTCGCACTGTTCGCAGTTTATTTGAATGAGCGCTTTACTCTAAGGTAGGAGGCTCATAAACCGACCATCAAAGGGCTAAAACTGAATTTTGGGGAGGTGGAACTTCTTGAAATATTTTTCAGTAAATTTTCTTTGAAAGACAAGATGAATTGGTATTTAATTTAAGTTGTTTTTTTTATTTTTTGGAGTTTTGTGGAATTAGTTATGAAATTTTGAAGCTAAAGGGGCATAGGGTTCTAAAATCGCTCACCTCCTCAAATGTATCTTACTTGTAAATTTTTTGAAATCTATGAAAAAAACCATGTACATGATGAGTACATTTTAGAGGGTCAACGGTTTTAGAGCCTAGACAATTTTCACACTTCCTACCTTAAACCAAATATTGCATTTAGGTTGCTTGATACTAATTTCTTAACATTTCACACCATTTAAGTATTAGCCAAGACCATGGTAGCTTTTATCATTAATTATTGTGATAAACAACAAAGGAAACAAATAGAGGTTGGGCACAGCAACAAGTGTCACAATCAAGGAGCATAGAAGTTGGAATTTTAAACAAAACCAAGAATTACTATAGCATAAAGAGAGTTGCATGCACTTCTAGGTGGGCCACAATGAGTTAAGAGGTAACTTTGCCAAGGTAAGACACCATGATTTTCCAAGCAACCTAAATGCACTATTTGATGTAGCAAATTTGCAATTCTTTGCTAGGGAGCTTTGAATTAGATATTTATAGACTAAAAATTTACCTTTTGAGAAGTTTCAAATTGATGTTTAAATATTATATGTAAAAGTTACAAGTTGCAATTGTCACTGACATTTGGTAGTTTTACATAATTGGAGTCTTGTTGAGCATCCTAATGTTGCACATTTTATAACAAATATGTATTTAGGGAATTGATACATGTACCACCCCTTCTTGACTATTCTACCACACCCTACTATATATGGTCAATATTTACAATATTAAAATAGGTGTGGACCACTAGAAAAACATCGTTAATTTGAAAATACAACTTGACATAGAAGCTACAAATTTGATTTTGTTTTTTTAGCTTCATATCATGCTCATGATATCAATAAAAAATCTAAATTAGGCTTAGATTATTTCTTATTTTTTTGAATTGATACTATAAGCAAGATTAAGAGCCAAAAAATAAAATAAAAACCGTATTTTCTATGTCAAATTGTATTTTCAAATTTGTGATGTTTTTTCCAAGGCCACACCTATTTGATATTGTAAATATTAACCATATAGTAAGGTATGGTAGAATAGTCAAGAAGAGGTGGGATATGTATCAATTCCCATATATTTATTATAGGATGTTTTCTAGATAGTGGATATTTATATGTCATTTGGTTTTGTTGAGGTTAGTTTTATAATAGTTCCTTGTAGCTGAATTGTTCTCCTTTGTTCAAGGATCAAATCTCACAATAAGGTATACAAATGTAAATCACAACCAATAAAAAAACAAGTATTACACGGCATTGTCATATGACTAAGGATTTTAAGTATATGATTGTGGTGCATAGAGTTTAAATTTTTAGTGCATGCACTAGCATGTGCTATGTTGTTGTCACAATTGAAAATATCATTTTGTATGATGATTATCATTGAATCATATAAATTAGAATAAATATATTTTAAAGATTTTCACTTTAAATTTTTGTAGTGTTTATATCAATTAAAGACAAAAGTTTAAACCTAGAAATGAAGGCTCACAAAAAAATTCTTGAATTTTTTACCCTTCCAAAAAATAGAGCCTAAATATTCATAAAAACTTTTGCATTTTGTAAATATGGTTTCTGTTGGAAAAATTCCAGGGACATAATTAGTTTTAGTATTGATTTTTGTTTGTTTCATTTATCAAAACAACATGGAATCAACTTTATAAATTCCTTCTCTCTATCAAAGGCTTCTTGAATGAACAAAGAAATATAGCTAGGTTGGCATGGTAATTGAGGATGTTCCAAATGCCACCACTCAATCAAATAGAACAAATCCTCTTGGTAATGAATGTTGTCATTTTCAAACTCAAGAGGATTTTAGATGAAGCAAAGTTGATTGTGAAGCATTTGTTAATGTCAACAATCAAATCAAAGTGTCTATAAAGCATCCTTCTAATCAATAATTTCCATTTTGAAACATTGGATTGGTTTGGACATTTTATATAAACACTATTTACAAGACAAAGGGAAACCAAGTCTAATTCAAGCTGATTTGTATCTTTTTGAACATTTTTAGAGCTAGTTCTAAATTTTTGATGTCACAAGCTATTAGGGGTCAATTATTTTTCTAGAAATGGTAAAATAACCACTCCTTCCTAGTTTGTTACTCCCTCTGTCCTTCTAAAAACATCCAATTCAGACACATTTCTTGTACCACTAGAAAGCTTCATTTTGTTGATTTCAAACACTGAAAAAGTGTTTGTCATGTTCAATAATCTCATGGAGGCAAATTAAGTGATTAGGGAGCATTTATCTTCTAGTAAGCTTGCCTTTGCCCATAAGGTAGCAACATCCATCTCCGCCACTATCCCCATGGGTGTCACCTAGTTTTGTAGTTTGTGTCAATGAGTAACAAAGGCCAAAAAAATTGGTTATGGGTGACAAAGTGCTAGTTATGGGTGACAAAGTGATGGTTATGGGTGATTGGCATTACAGTTTTGGATGCCCCATCTAACTATTTAAGTAACTATCAAGTTAGTATTTGAGCATATGAGCGTTGATTCTAGCATCTCCTACACACAACTATATAATTTTAGTGATTTTGGACTTTGAAAAATCTTTGTGAACAAATGCTTGCAATGGAAACTTTGAAATTGATGCCAATATTTTTGGTTTCCTCTTCCTAACTTGACAATTTTGTTTTCAATGTTCATTGATTGATTTTCCTACTCCAAAATCCTTAGTTTGAGGCTTATAGGTGTTGCTACCTTGTGCGGTACAATTGTTGCTACTAATCTTTAAATCATCAATAATGAGGAGCTGGCTACATGCACAAATATGGTATTTTTTGCATGGAATTTGGGTAACCAAACTGCAACATCAAAGTTGGAGATTTTGCATACATTTGGCTGATGGTATATTGATTTTAGAATGCATGTGTCACTAGCGAAAAGACTAAAATAATGAGGAGCTAGCAGCATTCACAAACTATGTACAAATATGGTACTTTTTGCAGGAAATTTGGGTGCCTAAATGGCAACATAAAAAGGAGAAATTTTGCATACATTTAGTAGATGGTATATTGATTCTAGATGCATGTGCCATTAGCAAAAAGACTAAAAACATAGTTCATCCTTAGCAAGGAAGCTTTTTGGACTTTTTGAGAGGGACAGAGGGAGTATATATTAAATTTGGGAAACCCAAAATTGATATCAAGGCATCTATAAGTGAATTCACTCAAGTTTACACTGTAGTTTTTCTTTTGATATTATCCCTCAAACATTGAATCTACACAAAAATTTACATAGTGGATTTTTCTATACTAATTTTATTCTCAATTTACACTAAACCCTCTTCTCACAACACAATCTAAAATTGCACATCCCTCACATATCTTCAAAAAATCTATGCTATATACACCTTTGCTTGAAAAAAAATTACATGTCAAACTGTGAACACACATGCCTTTAGAAGCCCAACTGCCCTCCAAAACAATCATTAAAAAAATAAATTTGTGGGTTTAAGAGTTTGTGAAGTCATGACAGCTTCACCAACTTCATTAACTCATGCACTTGCAAAAATGAATGATTTCATGCCCACTCCCTTGTACATCTTGAAATTTTTTCACGTTGCTTATCCCTCTCATTGAAGAATTTCGAAATGCCAAGTCCTAAACACAAAATGAGCTCTGATTTCAAAGATGGCATTAACAAATAAGTATATATAACAAATCAAATTCAAAACTAGAAACATTCTCGTTTTTGGTGGCTTCAAACAAAATTGGATAGAAATTCTGCTAAAATTCAACCTCAAACAAATGCATGTGAGAATACATTCAAAAGTCTATGTAAATTTGCTGGTGAATTTGACTCGTTAATTCTAATTTAATTCCCTATGTGGGTATGGGGTTGATCTCCTTTAGTGCCCCATGGGAATGTCCAAAAACTTGTGCATGCCAAAGGTCTACTAATAATGATATTTAATGTTATGGCTTATAGTGTTATTTACCCTATTATTTGACTCACTATAATTCTTCTTCAACCAATAATTAATGTCAATGTTGACGCAAGCTAAAATCTGAATAAAATTAATATAAAAAAAGGAATTGATAATTACATGTACCACCCCATCTTGCCTATTTGATAACACCCTATTATATATGGTCAATATCTACAATATTAAAATAGGTGTGGACCACAAGAAAAATATCACAATTTCTAAATGCAACTTGACATAGAAGTTGCAACTTTAATTTTGTTTCTTTAACTTCAAACTGTGCTCACAATATCAATTAAAAAATCTAAACTAGGTTTAGTTTGTTTCTTATTTTTTAAATTGATACTATGGGCAAGATTAATAGCTAAAAAATAAAAATAAAATTGCATCTTCTATGTCAAGTTGTATTTTCAAATTAGTGATGTTTTTCCTGCAATTTGCACCTATTTTAATATTTGTATATAAGTATTGACCATATATAGTAGGGTATGGTAGAACAGTCAAGAGGTGGTACATGTATCAATTTTCTTTAAAAAAGGAAAAACCTCAGTTCTTTCAAAATATCAAATACACCCTATATTATTTGAAGTATACAAAATACCCCTGATTTTGTGTGAGAATATCAATTATGTCCCTACCCATCTTTGAAAACATCTAATGCCCATAGTTTTCTTGTGCCTCTTTGCTGAAATTTTGTAAGCCACATTTGCACCAAAGACATTGGCAAAGAAAAGTGTGTTGTTCAACTAATGCAAAGGCTTTAGCCACAATAAACTTAAATACAAAAACCCTATATAAAGTGCAAAGAGCTTGCTTCCAAGATTTGACTTACAATCAACTTGCATCTAGTTTTTGTAATTTCCATTGTCATCCCAACATTTACAAAAAATTGTACCAAAGGGATACAAGAAAAATTGTGGTTATTAGATGTTTTCAAAGATGACTAGGGGTATATTTGATATTCTTACACATAATCAAGGATAATTTTGATATTTCAAATAATAAAGGGGTATGTTTGATATTTTGAAAGAATTGAGGAACATTTTTATATTTTCCCTTAAAAATTTGATAAAAATTCAATTGACACATAATGTTTATGTTGACATTTGGCATTAGTAACACTAGTAGTACTTTTAATACTTAATGATACAGTTTTTATATAACCCTTGAACAACTGAGCAGCCCTTTGCGACCAGTACAATACAAAGTATTTTTCTTGTATTTGGAGTGCATCCACACCTTTGTTACATTTGAGATCAACAAAGAAGTTAGAATAGAGATTGATGTTGTCCTAGTGAGGTAGTCAAGATCCCAAATTATACTTTTTGTTGGTAGCAAATGCCAGTTATATAGCAACGTACATACTATGTTGACTATTATAATAGCTCAGTCCTACCCCTGAAAGGACAAAGCTAGTATAACTTGCATTTACTACCAACAAAAAGTTTTAATTTGAGATTTTGATTACCTCACTAGAACAACATTGATCTATATTCTAACTTCTTTGTTGATCTCAAATATAATAAAAGTGTGGATGCACTCCAAATACAAGAAAAATACACCATATTGTACTGGTCGCAAAAGGCTGCCTCGTCCTTTAGGGGTTGAGGGTTAATGTTCTCCAACACTGAATATCAGTGTAATGAACATGAGGGTGAGAAGGGTTTTGGGTTTTGGGGTTTTTTAAAGGTAACCGCGTCTCCAACGTCCCCCGTTATCGCCATTGCAGGAACAAAAGTTTTCACAACGCTCATCTGAAAGAGGGCTCTGCTTGTGGACACAAGTTCGCATGCAGAGTA
Source organism: Ulota crispa (assembly GCA_963920765.1). Taxonomy (NCBI): domain Eukaryota; kingdom Viridiplantae; phylum Streptophyta; class Bryopsida; order Orthotrichales; family Orthotrichaceae; genus Ulota; species Ulota crispa. Next base: position 6,853,902 of record OY987245.1, read on the forward strand.
CGCGCCGAAGGGCAATTCGGAGAGCTCCACTAAGTTACTCCCAAGAATCTTCAACGTCGACGATAAAGAGTTAAAGAAGATCGAACATGTGAGCGCCATTTTAGAGTTAAAGAAGGAGTGTAGTGTCTGGTACTCTCGTGAGTTGCGCTCTCGGATGGCATGCCAGTGATGGATGTGTTTTCTCATGCGCATCTTCTCTTGCACTTGTTTCTGTGAGGATTTATCTTGGTGGCAAGCCTTCTTGCTCTCAGTGTCTCGACGGATCTGTTGGAGAAGGTGAAGGAGCGTGCGTAGGGTGGAGAGGACGAAGATTGATCACTGGCACCCTGGGATGCGTAAACTGCAGCTGCTACAGATGTCGTTTATTCGTGGGGCGTGAGGTACTAGTGATGTTCTACAGTTGGATTGTAGCGAAAGGCTATGGTTATTTCAGTAGTAGAGCAGCAAGATTGATGCCGCTTGCTGTGATAACCATCGAAATGAGCCGATCCACATTGTCAAGATCAGAGCTCTTTACGTAGTACGCGTTGTTAATCTTTGCTTGTTTTTTATTTGATCCGCTTGTAATGTTCCACAGGTTGTTTTGCGGAGATTTGCTGCATATCTTGCATTGGAAATGGCTAGAGCGTCACCTGGAAGATTGGCTATGTCCTCGCTACTGCAGTTCTTCGATCTTGTTCTTTGGGTTTGGGTGTTGACAATCTTTCCGGTGCAAGCTCAAGTGTGGCCAAGACCAGCACCTCTGGCTGCACCGGTTTCTCCGTTTTCACCATCTCCATCACCAGCAAGTGCATTCCCAATCCCAGCTGCTGGCCCTGCGAGCAATGGCATAGGCGGACTGGATCCTTCGCAGGTGGCAGCGTTGCAATTCCTTGGGTTTGCAGTGGGTCCCGACGTGTGCACATCGTTGCCCACGCAGATCCAGTGCGACAATGGCGCCCCTGTCCAGCACGTGACGCTGCTAGGGCTGCAGTACTGTCCACCGGGGGCGTCGCTCTCTCAAGCGGTACTCACCAATCTCTCCACTCTCACCTCGCTCTCCTTTCTGAATTGTCCAGCCTCTGCAATTGTCCCTTGGCCCCCGGCTCTTGCGCTGTCCCTCACTTCCTTCACCGTGAGCGCCAGCTTGGGGCGCACATCGGAACACCCTGAGCTGGATCCGTTGCCTGGGTGGTGGATTGGGCAACTCCATGACCTGCACCAGCTCACCATTCTCGACGTGATGCTCAGCGACGGCTCCGCGTACGTGATCTTTTCCAACATGACGAAGCTGGCCGCGCTTACGATACAAAATGCCGACCTCTCTGGCCCCATCCCTGCCATTTGGAGCGCCACCAATCTCACCACACTCAACCTCTCCAACAACAGGTACTCTGTTTACAGCTTAGAGTATGTCACATGAGGACTTCTTGCATTCCGTTCGTTATCTCTTTTACTAGTACGTGGACTTTTCTTTACTGGTTCTGGTAATACAAAGTTGGAAAATTTTCATGAATACCCCTGAAGTTGACAATATTTGCATAGATACCCCTGCGTTTTTCAGAAATTGCACAAATATCCTCGGACAAAAGAAATTCAAACGTTTGTTTTGTTGTGCTTGCCATTTGCCTTCTTCCTTTGTGCGCATGTTGCTTCTTTTTTGTTTCATTACATTTTGCTTCTTCACCATTGGTCATCAAGAAAGTATGAGCACAAGGCAAATAAAAGCCTGGCTAAAAATTATGGTCCAAGGGTATTTGTGCAATTTCTGAAAAACGCAGGGGTATCTATGCAAATATTGCAAACTTCAGGGGTATCCATGAAATTTTTTCTCTAAAGTTTTGCGATCAATCGATTTGGTCATTTAAAGACCAAGAATCCTTCGATTCTGTAGCAACCATAGTGCAGAAAGCTATGAGCACTTTATTTTCCTCATCCCAACCTTCAATGCTATATTCGTTGTAGTTCTGAATCTTCTGATATGTCTTCTGCCTTGGAGAGGGGGGGTTGATTTCTTACGGAACCCTTTTTTGCAATGCCACTCGAAAAGAAGACTTTAATATACTTAACATGCAAATTGGTGTGCAGTTTAGTGGGTCCATTGCCGCCCAACCTCCCGCTGCTGACGCAATTGACGCAGCTCGACCTGCAGCTCAACGTGTTGAGTGGGAGCATTCCGGAGTTTATAGGAGAGCTTCGGAATCTCAACACGCTAAGGCTGAATGATAACCTGTTTTCAGGCTCAGTCCCTGCAAGTATTGCGAATCTTTCCAACCTTGTTTACTTGGACCTAAGCAACAACCGATTGAACGGGAGCCTTCCAGCTGGCATTGCCACTCTGTCCACGTTGCGTTACTTGGATCTGAGCAACAACAACTTCTCTGGTGCCATCCCGTTCTCGTCCTTCTTCCTCAGCCAGCTAACTTCGTTTCGGGCGGATGGTAATGCGCAGCTCTGCTACAACGACACCGAGGTTGCAGAGACGATCGCTGGAGGGTTGCCTCCTTGTGACAGCAACGGCTTACCGACTGTGGTGATCTCCGCTCCAGTTGCTTTCGCCCCTGCCGCCCCTCCCGAGGCCCCTTCCAAGGCCCCTGCCGCCCCTCCCGAGGCCCCTCCCAAGGCCCCTGCCGCCCCTCCCGAGGCCCCTGCCGCCCCTCCCAAGGCCCATGCCGCCCCTCCCAAGGCCCATGCCGCCCCTCCCAAGGCTCACGCTGGTCACTATGTGCCGCGTGAGGATCACACCGGGTCCAACACTCTTGTGTGGGTGGCTGGCATCGGAGTTGGCGTGGTTGTGCTCCTCATTGTAGTTGTCGTTTTTCTTTCCCGCTGTAGCCCTACTAGTAAGGTAGGCTTATGAATGGACCATCTAATGGCTGAAACTAAATTTTGGGGAGGTGAAACTTCTAAATTTTCCTTGAAAGACCAGAGGAGTTGGCATCTAATCCAAGTTGTTTCATATTTTTTGGAGCTTTGTGGAATTAACTGTGAAAATTTGAAGTTGAAATGGTATAGGGCTCTAAAATGGTGTACCTCCTCAAATGTACATTGTCTGTACATTGAAGCCTATGAAAAACACAGTACATTTGAGGAGGTGCACCATTTTAGAGCCTTCTACCTTAAGGACTAAGTGCGCCATTTTCATGAATGAAACTATGCGGTGGCCGAGACGGAGATGGTGATACTGTTCCAACCTAGCCAAATTTATGGTTATTGTGACTTTATTGCAAAATGGTTTAGTTCCAAGATCTCAGAAACCTGGTCTGAAACTGCAGTAAGGATATAGGATAGCCTTCTGGATGGAGAGCAATATAGTCAGGATACGAATTTGCACTTACGAAATCGCCGAATTTCAATGTGCAATCGACCGCTTTTTTAGTGCCTTGTTTATATTTTGGACTACTTGCAACGAGAATTCTCTTCAAGTCTTCATAATTGTCTTTCCATGACAAACTTTACTTCACATTATAAGGCTGTTAGTACTGGTATATGCAGGATATAGTTACCACTATTTTGCTCCTGGAACAGAACTAGAATTGCAATGTACTCTTAAGAACCGCTCTCCTTGGGTGTGAGAAACCGCATGTACTTTAATTTTCACAACTACGGATCCTCACAAGTAGGGCACATCAACTTTAAGAGTATACAAAGGTCAAGGTTCGTCAACTGCCCTCTTAACAAAAACCAACATATATAGCAGGTTAAAAAACATTAAGAGTTACCATGGACACCAAGGTCTGAAACCCTGCAAGATTGAAGCTGGCAGTGCAACAACAGACTACGATTGTTATCCTCTAGGAGATAAATTCTTTCGTGAAGTTCAATGAATTACTGAGCAGCTTGAAAGTGTATAGTACAAATGGGAAAAAAAATCTAACTAAAAAGCACCGGCATGTTGTCCTTTTGACTATGTTGGTGCCCCTCCAGAGATAAAACTACTTCATTCCGACAACTATACTAAGAACACAAGACAGTACAAACCAGCCCAAAAAGAAAAGTCCTACTTTACGGTTTCCTCCATCGTCCTCCAGTGGTGCCTGTGCATCACAACCACAGTCAAACTTTGCAGGATAGAAAGACAATTTAAAACCCTAAACCGCGTCCATACCCATAGGAATTGCACTGAAACATTTGGGAAGATTTGAGGACGTCAAAGAAGGTAGAAATATATACCAAAACAAAGAACGAATCATATCCTAAAGTAAAAATATGATCTTCCAAAACATATCTTCTATTTCTAGTGAAACTGGATTAAATTAGGAGGAGAGGGTTAAAGTAGAAATTAATATGAAAACTTCAGTGAAAAAGGTAAGAGATCGCCTTACAACGAGGGATGTAGGATCATCGAGCCGCTGTGTAAGATCAGATTCGTAAGGCCAGGCGTAATCAACAGTATGTGTAGCCTTCCGCAACAGGCACCAATCATACATCCGCCGCTCTTCTTCAGACATCAAAAGGTCGACAGAATCCTAAACAAATGTGCAAGAAAGAGATTCAGTAAGAATTAGCCAAAATAAGATAGACTATTGAAGTTTATCTCGTAGTGTCTAGAATTTAGGGCTTTAGAAGGTCATGTTAAACCCATGGAGTTTCAGAAATCTCGATTATGTGAATATCTGTGATTCTTCTCTAAAAATGCCGACATAGATGTACCTTCAATTTGCTGAGGATTTCCTGAGCTTCCGATTCTCCGAATTCACGTTGATCCAATTCTGCACATCGCTCTTGATATGCTTTGATAATCTAGAGCCATGTGACACAAAACTCGATTAAATAAGTCATACTTACACGTGGATCAAGCTTGTACAACATAATCGAATTTACTAGTCAAACCTCGCAAGCTACGGTATTATGCACACCTAACCACGGTACACCCGGCCAAACCACTGAGGACAATTTGCAGTTGTGCTCTCATCTTATTCATTTATTTTTGACAAGTGTGAAAACGTAGATAATTTCCCACATAAAACTGTGATAACTGAAATGGGCCGGAGCAAAGAAGAAATATGCAGTAGAGATTCTAGAAACTTAGAGATGGATATCCACATGCACTGGCACAAAGTAAATAGAATCAAATGCAGAGTACGTCAGCAATATTCAAACTGGTAATGGCAAGTAAAGAGGGTCACCTCTGAAGTGGACGCATCTGGATTGACGCGTAACCTTCCGTAGTGGTCCTCCACGAGAATATCTGATGGCCATGGAAATGCCATAAAATTTGTCAAGCTCTTGCTCAATTCGAATCTAGATCAATCCAGACGCACACCGTGCTTGTCCCGAAACTTGCAAAGATATTTATGGCAGTATGTGTGGGAAAAGAATAATGAGAACAACAATGTAACCCTAGCTTGGGCATGCTTAGAATTATGCTTAAGGTAGACGAAATTTTAACCGATGTGAGATTCAGCAGCTGAAGAGAATGAAAAATATCAATATAATTCCGAATTTCGATGCTACACAGTTGCTGAGATCGTCTCCGAGCAAGAAACGCAAGAAGGGGAGGTTAGGGTTTCAAGCCACATCATCGAATTTTGAAATTCATCCGCGAGCTAAAAAAGCGAGAATAGCTTACTGTCTCCGGAGATGGCGCTGATGATGGTTTCCTCGTTGATGAGGGACTTGGGAAGAGGAGGGGTGGGCGACAGTGCCACTTCTTGGGAGGCAGCAGTAGCAGGAGGAGCAGGAGGTTCCACCGTGGGCTCCGCTGTGGAAGTGGACGTGGATGCAGACTCGGCTCTCACCAGCACCACTCTCCGCGCTTTGGAAGCCCTTGGTGTCGCATGACTGAGTCGAGGTTGTGCGACATGAGTGCACACAGGGGAGAGCAGTCGGCACCCTGAAAGACACTGCATCATGGTGCCCAATCACCGGACTTGCACAGGCAACACAACACCTCAATTCTTTGCCACCTGCCCAGAGTGGCGCAAAGTGAGAATTGAATCAAAAGTTTAGCGAAGTGCAGGGGCTTTCGAGGTCGAATTGAGAGCTGGAGAGGTGTAGGATTGGACCAGACCAGTCCTGTCCAAGGGAGGCTGCAAATGCGAGGCTGCGATTGCGATTGTGGGTGAGAGAGTGAACGGCGACGCCCATGACGAGGCGGGGCGGACGAGCGATGAGGAGGGAGTGGACCAACTCGGGTCAGTCGGGTGGCGCCCGTGGGATGAAAACGGAGACCGTTCGTCATCTCCATTCGAAGACGGATGAAAGTTTGTCATCCACATTCCACTATGGATGAAAGTTGTCGGCCTTTCTTCAATGAGGGCTCAGTTTGCTGCACATAACTTACGTCGATGTGGGGCCAGGGTGGAAAATGTGAGAGTTTAGATATTTACCATGATTGAGATTTGGGAGATTGAATTTGAGAATTTTAAACTCATATTTGGATTTAAAGACCTTCTATAGGAACAACAAAAAATAGGGGACAAACTATTACTATTACCCAAAATACATGAGATTTTTCGCCCTAGCCCCACATGGACGTATGTGCAATAAATTGTGCCTTCAATGAGGAGGGCATAGATTTGGCACTTTCTTAGAAATATTGGAGGTCATTCTCTTCTAAGTTTTGAGTATCAAAATTCCACTCTCTTGTTAACCCCTGAGTGCCTCAAGTTGTTTTAGGGTTTAGGAGGAAATGGGGGGTTTAATGGCCACTAGAGCTTGGAAAATTACATTTAGAATAAGTGACCATAGGATTTGAAAAAGGACTACCTTCTTTGATGATGAGACTAGCCACAACTATTTTCACCGTACAAATCAAGAGAAAAAGTGAGATCAAGTTGTGATCCCCAACGACAAGATCCTATTGCTAGGACGCTTAAGGATTAACAATGTCACCTTTTTTATGTTATTTGAGATGTCTTCATTTTGCTTTCTCTACAAATAATACTCCTAATTTCCAACAATAATTGATGACGTATATTAAAAAAATCAATCATAAGCCAAAATAAAATAAACGTCAATAAGTACATTAGCAGCGATCCTCCTTGCCACTATAACTTTATCCACACTTTTTATAGTCTATGGATTATATTATATTCTTTTTCATTATTACTCTTATCTGTGCTTTTTAGTGTCTCAAGAGTCACACTATACTGTAGATTGATGTATTGTTATTTTGAATAGAGAAGCATTTGCAAACAATACTACTAGCTAGCATTGTAGGTTATCCAAATTACTACAATTTGGTAAATGTGAGAGTGTCATCTAAAACAACCTCTTTTGGAAGAAAATTTTGTCAAAAGCTAATGCATTTCTGAACCACCACAAGATTTGCTTATTTTTTTTTATTTAATCTAGAATTTCTCAAAAAATTAACTAAAAACAACGTGGGAGCAATTGTGATTTGAAATATAGACTTTGTGAAGAAATAAAGCGTAAACTAAAACGAAAGTAGATGAACTAATAATAAATAAGTAAAAACAATTGGGAATTAATCAGTTAATTCCCATATAAGTTGTTGTTCGTCTAAGGATCTTATTCATAACAATCCTACGATGTTTTGCATCAGAATAAAAGCAAAAGTGGTGTTGTTCAAGTATAAAGCTGCAATATCTAAACCAATATTTGATTTTACTACAATATTACAAGTTGGGAACTTTGCAACCATTCTAGTAATCTAAATTAATTTATAGAGCAGTTGTTTGAGGCCTTAAACCCTCATGGACTAAAGTTCCTACCAAAGACAAAATGGATTTTTGGTAGACTTATATTGTTGGGATTTTTTTGTTTGTTTTTTGAAATAGAATTTTGCAAGGGCTATATAGGTGTAGAATTTTCATTGACATTGAATTTACAGTTCAAGATTTATGGGAGATTTTAGGGGAATTTAGATAGAGGTGCATGTTGAGTATGCCATTTTTTATTAACTTCTCTTGAGGGTAACCAATGAAGGTATGATCCTTCACTAGAGTATGTGTAAGGTAATAGTGTACTAGATGAGAATATTATTGTATTAGACAAACACAACCTTTGAATTGCAACAGGTATTAGAGATTAGGTTTATATTTCAATTTTTTGTTTGTGGTTGTCAATAATGCTAAAATCTCCCAATCCATGGCCACTAGTTGGATTTCAAAAATATCTTTTGGAAATTTGGTTTGCACAAAACCTCAAAGTAGTGTGAATTTTGAGCACATGTTTGCAATGTGGGCCCTTGTAGGTTGTGTTCTTTGTCTTTTTTGGCCATGAAAATTTGTAAAAATCTAATTAACACAAAGTAGAGCATATTGGACAAATCCCATCAGCACCTATAGCACAAAAAATGTCCATAGCATGCAATCAAAGGTACCTCAAGATTTTGGGCAAAGATTAGGATATTTCTATATTAACTTTGAATGATCATGTCTTTTTATCTATACAATTAGATTTTACAAAACTGTCATAATGTCCTTGGTAATGCCTTCTTGCATTGATCTTGTGCAAGATCCAATGGTTAGATTTGTACAAAATAGAAAAATCAAGTTCTCAGCATCAAATGACTAAAAATGATAGTTTTGAGTATTTTTTGAGAAAAGTTGGTCTTGGTCCTTTAAGGGTTAATACTCCAAATTCTAGTAAAGTGCTCATATCCTATAACTCTAGAAAGGCCAAGACTTTAATTGTATATGAGCCATGCCTTCTAAGCTTAGTTTGGTCATTTTCTTTGTCAAATTTCATGCTATCTAGTTCTCTTCAATTACTAGTTGTGAACCTTTCATGCACCACATGCCTTTACAACTTTATACAAAGGTTCTAATTACAAATGTGCCTTTGTACCCTTACCTCTCTTAGTTCCATGTTTGACAAGTGCCATTATAGCCCTAGTATTTCTAATAAAAAGTTATGCTTGCAAATACCAAATACTTCAACATGCAAGCAAACAATGATAGTTGACAAAGATATATCACAACTTCTATTTGTTTGACTTGTCAAAAAGATAGTTTCAATAAAAATTTGAATATTGTATATGCTATTTTTGTCTTTTTGAGGTTTCATAGGACAAAAAAATCCCATATGACATCAAAATTAGTGTCAAATTCATGCTCCAAGCACAAGCACTTTGATAAACCACTTATTGTAATTATTACAATTAAGCAAAAATAGACTTGGGAACATTGTGTGCTTTTATGTTTTTCCTTGACTAGCAGGGCTGACCAATTGGAGCATATGTTAGTAATGGAGTTAACAATGAATGGAGGTGACATTGTTTACCTATTTTGTTGAAAATATGTCACCTTAATCTTCTTCTTAGTGAACAATACTGAGGCAATCTTTTCAAAATTTGGTCCCATCATTAACTTTATAGCCTATCTTGCCACCATAAATATGAAAATGTTTGGGATGAAATTTCTATACTTCAACCTAGATTGCTTTAAGATTTACTAGCTTTGGGTTGGTAGTTGAATACTTGTCTAGTACAGAATTCAAAAGTACTCAAACAAAAATTACATTACTTATATACTGCCTAAAAGTGGAAAAATGGCAGCTAACACATTTAACCCCTAAAAGATAGCAGCAGCCTTTATTTTGTCAAAAGACACTCAAAATTGCCATCCTATGGCAAAGAGTAAAAAAGTTTGAAAGCTAGTCTTTTGCATATCTAACCATAGAATCTTGTACTAGACTAGTATAAGAACGTGTAAATCATTTTTCAAAAACTTTGATCACAGAGTTTGCAAGATATTTTCATTTAAAATTAAAAAAAACAAACCTTTTTGCACCTTGCATGACTAGATTATTTTACTTTGAACTTTTCTAACTTAAATTTTTTGCACAACATAGTTTAGGGGTAAAATCTTTGTGGTTGAAAATTGAGTTGAGAATCTTTGGAAAAAAATTAAACAAAAAATATTTAATTTTCATTCTTAAGAAAACATAAGGTAGAAGAAGGTACAAGATTGAACAAAAACTTAAATTGTTAATCAACCCTGCAATGGAACTGAAACACAATAGTCCCAACAACAAGATTGTTCTATCAAGAAAACTCCACCCTTTTCAACAATTTTTTTTGAAAAAATGTTAAACTTGCATTCAAAAATGAGCTCTATAAGCTATTTTTTCAAGAAGATGCTTAAATTGCCCAAAAAACAAGATTGTCCATACTTTTCTCATAATTAGTCCAAATGAAATGAATCAAAACTTCAAATGTAGAAAAAAATAAAATTTATAATATATGTATATATATATATAATTTTATTTTTTAAATTCAAGTTTTTGTAAAAGAAACTTGTTGCCCAATCTCCCCAAATTTGTGCTTATTAGGGCATAACTTTTGCTCCTAGGCATAAATTGGAATAAAATTTATATTCTCCAAAAGCTAATGTGTTTTTCTATCTTCTAAAATAATTTCAAAAAATCAAGACAAAAATTGAAGCCATAGGTATTTGTCCAAAATCCCATTTGTTCCTCAAAGGGACGATGGTCATTTAGAATATAAAGTGCAATTTTTGGATTAAGGACAAGTACCTAATACTTTTAGTGGATTTCTAAAAAATAAATTAAAACCTAGTAGATTTTCACATGTAGTCCACTAAACTATATTAAGGTGGAATTTTCGAATTAAGGAGAAATACGTAATAGTACCACTACTTTTCTCAACTTAATGAATATCGTGTTCATATTCATTCTCAATCCATTTGCAAAACCAAAATTTAAAGTGTCAAAACTATATAGTTATGTAAAAAGGAAGAAGCTGGTTACAAAACAAACTGATTCCTTTGTATAAAATAAATTTGAGTTTACTTTAGTGTATTGTTAATAAAAAGAATTATAACTACTCAATGTTCAAAATAATTTTATCTTATTTCTATAATAGTCTTATCTCTATTAGTTGGGTAGTTGTAAGCAAAGTATGATTTAAACATTTGTGATTGACCAAGGGCCAAGGGGCAAAGTAACAAACATGGGCGTTGTGTGTGAAAGGTGGAACCCATTGAATCTTTTTTCAATTTCAAATTGGAATTCATATAAAAAAGGGGTGAGGAGGAAGATGAAGAGGCAAATTGATTTGAATTTAAATTTGAATTTGAATTTATATTATCCCATGTAATATTTTTTATGAGCATGGGGTGGCTTGATAGCCTTTTGCCGGCACAGCAAGTGCATAAGTACAATAGTACCAATAAAATAGGGGAATGATTAGGGGGACACTCTCCAATTGCTACGTGGACACTCCTATAGCCCAACCTATTAAATTTGAGATTATTGTTACGTCATAGTATGAAATGAAATCAAAACAATACTTTAGCACACATTTGCGTGTACAAGCTTGCAAACATACATCAAATATGTCTCATTTGTGACATGATCAAGAGTTAAACTTAGAAATGAAGGGAGCAATTGGTTTTACTCTTGACCATGTCATAAATGAGACAAATTTATTATATGTTCACCTTGCTTGTAGACACAAATGTGCACTAAAATGTTGTTATAATTTTATTTCATACTTTAACGTAATAATCATCTCAAATTTAATAAGTTGGGGTATAAGGGTGTCCACGTAGCTACAAGAAGGTGTCCGCCTAGTCATTCCCTAAAATAAATGTTGGGATTTTTATGCCTCAATTGTGAACATGTAAAGAAGAGATTAATTTGAAATTTCTATCAAGAATTTATTATAGATTATTACAAGATTTCAAAACTAATTATTCAATAAATATCCATGTTTCTTTGGATTTATACTAAGAAAATTTTGAGTATTATTAATATTCCTCAAATACAAATATTTTGTTTTAGCACCCTCCACCTTAACCCCTCAGCGCCTTAGGACCTCAAAATGGGGCGCTCAGAAATGAAAAAGTTCTTGTTTGACTTGTTACAATCTTTCTACTACTATAGTACAATCAAACCATTTGTCTTTTTTCTTATACTTTGGAACTTGTCTCACCTACCATTCAATACGGTTAGATATTGTGGATCTTGTATGTGATGACAATTTGGTTGGATTGAGTGTGAGTGAGTTTAGATTTTGATGAATATAGGCTGGGCGCTTAGGGGTTAAGACAATTTATATCACATATGTGAATTGACCACATCAAAGAACCATACCTTCCAATGTGCGGGAAAAATTGGCTGCTAGTTCAATGTTAGCTGGTGGAATTAGGAAAATAATTGGTTGGATTTTGAATTTAGAGGATGCAAAACCGGAAAGAAATTTAAAAAGCCAGATTTCTACTGGTGCCTTCCAAAATTTGTAGGATTTTTAACCGGCTTTCATCAAAATATGACGTATTTCAGCCAGTAGGTTAAAGTATTCACTCGTTGGTACCCGAGGCAAGCCCACGGTTATACCCAGGTATCAATCCCACAACCCTTTGGGTATAGTTCCTTGAAACCCTTTGGGTATTATTTCTCACTCTAATACCCTGAATCCTATGCAGAGTGCACAATGGTGCAAGAATAAACCATTGCCAAACAAATGCCGTTTCTAGAACAATAAACAATTGCCGGTTTGCCGCTCACAATCATCTCATAAGTCTTCCTGGACTTGGGGTGTTGGTTGTGAATTTACAACATTCACTAAGGTAGAGCTGCCCATTCCTAATCACTTAAGCTCCTACAAGACAACACATTATAGCAACAATATGGTGCAAATTTTTCTTTGGTGGCTTCATACAAAATATTGCAACATAATGTTTTTTATAAATTTTCATGCAAAATTGAATTATATACAAATTTTGAAGTGCATAAATTGTTTTGAACCCATACACAATCACTAGACTCTCTTGATCCCAATCATAGCCAAAATACTTCTTGCTCACTACTTCCTACTTTCTTTTGAGACACATGTCGTGACCTCATTTGTCTTAATCTTAAAAAGAAGAAAAAGTATGCATTTCAAGGCTTGGAAATAGGCTGGTGGGAAACCAGCACATCATGGTTGGAAACTAGAACACCCTAAAGGTTGGGAATAGAACCCCGGTTGGGCATGGATAGCTCTACCTTATCAACATCTTTACCTTCTACCTTCATTTGTGATTTTTTCTTTGAAATTGTCTTTTCATTTATGCATTATGAAAATTTAATAGAATTACCGGTACAAATTTCAATTTAGAGGAAATTAGCTAGTGAAATTTTGAAATTACAAGAAATCAACCAAATATTTTTTGATTAAAAAAATGTAGCTGGTACCCGTTGAAAAAAAACCGGTTCAATTTTGTAATAGGAGGAAATCAGCTGGAGGGCTCCAAAAGTTTCCCGAACACTGATACCTTCGCAACCATCACCTACCCGCCCTCGCTAAGACCAAGTCGATTACCCTACCCGTATACCCTATTGAGGCCCATTTGTAACTCTGGTGAACTCCGGTGAGGCCCGGTCGCAAGGTCCACAAAATTGCCTTGCTGGCTCCCGCCTTGCATCCACCCCGATCGCTGTCCTCCGATGTTGACTAGGGACGTGCCGTAGCACCTACACTGCAGTTTTCCATCAAATCTGCTATGTCTTTACGGTGTGCTAAATGCCTACAACCTTCACTCATTTGCACACTCTTTTAGTTATCATTGATGTTTCAGGCGCTCAGATGTACTTTCATTTGTTTCGCCAAGCTTGAGGTTCCCAACGGCTTGTTGCAATTCCTGTCTCTTGAGAATCTGTAGCAGTTGTAGAAAGTTTTTAGAAGTTTGAAATGAGTTGAAAGAAAGGCGGCAAGTGAAGGGACATTAGCGAACAAGGTGTAGACTAAGGTGAGAATTGTATTCACCGCAGGGATTCTAACTAATTTCGAGATCACTTCGCGTCTCACTTGCTTTTCCTGTTTTTAATTCAATTTTGAGTTTCTGTTTTGAATTGATACAATATTAACTGCAGCGAATTAGAGTCAGTGCTTAGTAGGAAGAGCTCTCCTTGTTGTAAGACATTCTGCTTAGTGAGGAAGCAGCATTTGAGGTGAAGGAGCATCGTTTGAGTAGACAAAATTTGATAAGAGTTTGGCTGTAATGTGAATTTCTATGTTTGGTTGCACTTTGCATGTCTTTTGTTCTCTTTTTTTTTCGGGAGGATGTGAGTGCGAGAATAATACCAGCGCCGAAATGATGTATGCCCTGCATTGTTGCGTTCATGTATGCACGTGCTGTAACGAGCGCATGTGATGTTGTTTGCATCACCTGAATTGGCTGAAATTTCCATTTTATGCAAATTGTTATTAATCTGTGGCTGGTGAGAGCTGGATGCGATGACGAAGTTGCGTCTTGTGAAGGTGCAATTGTTGTTTCAGGTTGTATTTCGTCAAGATTATTCTTCGAATCCGTGCCGCAGTGGATGGAAGTTATCGTCTGTTGATGCTCAACCGGTGTTCTGAGGTCGTGCATTGACCATTTCATGTTATCTGAAGGTTTTGGTCGCCTTTCAGATGAGGATATTCCGTGTTTAGATGAGTTTCTGTGAGATTTAAGAAGCTGCAAACTCCGGAGCCTGGTGGTTTACGCCTCTTTTCTGATAGTCGTAAAACGTGGATGGTATTGATGAGCTGTGCAATTGGTGCTTCGAATGGATTGTCTGTCTTCCATAGCTCCCGTATTCACATCGTCTGGAGCGGAGACATATGCTCATGACAATTATCTATCTCGTCTTCTCTCGTTTCAGATTGCGGCACAAACGGCTACGTTCACCGCTTGAGTTAGTGTTTGACAACATGTTGGAGTTGCTTGTTGATATGATATTACCGTCTTGAAACGGGGTCTAAATTTGTGCTTATTGTGTTATTCAGTGCATGTTAACCATGTTTCAAATCTGGTTTTATGTCCCCTTGTTATTACAGCCCCCTGATTTCTTTTACCGTTTCATTTGGCGATGGTTGCAACCTGATTTGCTATTCGGATTATGAGTTTTGTACGATTTGAACATATCTATGGGCGTGATTTTTCTGCCTGGTTTTCTTGATTCTGCAACAGAAAGAGCTAAAGATGGAGTACTTTCTGGCAATTGTTCAACATTGAGAAAGAGGAGACGAGCACTTTGGCGGAATTTGAGGTGGACAAAAGCAACCTTACAGAAGCTGAACCGCAAGCAAGAACGACTCGAAGGGCGGAATTCAGCGCCAAAAAGACGAATTAAGCAATCATTTCGAAAGAAGCTCATTTGCTGGACAAAAAAAAGTTAAAAGAAAGTGGAATTAGAAAAAAAGGTTGAATACTTCCGATTAGAGCTACAGCTATTTGTTTGTTGAGATGTCTGCTTTATAAAATTATGAATTTTCTATGAAAGACGTTCGCTGATTCTATCGTTACTATCCCACTTCCTTTCAGGTTAAGTGCTTGCAATTGAAGAACGCTTACCGTCACCTTAACCGCACTCTAACCCGGGTATTTTCCTTTTTCTGTAGAGTCCGGAGCTGCTCAAGACGAAAGAAGAAATCACTCGAATTTCTTAGAAGGCAAGGAACTGCAAAAAGGACCTGGAAAAAGAAGCAGGAAGACAAGAGAAAGCAGGGAAGTCAGATCGAAAATTTGCAAGCGTAGCCTACAGGATGTTAAGGAGTCCTTGAATGAGTTGATTGCGCAACAAGACCGAGAGCGTGGAGGACGTCTGCGGCTTGCGGAGAATTCAATGCTGGACTACCACCGAATGTAAGAACTTTGAGGTCTCATAAGTCGCGTTTGCATTTTATCGGAACAGAGAAGTGATCATCTGTGTTTTCTCCTTGAGTCCCGGCAAATTTGTCGTCAGTAGACTCCAAGTCAGAAATTGTAGCCCCGTGCCATTTACCTTCGTTTGCATTCCTAGGTGTACAGAAGGCATATGCCAAACATTTTGAGGATCTTGGTGCAGTTCGGAGAGAACTCTCCGAAATGCAGGAAAGCCATCAAAAGTCCAAGTATCTATCTTGACATGTGTTTGTGTACTACACCATATTAGGTGAATTGGGAAAACTGGAGGGACCTTTTTTGCTCCACCTTAATCTCACATACAGTAAATGTAGGCATAGCTAAAGCTCAAAGTTGTAATTATCTGAAGTTCTTGGAGGCAATCGTTGAGACCTCACTATTGTACAAGAAAGTGACGCTTGTTTTTTTATAATATGTTCTAATGTACATGATGGCAGAAAAGTGAAAAGTCCCAGAATGTACTATTTTTCCCAATTTACCTAATATGATCTACTAGATCTCTGTGTGAGTTCTTTTGCAGAACTTGAATTATGGATCCAATTTTGCAAACTACATATATAAAATTTCCCCAATGGCTAGGTAAATACATGGCGTTATTTCAGGTTTTGAGGTTTGTTTTTCTTGAAGTTGATACTGTCTCAAGAACGAAACTCTCCAAGACACAAAGCCTGTGCTGTTTTTTGCGAAGGTCTGATTTATGTTGCTTGGAGGACGACAGTCCAGGAAAATGCATCAAGGTAGTCTTCTGCATTATAGTGGGTTCATGCTGCATCGCTTCGACTTAGTCTTAAAAGATGAGTTTTGGTTTAGCAATTATGTTAAAAAGCAAGAGGTATGTATTAATTACATCTTTTTTTTCTGTGCATGTCGAAGTTCATTATGTGATGTGAAAGCAACTTGATAAATTTGGCTCTTTGGTTTTGGTTAGTATCTCAAGGAGCATTGTTTGCATCCTCAAACCTTCATTCCTTTGCAGTCTGTTGGAGTGAAGCCTATTCAAGAAAGGTTGCAAGTCTTGGTGGCACATCGAAGCTGGTCTACGATGTGGTACAATATCCTTCTAAATCTTATTTAATTGTACTGCTGAACGAACTCCATTTTTTGTTTAAAGGGAAGTCTTACGTTTTTTCTGTTGAAGCAGCTGTAGAACGATAAATCTCGTGGTTAGTATGTTATTATCCCCTCACCTACAGGATGGAAGCTACGAGAAGGATCAGTGACCATTACTGGAGCAGAACTTGTAACACAAACTTTCATTGTCTCTAAGCTTAATGCATGGAATCAAAGTCGAAGATTCTTAAGGAATTCTATCATTTGCAATTCAAGGGAGCGTCCAGTTTTTCCATGTGTAATTGGGATTTTGATTTTGGATGTCTTATTCTGCCTCATGTGTGTTTTATTTGATTGTGTATAATCCATTATAGTCCTACAATGGATTATACACAATCAGATACCACACATATGAGGCAGGAAAAAACATTCAAGATGTGGACAAATTCTTGACCGAGATTCTTGTTAACCAACTTAATTTGCTAAACATTGTAACATAGGACTCTCTCTCAAATCAAACATTGAAAAACCGGAAGCTCCTTTGAATTGCAAGGATGGAGTTTCTTAATTGTCTTAGATTTTGGTTCCATGTGTCTTGAGAGAAGAAAACACGATCATCTCAGCTCTTCTTTCAAGTGTAAGTACTATTAAAAAAAACGTGATTTTGTGTTGTAGTCAATGCGGTTAAGATATATACAATGATGTACTTGAAGATGTCAATACAAAGAATGTCATATGTTCAAGAAAATCTAACTGTAGGACTATCGAAACAAACTCAATACTCATGGTGATCATATGACTACAGACCTTATATTTTAGATTTCAAGGCCACCAAATTTGACCACTCTCGATCCAAGAGCTTGGCTTGCAGAATTGTGTTTCTTTCCATGGTCTTATTTCTGAAAATGACTTATTTCAAGGCACCTGATTTGGTGAGATTCACAAAGACTAATAAAACTACGATATTGATCTGAGGATGCAACTGAGCAATGTCTGGCAAAAAACCCGTCTCAGGTATTTCGACATTTTCATGTAGACGGTCAATTTCTGCCATTTCTGCAATTTGCACTAACTTAGAGTCCTTTCAAACTTTGCGGTATCAGAAACGAGACTGCGTCAAATTTCTATGAATTAGTACAGTTCAAATAAGTTCTAGACTTGTGAAGTATGATCAGAATTGCAAGTGACAAGTAAGCTCAGATTCATCACTACTAAATGAGGAAGTTATATGTAATCACAACCTAGCATGTAAGACCCAGATTGCTCAAGCAATTGCAGCTCCATAAGGACGCAAACTAAAGTCCATAGACTAACGTGTATCAGATGAGAAAAGAGAGAATGTGATCAGTGTCAAGCTTATGCGTAGGACTTGCATTTATCGAAGGATATTCAGTAGTACAACATGACGTGAAGATTTCAGTAATGCCAAACTATTTATCTTACAGTGGCGGCGACTACACCGTGATATAATTTCTTTGGCAGTTCACTAGTTCTGATTGCACTCCGTCAGAGGACTCTTCGTTGAGTGGTGTGATCTTCATGTGTTGGAAAAACATGGAAAAATATGGTACATGGAGGAGGAGCCCATGGCTGGACGGAGAAGGGAATCAGAAAGAAGTGGCCGTCATTGGAGGCGGAGACACACAACCTGCGAGGTCGGCGAAATACGATAAGCAGCCATCGAAGCTCGGCACGGGCGAGGTCGGGCGCAAGTCCATCTCGGGATGGGAGTTCATCAACAAATCCTCCAAGAACTCGGTTCCGAGGTCCTGTAGCTCGATTACTACGGGAGATTCGGGCAAGTTCGGGGGAGACTCAGGGATGTTAAGTGGCGAAGAATCGGTCGCAAGAAGCTCCTCGGTGGTGATGGTGATGGCTTGGGCGTCGGCCTCCTTTAGGGTTTGAGTTGGCTCCGGTTGGGCGGGAGATGATGATGACGATGGTGACTGATGTGGCGGCATTGATGGTGATGGGGATGGAAGCGGAAGCGACGCTTGAAGCGGGAAATTGAGAAGCGCGCGGCACCCGCGCATTTTGAGCGCGGCCGCGTCGTATGCCAGCGCAGCTTGCTCTGCGGTATCGAACGTGCCCAGCCACACCCGCGCGCCTTGCCTTGCCGAGTCGCGAATCTCTGCGGCGAATTTTCCCCACGGCCTTTGTCGCACGCCGCGGTAGTGCGGCGTGCTGCGCACGATCTTCGTCTCCGGCGTGAACGGTTTGAACGGATCCATGCTCCTCTGCTCGCGGTTGATGAGCAACCCCATGGCCGCGGCCTCCGGAAACACGCGCCGCGGGCGAACGGCGTTGCGCGGCGCGGTCGGAATCTCCTCCGGAGGCTTGGTGTCCATGTCGAGCAGCATTTGGTACAAGTACGCGTCCTCGGAATCGGTCTCGTTGTTGAGCGGGAGTTGCCAGTTAGGCCATGAAACGGGCTCTTCCTTAGCGCGAACTGGCAGCGATGGCGTCAGGGCTTCGTCGAACTGCGAAGACGATGACCATGCCGGGGTCGGAATCGAAGCGCATTCGGTCTGGAGTGGAATTTGTGGACACCAGTCGATCTGTTGCGAGGAGGCCACTTCCATTTTCACCATCTGGCCGATCGTCTCTGCGAAGTGTGGCCCGAGCGATTGCCGCAGCTGGTTGGCAAGAAACCCTCGCAATTGACACGGCTTCTTCGAATCATTTTCTAACTCGGTGGTGCCATATTCCTCCGACCGCGATCGCTTCGACAATGCCGCACCAGCTCCACTTCTACTACTCCCCTCCAGCGACATCGCCTCACTGCTTGAATAAGGATCGCTGCTGGAGGTTCGCTTCGTGGCCAGTGCGGCCAGAGGGTCACAATTCTTGAACTGCGAGCTGAATGCCTCGAGAGACGACGCTGATGACGAGGACGAACAAGAAGCTGTTGTTGCTGCTGCTGCTGCTGCTGCTGCTTCTTGCGGTTGCTGTTTCGAAACTGCCGACGAGGACGACTCTATGGCGGCGAAGCTCTCCGCCGCGAGGTCATTTCCCACTTCGACCAACCCTCTCCCTCTCTTCCCTGATGCGAAACTGAAAATATTCATTCTCAATTAAATCCCTCTGAGTGCTCTCTTCTTCAATTTCCTTACAAACTTCTTGATTCCACTCTGCCCTCTCCCTCAGACGAAAAAATAATAACTACCACACACTATTCGCTCAACAAAAGACACACACGGCGGCGTCCATACTGCTTCTCTCATCGTCTCGCACCGGACTCTCCTTCTTCTCCTTCTTCCCCTTTTGACACCAAAAACGCGCTCTATCATTCAACATCGATACGTTGTTCACGAGAGATCAGTAGAGTTCGTGCAATTGCAGGAGTTGTACACCCCACAAGTTAAGGGAGACCCCAAGTAAAAGACGTGTTGAGGGGAAGTGGAGATGACCAAGAATTGGCATGAGGATTGCCCTGTATGTATTGCGACGTTGATTATTAATCACCAATAAAACCTGCGACCAAGCACCCCGCCGAAGACTTCGACCCTACCGAAGTTCTTTATATATATGTCGGGTTTCCGTGACGAAAACGGAAAAGGTGTGCGAAACTCACCAAGAAAAATCAATGCTTAAGCTGTTTGTTTTCGCTACCTTGTAGTTGTAGTTATGTTTTTTTTCAAGGGGTTGGCCAGCTATTGTCGGGATGGCAGCGAATCTCGGGGTCCGTAGCAATTGTTCCTTTAAGTTCCTTTCGACAATTTACTACTCATTTTGAAGGCCTAGCTATTACATGGCAAGAAACTGACTCGTAGTGCCGGTAAAAGTGGGTTAATGAGGTTCATTTTCTTGTGCTAAACAAGCTGGATTTCCAATGTGAAACCAATTCTTCGCTTCAAATTGGCAGTCCAATCTCCTGATGTTGATTAGTCCATCCATCCAGACGCCAGCCAACTAAATTTGAAAACCACAGTAAAACCATATTGAAACCTTGCAAAATAGTGCCATTTTCTCCTTCTTGGCTTTTCTGTTTTGTTTATTTTTTTCATAAGTGCAGTTTACCCATGGACTTTCGTTTGGATGAAGAGCCCTGCCAAGGCCACCTTAGCTCAAGATGGAGATTTTAGGAACCAGGCCAAAAGTTTCCAAATTCTCGTCATGAATTAGACCTAATTCTCTAAACATGGCGACTTGAGGTTTTGAAGTGGCTTGCCTGGGGTTTTGAAGTGGCTGGTTGAGACTTTGAATTGATTTGCAGAGTTTGAATAATTTGAGATAAAGCTGTTACCGAATATGAGAAAGTGAAATCATTTGCCAACTGTAACTGCAAGTGGTCTGTCAGGACGTTGCCGAGCCAACTGTAGCTGGGGCCTTCAGTATGGCCCTTGCAGAAATCTGTGGTTGTTTTCAGGCCCCGGTTCCGAGAGACTCTTGCTTCATCCTCTCGGGAGGCGCGTCACTACGACGTCAGCGATGTCATCCCCTGGTGGAATTCAGCAGTGTTTGCTGATGTGGACTTTGTCGGAGTACCTTTCGGTATTTGAGATAGGCTCTTCACAGCACTTCGATCCAAATGCTGATCCGACGGCTGAAGTGAACTCTGCGCCTTTGTTTGTTTATTTGTGCGTGTATGTGGCTTGATTCTGAATATTCTTTGAAGTAGACTCTGAAGTCTGACTCTGTAAGTGATGAGAATCCGAGTGAAAATATCTGAAAAACCGACACTGCGAACTGTACGCGAATCCTCCATCATGCATACTTCTTATTCATAATTTGGTTTGGCTATTGGGTGACAAGGGAGGGAGGAATTAATGAACAGGTGCAGTTGGATCGGCCTTTAAATTTTGTTTTTTCGTTGGTCGCGCGACAGGCACCCAACAATGCAAGCAGGTAAAAAATTGCACAAAAATGGATACAAAAATGGATACAAAAATGGATAGAAAAATGGATAGAAACTACTTGTGCACGTTCATAAACCCCTAAAGGACCGAGCAAAGTTTTCACCAAAAACTCTTCAAAACTCTCATTTTTAGAGCATCAATCAAATTTGAATACAAAAACATTTTTATGCATATGTGACTGTAGGATCTTGTAGAAGAGTGGTTTTAGAAGATGTGGAAAAAAAATTAGAGTTTTCTACCACGTGGATTGGAAGTTGGAATGGTTTGAATATTCAAAAACGTCTTCTGAAAAACCGGGCAGCTATCCTTCAAAAGGAGAAATTCCTAAGGAAAAAGGGCCATGTGGGTGGTGCTTCTCTAAATTCCTTATTCCACCTAAGTAAAGTACATGTCAAAAAAGTTTCAAATCATTTGGAGCTATATAACATATGGGAAAAAATTAGTAAGTAAAAAGAAGTAGAGAATAATTCAAAACACTAAATTGTTAAGAATTTAATTATGGAAATGAAAAAATCCAATCCCAATGGTCATAATGTTGTCATAAACAATATTCATCCTTTGGTTTTGTTTTTTTTTCCAAATAATGAAAATTGAGTAAAGTAAAGGACTTCAAAGTTTATTTTGGAGTAGAGAATCCATAATTGCCCGCAAACAAAAAACCCTCATAACTTTCATCTCGTTGATCAAAACGGAATGATTCAAAGCTTCCTATACTCACATAAATCTCCTAAACCAATCTGTATTTTTTGTTTTTGAAAAAAGTGAGTTTCAAAAATATGCCCAGGCTGCCCGCCGAACATAAAATGCAACATATTAGGCCATAACTTTTTACTCATAATTCAAAATGTCATGAAATTTAGTGCATATGAAAGATAAGCCTTGCTCCCACATTCTCCTAAAATTTCAGCCTAAAATGTGAAAAGCTCCAACCACAAGTACTTGCCCAAAATTGCTATGATTCTAAAAAAGGGGGTTTGGTCCCCTAAAACCCCTAAAGGACCAAATGGTTGTTCGACAACCACTTGAGAACTTGGGTAGGGTCACATGGAGTTAATTTTTATTCGATTTTCTCAAAATTGTTACACAAGGTGCAAATATGTATTCCTTAAGTAGAAATGTAATTTTTTCCCCAATCAGATGCCTGGTCCAAAAGTTATGCTATCCAAAAGAAATTGGGCAGCTAGGGCAGCTTGGGCAGTTTGGGCATCTTTGGAGAATCCTATGCTAAAACTCTCATCAACTTTTGAAATTTGGCAAGTATGTTACTAAAAAAACATGGTGTAAAATTGTCAACAGCTCTCACATCACATTTTGAAGGGAGTCAAACTTTGTTAACTATGTTTGAGTAGTTTCAAGAAAAAAAATCCTCTAACTTCTGGCCATGTTATCTTACAAATCCAAAGCTCTTGAAACTTTGTTTCATATGTTTCAAATGTTTATCTCTAATTTTTTACTGTTCAAATTTCAAATAAAAGACTTCCTCATTGCACAAGAAATCATGAAAGAATGACTAATGTATTGCTAATTTGCTTGACCTCTTTGCATTAAAAGACAATTTAGAACAAGCTAGATTGTATTTTTGCATCTGAAATTTTTAATGAGTGAACCTAACATCAAATACTTGTGAATGGCCAAAAAGCTCAAATTTGTGTAAAGCAAAAAATTTACTATAGGAAGGCTCAAAGTATGTTGACCTTGTTTTGCAGGAATAAAAAAAAGCTATTTTTTTCACTTCAAACGTTATAATCTTACGATCCGCACAATCAAATGGTCTGAATTTTTTTTGCACGTATTATTTTATCTATTTTGCACACTTTTGTATGGCTGAAAATTGAGAAAAAAGATTTTTAATTTCAATTTTGAGCAATGTACTAAAAGTTGGCAGTTTTTGAGATTTTTTCTCAAAAAACACCCTTGGTCCTTTAGGGGTTAATAAAGTATAATAACTTTAGTAGCTTGCATCTAAATTTTGGCAAACGTTGTGTTTGCTCGTGGAGGGACCTGGCAATTTCATTCATTTTTCATTTCATCCATTTTTCACATGATATTTCTAGTCCTCCGGTAGCTAGTCCAAACTTGAGGTAAGATTTAGGAAAAAATTTGTTAAAAATTCAACCCTTAGACAACTAAAAGACCCTAGGGCACAATATGTATGTTGCTATACCAACAAGTTTTAATTTGGGATCTTGACTAGCTCACTAGAATTGCATTGATCTATATTCTAACTTCTTATTGATCTCAACTATAGTAAAGGTGCGGATGCATTTCAAATACAAGAAAAATACATTGTATTGTATTGCTTGCTATGGCAAGCTCAGATGTTTAACCCTTGAACAACCAAGCAGCCCTTTGCAACCAGTACAATACGGAGTATTGTTCTTGTATTTGGAATGCATCCACACCTTTATTTCATTTGAGATCAACAAAGTAAGAATATAGATCAATGCTGTTCTAGTGAGGTAATCAAGATCCCAAATTAAAAGTTTTTGTTGGTAGCAAATACCAGTTATATAGCAACATACATAGTATGTATTATAGTAGCTTGGTCCTTTAAGATTAAGGGATAATGCCGAGTTAGATATGCTTTCATTGTATTTTGGGGCACTCTTTAGTCATTAACTGCCAATGCAGATGTTTTTTTGGTTCAATGGAGGACAAGAAGATAGTATGCTAGATCTAAAAAAAAGCCAATATTTATCCAATTTTTTAAAAGTTATTATGGAAACATGGCAAACATGGTTTATTTTGAAAATAAAAAATGAATCTCATTGAATGCACATATTTTTAGGTATCCTTCATTGTGAGAAGATTCATAAAAATGGTGTTAAGCATCATGATGCCCTTCTTACAAATTTCATGAGAGCATTGCATGTCATGCAACTTTTGGAAGTAGTCTTAATTTTGTGGGCACTTTGCTGCACTAGCAACACCATTGTAGCAAGCAACCACGGTTGTTGGCTTGTTGTTTAACCCCTAAAGGACCATGACCTTTATTTTGTCAAAAGATACTCAAAACTGCCATTTCTATGGCAAAGAGTAAAAAGTTTGAAAATTAATCTTTTTGCATATCTAACCATAGGATCTTGTACTGAACTAGTATAAGAATTTGTAAAAAAAAATTCAAAATTTTTTATTGCACAAATTGCAAGATATTTGCGTTTAAAGTGCAAAAAAGAAGTTTTTTGCACCTTGCCTGATTAGGTTATTTGACTTTGAACTTTTTTAACTTAAATTTTTTGCACCTTGGAGTTTGGAACTTTATTTTTTTGTGGTGAGAAGTTGAGTTGGGAATCTTGGTAAAAACAAAAAAAACAAAAAATACTTAATTTTCATTCTTAAAAAAACATTAGGTAGAAGAAGGTATGCAATTGAACAAAAATTTAAATTGAAGTTTATAAGTTATTATTTCTAGAAGATGCTTGAATTGCCCAAAAAACAAGATTGTCCATAACTTTCTCAAAACTAGTCCAAATGGAATGAATAAAAGCTTCAGATGTAATCTATGAGAAAAAAAATTAAAAATTATATTTCAAGTTTTTGTAAAAAAAGAATTGCTGCCTTGACTCCCTAGATTTGTGCTTATTTGAGCATAGCTTTTGCTCCCTCACATTAACCGGAAAAAAATTTATATTCCCCAAAAGCTAATGTGTTTTTCTATCTTTGACAAAAGTTTCAAAAAATTAGGACAAAAATTGAGGCCATAGGTACCTGCCCAAAATCCCATTTATCCCTAGTAGGAACAATGGACCTTTAGAGGTTAACTCCTCATCGCCGGAGGGGACAAAATTTGTCCTTTGATACTCTAGTAGTGTAATTCAAAGTGAGGTATTTTTTGCATCGATATTTCAAATTCAATAAAATTTCTTGGTAAAGTTGCAAATACTAGTCTAGTTTCTAAAATGAAATCTTCAAATCAATCTAAGATGTATTTAGTTTGTTAAAGTCATTGAAAGTTTACAAGTTTAATTTGAGTTCACTACATTGCATTGTGATGGCTGCAACTATGGGAGTTTATATTTTTTTCATCAAATGTTTTTTTTCAATAAAATTTGTTGAGTCTTGTTCCCCCTAAAGTCAACTAACTGTAGTAGAATTTTCATGTCAATCCAAGTTGATTTGAATGTTTGGGAGCAACTCAAAGTTCAAAATCCACACATTTTTTTGTTATTGTGAACTTTGGTGGCTTATAACTTCTTCATACAAGGTTCATTTTCAATAATTATTATTGGAAAAGTTGAGCACACTAGTTTAGTTGTTGTTGTTAAAATTCATATCAATCCAAGAAGATATGAGTGAATGAGAAGCATTGTAGTAGAGGGAGGTTTAACCATAGATGTGATTTTTTGCTACTATTTCATTGTTTTTTGACATTTCAAAACAATGTTACAAACACAATGATTTTTTTGAGTAATTTTTTTGCACCAATTTGTATGTATACTAATTTTGAACTACTTTAAATTTGATTTTTTTTCATTTGAGCAAGTTTAGAATCCAAAATTCACCTCCAAATTTGTTTTTAGGAAAATTTTAGCATCTTTTTGCAGCATTAAAACATTATAATCTTTCAATCTACGTGGCCAAATGACCTTAAATTTGATCAACATGATCTACAACTAGCACGCTACAAAATTGTACGATTGAGATTTGCATACTTTATTGAAGTTTAGACTTAAAACACTTAAAAGACAAAGAGGGTGTTAAGTTTCTTTGGACCTCAAGCAATGAGGGGTTATGGGTTAACCCCTCTTACAAAGCCATTCTCTATTGGAGAGACGATGAATGTTTTCAAAATTCTCACGACTAATTTTGAAATTGTACAAAAGAAATGAAGTACACGCAAATATGTCTAGAAAGATTTTTTGTGTTTTCTTAACCCAGAAAGTTCTTTGGCTATGTTTCACCCAAAAATCACTTAAAATGAGTTGTTTTGATAGCAAAGGCAAAAAAAAAATGAAAATGAAAACTTGGAGCAATTCATCATAAGATTTAGCAGTAGACTACAATTTATTATAATGTAATAAAAAGATGAAAAATGTTTACCACATGGATTGTGAGGTTATAAAGTTAGAAGTGAAAATAATTTTTTTGGGAGGCATTCAAATTCTAGGCAGCTTTAATTTAGGGAGGCTTTTGCATCACTTAATATGACTATTTTGATTTTGATTTTTCAAATTGGTTTTTGTAATAAGGTTGGTTATATGCCTAAATGTTTCATATTTTGAATTGAAGAACATATACCAAAAATTTAGAATAGGAAACTAGCTTCACAAAAGTTCTCATACAAAGTTGCTTTTTCAAATAAAATTGATAAAATAACATTTTTTTAAATGTGAATGGTGGAGGTTTAGATAGCTTCAGAGCAAGGATTAAAAAAGGAAAATTGGCCAAAAACTATGGCTTTGACTAGCTTAATCAACACAATGTCACTTCCAATAAAAGTCAATTAAAGGGTAATAAGCGAAAACATTTCCCTTCATGGAATAAAGTTGGACCAAGTTTGACAAGGAAATATATTTGCCCCTCACCCTTTGGGCAATATCCCAAAATTTAAATTGTTTTATAAATAAATGTGCATGTGTTGTCTCTTGAGCAAGCAAAACTACACTTTTCATCTTAACTTTTTTCTACAAATCAAAATGGTTTGAGAATTGTTGGAATCAAAAGCCGTTCTATGAACACATATCCTCTAGATTTTTGTGTGGAAATTTATTTATTGTTCTATAAGTACTTGCCTACCCAAAATTGCTATGTTGCCAAAAAAATGCGGTTTAGACCTTTAGCAGAGTTAAACAATGTAATTGGTTTAGATTATTAGAGACTTCATGATTTTGTTATTCTTTGGTGAATGTAAGATAATGAGAGGCACAACCAACATCCTAAGGTCCAATTTTAGTCCTAATGGAGATTTAAAGGGGATGTTTTATTCTATTATGTTTCTTTTTCATCTAAATTAAGATTAATGCTTAAAAACTAGTAACACTTTAAGCAAAATTTTAATTAAGTGAACACAAGATTCATACCTACTAGTGTATATCGTGTCTACGAAGTTCCAATTCATTGATTGATATTAGAATCTTTACCTACATCACTACATGTACAAGAACTTATTTATATGCATACCACTTTTAAACTCACACCTCTCACATTTTGCAATATAATTTACTACAAAGCAATAACATGGCATAGAAGTATTCATTTTCAGAACACTTAGATTCATATGCATATGATAAAAAAAATGATTAGTGCAAAATGTTCCTACAAGACTTAGGGTAGTACGTGTGGGATTCACCAAGAAATGGTGGATTGTAAAACTTACTAAGTCGAACTAAAGACAATAATTTTGGCTCACCTATTCCTGAAATGTTTTATAAGATCAAACACGTTGGAAAGTTCGCCTTTGAAGCCTAGCAAATTTCAAAGCAAAAAACCTGTATGGTAGAAAGGCCCTTCACACTACGGGCATCTTTACACTATGGGGCACTGACCACAATATTTAGAGTAAGGTAGCAGCACCAGTAACCGTCAATTTAAGGTTTTTGAACATGTCTCATGATGATTAACCCTTAAATGTCTGCTAGGTGGCTGTGGCCTGCCCACACTATAGCTTCAACAATGTTTTGATGATGATTAACCCTTAAATGTCTGCTAGGTGGCTGTGGCCTGCCCACACTATAGCTTCAACAATGTTTTGATAAATGAGCACCAATAGTATTGCTTTTAAAAGTTTCAAAAGTTAATAGTGCATGCCAACCTCATGAAAATTGCAATAAGGGCAGCTTGGGACCTAATACCATGATTTTGAATTTTCTCACAATTTGGGTTACCTAAAAATATGAGCATATTTGATGAGATTGTTATTTGCCTTCTATGATGGATCATAGGATTTCTGTCACTTTGGAAAAAAAAACATATGAAAAGCAACTTTTTTCTATTGAACATAATGTTTTTTCAAGGCTAGAGGACGAAAAACGTCCTCATGGGCATTTAGGGGTTAACAAACATTTAACAAACTATAAGATCCTATTAGCAAGAGAAAAATGATGAGTTTGCACTTTTGAATGTATTATGTGGATACCATGAGAATAAGTTGTGAATTTTAAAAAAGGTGACTGCAATTGCACCTAATACCAACACTAAGGTTTCATGTTCACATGTTGTACATCCTTGTAATTACATCTATTCACTTCCACATATTTTTCAAGATTTTAGAGGTGATGGTTATGGATATTGCTACCTTATTGTGATTGTATGCTGTTTTGATCTATTACATCTTTTGTTCACAACTATTTTGTAGAAAATAATTTATTGCAACCCAAACATTAGTAGGTTTCATGAAACAATGCAGTTATAGGTATATAATCTAAAGTCCTAATCATTGTCATATGTATAATTTATCATTTTGTTTTTTCTTTTGGATACATCTTAAAAGCAAGTTCTAATATAAATTGTTTGAGGTGAAACATAATTATACTCTACAAGTCTTCATACCCCTGTACTGACAAGGTGATGACATCATCCCATGCCACATCACCACCCCATGTCACATCACCACCACATGCCACATCATCATCCATGCCATGTCACCACCCATGCCACATCACCACCACATGTCATGCCACCACTCCCATGCCACATCATCACCCCATCCCACATCATCATCCCCATCCCACATCATCCTCGCCCATGCCACATCATCCTCCCCATGTCACATCATCCTCCCCCATGCCACATCATCCTCCCCCATGCCACATCATCCTCCCCATGCCACATCATCACTCCCATGCCACATCAACCCCATGCCTAGTCAGTTATTTAAAACAAACTCAATTACACCAATCACGTCACCCCATCCCTGCTTCCCTAGCCTCTATCTCCTATCCATGTGCCCCCATCCTCAAGAACGACCACCAGTGATAGTATATAAAATTGTATTCAATTATGTAGATAAATAGAACATGTTATCTGGGAAGAGCTTTGAGAACCCACACCATATAAACCTTGGAATATCAACACGAAATCATGATCATGATACGTTTAGATGAACAACTTCTTGTATAAGAAAGCAGCATTATTAAGCATGAGATATTTTGGTATTGTTGTTGATAATTGTAAAAAATATGCACTTCTTGGTCCTTTCAAGATCAATAAAGTTAGACATGATGAAACGGCAGGGCAATGATATTTTCACCAATAGTGACCAATGCAATCCATGAACTGGATATTAAATTTGTATTGTGCACGACCTGAGCAGCAATAGAATTTTGAATACCAGAAATTGCTTTCTTATTTCTAAAGAAGTGAGCCCTATTTTAGCTGGTGTGGCAAAAGAAATGAAAAGGGGCGGTGTTTTTTTGTTCCTGGACTTTGTGCATTTATGTACGGATTCTTTTTGTTCTTTAACCCCTGAAGGACTATTGTCTCTTCAAGGGACAGGTGGGAGTTTGGGCATGTACCTTTGAATAAGCTACTTTGTGTGATTTTCTGAAATTTTATTGAAGGTGGAGAATTCAAAGATCTATGCGGGCATCTAATTTTTTCCTCATTCCGACAATTACTGAAGAAGTTATGCAAGAATTCTGAAAAGTTGGGGAGGATTGCCCGCCCGGGTAGCCCAAAAACTTCTTTGAAAATGATTTTTTTAAAAATTAAAATTTGAAATTGGTTCTTTAGATTTTTTTTTATAGGTGATCAGCTTTGAACCATTCAATTTTAGTCAATGAGATGAAAGTTATGAGGGTTTTTTGTTTGCAGGCAGTTATGGATTCTTTACTCTAAAATAAACTTTGAAGTCCTTTAATTTACTCAATTTTCATTATTTTGGAAAAAAAATTAAACTACAAGAAATAGATTGTCTATTACAACATTTTGACCATTAGGATTTGAAATTTTCATTATAATAATTAAATTCTTAACAATTTAGTGATTTGACTCATTCTCTACTTCTTTTTACTTACTGATTTTTCCCATGTGTTGTGTAGTTCCAATTGATTTGAAAATTCTCCTACACATAGCTAACTTGATCTCCTACATGGAATATAAAAAGTGCAACTTTGGGTAGAGCAATATTTTTGTTATAAGAGTGGTCAAAGGCTTCTGAAAATTTGGAGCAACATGAAAAAACTTTTCTTTTCACTTTAGATGTAGATATCTCCCTCATGTCCATCTGGAATGATCTGATTTTTTTCCCACAAGTACCTAATCTAGTCTAGGGCAAGATCCTATGGTTGGATTTCCCATATTGAAAAAAAAAGTACCTTCTTACTAACCCCCCCAACAATGGTAGTTTTGAGTGATTTTCACTAAAAAAAATGGCTCAATCCTTTAGGGGTTAACATTGATTTTTTTTAATTATCTTCAAGCATTTATAAAAGCTGATTTTTATGATTTTAGCTTACACTAATGTAAGTGCATGATTATAAGCCCAAGTGTAAAAGCACCAAATTTTGGTGTTTACTAAACTTTAAACTTTGAAACCTTGCTAAAGACACATATTTGATTGTTTGAAGGTCTTTTTTTTTGGAAAAGTTGCCGACTGAAGTTAATTTTAGCATTCAATTTCAATGTCATCTACAACTTCTCCTAGTTGTTTTGGTGTAAGCTAAATTTCACAAATACCTCTTGTGCACCAATAAGTGTGATGAATAATTTCATTAAAGTGCATATGACAATTTGCCACATTGGAAGGATGTGTAGCAAGTTGAAAATGAAGTGAAGATTCCCCTTGGGCACTCCCCTAGGGGTAATTAGGGCCCTTCCATTCAATATTCATCATCTAATAAAACCCAAATGTGTTTTTGGGCTAGTTTCACTTGGAATGTCTTTGTTACACAAATTAGAATTCATTCACAGTTAGATCCTCCTTCATTCACAATGATTTTGGTCAATAATTGGAGCTAAACAATTTCTTTATATTAGGTGGTAGCACTTTTGACAATTGTCTTGCAAGCTCATTTGTGAAATTGTGGTCATGGATTTGGAAGAGGGATTATCACTTTTGAAGTAACAACAATAAACACTAAATTGTCATGAGTGGTTGTTTTCTAATTTTATACTCGAGAGTTATCATCTTTGCATAACAAGTTTTGGGCAACTCCAAAAATAGTAGTAAAATATTTACTTGTCTACATTCAATCACAAATTTCTTAAAATATGTATGACCGTTTTGAAGGTGTATTTTAAAAGCACCATCTAAAAACCTTGAAGTTCAAGATGTTATGTTTACAATTTGGTTTTGATGTTCAATAATGATCTTCGAAAGACAATTCCAAATTTTCCAAAATGCTCTTCTAAATCAAGAAAAACCACCCTTGAGCATTTAGGGATTAACCCCTAAAGGACCAAGCAAAGTTTTCACTAAAAACTCTTCAAAACTCTCATTTTTAGAGCATCAATCAAATTTGAATACAAAAACATTTTTATGCATATGTGACTGTAGGATCTTGTAGAAGAGTGGTTTTAGAAGATGTGGAAAAAAAATTAGAGTTTTCTACCACGTGGATTGGAAGTTGGAATGGTTTGAATATTCAAAAACGTCTTCTGAAAAACCGGGCAGCTATCCTTCAAAAGGAGAAATTCCTAAGGAAAAAGGGCCATGTGGGTGGTGCTTCTCTAAATTCCTTATTCCACCTAAGTAAAGTACATGTCAAAAAAGTTTCAAATCATTTGGAGCTATATAACATATGGGAAAAAATTAGTAAGTAAAAAGAAGTAGAGAATAATTCAAAACACTAAATTGTTAAGAATTTAATTATGGAAATGAAAAAATCCAATCCCAATGGTCATAATGTTGTCATAAACAATATTCATCCTTTGGTTTTGTTTTTTTTTCCAAATAATGAAAATTGAGTAAAGTAAAGGACTTCAAAGTTTATTTTGGAGTAGAGAATCCATAATTGCCCGCAAACAAAAAACCCTCATAACTTTCATCTCGTTGATCAAAACGGAATGATTCAAAGCTTCCTATACTCACATAAATCTCCTAAACCAATCTGTATTTTTTGTTTTTGAAAAAAGTGAGTTTCAAAAATATGCCCAGGCTGCCCGCCGAACATAAAATGCAACATATTAGGCCATAACTTTTTACTCATAATTCAAAATGTCATGAAATTTAGTGCATATGAAAGATAAGCCTTGCTCCCACATTCTCCTAAAATTTCAGCCTAAAATGTGAAAAGCTCCAACCACAAGTACTTGCCCAAAATTGCTATGTTTCTGAAAAAGGGGGTCTAGTCCTTTACGAGTTAAAGGATTGATGGTTCTTGAAACATTTCTTCATAACTTAAGGTAGGAGCACCCATAAGCAACGCTGTCCCCATAACCGTTAGCTTTGAAATTTCAAAAAATCTTTGGAAGTAAATAGATGTAATGACAAGGATGTACAACATGTGAACATGAAATCTTATAAGTGGTTATGGGTACAATGGCAGTTTGCTCTTTAAAAGTTCACAACTTATTCTCATTGTACCCAAATAATACATTCAAGATTGCAAACTCATTATTTTTCTGTTCCTAATAGGATCTTATAATTTGCTAACTGATTTCTAATACGCAGCATGTTCAAAACCCTTAAATTGATGCTTATGGGTGCTCCTACCTTAATGTCAAAGGTTCAAACCCCATATTCAATCAATATGGAGTTGGCAACTACATATGAAGTGTATCTGGACATTGGGTTGGTCCAGATACACTCCATATATAACTGACCACTCCATATTGATCGAATTTAGCTATATTCTTGTCAAACTGTTGGAACATCCAATGGTTTCATTAGCGTTTATAAAGCACGAACTATTCTAGAATGTGACACTTTCTTTTTTTTGAAGGAGGAAAATGGAAGACTAGAAATCTGGAAAGTAGTAACGGCAATTGTTTTCGGCTATTTTCTCCCATTAGTAAGTCACAACTTACTTCATGAAATGATAGCTTTATTTGATTCACCCCAAAATAATGTGGTTCTAAAATATTTGAGCACTTCACAATACTGAAATGTTGTATGATTCAAGTAAAGCTTAATTAATGATTAAACATTTGATATCTACATGCCAAAGTATTACACTTGTAGTAATCATTCATTAGCTATGAGTTGTTCATTACCAACGCCCTGAATCTTCTTTGTATAGATTGCATTTATGGTATATCAAACAATACTTTAGTTTAGAAGTGCTGTTTGATGCAATTGAATATGAATGTTTTCTTCATTCATGTTTTCTAAAAGCCTCTATAGTGAAAACAACTCTCCATTGTTGTACATATCAACTATATAACAATTTAAAGCTCAAAGTTAAAATTTCTGTAATAGAAAAAAGTTAGTGTGTTGGATGAATAGTTTTTTATACTTGTTACGGCATAAAAGTACTCATAAAATCCTCAAAGTATACTAGGTTTTGGGATAAAATAATCATTTCAAATTTAGCAATGTTTCATTGCTTGTCACCTTGTCACCTAAAATCACAATGTTATATATGGCATTATAATTTGATTTACATAATCTATATGGGCATCTCGTGCAGCACGCTTTCCAAGCCCTGGAAAAATGAGGTTTGACAGGGAGAATGATGCGAATCTTCACAACTAGGCTTGAAGTTCTCCTATAGCATTGAGACCTTCCGGACCTGCACATGCATTACAACAAATTGCATGGGTACACCTAACTATGGAGTGGGGTCTTGTGTGAATATTGCGTGAACAGTGCTTGGGAGGGACTGTGAAGGGGGCCTAGAGAAAGCTTGAACTTGACAGGAACAAGGCTCAATCTGAAAGCCCCGCGCCTTGCACATGGACGTATTGAGTGCTGTTGAGGACCTGAAACGCAAATGCTATTACGATTAGGGAGCGCGGGGCTATTTTGACGTGCTGCAAGAGATGCTCTAATAGATATAATACTATTCATCCATGCATGTTGGATGTTCTTGATAATTAGTATATCCTAATTAGGTAGAATTTGCCAACCTCATGTAGACAATTGAGGTCTAAAGTTTAGGAACTTCAAAAAGTTGTTTTGCACATTATTTTATGTGAAAAATGTTCACTAGTTGTTTTTTAATTTGAAAGGTCCCAAACCTTCATATGACATAAGATTACCAATCCCTACTCTTACCAACGATGCAATGAAAATGGGTACTTTTAATTCCGAAATGATCAATTTTTTGAAAAATCCAAATTAGTACAAACATTACGGTTGCTTTACATTAGGAGTTGAGGATAATTTGGAGCATTTCACACTCCCAATGCTAGGCTCATTGGTTGATTCTCTAAAAAATGGACACAAGGTTGTTACACCTTGAGTAGCTGCCAAATGTTCAAAGCATATTTTAAAATTTTGAAAACAAGATTTCACATGTCACCAACTTTAACCCCTAAAATTCCTTTGTGTTTACATGTTCAAATGGCTTGAAATTGACCTCTCTCAATAAAACCATTAGTGGATCACACTTTTGAATTTTTTTCAATAATTCAGTTGTAAGATTTATTTTTTATGTACACCCTCTCAAAATTTCAAATTTTGCAATGGCATATTTCATTTAATAATAACACTCAAAGTAGGATCAAAACTTTTCTTCAAGCTTCTCTAAAATGTCAATTTTTATTTTGGTTATCCAAAATGATATCTTCCATTTTATGAATTTCTTGTTCAATTTGGATTTCTTGTAAAACATGAAGTTGGCTATATGCCTTACAATTTTCATGACCATCCAATGCTTAAAACATAGTGGATTTTTTTTGGAAGTGGGAACTACTTTGTGAAATTGTCACTAGTAGAAAAGTGCATTAGAATCTATGTTTTCATGTAAGGTAGTTTCTATTGAGTTCCTTGTTTCCAACACAGAATCTGCATTGGAAATAAGGAACTCAACAAAAACTACATTACATGACAACATAAATTCTAACGCTATTTTCTACTAGTCATCATTACACTAAGAAAACTTCATGGAAGAGATTCTTATAGTAATAAATCTCAATTACAAAATCTGTATGGTATAAACCTAGAACATCATGTAGAGTACTTGCCATAAGATTTTTTTTTTATAAATTCAAAGTAAAATAGAAGTTATTATGTAGTCAAGGAGAGTTGATTGCAAATTTTGCCCACTGATCAAGCCATAGTAAAGTGTTTTTAAACACTTTGTGGGCAATATCCTTCCCCATCTCTTTGTTTTTTTATTTTATTTTAGAGATGCCCATGTCAACAACAAAATCACATATGGTATCATATCTCACTAAAAAATTATTCAATTCCAATTTTTTTTGGAAGTAATGCAATCTTTTCAATATGAGCACATACACCCTGATTTTCATACTATTATCTCAAGTATCCACACACAAAATGCTTGCCCAAATATCCAATAAACCCAAAGTAGGCTCCTTGGTCCTTTAGGGGTTAAAATTTGGATTCTCCAAAACAAGAAGCCAATTTTTGACCCCAAGACCATTGTCAAGTGTGAACTAAAACATTCTTTTGAGATAGTCAATATTGTAGGGTGAAACAAAATCATCAACTACTCTACATTATCTCATTTTTTTACCTCTTTTCTCATGAAAATTTTAGGGTTTGTACTAATGGCCTTAACTTTCTGACCTTTACACACAAGGGAATTGACCTGGGCGAGTTATATTGTAATTATAAAGGGTGCTTGGGGTTGTTATTGAGACCGTTTGAGAGGTTGAAGTAACCTAAAGTTTTCATGGCGTTGATTTTTTTTTGTTAATAGGAACCTTAGTTTGATGGCAACAAACGGCTAAAAGTTGTGATTTTGTGTTATCTTCACTAAATAGTGCATTAGGTTACCTTGCCTTGAAAAGTTACCTCATAACTCATTGAATGACCATTTAGAGGTGCATGTAATTCTCTAAATATTTGGATTCACGTGATTTACAACTTAGATGTTGCTGATTTATTTTTTCTCAACTTGATTGTTGTTGTCAAGCCCTTTTAAAAATGGTTTATTGCAATAAGTATTGATGAAATTTACTATAGTGCTAGTAAGTATTCATGCCAAGAAATGAATGTGGGATAACCTAAATGCACTATTTTGTATAATTGTTTTGGTTTCTATGTGAGCACAAATCCAGGTTGTCGGTAGCCCATTTCGTTTTGGCAATTTGGAGCCAAAAGGCACCAGGCTTTTAACTCTGGTGATTGGGCACTTGAAAAAAATTGATAATTTTTTTTACATGAAGCCAAATTGTCGCCCTCCATGATAAAGTAATCGTCACGTGGCTTTGCATGTCACTCCTATTTTTGCCAAAGTTGCTAGTTGGTTTTGTGGACATGACCGCTGCATTGCAAGTGACTTTGCTACTTTGCACTGGCACATTGTTGCATGTCACTTATTTCTCTTTGGTTGTCACTTTCAAAGTGCTATATTGCAAGCTCTTAAGTGTGCTTCCCACCTAAGTTATGGATTTCTTTACGTTGATGCAGTCTCTAGAAATTGCCTCATTTCACTTATGTGATTGCCGATTTTATAGTTGTGCTAGATACATGATGCGTCAAAACTTACAATAATGGTGGTTGCACAGCATGAGTGCAAGACAATTGTTTATAGTAAAACTTTGAAGTTGTTGTCATTGATGAGAAGCTTATGGAGTTACAATGTGCTAGTTTAGGGTTTTAGTGTGTGCTTATTGATGAGAGGCTTACAAAGTTACAATGTGTTGGTTTAGGGTTGCTGTGTGTGTTTAATGGCTCATTTTTGCTTTTTTGCTCAGTTGCAATATTATGTAGAGAGATTGTCATGTTTGTTTTGATTTTTTGAAGTTATTGTTTTTTGTTAGGGATTTTGAATGCAAGCCCTGCCACAAGTAACAAAAACACATTGATAATTGTATTACTATAACCATTGGGAAACAAAAATATGTTGAATATAGTATTATTGTAAGTGTTGAAATTATACTTCTCATCAAAACATTTTACATATACTTGTATTCAAAAAATTTACTTTGTTGCCAGATTACTCCCTACACTTTTCACTCAATACCATATGTTTTCTCCTTGCAAATAAAAACAATCGTATGTCTGACTTTGTGTCTTTCAAACAAGGACCCATAGTGGCTAATGACCAAAAACGAAAAAAAATGCCCTGGTTGTCGGTATTGTGAAGAGACCGCTGACGTTGCATAAGTGATAGGTGTCAGACATTTGAGATCAATGACGTCAAAGGAGCATCATAATTTCGTCACCATGGCATCATCGGGTCCAGAAAACCTCAGATTCTCGTCATGGATGACATCATATAGTACGTTCATCGTAGATCACTTCTGCTCTTCCTTTGGTTCCGAGGAGACTCCCCTCTTTTGGAGATGCATCAGAGTTGTCAACGAAACTCAGGTCCCAATAAAAAAATTCCCAAGTTCAGATAATAAAGAGAATAATGCACTTTGAATTAGTTCCATTTGGATCGATGTTGCTAGTGGTCCCAAATGTGATATTTTGGATCAGATACTTAGAGGGGTTTCACGTTATGTCTCAAGTCTCATTGAAATTTGAGAATCCTATTGATATGGCACCCTAAAGTTGGGACTTAGCACTTCACAGTGCGTCCCAAATCTCAGATTCATTATGTTTTTCCTTTATGGTAATATATTATTGAAGTTCTAGCTCCACGGTAATATATTTTGGAAATTCTGGCTCCAAAGAGAGGAGGGATTTCTCTTAAGGTTTGAGCTTTCTTTAGTACTCCTATTTGTCGTAATAAATTCCATGAAATGAGGATCTTGAGTTGAGGTGGGACTTGCACAAATGGGATGTGGAATGTAGTGTGAAGCTCCCCTTATTTACTCTACACTGCAAGGGAGAGATCTTTACATTAACAGAATTTGTTTTAAAGAAGTTTGAGTATGTACCCTACTTGAAAACACAATGAGCGTATAGTGACAAGGTCTCTTATAGCAAAGCTAGAATTTTTTTGAGTAATTGGGAAGGGTTGACTCTCATTCTATATTGAATTGGATGTGGTAAAGAAAAGGTGTTGAATTGATCAATGCTTGTGCATGGAAGTATAACTCACTTTGGCAAAATAGAAAAAATGACAAGAAAATTTTGGCATGATTTCAAAGCTGTTCACATTTTAACTCCTAAGAATGCAAGGAGTTGAAGCATCTTGATATGGAAATCTTGAGGGTAAAATAAATTTATGATGTACAAAGAAAATAGGATCTTTGTTTTGTAAGACATATTGTTTTTCCGTCTCTATATGAATTGATGTGGGGAATGCTAAATCATGAGTACGGATGCATGAGCTGTGAGCTGTGAGCGTAATTTTTTTGTCAAAATATTAAATTTCATCTATAGATGTGTACATAGGACCTTACAATTGCACATTATAAACATTCATCTCTTGAAAAGCTATTGTTTTTTAAGTTTTTCCATTAATTTTGAGCTCAAAATTGATTCCCGCTCACAAAATCTTGGCTCACCGCTCATAGGCTCACTGTTCTACGCTCACAAAATAGCTTACCTCAAATTGATTTTAGCGCACTATACACAAATCATGAAGAACCCAACAATCAAACTAATAGTTGAAGAATAATCAAATAAAATTGACAAAATAAAATTTCTTTTCAATGCATACTTAAATGTACTTCATCCATTTTATGTAAGTTTTGATGTAAGCGTTTGAAAATATTTAGAGTTTATTAGTGAATGCCTAATCTTTTAGGAGATAAGAAAAAAATTTCTTTACAAGAGTTCAACCAAAATTGATAATGGAATTTGAACTACAACCAGTATTTTTTAAGATGTTGGAACAAGATAAAGTAAATTAGTTTCACTTCCAAATGGGAAGTGTAATTTAGCAATCATGAAATAATGTAAGAGCTTTCAAATTGTATACCGTTCATCCAATTGAACAAAGTTGATCTACAATGGAACTTTGATGAAGAGTTCATGGCATCACATTTTGAATACGGACACTTTTGAGATTTCTTTGAACACAAGACAATCCTACTCTTTCCCTTGTTTTTGCCCTACTCCCGTTGAAGTCATTGATTAACTTTTGATTGCCAATAAAGAGATATGTTTTGCAACTATAACAAGACATCTAGAACCTTGGCCAATGTAGCCAAGGCACGGAAGTGCCATAAAAGAATTTGCAAAATGGATGAGAACGCATAAATTTAATGCTTGAATCCACAATCAAATTTTCTTTGACCATCCAAAGCAATACTTTTTGGGAAATCAAAGTATTTCAAAAAGTATTCATCTATTTCACAGTTAATAACACAACCTCAATAAAAGATATAACATTTGATGTTTTTGCACATTAGAAGAATTCCAACTGGTTAAAGGCAAGTAAAGCGCATTCCATTTGCCGAGCAAATAATTAAAACAAGTGATTGCACTTCTAAATCCAACTAGTCTATTTATTTGAGAATTTTTTGAGAATTTTTTTTGTTGTTGGTAGGATGTCTTACCATATGAAAGGACCCATGTTTTGTTGCGTTGATTTATCCTAGAAGTGTGTGTTCAATAAACAAAAAATAACATTAGATTGAAAGTAATAACAGTGGCAGGTGCTGCTTTTGGGGATGAAATGTTACTGCTTTGTACTAACTTTTTAAAACTATTTATTTATGCTGTAGTGTCACAAACTTTGCAATGCAACTGATTTTTTTTCTGCCTTTTCTGCTAATAAGATAAATCGAAGAACTTCCAAGGAGGATAGCAATCTTACTTCTTTTTATTAGTGTGAGCACACTTGGTGGATATTCAAGTTGAATTGTCCATATCCAAGTCCAAAAAGAATTCACCTGCCTCGACCCTCTAAGGTATCATATATCATTGAAGCAATTTGAGGAGATTTTGTTTCTAATAGTCTGTTTTCATAAACATTTTATCAAGACTGTAGTTTTCCATTTTATTGTAGCTACAAAAAATAATGTTTGGATGATGTTTTTCTAGCCACAAGTGAGGGAATGGACACTACATTCCGATTATTTTGAGAAAAGTGGGTTGCAAAGTCTTGAAAATCTAAACCCGTAAAGGAACAATCTAAACCCCTAAAGGAACAAGCCCATTTTCCTCAAAAGCACTCAAAATTGTCATTTCTAATCCTTTGATACCAAGAACAGTTTTTTGTTTTTTTGTTTTTTTAGAAATCCAACCTTAGAATCTTGCTTCATGTTTACGTAGAAAGACATTATAAAATCTCATTATGTTTGACCATATAAATTAAGAGATATGGTCATTTTAAGGTAGTCTAAAGGGTTTATTTTGTCCCTACCTGAAAATTTTAAGTCTATTTGACCACTTGCTTTGAACAAGTTTTGCACTAAGGTATTGACTTTTTCAGTTTAACATGCTTTGGAGCATGTTGAGCATACCACCACAAATTTTCAAGGCCAATGGAGATATGAAATACACCTTACATGTCCATGTATTGCAAAGATGTGCTAAGGACTCACAATACTTTGAGAGTTTTGCAAACCAAATTCACAAGGGTTGTTTTTGAAAAAAAAATCAAATTGTAAAATAAAATGTTTTGGCTTTAATAGCAATTATAAAAAGAAAGTACATAAAAAAATCAAATAATTTTTGCAACTCAAAAGCTAATGCATTGATTAGATACACTGAATGCTTTAGTCATACTCAAATGAAAGGACTTGGTATGTTCATTGTGAGTTTCTAACATATTTCTAAGCTTGTTTCCATCGTTGGGAACATTTGGTCCCTTTATTTTGATCATCCAATACTTTTTGTGAATGAAATCAATTATTTGTAAACTAGAGCACATTATAATGTTTTTTGGGACATCAATAAATTCCCACTCGAAATTTCTTTAGATAGTCCTAAGAACCCATGAGGGGAGTCAGGGGACACAACTACACAAGAACTTCACTTGCCAGCCCTACTCTTGACAAAGCTGCCTTTGTTGCTGGCCTTTGGAGAGAGTCAAGGGCAATTAGCCATATTTGCCTTGCCCCTCTTCCATTTGCAAATTCCCTAAAATCCCTCATAATTCTTTTGACTTATAAATCCAATGTCAATGAATTGTATTTTTGCGTAGCTTGTGCAAAATTCTCTTTTATAAAAGAATTTCAAAAAGCCAATCAACAGTCCCAATAGATCAATACTATCCACAATCTATTTTGTCCCCTTAATGGACTTTGGGCATTTAGGGGTTAAGAGCATCTGTGCAGGTGGCTTTGGCTCTCTCAAAGTGGATGAAAAGTAGCCAGGCCCCTCTCAGGCCCCGCTCAAACTCTCTTATTTGGCGAGTCTAGCAAGCCACTCTTCAAGCCACTATTCATGCACTATTCACCTTAAGTTTAGTGAGTTTTATTCTCTACTTCCCTAAACAAGTGGTCAACTGCTTATTTATGGGGTGTGTTGGAGTGTAAGGCCACATTTTCAAAGAGCATGGGTGGAGATTGAGAGCCTTCATGCCTTGCCAAACCTGATGAATAACTTTGAGCGAGTCTAGACCAGTGGAGATGCTCTAAGGATGTTGACATATGCAAGTTGTTTGAATATGTTTGTGCTACATTAAGAATGAAGTAGACTCCTTGCTAGCAGACAAAGAAGAAGTACAGTATTTCATGCCATGACTTCTTTAAAACTTTGTAGGATCTTCAAAAGCCATATTTAACTAAGTTTTGATCATGAAGGAAAAATGTAGACTCTACAAGATCATGGTGATTGAGATATATCACAATCTTAAGAAAATCCCTAAAATCAACTTCTCTAAACTTGAATAGAATCCCATCCAAAAATCTCCTCATATGAAAATCACCAATGGGCAAAATTACCGATTTCTCCTTGTCTTGTGACACAGTTTTTGTTTGTTTTATTTTTCAACTTTGGAATGTCTCAAATAAGCTAAATATGCCCTTTGTTTTAGACCACCGATTTCTCGACGCTGGGAATCTCAAAATTAAAAAACTAAAAAATGCTGAATTTCCAACCTTTAGCCGTTGAGGGGTGAGACCTCCATCAAAAGCTTCAAATACCACGAACAGGAGAGATCACAAAATAATCAAATTAAGCATGTAAGGTATGTACACCTTTCTCCGACCTGTCCCCAAAGTCAATCCTAATTTTTTAACCTATGTTTGTGGTGTTCACCACTCACTACAAATCCAAAATGGAGCTATGAATGTCATTTACACAAGCAAATTTTGTCAAATATCAGCTTAGTAGCTAGTTTGGAGAGTTGGGATTCAAACTATCAAGTACATGTATAGAAACACATTCAAGCAATTTCAAGGATAGTATAGAACTGCTTTTGGGGACCTTATGAGTTGCAACTTTGCCCTTTAATATAAAATAATCTACAATACTTTTTCTCACAAAAGTTACATTTCATGAGAGCCTGTTAAAAGACTAATCCTACAAATTTTTTTCCTGAGTTTTCCAAGACCTCGGGTACCCCAAACCCTTAAAGGGTCGGTTATGGGTGTACATACCTCAGTTGGTTAGCTCTTGCATTGGAATCTCCTCTTCCACCCTGAATAATGTCAAGATACCGACAATAGTATACTGTTAAATTTCACTAAAGTGTTACACGTAAAGTATCCAAACAAGTATTTGAGAGTGGCACCCAATATTAATTCATGTAGGTTTTTGTTAGATCTTCTTGTCACTTCTAACAAGGATTTCAATTCTTTTTGCGTCTATTTTTTTGATACCATATACGTAAACTATTCATTTGTAAAGTAGTGATTGTAAGTGGTCCCAAAATTGACTTTAGGCTCTCATTTCCAAAATCCGTACATTTTGGGAAAAAATCTGAAGGTTGGAAATAATTACGGCATATTACAAGAGGAGGCTGGAGCTTCAGGATGGCTTCCATTGCAACAGAAACTGTCGGAATCAATGGCGGTTATGTACCGGTAGTTGAGATAAACGTGTAAGGGTATGTTCACACTTGGTGTTAGGAGGGAATTCGCAATATAAATGCAGTCTAAAAGTGTGTCCAAACACATCTAATTTTCTTTTGCTAATACTCCTCTTAACACCAAGTGTGAACATACCTTAACCCACCTGGCTAGGTCAGACTGAAGGAATGTTTATACCAAATAGTGCATTTAGGTTGCCCCATACTAATTTCTCATTAGTTCATACTATCTAAATATTTATTAAGATTATAATTAATTTTTGTCAATAACTATTACAATAAATAGTGGAAGAAGCAAGTAGTGGTTGGGCACAGCAACAACCATCAAAGTTATGGGGTAGGGAAGCTCAAACTTGAGACAGAACTAGGAATCATTGTAGCATAAAGAGTGTTGCATGTCCCTCCAGGTCATCAAGGGTGAGTTGCCACAGGTGAATTGACCTGCTCATTACCCCATGCCTAGATGAATGCAGCCACAAGGCTTTGTCCACCGCACATCCACTTTTTTCTAGATAAGGTGAGAAAACTCTATAATTCTTAAGCACTGTTAAAAGTAATCATTTGCCCTGTTTTTGTAGTGTTCAATCATGTACTTCTTTTGAGTTCTAGACTAAATCATGGTCTCTAAATC
Organism: Ulota crispa; assembly: GCA_963920765.1. Taxonomy (NCBI): domain Eukaryota; kingdom Viridiplantae; phylum Streptophyta; class Bryopsida; order Orthotrichales; family Orthotrichaceae; genus Ulota; species Ulota crispa. Next base: position 6,897,838 of record OY987245.1, read on the forward strand.
CAAATACAAAATCAAAATTTTCATACTCAATCTCTTGATGGTAAATCTCCAAACTCTCAAAATTTTGAAATGTGAAAACTCAAAAAAAAATCACCCACAATCTTTCTTAAAATTTGTTTCAGCTCCTAACCTTGTTCATCTAGGAAAAGGGCAATGAGGAAGTTAGTTCACTTTGGCCAAGTTAGTCATGAGGTGACTTTGCCAAGGTACAACAATCTAATTGTTAACCCCTAAAGGCCCAAGCCCTTTTTTTTATGAAAATCACTAAAAATTGCCACATTTGGGGGAATGAGTACAAAGGTAGGGAAAAAAGTTATTTTTGAGAATTCAACTATAGGATCCCGTTCTAGATTTTGGGAGGTACTTGTGGAAAAAATAACATCTCATTCTAGATGTAGAGGAGTGAGATATTGACATCTGAAGAGCATAAAAAGTATTTTTTTCCTTGCTGCCCAAAAAATTTAGAAGCCTTTGACAGCTCCTATATCAAAAAATTGCTCTACACAAAGTTGAGGTTTACATTTTCCATATAGAAGACCAAGTTAGATAAGTGATGGAGAACTTTCAAATGAATTGAAGATGTAGATCGTACTTTGTAAAATCTTGCAATGCCACAAAGCCATGGAATTTGCATATACAGTGGGCAAAATTGGAGGATTTATGTAAAATTCAGAAATTTGAATTACTTTGATCCAAATGGTAAAACCAAGGAATCTTAGTCTACTACAACTTGGAAAAAAAAAAGTAAAAAAAAAACTAAAGCACCAAATTTTACAAGGAGCATAAGGAATGGAGGTTTGGGAGTCCAATACCTACTAGCAAGCTAAAACTTCTCACTCATCAATCAAAATTAAATGATTCAAAGTTTCCCATATATATAAAAATCTAAAGAGCTAATTTTAGATTTTTATTTTTTTGAATGCAATTTCTGAAGAAATTTTTTGGGCTGCCCGGACTACCCACCCTCCCTTGTTGTTCAAAAATTCATGCGTAATTTCTTCAATAAATGTTGGAATGAAGAAGAAGAAATTAGATGTGCATGTACATCTTTGAATTCCCCACCATCCTCAAAAGTTTCAAAAAAATTATAAGAATTGGTTTAGTCATAGGTACATGCCTAAGGTCCATTTGTCCCCCAAGGGGACACTTGGACCTTTAGGGGTTAAAGCAACCTAAATACACTATTTGGTGTAGTGAATATTCTTTTAATTCCTAAAGGACCAACTGCCTCCTTGAGGACAAATGGATTTTGGGCATGTACCTATAGCAAAACTAGTTTTTGTGATCTTTTGAAACTTTTGTTGAAGGTGGGAAATTCAAAGATCTATGTGGACATCTAGTTTTATCTTTATTTTGACATTCAACAAAGAAGCCATCAAAAAATTTCCAGAACTAGGAAAGAAGGGGCAGTTTATGCAAGGCCTCTCCGTTGTAAGTGGGTGTTGACTCCAACGATGATCAACTCTTATGGGCATAAGGTGTCAACACTTGGAGAAACTTCCAACCTTCCATTCCTTTTGCCCCTTGTAAAATTTGGTACTCTAATTTTTTGAGCAGTTTGTGTATTAGTTTTTTTACTTCATTTTTCCAAGTCATAGTAGACTAAGATTCCTTGGCTTTCACCATTTGAATCAAAGTAATTCAAAATCCTAAATTTTACATAAATACTCCAATTTTGCCTAGTGTGTTTGCAAACTTTATAACCTTTTGGCATTCAAAGAATTTTTGAAGTATATTGTACACCTTTGGTTGATCTAAAAATTCTCTAACATATGCCTAACTTGGTCTTGAACATGGAGAAAATAAACCTCAACTTTGCATAGAGCAATTTTTTGCTATGAGAGTGGTCAAAGGCTTTTGAAATTCTAGGGGAGGAGGAAAAAACCTTTTTTTTTCACTTTAGATGTCAATATCTCACTCCTCTCCATGTGAAATGGGCTGGTTTTTTTTTCCACAAGTACCTTTCATAGTCTAGGGCAAGATCCTATGGTTCAATTATCAAGATTATTTTTTCCCCTATATTTCTACTGATTCCCCCAAAAGTGGCACTTTTTAGTGATTTTTGCAAAAAAAAAGGCTTGGACATTTAGGGGTTAAACAAGGAACTTTTTTAATTGTTTTCAAAATTAAATTCACCGTGCCTTAAGTCTACTTTGAAACCAGTTTACTGCCAAAAAAATTTATAGCATTAGAGGAAAAATGAGCTCAAGAGAAGGCCTTTACACCTTGACAAACCACCTTTTTTTATTGAGGTAAGAGAAGCATAGGTAAGGTACCTACACAAGGGTCTCTACCTTGTGTGAAGTACTCAAATGTACCATGGTATATAACAAAAGGATTGATGATGAAAAACAATATTATAACATGACAATGACAAATGCAAAGACCTTTAGTGGGACACAAGAATAAACTAGGACTAGAATTCTCAATCAAACAAGGACACTCATCAAACAAAAAGCATATGATATTGTAAAAAGAAATTATTCTCATGAAGTACTTGTAAGCTAGTATAGGGGATTAGTCTCTTTTTATTTGAAAAAGGACATTACATTTAAATGCTTTTGACTCCTCCAACCACTTCCCATAAGGGCCTTCTCTTTAGCTCATTTTTCCTCTATTGACATTATTATTGAAAATCTTAACACTTTTGACAGTTAATAGTAAAAGTTATTAAAAAAAATACGCACATTTAAATAGTGGTGCTATTAGTGATATTGCTTTTACACTTAACGAATTTCATTATATGCAAAATAATCTATGTAAATTTTAAGATTAGAGTTATAAATAAATCATATTTTAGTTAAATCAAAACACAGTAGTGGTTTAGTGATTTTATAATTGGTTTTACAGGATATAAGCGGTTCATATTGATGATGGATTCTATGAAAAAAACTAATCTAACAAAATAAGGTAGTCATAGAAAGTACATTTAACCCCTAAAGGCTCAAGCCCTTTTTTCTGTAAAAATCACTGAAAATTGCCATTTTTGGAGGAATGAGTAAAAATGTAGGAAAACAAGTTTGTTTTGGAAATCCAACCATAGGATCGTGTTCTACACTATGGGAGGTACTTGCACAAAAAAAATCACCTTGTTTTAGATGTAGAGGAGTGAGATATTGACACCTGAAGTGCAAAAATAAGTTTTTTTCCCAAAAATTTTAGAAGCCTTTGACCTCTCTTAAGGTAATGGCGCCTATCAGCGTAATCATCTCCATGGGCGTCACTCACATCATAATTAAAAAAGCAAATGCTTATGAGTGAACTAAGTGATGCTTGTGGGTGACTGGTATGACGGTTTTGAGTACCCATCTCACTATTTAAGAACCAACAAGCCTTGATTTTAGCATCTCTTACACATGGTTCCTACAATTTTAGTGATTTAGCACTTTGAAAAATACCCACGCACACATGATTATGTGGATAACTTCCCAAACTAAACTAATATTTTTTGTTCTTTGTTTCCAATCTAGTGATATAATTTTTGCCCTTGTCCAACTACCCTAACCATGCTAAAGTGCTTAAACTCATGCTTATGGGGGCGGCTACCTTATATCAAAAAAATTGCTCTACACAAAGTTGAGGTTTATTTTTCCCATGTAGGAGACCAAGTTAGGTGAGTGTGGGAGAGTTTTCAAATGAATTGGAGGTGTGGATCATAATTTGTAGAATATTGCAGTGCCATAAGGCCATGAAATTTGCATATACATTGGGCAAAATTGGAGGATTTATGTAAAATTCAGAAATCTAAATTACTTTAATCCAAATAGTGAAAACTAAGGAATCTCAGTTTACTACAATTCGAAAAAAAAAAGTCAAAAAAAAATTAAAGCACAAAATTTTACAAGGGGCAAAAGAAATGGAGATTTGGGAATCTAGCACCTACCAGCAAACTAAAACTTCTCACTCAACAATTGGAACTGAATGATTCAAAGCTTCCCACATATATAAAAATTAAAAGAACCAATTTTAGGTTTTTTAAACTAAAAAATATAATTTTTAAAGAATTTTTTTGGGCTGCCCGGACTGCTTGCCCTCCCTTAATGTTTAGGATTTCATGCATAATTTCTTCAATAATTGTCAGAATGAAGAAAAAATTGGATGTGCATGTACATCTTTGAATTCCCCACCATCCAAAAAAATTTCAAACAAATTATAAAAATTGATTTAGTCATAGGTACATGCCCAAGGTCCATTTGTCCCCCGAGGGGACACTTGGGCCTTTAGGGGTTAATCAAAATCATTGTCTAGTGGAAAACTTTTCATGAAGTTAACCAGTGGGCCACCAACCTTATCAATCTAGTAAAATATTCCTCAGTAAAATATTCTTTGTTAGAGAAGTTAACATGTATTTAGAAAATAACAGCAACATCATGTCAAAAATCCAAGTGACATCCTAATTGTGACTCCTAGGAGTCAATACCTTGTATAAAACCCCTTAAACCTCTAAAGGGCCCTTAGGCTCTGGAGTTACGGTACTAAATACGATTGCAACCAGTATTCAGAAGTTTGAATCAGCTAAAAATTAAGTGTTACAACTATATATATTGAAGGGTTGTATGATGGTGGGTGCATAAAAAAATTTGGAAAGTCCTCATAGTAGCTCAAATACGTCTATACATATGACCATACATACGATCGCAAAGAGTTTTTGTGATGTTCAAGGGTTAATTTCGGGCATGTTTTGCCATTCAATGAACTCTGCATAAATTAGACTATAATTTGTATCTTCTTGCTTTGCATCATAGTTTTGTAATTCTTATGCAATTCCAATCAAGCACACAAATTTTTAATCCAAAAAATCAACAATCTATTTCTAATAAATTGTTTTGTATTAACCCCTAAAGGAACATGGCCTTTATTTTGTCAAAAGAAACTCAAAACTATCACTTCAATAGCAAAGAGTGAAAAAGTTTGAAAATTGGTCTTTTGCATATCTAACCATAGGATCTTGTACCAAACTAGTATAAGAATGTGTCATACAAAACTCAAGAACTTTGACAGAATAGATTGGAAGATTATTGCATTTAAAGTACAAAAAAGAAGTTTTTTTGCACCTTGCCTGACTAGTTTATTTGACTTTGAACTTTTTTAACTTAAATTTTTTGCACCTTGGAGTTTGGAACTTTATTTTTTTGTGGTGGGAAGTTGAGTTGGGAATCTTGGTAAAAACAAAAAAACAAAAAATACTTAATTTTCATTCTTAAAAAAACATTAGGTAGAAGAAGGTATGCAATTGAACAAAAATTTAAATTGAAAATAACCCTGCAATGGAATTGAAACACAATAATCCCAATGGTGAGACTGTTCTAAAAAGCAAACATCACCTTGTCTAGCAAATTTTTTTGCAAAAATGTTAAACTTGCATTCAAAAAAAAAGTTTAGAAGTTATTATTTCTAGAAGATGCTTGAATTGCCCAAAAAACAAGATTGTCCATAACTTTCTCATAACTAGTCCAAATGGAATGAATTAAAGCTTCAGACGTGGACAAAAATGTAATCTATGAGGAAAACAATTAAAAATTATATTTCAAGTTTTTGTAAAAAAAAAAATTTGCTGCCCAAACTTCCCAAATTTGTGCTTATTTGGGCATAACTTTTGCTCCTTGGCTTAAATTGGAATAAAAATTATATTCCCCATAAGCTAACGTGTTTTCCTATCTTCAAAAAAATAAGACAAATATTGAGGCCATAGGTACCTCCCCAAAATCCCATTTGTCCCCCATAGGGACAATGGTCCTTTCGGGGTTAAAGTCATGGTTTTACATAAAAATTCATTGGAGAAAAGTGGTGATGAATTTTTGGGATTTGATTCCATGGATATGTAGGAAACATCCACACACACATTTTCCCTTGTAGAAAGAATCCTTTTAAGCAACAAAATTATAATCAACAAAGAGTTCAATGTGGAGGTGTGCTAGGATCAAAAATTGTAAAATAAATATTTCTATTTTTTAACTAGCTTTTGGGTAAGTAAACATATTGTCATGTTCAAAGGTACAAATTTAGTCATATTATAAGAGTCAAATAGCAGAATATAGTTATTTTCAAGAAATATCTAATTTACAACTTTTGGTCCTACCACACCCCCACATTGAACTCTTTGTTGATCATAATTTTGTTACTTAAAAAGATTCTTTTTACAAGAAAAAATATCATGTGGATGTTTCCTACATATCCATGCAATCAAATCCAAAAAATTCATCATCACTTTTCTTCAATCAATTTTTATGTAAAGCCGTGATTTTAATAAAAAACAATTTACCAAAAATAAAGTGTTGAATTTTTGGAACTAAAACTTGGTATGCTTGATTGGAATTGCATAAGAATTACAAAATCGTGATGCAAGGCAAGAAAATGCAAACTATACTCTAGTTTATGCATAGTTCATTGAATGGCATAACATGCCCAAACGTATTGAGGGGTACCATACTGTATAATACCCTAACCCTTAAGCGCTGGGGGGTCACCATGAATACACGGCCCCTCATGTATGAGCGGGGACAATTTTTGTCCTTGCGGTCCTTTAGGGGCTAAAGAAAGAGTACATAAGTCCCTCTTGTGGGATTCAAAGAAGTTTGTACTATAAATAAATTAGTTTTTGGCAAAATAAACAAATCATCATGTTTAAAGGTACAAACTTAATCACAATATATGAGTCAAATAACAAAAACCAATTTCCATAAAGAAATATATATTTTACTAAATTAGGTCATGATCACCCTAACATAAAAATTTCTATAGGACTATTGAAACTTTTTGAAAATATTTGTTTGAAACAAAGATGTGCATATGGATGTCTCCTACATATCCATGCAATCAAATCTCAAAAATTCATCATTGATGTTTTTTGATCTTCTTTCTTGTAAAACCATGATTTTGACACAAAACAATTTACCAAATATAGGAATTTGATTTTTAGTAACTGAAATTTGAGTGCGCTTGATCATGAATGCACAAGGATCACATACAAAAAATCTGAGGATAAAATGCTAATCATATTCTTTGTTATACCAACTCTTATGAACACCTTGAAAGGGACTTATGTACTCTTTCTTTCTGGGACTGTACATCATCTTATGATTGTTTGAAAACATCTTTATTCTTCAATTACGAGGTTTGTAAAAGTAGTCGCGCTATACTCAACTTTATCAATACCATTCTCTTCAAACAAACTCACCTAGATTTTTTGCTTCAAATTTGTAAGGCAAGGAGTGGCATGTCGGATACCGGTAGCAAAGAATTACATTCTTTTCGTTTTAACACACAAAATTTACATTTCGTGTACTTCGAACTTCTTGTGAGCCCATACACATACAATAACAATGTCTCGTTCAAGATTGTTTAGAAATTTAACAGGCATGTAAAAATACTGAGCTTCTTCTAAGTAATACTCCGTACAATCATTTTCAGGCACAATTGATACACTAAAGCACAATGAATATAAAAATGGAATTCATAAAGACGTTAATTATGTACACTGAAAACTTCAGGAAAAGCTTGTCTATTCCTTTGGTCAGCCGAAAGTTGCCAAGATCGCGATCCCGCACAGAAGACTACAAGGTTCGTTCACAAATAGACCTCAGGGCCGCATTTCCTTGGAAGTCAAGACCAAAGGCACTAAGCAAACCTATAAATTTAACAGTGCAAGGGTAAAATATGTTTCACGTGTGTCCAACTTCAAGACCAAAATACAGCACCATTCTATAATTCTAGAGCAAACGTTACTTTCCAACAAAATTTTCAAAGCATGCACTAGTCTCATGTTCACATATACGAAAATACACTTCGTACGATAAAACGTCATAAACGCCAGAACCACTCAACCGAACACTTTCATGATCCTATCTCCTAGAGCACCCTGGCCCTTGACCAGATTCTTCGAGATAAGATACCGCACCAAAAGGGTAACCAGTCGATCAGAAAAACTTAAAACTCTAAGATATCTTCAGCGAAGTGGCATCACGATTAGTCACTTGCAAAAAACATGTAATGACGACAAAAAAGGGTCTCTTCATTCTTATAACAAAAACGTCGACGGCTGGAATACAATAACATAAGAAAACAGAAAAACACTCTCCTCAATCCACGCACTCAATGCTATCAAGCTGAGGATGCAGACCGAGGATAGAGGACAACCCAAGAGACCGACTACCACTATCAAGCACAAGCGACCTCCCCATGATACAGTTGAATAAAGTCTATCAAAAATACAATGCACCGCTCAGTTGCAAAAAACGAATAATTACACAAAAAGCAATTCTATCCGCCAAAACGCAAGAGTTTGGCACAACAACCCGTTTCACAAGTCCCAAAGCTACAATCGACAAAACTTCAAAAAGGAAAACCCCCAAACTTCCAACCTCCTCGTTCAAGAATCTCCGACGATGAGACACCAGTTTAAGAGATGCCTGACAGCCAGGTCCAAGGAGAGAGCGAAAACATACATATAGAAATGCACAACCAAATTCGATGCGACTTCCTTAACACCACCGTACCACCAATCGACATGATCGTGACCGTGCGCCCCCGCGCTCTTGTCAAGAGTCGGCATACCAACGTCCACTCCATCACATTCATGACTTTCGCTTGACGCTGCATGACAGTAACTTCAGAGAAAAAGCAACCCGACTGGTAAAACGGCGGAAAATTTTAAAAAAACAGCGCCTGGAAACAATACTCTCCGGCTGCAGAAGCCACAAACCTCGCGGCAAATCCCTGCGACTCAACGTCATCTGCCTGGACTGCGAAAGAAAACGCGTGCACAACCTTACCCCGCACCACAGTCGTACGCCACTCGTACGGGCGACAATCAACTGCTCGCCGACCTGATACCGTATCCACGCCATTGCACGACACGGACCAACCGCCCACGACACCATCACGCGTGCCCGCATTCCAATCCATCAACCCCCTTACAAAACAAACCCCGACTGAATTCCACGCCCACACACCCACGCCAAGCGACCATGACCTCGGGCCCGCCCAAATCAATACCCCCCCTGCAGCCCACCTGACCAACATCCCGCGACGTCACGTAAACGTCGCCGCATCGACTTGGTCGGAAACCGCGACAAACACAACACGACAACCCGCCCCACACGACCGGACGACGTCCAGCTCAGTACCCATTCACCCCGATTCCATGCAAGCCCCGCTTCACAACGAACTCTCCACCAAAACCACATCCTTGGTTTCTTCCTTCCAAGAGAATTGTACACTTCCCGCGACGGCTCGGCACCCTGCTTCCAGGCTGCCCACCCAAAGTTCCTAATCGTCTCGAAGCTGCCGCCGCCGCCGGCTCCAGCTCCAAAAACTCACTCCCTGGGATTCTCACACGCCTATCCCCAATTCGCGCTGCCGCTCCCATCGCCGCCAACCGCTCCTGACCCGACTCCTGCGACCTCGAGCCTGCTACCACGGGACCCTACACCGCCGGCCATTCCGCCCCACGGACGCTCAAGTATGGTTCGGCCTCGCTGCCCACTCAAGTCTTGCGCCTAAAATTGGATGCTTTCACACACATTTACAGTTTTTGTCAGGGAGCTCCCACCATGTCCTGCTGCATCTCTACCTTCCCCCGTCCCACATCGCCACCGTCCCTGTTCCGCAACAACCAGGCTCGCCCCCGTCGCAACACCGCTGCTCCTGCACCGCGTCCAACGTGTGTCGCCCTCCGCCGCCAACACGGACCCACGCGAATCCGCGCACTCACGCCACCTGACCCGAAGCACGCGGCAGGTTTGCGAAAACGGGCCTTTGCCTCTTGCGCGCACCGGACCGGCGGTCGACCGCGCTAATAATGTTGTACCTGGTAGTTGCCGGCATTCATCATCTACACCCCCCAACACAACCACCACCAACACCACGCGGTTAAGAGTCCCGTCCATTCACCCGCGCATTCGTCACTCCCAAAAGGGCACCCTCACCCGATAAAAACCCGCACACAAAACCGTCACCCAAGACCCTACTGCCTGCGCTGCCGCCCCAACGGCGAAACATAAACTCCCCATTCCAGACCCTATCACACGACCTCCACGCCTGAGCCAAGGGCATCACCCCTAACGTGGACCGCTGCCGCAAGCACCATTCTTCAGCTCTGGCCCACGCCCAGCGAGTGCGCCACTGACCACTAACCACCCACCACACCGACACTCTGGACCGACACCCGTCATCCCGGAACCCCTAAACTCAAAGCAATGATGCCACGAACCTGCGCTTGCATGTAAGGGTTGTACGCGCCTGGCTGCATCATCTGACCACGTCCACCAAAACACGGTCAACCACCACCCCAGGCATTCCACTCCACCCATCACCCGACGTCTCAGAACAAAGCCTCGTCGTGCCCACCCTCGACGCATCCCCGCGCCCCGCGCCCCCGACGCAGGCGCTCGCGCCATCCACAAGACCACGCACCCCACCCCCCCTCACCGACTCATACTGCACCAAAATGCACGGCGCTTCTACCACGCCCAACGGCAACGCTCACCTGGACCCCGGACGGCACCATGCCGCCTCCCTCCTTCTTGCCCGACGACGACTCTCCAGCCTTGTTCGTCAGGGCACCCTGCTCCACCCAACGCGGCGGTTAGTCACCCGCCGAACGAGTCCGCTCCAAGTCCACCTCCCAAAGCTCTCTCCCCACACTCGCCCCTACCACACAGCCCACCACCGCGAGCCCTGCCGTCCCGAAAAGCACACCACTCTGCCATCGACCTACGACGACATCGACCATCGCTCCGCACTCAAGCTGCCGCCAACCCCTCCCCATCCACATCCACCTCGCCGCACCCTCACATGTCTAAACCGACTATCCAGCACATCCAACCTAGCACGAAGCCATCCAAGCACGATTCCCAGCCACGCTCACATTGACGCCAATGTCCCCACGACCGACGCCATACATGGGTTCTACATCGATTGCATAGTCACGTACCTCCGTCTGGAAGAAGCCGCCCCCGCCGGTCCGTCACGCAGCCCAGCCAAAACACCCAATCAGTCCACGTTTCCGAGACAAGAATACTACATTCACCACCAACCACTGCACGCCAAAACAACCATATCCACCCACGCCGCTACTCTGCACAGCCACCGGCCACAAACCCCGCCGCCTCACACACACACCCAACTCTCACCCACCCACTCTTCCAAGGGAATCCACGACATCCAAAACCCTCTCTTAACATTCCGCTGCCTCGGACGGGCGACGGCACCACACGACAACGGTCACCGTACCTCTCTGTACTTGTGCAGATACACCTTCAGCGGCTCCACGTAGTCCTCGAACCCTAACGTGCTCATCGCCCACAGCAGGTCGTCCCCGTTGATCGTCTTCCTCTTCTCCCGCTGGCACTTGTCGCTGGCCCTGCGCTTCGTCAAGGAATATCATCGCACAGGCGGCGTCCACTTTCACATCCCCCGTCTGACCTAAAGCCCACGCATCGTGAACCGAACACGTTCCTCCCCACGCACCACCGCTGACGCGTACCACGGACGGCCCGCGTCTCTCCCCACCACGGAGCTCGCATCCACGCCCAGCTCAGCTCGAAGCGAGGCGACCGCCCCGAGCTCACCCCCCAAACCTATCGGACGACCACAACTCCGGCACGCCACAACCACCACCTCGACACGCCCACGCAGCTGTCGCCAAAGAAGCCCACCCAACCCTACTTCGTCCACCATTCTCTCGCCTCAAAACGAAGAGCGCGTCCCCTCCAATGCCCAGACCCCGCGCCAGCAGCGCTCGAAGACCGGGCACAAACAGGGGACGCAGGCAAGAACAACCGGGGAACCCCCGCCAACCCCTGCCCCCGGTTGCACAACCCACCCACGACGTGCCTTACACTTCCGATCACGCCCCCCCCCCCCCCCCAAACCCACGACTTGGAACAAAGCACGTCTCTCCCAAACACGAGGCGCCCTAATGCGACAGCAGGCGTCTCGATCGTCAACGCGCGAAAAGAAAACAAGACAAGACAACAAAAGACAACACAAAACCAGCACGACGACGCAGGAGCCCAACGCGAGCTCTAATGGGAGGATACTCGCTGGTGATGAAGCTGATGAACTCCGACACGCACTCCTGCACCGTCTCCTTCGCGTCCTTGGCGATCTTGGCATTGGCGGGCAACGCCTTCTTCATGATGCGGCTGATGTTGGCAATTGGCAGAAACCGGTCCTGCTCGCGAACGTTCGAGTTGTCCCTGTCCCCGCTGCCGTGGTTCCCCCCGTACTCGTCCGAGTGCGGGCTGTCTGCACTCCCCGGGCTCCCGGCCTCCGCCATTGCTCCACCCCTGTATCCCTGGGCCACGCACCGCGCCACAATCAATCAACCGACGACCCCTCCGCCTCCACGCAATCCTAACCACGAAAATGCATTACGCCCACTCCCCCTCGGCAATGCCCCTCCGCTGCTCCCAATCCCTCCTCCCAAACCACCACCACCACGACGGACCCCCCCACGCGCGAATGCCAGGGCACCCGCTCACCCGCCTCAGCGAGCAACACAATAATGCGCAATCAGGGCGCCGCCCCACACTCCCACCCTCTCACACTCCCGGCACCGCCTCCGGAGCTCGCCACGCAGCTCCGCCCAACCCCATCGCCCATCCAACCACGAAACCGCCCAGCGGCGGTGACCCACCGCAGAACCGAGGAGCGACACACGGAGGCCACGACGCCGCTCAAACCACGACCACGACCACGACCACGACCACGGTGCGAATCAACTTACAGGCGATGGCAGGAGCGACTCCGCCCGATGGAAGAAGCCCGCCCGGCGCAGCGGACGCGCGATGCTCAGCGTCGGGGTCGGGCGACGGCGACTGCACGGGGAGTGCGTTGCAGTAACTCCGAGTGGCGGGATGCCGAGAGAGCAGTCGAGGCGCGAGCATCTGGCAGCGGGCGGGCGGGCGGGCGCGCGTGCGTGCGTGCGGGGAAGCTCGGTGGCGTCGCTGCAACTGGGCCGCTTTCTGTTTCCTTATTGGTACGTCGTTGCCCTTGACCACTTGTCTCGCTCCCCTTCAAGCTCCCCCCCCCCCCCTTCCCCTTTCGCCTCGCCTCTCCCCCAGTCCCCACAGCCCCCCGACGCCCGTCGCCGTCGCCCGCTCCGTACGCGTCAGGCATGGCTCCCCCAACGGCGCTGGGTCGCCGTCGGGCGGCGGCAGTTCGTGATTCGCCGGTCGTCGGCGTCCCGTGCCGGTCGGCCGCGGCAGCAGATGACATGGAGCCGGTGGGGCCCGATGTGGTGAGGTGGTCCTCCAGTTTGTCCGCCAGGGCTGGGCCGGGGCCGGGCCTAGCGGCAGCGTGGGATCTGCGATTGCGAGGAAATCCAGTGCCAGGTGGCCCGGTGGCAGCAGGGGAGTGGCCAGCCATGCTCCATGCCTGCTTAGTTTACCATATCCTGGGGGCTTGTTGAGGCGGTTTGGTGAATTCCCTTGTTTCCTTCGTGCTGCCCTGCCCTTGATCTCGTGCTTTTTGTTTGACTCCCTGCCTGCTCTTTGTCTGGAGAATTTTGCGGATGGTTTTGGCACTTTCGTCGAGGTTTGATCTGACTGCAGGTTTGTGCCGGTACGGATATGGAATCGGATTTGGAGGCAGTGTGGATTGTAGAATCTTTTTTAAATTTCAAGTACACCTAATCTTACTTCCTGGTATATCCATGCCGGATTCTGATAGATTGGAGCTGGAGGGCTTCGCTGGAATTGGTACTGCAAGGTCTCAGTGAATTACAGTTACTATAATGGTCATGTTCGGTTGTATTCCATTTTTAACTTATTAGCATGAAACTAGTGGTTTTAGGGTTGAAATACCAGTTCACCCCTGAAGGACCAAGCAGCGTTTTCACCAAAATCTCTTTTGAAGTGCCGCATGTAGAGCATGAACCAAATTTGAAACCAAAAATGTTTATATGCATATGCAAATGTAGGATCTTGTAGTAGGATTGATTTAGAACATTGGGAAAAAGAAGTTGAATTTGTATTGCATGGATTGGAAGATAGAATGGTTTGAATTTCCAAAAATGTCTTTTGAAAATTGCGCAACTACCCTTGAGAAGGTGAAATTCCTAAGGAAAAAAGGTCATGAGGGTTGTGCTTCTCTAGATTTCTTATTCCATCTAAGTATGGTACATGCCAAAAAAAACTCAAACCATTTGGAATTGTATAACATACGGGAAAAATTTGTAAGTAAGAAGTAGAGAATGATTCAAAACACTAAATTGTTAAGAATTTAATTATGGAAATGAAAAAAGCTAATCCCAACAGTGATAATGTTGTGATAAACAATCTACTTCCGTTTGTGTAATTTTTTTCCAAAATATTGAAAATTGCGTAAAATAAGGACTTGAAAGTCTTATGTAGAGTAGAGAATCAATAACTACCTGTAAACAAAAACTCCTCATAACTTTCACCTCATTGATGAAAACGGAGTGAATCAAAACTTTTCACATTCACATAAATCTCCTTAATTAATTCCAAATTTTTTAATTGAAAAAGGTGGGTTTTTTAAATCTTCTTAGGCTACCTGCCAAAGGAAAAAAGCAACATATTAGGCCATAATTATTCATACATCCAAATGTCATGAAAGTTAATGCATATTAATGAGAATCCTTATTCTCACATAAAGTTTCAACCTAAAGTATGAGCATCTTCAATCACAAGTATGTGCCCAAAATTGCTATGTTGCTAAAAAGAGGGGCTTGGTCCTTTAGGGGTTAATGAACTTTGAATAAAACAATGTTAAGTTAGGAAGAAGAAATTAAAAATACTGGCATCAATTTGAAAGTTCCAATTGCAAGCATTTGTTCACAATGATTTTTCAAAGTCCAAAATCATTGGAAATATATAGTAGTGTGTAAGCATTAGGAAAAATATGGGGCCCCAATAAGGTCCTGAGTTTGGGGGGACCTTAGTCATGGGAACTCAGTTCCCAATAAAATCATGCGCAGGCTGATGTGGCGCTATTAATGCCACATCAGCTTTTTTGATTTTTTTAATTTAAAAATATCAAAAAAATTTAAAAAAATCTTCATTTTTTCTAACTCTTTTTTCTTTTTCTTTTTTGATTTTTTGGCTTTTTTTAATTAATTTTTTTTGGCCATCAATAGGGGCTAGTTCTTCACATCAAGAACCAAAAAAGTGGAGGGTTGGAATTGTTTATAAAGGCCTTATTGACACCCCATATTTTTCCTAATGAGATGTCTTTAATGTGCTCATACGTTCATCTCACTAACTTGAGGAGTTCCTAAATAGTGAGATGGAGCACTCATAACCATCACTTTGTCACTCATAACCATCACTTTGTCACTCATAACCATCACTTTGTCACTCATAACCATCACTTTGTCACTCATAACCATCACTTTGTCACCCATAACCATTGACAAGTTTGACATAGTAGGTCTTGGGGGTGGGGACACCCACAAGAGGGGTACTGCTACCTTACTACCATAATGTGACATGGTTTTGTTTTGTTTTTTTACCAGTGGAGGTAACTATGTCATTGTCAAATTTTAGTAAAAGGGTAAGAAACAAATTGTGAAATTTGTGAAAGGTTTCTATGAGATGTGTCAAACTTTCCATTTATAGAATGCTTGTTCTTAGAAATAAACGAATGACTACCTTGACTTCGTAACAACTCAAATAAAATATATCAAACGCAGCCTAATTTCAGTATTGCATATTATCAATAAACAACATCATGGTAATAAAATTGTTTCCATGTTTGTGATCTTCTTAAACTTGAATGGACATGTTATTTTGTTCAACGTGAATATATGATAATTGGTGAAATAATTTTGTGATTACATAACCGAAACCATTTCCAAGTTATCCAAATGTAAGCAAACCACTTTGGATGAAAGAAATCATTTTTTTGCTTTTGCAAAGATGAAGGCTGCGCTGCAGTATGAATATTGACACTAAGGAAATGTAGGAAGGCACCTTGTTTGGGTGGCAATAACCAAAAAAATGAAATTGAAAATCATGTTGGTCTAATGTGAACAAAAACTTGGATTATTGATGTTGACGTCTTGTACAAAGTCTAGTTGTTATCAATTATGTATCTGATATGGAATGGAAAGATGTTTGGTAAAATTACGTATCTGAATGGTTTGTGCACATTGGTGAATGTTTGGCTTTGTATGTGTTTAGAGTACCAAAGTTGCAATTGTTGATGTTCATGTTTGTTCACTTAATGATAATTTTATATTTAATATTGTAAGAAGGATTGGAAATGATTTTGAAAATACTTTGAGAAGGACGGGGTTGGGGGGCAACGTATAGTCTAATGATGAGGTTGAACTGAATCTCTATATGCAGTGAAGCATTGAAAATCGTTTCATAAGTAGTTGCAAGAAACACTTCATAGTTTTGGGTTAAGCACTCTTAAAACTAGTAGTACTAGGTAGTACTATGAGTTTTTGAAATATATATATTCTTATATAAAATAAAGTATGGAAAATTTGTAAAGCACTTAAAATAGCATACTCGTGAAAGTTCAGACCTAGAAATTATTTATTCTAAAAGTTATGCACAACAATAGAGGGACAAAATATCCAACAAAAAGACAATTTCTTTTTTGCTTTTTAAAAAATAGTAAAAATCTCAAAATTTTAAAACAAAAAATAGTTATTTTGGTCCATTGCGAGGGCATTGACTAATGCTAATATTTTTTCAAGAATGATTGTTTCCAAACCCTAATGCCTATCCAATGGATGCCCACTTTGAGGGAAAGTGGAGGGCATATATTTTACATTTTTCTAAAACCCTTCTATGTATCCGTGTAATGTTCAATGATGAACAACTCCCCAAATTTGTGGCATCAAATTCCTTTTTTTGCCTCAATGCAGTACTAAAAACCCACAAAATAGCCAAGGTAGACATACTATCAAAATCCATTTAAAATTAGTGAATAATTTTTTTTAAAACCCAAAAAAACACAATAGGTCAGTAACTTTAGTGTGGACCTTCTTCTTAATTTTCACGTGAAAAGAAGTTAGTAAGCAAAAGATACACCCCTAAAACCACACACCGTGTAGCAAGAGGACATAAAGCAAGATAGGTGTTTCTTGCAACTACCCTACTTTGCATATTAATATGCTCCGAGGGTTTTATGTTAATCAAAATTTGCAAATCGCAATACTTTTTATGTAATGTATATTTTTGCATGATTGTGAAAGTTAACATTTTCTAGAAGATATGTAACAAAATCATAGAGTAGAAGAATTGAATGGTTAAGTGTTTGTAGAGAAGGGAGTGGATTAAAACAATGAATTGCAAAAATGATTAAATGAACCCATTGCTGCAATGATCCAAGTTTTGCTTATATATGAAATGAGTGATGGTATCCCAACCTCATTATCTAGATTTTGGCAAGACACATAGCAAGTTTTACATTGGTGTAGTTTTGGATGGATGATAGCAATAGAATCTTAGCCCTTTAGAGCCAAAGGCGCCCTTTTTGAAATCACGTGTATTCTGAGTACAAGCAAGTCTCAAGGGGTTTTGAATCAAATAATTTGGGCATTATCTTGATTTGGGGTCCACATGGAGTTAGTAGAGAAAGACCACAGATGTGGGGTCACATGAATCTACACATAAAAGAAACTTTGTGTAAGCGGTTTTTGCTGTATCTATCCATCCTTGGTTGTGCGATTTGCTCTTCATTGTGTTGATTATGACCAAAATGCAAGGCGCATGGACTCATTAGGAGGGCACTTTTTGTGCCTTCACATTTCATTTAGATTGGATAGGGAGTTAGGCCCTCTATTCTCAATTGGGAACAAAATTGGATTAAAATCAACCAAATCTGGGAGGCTCAACTTGAAAGAGTTAAATATGAAATTGATTAAAATCACTCCTCAATGGTGAAAGGAGTAGTCCACCACCTTTACCATATGATCCCTATTATTCCCTTTAGGAAGACTACAGATTCACAAGAATGCATAATAAACTTCAATGTACAATTTAGAAGAACTATCAAATGATGATTTTCAAACAAGAGTTGTAAAATATGATCCATATATTGTATCCCCATATAAGGGTGAATTTACAAGAAACACTTTTACTATTTTTTGTCCCCTTCACCTCATGCAGGTGGTTCTTGGCTCCTATCTTTTGCGTACCAAGTCATTTTGACTTAGAATTTCATAGCAATGTTCACTTCAAAGTTATAAACATTTTGTAGTTTTTTCATTTTTTTAAATTATTTTATATTTTTAAGTGGACCTTGATTGCATGTCTACCTTTGTGATTACGGGGGTTTTTAGTACTATTTTGGGTCCAAGAAAGCATAATCTGTGCCACAAATTGGGGAAGTGGTTTATTTGGCATCATTACATGGATGTATAGAAGGGTTTCACAAAATTCTAAATTCCATGTCATGCACATTATCTCAAAGTGGGCATACATCCTCCTTGCATTGGTGAAAAAAAAAAAAAACTTCCTCCAAAAACCACTTGCATTAGGTGAAGCTACTCAAAAAGATCAAAAATGTCCATTTTTTGTTTTTTTTTGGGTTTTTTTGTAATTATTGAAATTGAAAACATGGTTGCCTAGAAATTATGATAGTTTCCGCTCCACATGCTTGCATAATACTCCTCTCCATTTACTAACACTACGTAGTACCACTCACCACTAACATCATCTGAGGATGTGAATTTGCTTTTCATCCATTCATTGAATTGTCATTATTGATAACTGGCCTTCCTTGTTCCCAATAGATCTATGATGAGAGGGACGGTTTAGATTTCCACTGCCAAGGTGCTGTGTAGTACTTGGAGTACTCGTAGCAATGCCAGTGTTACACCTAAAAAGAGGCATTTTGAGACAAAATCTTGAAATCTTTCTTGCAATGATTCATAATTGACTTTACCATTGCATTCATCAATATTTTTTGAACAATATTTAAAATAAATATGTCAAAAAAATTCAAGGAAAATACAATGTCACTAATAATTATCACAATGATTACCATGTTATTCATTAAATTGGGAAAAACGGAGGTACCATTTTGTACTCCACCTTTAACCCAAAAAGTCACCTTAAACAAGATTTGAAGGTATCAAATTCAGTTTGAGCCACTAAGATTTTTTCCCTCACAAATTCCTCCTCTCAAATGAGGGCACGTGTACCCAAAAAAATGCTGGAGCTCAAATTAAGGTGACTACCTTAATCCTTCAAAAGTCCCAAAATGTACTCTTTTCCCCAATTTAACAAATAACGCATTAATTGTATTTCTTTGCATGTATAGTGGTGAGTTTTTCTTATGGTGATTTAAAACAAAATGTCATAGTTTTTTTTGGAATTATTATTGAAAGGTCATAGTATGAAGAAGACAAGTTGTTTTTTAAGTTGCCTTTTAAGTTTTAACAAACTCACACTCCTTGAACTGGAAATTAATTGCAATAAACATAATGAAAAACTAAACTCAAGAATGATACAAAAAAACAAGAAAATTCAATAATGCATGGATAGATGAGAACCAAAATCTTATAACAAGGAACTTTTATGTTTAGTAATCATTAAAAATTTGTATTTGTTTCAAGTAAGGAGTTGAGATGAAGGCACATCATGTTTGACATTGACAATAGAAACTTTACGTCCTGATGGTTACGGACTTCACTTTTGCAAGAGCCTACCCAGACACCCGTAGTATATGTCATGTGATCATAGCCGTGCTCATATTTGTCCCAAATTTGCAAAACCTTACAATTTTTTAATATGTAAATGAGGTCTTGCTAAACGAAATTAATTTTTCTATACATATATTTCAATCAAACAAACTACAAGCTGGTATGTTGAAAAGGGGACATTTTGTTTTCTCAAACATTTCTACTTATAACAAGATTTTTTTTGGTAGTCATCAACAAAGTAACATGCATCCCAATATGCATGTAAAATTAAAGGAAAAATGAATACAAGGGTCATGTACACAAATTTACTTTGCACCACCTATTATGTAGACACTTTTTGTATGGATTTTGCCAAACAAAATATTATTTTATAGGAATTTGTTGCTTCTCATCCATTTTTTCAGCAATTTTGTATGGTCAAAGTAGAAAAAGTCAAATAAGGTAAGATTTGGCAAACTAACATTCAAATAATTCTCTACTTGTACTTATAAACATTTTCAATGATGGGAAGGGACTTGAAATATATTCTAGCAACACAATTAGAAAACGAAGTCTTTGAAAAACATTTACCCATTGTTTAGCACTTATGAAGTCAACAAACTAAACCTCCTAGAAGATTTAAACAACTATATAGAAACTAGCCATTGGTGCACTCAACATCTTTTATTTTGATACAATATTTATCAAGAAGAAGCCCATTTGTATTTTTCCCTTAGTCATATAAGTGATGTCTATCAACAATACCAGTTCCTATCTTAACAATGGCTATCCAAAACTTTGCTCAATAGGGAAGTTTACAACATTACTTTGAAGGTTTAAATTATTGTTCTTCCACTACCAACCCTCCAAAAACACATTTATTTAATGTAGCCACACTAAAAAACACTGTTAATAAGGGAGGAACCCCTAACAAAAACAAACCATTACTCATTCTCACATGTCAACTTCCCAAGACCAACAATTCCTTGTCTACGTTGCTTACAAAAATTTACTGCATGCTCCTACTGGAGAACAAGAATTAGGTAGTTATCCACATAAAAATATAAGAACAACTGGCCACTACGTTATGAAATTATCGTAGGAAAATCATGACATGCCATGCACAAAATAAAGCCCAATTCCAAAGTCACGAAAGGGCCCTTCAGAAATGACAATCCAAACCATATTTAAAACAAGCAATTCCCCTCCTATAACGGAAAGAAGAGTATCCATGTCATCAGTTCCTAAATAAAAATTCCACAGAAAACAACCAACTTGCAAAAAATAATTTCATGAGAACACAACAGCCCTTAAAAGGTGGCAGCACCCATTACCACCATTACTCCATTCCCAACCAATAGGGTGTGTTATTTTCACCATGGACAAGCATAGGTGTTTTGGAATGCATTTTTCTTTCTTTTTCAAAATTGTGGCTACTTAAGTCATGCCCCATGTCCCAAAATGAGGTAGGAAGTAATAGATTGAAAATCGTTTGGCTAGTATAAATATTACATACATCTAGACATTGGCAATGGCTATGGAACACTTTTGACTCCCAAAATTCACAATAATTTCAACTTTGAAAAATTTGCATTCACAATAATTCTTATCTTCCTGAAGAATATTTTTTTGCCTCAAACCCTTTGTCGTGATCTGCACAATCGCTTGAGGTATTGGATATAGGTGCTTCCCCCTCACATGTTCCACCTCTGGGTGGAATAGCAACAACAAAAACTTTCTACAAAACAAAAGGCAAGTACAGGGTACAAGAGAATTCACCAAACCGCCTCAACAAGCCCCCAGGATATGGTAAACTAAGCAGGCATGGAGCATGGCTGGCCACTCCCCTGCTGCCACCGGGCCACCTGGCACTGGATTTCCTCGCAATCGCAGATCCCACGCTGCCGCTAGGCCCGGCCCCGGCCCAGCCCTGGCGGACAAACTGGAGGACCACCTCACCACATCGGGCCCCACCGGCTCCATGTCATCTGCTGCCGCGGCCGACCGGCACGGGACGCCGACGACCGGCGAATCACGAACTGCCGCCGCCCGACGGCGACCCAGCGCCGTTGGGGGAGCCATGCCTGACGCGTACGGAGCGGGCGACGGCGACGGGCGTCGGGGGGCTGTGGGGACTGGGGGAGAGGCGAGGCGAAAGGGGAAGGGGGGGGGGGGAGCTTGAAGGGGAGCGAGACAAGTGGTCAAGGGCAACGACGTACCAATAAGGAAACAGAAAGCGGCCCAGTTGCAGCGACGCCACCGAGCTTCCCCGCACGCACGCACGCGCGCCCGCCCGCCCGCCCGCTGCCAGATGCTCGCGCCTCGACTGCTCTCTCGGCATCCCGCCACTCGGAGTTACTGCAACGCACTCCCCGTGCAGTCGCCGTCGCCCGACCCCGACGCTGAGCATCGCGCGTCCGCTGCGCCGGGCGGGCTTCTTCCATCGGGCGGAGTCGCTCCTGCCATCGCCTGTAAGTTGATTCGCACCGTGGTCGTGGTCGTGGTCGTGGTCGTGGTTTGAGCGGCGTCGTGGCCTCCGTGTGTCGCTCCTCGGTTCTGCGGTGGGTCACCGCCGCTGGGCGGTTTCGTGGTTGGATGGGCGATGGGGTTGGGCGGAGCTGCGTGGCGAGCTCCGGAGGCGGTGCCGGGAGTGTGAGAGGGTGGGAGTGTGGGGCGGCGCCCTGATTGCGCATTATTGTGTTGCTCGCTGAGGCGGGTGAGCGGGTGCCCTGGCATTCGCGCGTGGGGGGGTCCGTCGTGGTGGTGGTGGTTTGGGAGGAGGGATTGGGAGCAGCGGAGGGGCATTGCCGAGGGGGAGTGGGCGTAATGCATTTTCGTGGTTAGGATTGCGTGGAGGCGGAGGGGTCGTCGGTTGATTGATTGTGGCGCGGTGCGTGGCCCAGGGATACAGGGGTGGAGCAATGGCGGAGGCCGGGAGCCCGGGGAGTGCAGACAGCCCGCACTCGGACGAGTACGGGGGGAACCACGGCAGCGGGGACAGGGACAACTCGAACGTTCGCGAGCAGGACCGGTTTCTGCCAATTGCCAACATCAGCCGCATCATGAAGAAGGCGTTGCCCGCCAATGCCAAGATCGCCAAGGACGCGAAGGAGACGGTGCAGGAGTGCGTGTCGGAGTTCATCAGCTTCATCACCAGCGAGTATCCTCCCATTAGAGCTCGCGTTGGGCTCCTGCGTCGTCGTGCTGGTTTTGTGTTGTCTTTTGTTGTCTTGTCTTGTTTTCTTTTCGCGCGTTGACGATCGAGACGCCTGCTGTCGCATTAGGGCGCCTCGTGTTTGGGAGAGACGTGCTTTGTTCCAAGTCGTGGGTTTGGGGGGGGGGGGGGGGGCGTGATCGGAAGTGTAAGGCACGTCGTGGGTGGGTTGTGCAACCGGGGGCAGGGGTTGGCGGGGGTTCCCCGGTTGTTCTTGCCTGCGTCCCCTGTTTGTGCCCGGTCTTCGAGCGCTGCTGGCGCGGGGTCTGGGCATTGGAGGGGACGCGCTCTTCGTTTTGAGGCGAGAGAATGGTGGACGAAGTAGGGTTGGGTGGGCTTCTTTGGCGACAGCTGCGTGGGCGTGTCGAGGTGGTGGTTGTGGCGTGCCGGAGTTGTGGTCGTCCGATAGGTTTGGGGGGTGAGCTCGGGGCGGTCGCCTCGCTTCGAGCTGAGCTGGGCGTGGATGCGAGCTCCGTGGTGGGGAGAGACGCGGGCCGTCCGTGGTACGCGTCAGCGGTGGTGCGTGGGGAGGAACGTGTTCGGTTCACGATGCGTGGGCTTTAGGTCAGACGGGGGATGTGAAAGTGGACGCCGCCTGTGCGATGATATTCCTTGACGAAGCGCAGGGCCAGCGACAAGTGCCAGCGGGAGAAGAGGAAGACGATCAACGGGGACGACCTGCTGTGGGCGATGAGCACGTTAGGGTTCGAGGACTACGTGGAGCCGCTGAAGGTGTATCTGCACAAGTACAGAGAGGTACGGTGACCGTTGTCGTGTGGTGCCGTCGCCCGTCCGAGGCAGCGGAATGTTAAGAGAGGGTTTTGGATGTCGTGGATTCCCTTGGAAGAGTGGGTGGGTGAGAGTTGGGTGTGTGTGTGAGGCGGCGGGGTTTGTGGCCGGTGGCTGTGCAGAGTAGCGGCGTGGGTGGATATGGTTGTTTTGGCGTGCAGTGGTTGGTGGTGAATGTAGTATTCTTGTCTCGGAAACGTGGACTGATTGGGTGTTTTGGCTGGGCTGCGTGACGGACCGGCGGGGGCGGCTTCTTCCAGACGGAGGTACGTGACTATGCAATCGATGTAGAACCCATGTATGGCGTCGGTCGTGGGGACATTGGCGTCAATGTGAGCGTGGCTGGGAATCGTGCTTGGATGGCTTCGTGCTAGGTTGGATGTGCTGGATAGTCGGTTTAGACATGTGAGGGTGCGGCGAGGTGGATGTGGATGGGGAGGGGTTGGCGGCAGCTTGAGTGCGGAGCGATGGTCGATGTCGTCGTAGGTCGATGGCAGAGTGGTGTGCTTTTCGGGACGGCAGGGCTCGCGGTGGTGGGCTGTGTGGTAGGGGCGAGTGTGGGGAGAGAGCTTTGGGAGGTGGACTTGGAGCGGACTCGTTCGGCGGGTGACTAACCGCCGCGTTGGGTGGAGCAGGGTGCCCTGACGAACAAGGCTGGAGAGTCGTCGTCGGGCAAGAAGGAGGGAGGCGGCATGGTGCCGTCCGGGGTCCAGGTGAGCGTTGCCGTTGGGCGTGGTAGAAGCGCCGTGCATTTTGGTGCAGTATGAGTCGGTGAGGGGGGGTGGGGTGCGTGGTCTTGTGGATGGCGCGAGCGCCTGCGTCGGGGGCGCGGGGCGCGGGGATGCGTCGAGGGTGGGCACGACGAGGCTTTGTTCTGAGACGTCGGGTGATGGGTGGAGTGGAATGCCTGGGGTGGTGGTTGACCGTGTTTTGGTGGACGTGGTCAGATGATGCAGCCAGGCGCGTACAACCCTTACATGCAAGCGCAGGTTCGTGGCATCATTGCTTTGAGTTTAGGGGTTCCGGGATGACGGGTGTCGGTCCAGAGTGTCGGTGTGGTGGGTGGTTAGTGGTCAGTGGCGCACTCGCTGGGCGTGGGCCAGAGCTGAAGAATGGTGCTTGCGGCAGCGGTCCACGTTAGGGGTGATGCCCTTGGCTCAGGCGTGGAGGTCGTGTGATAGGGTCTGGAATGGGGAGTTTATGTTTCGCCGTTGGGGCGGCAGCGCAGGCAGTAGGGTCTTGGGTGACGGTTTTGTGTGCGGGTTTTTATCGGGTGAGGGTGCCCTTTTGGGAGTGACGAATGCGCGGGTGAATGGACGGGACTCTTAACCGCGTGGTGTTGGTGGTGGTTGTGTTGGGGGGTGTAGATGATGAATGCCGGCAACTACCAGGTACAACATTATTAGCGCGGTCGACCACCGCTTCGGTGCGCGCAAGAGGCAAAGGTCCATTTTCACAAACCCGCCGCGTGCTTGAGGTCGGGGAGCGTGAGTGCGCGGAGTCGCGCGGGTCCGGGCCCACGGTGGAGGGCGAAGTACGCTGGACGCGGTGCAGGAGCAGCGGTGTTGCGACGGGGGCGAGCGTGGTCGGTGCGGAGCTTGGACGGTGGCGATGTGGAACGGGGGAAGGTAGAGATGCAGCAGGACGTGGTGGGGGCTCTTGGATGAAAGCTGTAAATGTGTGTAAAAGCATTCAGGCGTAGGCGTAAGACGAGGGTGGGCAGCGAGGCCGAAACCCATTTGAGCGTCCGTGGGGCGGAATGGCCGGCGGTGTAGGGTCCCGTGGTAGCAGGCTCGATGTCTTAGGAGTCGGGTGAGGAGCGATTGGCGGCGGTGGGAGCGGCAGGGCGAAGAGGGGATATGCGGGTGAGAATCCCAGGGAGTGAGTTTTTCGGAGCTGGAGTCTGCAGTTGCAGAAATTGGACGATTAGGAACTTTGGGTGGGCAGCCTGGAAGCAGGGTGCTGACCCGCGCGGGAAGTGTACAATTCGCTTTAAAGGAAGAAATGAAGGATGTGGTTTTGGTGGAGAGTTTGTTGCGAAGCTGGGCTCGGAACAAGGCCAGTGGGGCCTTGTCAGTTTTTCTTTTAACCTTTGGGTTGATACCAAATCAAAAGTCAACTTTCTGATATAAAAATGTATTATCGGAGTGATACCTTATGCTTAGGTCTGAATGTGTTGAAGCTCAGACTGTAATGTTTGTCTTCGTTGCCTTATAATTATATCACAACAACAATATGTAGGGTATGGTGAATACTAGTCTTGGGGTTAGATAGTAGGTGTCGTTATTGAACAAAATATTGAATCGGTGCGCTAGTAAAGAAAGTTACTGCACACTTACGAATGTGTAGTGCATTTGTTACTAACAAATCTGGGACATTTAGATTTGAGTTCATGCGAGTATGAATATGCAAAATTCAGAATATTAGTAATTTAGTATATGATCTTAGTGTATTGCATCTTCTTTGCGTAAATTATTGTGTTGGAGGCTTTTGACTAATTGTCTTGACATGTTGGTAGGCGAGTTGAAGATTGTCTCAGCTTTGCACGGAATGCTGTAGTAAGTTATGTTTGGCAATATTGAGGCATTTTGAGTTTGTTAGTCTTAAGGGCGGTTCACATCATGTCCTAACTCCTAAGGGCGTCCTTCCATGTGAGTGGTGGAGGGGGTGGCCGGTGAAGCTTACTGCTCACCGACCGACCGATTGCCAGTGAGCTCCACCGGCCGTCACATGATTGGTGTAGAGCTGGGACTCACTACATCTCAAGTCCCTGCAAGTCCCACGTCCTGTTTGCATTCATGGCAGCACTCTTTGGAAGTTTTGGTGTCAAAGAAGGTGGGACTTAACTCAAGGTTTGGGTTGACCATTTTGCTAAACCCAACTGTCAGCCCAAGTCCCACTAATATTTTTGCATAAATTATTGTTTACTATCTTTAGTACTCATTTTTGCCCTTCATATCCTAATGAACAAAGTTGGGATTTGACATTGCAATGGGACTTGGCTGAGATGTGACGTAGTGTGAACTGCTTTTTAACTTAGTGGTTATGTTTTTTGGTAAAATTTTCAAGGTAGTCAGCTCTAATTACGACCCTCACATTTAAAGCGTTCCATAGTGAGTCCAAGAATGAATATGAGATGGTTCTTGAATGGACCCTTCTTAGTCTTAAAAAAAAAGGTGTATTTTATTGCAAGAGCCAATCATACTCCTCTATTCACTTGATCTCTTTACAAGTTGCAAGAGGATGCTTTATGGGAGACCTAGGGTCATAGATAGGTGCCTACTACAAAAAACTTTGAAAATTCATCAACAATTCAATAATGCTTCAATAAATATGAAAAAAATTGGATTACATTTAGCATCCATTTCTCTTTGACGAAAAATTAGGCAGAAAATCTTCATGTCTTGAAAAGCCCATGAAAATCCAGAACAGCCCTTAAACCCTTAAAGTGACGGTTTTAGAGCGATTACCTTATCTGGAGAAAATGTGCAAGCTCGTCCTGCTGCTGTCATAATATTATAAATATTAACCCACTATGGAGCATGTTCGCTCACCCATTATACAATTACAGTTCTTGTAAACAGAACAGCCGTGTATAACTTTTTGAGCAAGTTTTTTCAAAATGTGGCACGTGACAGAATATATAGTAACTCGAGCTACCACACATTTGAAAAATAAACGAATAATGAAGGTAACGGGCTCATGATTCAGTTGAGAAATGTTTCACAATAACATTCACAAACGAGTAAAAATGCATGGTTGACTGTGCAAGTACACTATAAATGTGTGTCGAAGTGCACTACAATTACCATTGTATCGTTAAAAATAAGGTAATAGTATTAGTTTAACGAACTTTATTTTAAAATAAATTTAGCTCCCAAGAAAGATTGAATTTGAGGTTGGAATGTTGTCCAATGTTTGCCAAACAATAACGCAAATGCATCTGTTTCATGCAATGCTTTGCAATTGTCTTGTCACATCAACAATGTGAGTTTTATACCTTATAAGCATGAAATTACGGATGTTCACCTAATTCTATTTATTTCGTTTGTTCTTTGACCAAATTTGTTTCACTTACTGCAAGATCAAGGCTTTATGTCTGTTGTTTGTCATTTTTTTTTGTTGTTGAAAACTTTCTGTTTGCAAAAAATATCGCAAATTCAAAATTCACTTAGAGAAGTAGGAATTTACCTTCTTAGATGTTGAGTTATGCTAAACGTAAAGTCAACAATGTCCGTCTTGATGTAAAACGCACGCAATTATTCAAGTGACAACCCAGTTTGACCACCTAGTTGAATTGGACTTCATTTCATATAGATTGTGCTTGTTTGTAGAACTGCTAATCACAAGGGTGAATTGAAACCTCATAGATAGTTTTTATAATTTGTATCTTGTGGTTTGGAGCCCTAAACTTTACTTATTGGATGTTTATACAAGAATCATGTTTGACTCTTATCAACATTTGTATTAATTTGTTCTAGTGAGTGTTGAATTGATTTTAATGAAAAATTTTGTTATTTTTTTTTGCTTTTGGAGACTTTTTCTTTTCTTTGAAAGCATCAAGGAGATTAGGGGGGAATGTTATCTTGTGAGTGGGGATCCATAAGTTGTGAGCCATAAGCCTAATCTTTATTGTCAAAATATTAAATTTCACCTATAATTGTGTATAGTGGGGTAGAATAAGTTTCTGTCCACCCCCATTCTACTATACAAAGGACTTAGTATTTTATAGAATGCAATTGGTCTTTTTGTATCTTGTATCTCTAAGCTTTAATTCCTACACAATCCTAATCAAGCATACCAAATATGAGTTCCAAAAAATCAAAATTCTATTTTTGGTGAGCTATTTTAGATAAAATTCATGGTTTTATATGATAATTGATTAAAAAACATTGGTAATGAATTTTTGAGCTTTGATTGCATGGGTATGTAGAAAACATCCATGTACACATCTTTCCTTCTAATAAAAATCTCCAAAAAGTTTCAAAATTCTTTCCTATAGAGCTTTTAATATTGAAGTGATCATAATCAAATTTAGTAAAATAGATATTTCTTTATGGTAATTAGATTTTGCTAATTGACTCATACGCTATGATTAAATTTGTACCTTTGAGCATGATGATATCTTTACTTTGCCAAAAGCTAATTAAAAAATAAAAATAAATCTTTTACTAAATTTGGTCATGATCATTCCAACACTAAATCTCTATAGAAGGAAATTTGAAACTTTTTAAAGATTCTTGTTAGATGAAAAGATGTGCTTATGAATGTTTCCTACATACCCATGCAATCAAATCTCAAAAATTCATCACCAATATTTTTTAATCAATTATCATATAAAACCATGAATTTTATCTAAAATAATTCACCAAAAATAGGATTTTGATTTTTTGGAACTCAAATTTGGTATGCTTGATTAGGATTGTGTAGGAATTAAAGCTTAGTGATACAAGATACAAAAAGACCAATTGCATTCTATAAAATGCTAAGTCCTTTGAATAGTAGAATGAGGAGAAGAGAAACTTATTCTACCCCACTATACATAGGGCTTTACAATTGTGCATTTTAAACTTTCATTTTTTGAAAATCTTGCTGTTTTTTTTAGCTTTTTCATTGTTTTTGAGCTTAGAATAGATTCTTGCTCACAACAATCTTGGCTCAGCGCTCATGGCTCATCATTTTGCGCTCACAAAATAGCTATGTCCAAAACTATTTAGGAATGTACTTTTATTTTGTAGTTTAAGGGATTTACATTTGATGCAAGATCTTGGTTATAACTACCTCTTTCTCAAAAAGAAGAAAACAACTAAACAGAATTTACATTGCAAGATTATACTTCTGATTTCCCTTCTTAATCAACATAAACTTTGTAAGGTGCAAAATAGCATAAAGCAACAAAGACCTAACAACCATGTGAGCTATTCATAGCATCCCTTTATAAATTAATACTCTTTGTAGTTGTTAGTAGGAAGGTCTTAAGATAAAAGTTACAAAAACAAATTGGAACTATTGTTAGTAAAAAACAAGTTATTGTCATTCAAAGTTGACAACTATTTGGCATTTTTGACAAAATAGTTGTTGGTTTATGGTGTCTTACAATAAACATATGTGCCGATTTGTTGATTTCATATTATGAAAACCAAATTTCCTTAACTCTTCATAAAAAAATCCATTAGCTCTTCAAAACTATGTGGCAATGTCGAAGCTTCAAAAACATGTTATGAATAATTGCACATAACAAAAGGAATGAATATCAAATTTGTATTTCAACAAAACAAAGTATTTGAAGTGAACAAGATGGAAATTTGAACATATGATCATAAGTTCCATCTTCACTAGGACAACCCCTAAACAATAATGCTTGTGACCATGTTGTCAAAATTCATTATTATATATTGTATGTATCATTTTCCAACTATAAATGAATTGTATGTAAAGAGAGTTTGGGGGCAAAAAGATTCATTCCTCAATCAATCCCTCACTAAATTTAAAACCAAATATGCTTATTGAAAACTAAGAATGAAAGACAAAAGGTGATAAAACTTGAGGTTATTTTAACAAGGAGAAATGGTAATACAAAAATTGAAAAAAAAAACAATTCTAATGATGGTTAGAAGGCTCACTAATTCACTACAAGTCCAATACCAATCTACCATCAATTTATCATCAATATAACACCCATCTACCACCAATAGATCATCAATACACCACCAATCTACCATCAATATATCACCAATCTACCATCAATATACCATCAATCTGTTGCCCACCTATTCTCAATTTATAAGATGCTCACATGAGTTGAGGGGGTTTCAAGTTTTAAACAATTGTTTGAAACCAAAAGGGTATTGGTGAATGTTGATGAGTATGGCACACTCATAATACAATTGGATTAGACATATGCTAAAGGAATGGAGGAGTAATACTTTACTCCTCAAATTCTACCACCTTTTGTCTTGCTTTCATAAACTTTAGAATATATTACTAATTTCAAATTGGTGAAGAATTAATTGTGTGGAAAGGGTTTGAATGAGAAATGGATTTGTTCCTTCCTAGCTTTTAATTATGACTAAGTGTAAAATTTATAAATTTATAAATTTCTCAAAACAATAATTTTAAATTTTAGAATAAAATTTTAAGAACAAAATCGAAGTGATAATCACTCTACCGTGGTATGTTGGATATAAAGTAAAGTTTTGTACAAAACCCAAAAAAACTTATACAAATTCAATTTAAATCAATGATATGGATATAATGCAAACAAAATCTAGTACCAGAAGTGGGATGAAAATCATCTGTCTTCTAAATAAAAAAGAAGTTGATTGACCGTTTGTGAGCCATATCTTGGCTTTGATACCTTATGAGCTTAAGCTATTTGAAAAATCTCCTTCTTAATATTTGACATCAATGCAATATGTATTAGTCACAAGCAATGTTTAGTAGAAATTCCATATTGGTGTTGTA
The DNA here is from genome assembly GCA_963920765.1 of Ulota crispa. Taxonomy (NCBI): domain Eukaryota; kingdom Viridiplantae; phylum Streptophyta; class Bryopsida; order Orthotrichales; family Orthotrichaceae; genus Ulota; species Ulota crispa. Next base: position 6,928,914 of record OY987245.1, read on the forward strand.
CCAAAGACAAGTTAATGTGTGGGTGAAATTTTTGCTTTATAAATTTGGCGTTGAATTTTTTTTCAATCAAGCGTGGTGACAATAAATAAATAAAATACTTGAACCACTCAGGAACCACTATTAAAACATCATGTTTTATTTGTATAATTGTATCAAAATCACATGCTGTAAATACATCAAATGCACCATGTCCTTTTAATGTTGCATCAACATTGAAGAAACGATCTTAGATTTTCTTGATTAGAACCTAGAAGGTCAATGAGATCAAAGAGTAACTTAAAATTGATCAAACAAATATTCTTCTTCTTAGAGATAATCAAACAAGATAAACTGAATCAAGAATTTGTTATGGTGTCTTGTTAACAATACTATATCTGCACCACTAAATCAAAAATGAAAATGCAAGCAAAAAGACACATCATCAAGCATCGAATCAGCATAAAAATAAAAGAAATCCAAGGAATTGTTATAGCACCTTACGCGTAATTTGTAATTGATTCAAATTCTATTCATTATTTAAAAAAGATTCATGGTTCACTTTGAAGTATTCATCCAAAAACTTGAAATGTTTATGGCTTTTACAAGACATGTGATTTCATCTTCAAAAAATGTGTTAAGAAATCTCATCCATATGATGGCAAAATGACGTACGCTTCTTGTACTTTAATCCTTAATTGTATGAAAGACCCTTTGCCACTAATACAATACAAGATGTTTTTCTTGTATTTGGAATGAACCTACACCTTTATTACATTTGGGATCAACAAAGAAGTTGGAATTCAGATCAATGTAGTTCTAACGAATTATTTGAGATCCCAAATTAAAACTTCTTGCTAGTAGCAAATGTCAATTATATGATAATGTATTTACTATCCCACCCAACAATGCAAGCAGCTAAGAAAAATTTGGACAAAAATAGATAGAATCAACAACTTGTGCACGTTCATCTATAAAATATATTATTTTTAGTAGCTTTCATCCAAAATTTGACAAATGTTGTGTTTGCTTGGGGAGGGACTTGGTGATTTCATCAACTTTTTCTCATGATTTATCTAGTGTAACGGTAGCCAGTCCAAAATTGAGGTAAGATTCAGACAAAAACTTGCCAAGAAACCCTTCAACCTTTGAGCATGTTGCTATGGTAAGTACACTACAAGGTATTTTTCTTGTATTTGAAATAAATTCACACCTTTATTGCATTTGAGATCAACAAAGAAGTTGAAATATAAATTAATGCAATTCTAATGAGCTGTTTGAGACCTTGAATTAAAATTTCTTGTTGGTAGCAATTGCTAATTATCTTGCAATTATACGGCATCAAACACTATAAGCTAGGGTTGTTCAAGAATTAAAGGCTAGTATCTATCAAGGTAGGTAGCTTGAATTGCATCCCCTCTCAAATAAAGCGTCTCATAGGTAGCCCAAGAATGGATATGAGGTGGTTCTTAAATGGACCCTCCTTAGTCATAAAAGAAAATGTGTTTTCTATTGCAACAACCAATCACACTTCTTGATTTCCCCTCATCTCTTCAAAAGTTGCAAGGGAACAGTTTGTGGGAGACCTAGGATCACAAAAAGGTGTCTACTACATAAAACTCTGAAAACTCATCAACAATTTGATATTGCTACAAAAAAATATGAAGAAAAATTGTGTTACATTTGACATCTGCTTCTATTTGTTTGAAAATTAAACAAAGAATCTTCTTGTGGAAAAGCAGATCAACCCTTAAAATGTGGCTTTTTGAGCTACCTACCTTATGCCCATGGGAAGTTTAAGGGAATTCCTTTAATCCACCAGACTTTTTGCTAAATCCACCACAGTGTACCAAGTTCAAGAGTTGAAAAGAAAAATGTTTATTCTATTGTTTGTATTTCCACATGCCCCCTTTCTTCTTTCTTTTCTTCCTCCTCTCTTTTGTTTCTTCTTTCTCATTACTTGGCTTAACTTCTATAATTTTAAATACACATAATCTTGAAATAAGTATGTCTATCATCATCATTTAACAATCATCCAACAAATATGAAATTTGAGGGCTTTTTTTTCTTTATAAAACTCCTAAACATGGCGTAAGGTGGTGGATTTAGCAAAAAGTGTGGTGGATTTAGCAATTGCCAAGTTCAACCCCTAAACACTCAATCAACCATTTTCTAGTAGTTACCCTTTTTTTTGGGTTGTCCGAGATGAAAAAACATTTTTTGAAAAGATAAAGAACACCTTCATTTAGGAAAGCAAGTCTACTTTCCAACCCGATTTGAATCATGTCAATCCAAGTTAAACTCCACCAAGGAGAAATTTTCAAAAACAAACACTTCAATATTTGTTAATTTTATAAAATTTGCTATTTCAAAAAACTAATGATGTTCTCTCATTCAAAACATTGCATTTTTGAGTTCTAGAATAGAATGTTTATTTTTAACCAACCATACCAAATTTCAAGTACTATGAATCAAATTTGTAATTTTAATAAATATTAAATAGTAAAAACTTCTAAATTCATTAAATGAAAATCTAAAACTTTTTTTGAATGTTTGATTGTATGGATAATTACTAAATATCATAATTCTTGTTTTCTCTTGTGAAGCAAACATTAAAATTACAAAAGTGTCATTTTACTGTGCATTTATGTTTTGCCCTTACCCCTTGGGCGTTTAGGGGTTAAGGGTTAAACTTTGCCTTTCAACTTTTATTTATTTATAGAAAAGCAGGCAGAAGCTTTTTTAGGTTCTTCCTTTTGTGAGGAGAAGACCAAAGATGCCTTGCGCGTCACTAAACTCACCGCGGGGAAGAAGAACCCACGGAAAAGGAGCTGGCTGACATGGCAATCGCGGCCAAAAGCGGCCAAAATCAGGCGAAAGCGATCCAAAGCTCTCAGATCTCAAGTCTGGGAAAACACTCGAGTTCATGAACTGACGAAAATCGAAGCAAAAGAGCTTTTGTGGAACGAATTATACTGTTTTATTGAGACGTCGCACTCGCACTCAACCCTAGCGATCGATCATTTTTTCTTCCTTTTTTCCTTCTCTTTCTCCTTGCAAGTCGTTCTCGTTCTCCATCGTTGTAGAGTGACTGCTCTGATTGTGCCCATCTTCACGCGCATCATGGCTCGTCTTCATCGCCTCCTTCGTCCATCGCTCATTTTTTGAGATCCATCACACTAGGCAGCGCGTACAGAGGAGTAAGTAAAGTTTAAGGGCGTTTGGGGGAGTGGGCCTTAGCTTGCAACTATGGGGCAGACCTTCCGCAAGCTCTTCGACTCCATTTTCGGCAACAAGGAGATGCGGGTGCGTTCTTTGCTATTGCGCTTTTTTTTCTGTGTTGGGTCTTAAATTTAGGAGCAGTTCGTTGAGCTTTTGGTGGAGAACAAAAACGTTGATGTGGCGTTTAGATCCTCAGGTTTTTGTTTGGTGAGAGGGGATTTGGACAGAAACCAGGTTTTGAGCTGAAATCGCGGTGATGTGAATCCGAAAGCGCTTCGTTTTCTGTGTTCGTTGTTCTGGAGTTGATGGGCATCGGTTTTGGTGAATTGTGTGTGTTAACCCTAATTTCTTGCAAATATACATGTGGCGAGTGCTCATCATGTAACACTCTGAAATTTACATTGCTGGTATATTCTCTATAGAGATTGTGCGATAGGTTAGCACTTCAACGTGTACGGCATGTGATTGTAGAGTGTATGTATTTTTGCAAACGTGACGTCGAGCTGCTGCAGAAACATTGCGGACAAGCTTATGCAGTCTTAGGGTTTTGGAGGATACGCACTGGACTTTAAATTTCACAAGCCTTTCCCAGCTGCCGTGATTCAGTTCACATTAGGGCTAATGTTTCTGCTAATGTGCAAACGATTTAGTTCGTAGATATTTAACTATAATTCTGAGAGTTGGATAAAAGCGCTGCCATGTATGTTTAAATTTGTTGAGGTTTTGGAAAGTTGCTATGAACCACAATTGTGAAAGTTGGCTTAATTTGATCTGTTTTTGGGATTTACCTATGTTATGAGCTCTGAGATTCGTTGTGTATGTGGCAGGTGGTGATGCTTGGATTGGATGCAGCAGGCAAAACTACTATCCTTTATAAGCTGCACATTGGAGAGATTTTGTCCACCGTTCCTACCATTGGTAAAGTGGCATGAAACACTTAACATTAGTTGTTGTGTTTTGCAATGTGATGTTTTGTGGTTTCTTGTTCCCTGATTAGAACTGAGAAGTTTGTTGAACGGATTATGTGCAACTTCATTTATTTGTTTATTTCCATACGGTGAGTTACCTTTTTTAGGGTGACATCTGCCGTAAAATTCTTTTATCATTGTGATTCTCAGGTTTCAATGTGGAAAAGGTTCAATACAAGAATGTCGAGTTTACAGTGTGGGACGTCGGAGGCCAAGAGAAACTACGACCGCTTTGGCGGCATTACTTCAACAATACTGATGGTTTGGTAAGTTTACTCGCTCTGGAAAGAAAGTAGAGACATCTTATGAATATGAACTTGCGATAGTGTGAATCTTCAGAAAGTCCAAATTGAAGATTCTAGAGACATAGGGTTTCTTTTGGAGCTTTGATGTTTGTACAAGTGCATTCATGTAGTGGAGGGCTTGTAATGGTGGTTAAGGCTCACTGGTGCTGTCTCCTGCAGATTTATGTGGTTGATTCATGTGACAAAGAACGAGTCAGTAAGGCTGCAACTGAATTTCAGGTACCTCACCTGATTCATTTAGTGGCTTGGACGCTTGTTGTAACTTCTCAAAAGCAATTCCTTCGATTTTCTCACTTTGTTTTAACCCTTCCGTTTGTTATTAAGTGTATATGAGAACATAGATGTATGAAGTCTTTAGTTTTGCAGGAACATGAATCATTGAGATGTGACAGACTGTTCTGAGAGTCTCCAGTTGTAATTTAGTAATGATACCATCAACAGCTCAATTTGTGCGAAGTCTTGTTATGTATAGCCAAGTAAACATTGCCTGGTTGGATTTGTGATTGCAGCAAATCGTAAATGACCCTCTGATGAGGAATAGCGCCATCCTTGTGTTTGCAAACAAACAGGACATGGTAAGTGCCTGTTTCAGAAATCGGGTTGGAATTAAATATGGGAATTGATATATGCATACGCGGGGTTTGATATATGTACACCGGGGGGGAGGGGGGGGGAGGTAAATTTTTAGACATTTACCATCAACAAGTTGAACTTTGTAAATTTGAATTCAGATTTGGATTGAGAGACCTTGATTTAGTCTACCACCACAAAGAAGGATACAATTGAACAACGCCAAAAGCTTAGCTTGTTTTATAAACAAGGGTAAAAGTAATAATCTGTCCCCTAGCTAAGCTTTTCCACTGGGTGTTGTTCAATTGTATCCTTCTAGACTAAATCAAGGTCTCTAAATCCAAATCTGAATTCAAATTTTCCAAATTCAACTTGTTGATGGTAAATATCTAAAATTTAGCACCCCCCCCCCCCCCCCCCCCCCCCTCCCGGTGTGCATGTATCAATTCCCTCAAATGTTTGTATGAAGATAGTCCTTTGAAAGACCAGCTGTGTGTAACTTTGTGTGGTGCTTGTCGAGAGCAGAAAGGAGCTTTGGGCACCGCAGAGGTGTGTGAACAGCTAGGGCTGTTTGCTTTACGCAATCGAAGGTGGCAAATTCAAGGCACATGTGCCCCGAAAGGTGAAGGGTTGTACGAGGGTCTCGATTGGCTGGCTACTACTTTGAAACAGATGCAAGCAGCTGGGATTTCCACTTCTGTAAAAGCTGCTTGAACCCTCCTCCTTGTAGATTGCAAAGCTGACCAGTAGCTTTCACCTGTTTCATACTATGGCGTGTCTGTTTATTCATCCGTGAGGACAAAGGGAACAACGTTTATCTTAAGTGCTTTTATCCTAAGTGCTTTTATCCTAAGTGCTTCTGTAGGCAGTAAATTGTTTTGGAAACCTCTTGGTTTGGGGAGGATCTCAGAGGAAGCTAAATTTGCAGCAGCACTCGTAGGCCTTAATTACTTGCTGTAGTTACAAGATTTGTGCCTATTATTGTAGATTCCACATTAGATTTCTCCTCTATGATTAGTTGGCTTGATTGCACATTCATTTGCGGCTGTTGCTACTGTTACCAATATTGTCTTGAATACTAAGATTACATCTCAACGTCCTCCATGACTATGGAACTGTATTTCATGGATCTCATTATCTCAACGGCTCTTTGGTGGCTCACATCCACTCTTTTCCTGTGCAAGTTCCCCATTGGGGGTAATAGAGTATTTTCAAGGGAGAATTTCATGGATATTCCTGAAGTTTGCAATATTTGCATAGATACCCCTGCTTTTTCAGAAATTACACAAATATCCTTGGTCATTAATTTTCATGTGTTTGTTTTGTTGTGCATGCCACTTCCCTTCTTCCTTTGTGCGCACATTGCTTCTTTTTTGTTTCATTACATTCCCTTCTCCAACATTGGTCATGAAGTACAAGCACAACAAATAATTGCCTAACAATTGATGCTCCAAAGGTATTTATGCAATTCCTGAAAAAGCAGGGGTATCTATGCAAATATTGCAAACTTTAATGGTATCCATGAAATCTTCCCTACGTTCAAATTTAGTTTGGAATTTCTTGGTATGCGATTCTAGGGTTCGGAGTCTCACTGGGTTTATAATGATGAATTGATTACTTTCCTTGATTATACAACATCCATACCTTTCATTGTGACCCATTTTTACAAAGCGTTATAAAACCATAGAGATGTGTCCTAATGTCAAAAAAATGAAAAGGAGAAAATGCTTTTGTGGAATAACCGAGCATTGAATTGAGTTTTACACTTGAATTTGTCCTTGGTTTGTAAAGGACTTTTTCACTAATGATTAACTCCTGAACGCCCAAGGTTTTCAAAAGTACACTAAATCGAGGACGCTTTTAGTCCTCTAGGGCGTTCATGGGATAAGGTAGTCGCTCTAAAACCGTCACTTTAAGGGCTATTCTGGATTTTTATGGGCTTTTCAAGACATGAAGATTTTCTGCCTAATTTTTTGTCAAAGAGAAATGGATGCTAAATGTAATTCAATTTTTTTCATATTTTTTGAAGCATTATTGAATTGTTGATGAATTTTCAAAGTTTTTTGTAGTAGGCACCTATTTGTGACCGTAGGTCTCCCATAAAGCGTCCCCTTGCAACTTGTAAAGAGATCAAGTGAATAGAGGAGTATGATTAGCTCTTGCAATAAAATACACTTTTTTTTTTAAAACTAAGAAGGGTCCACTCAAGAACCATCTCATATCCATTCTTGGTCTGGCTATGGAACATTTTAAATGTGAGGGTCGCAGTTAGAGCAGACTACCTTAACTATTGAATGCGCAGCAAAAAAAATTATGCCACATTTATCCAGTTCTAGATTATTCATGGAGTTATGAATTGTGTAAAAATATCATGAAATCTCCCATCAAAAAATCTCCCAATACACAAGCAAAACATGAAAAATTTCACTCTTCTGCACATAACTTTAGAGGATTGACAATTGAGTTCTTATTTTGGGACTTTATATAATTTTAATTTACTTAAATTTAGCAATTTTTTAATTATGATTCTCCCATTATATGACTGCGACACACAAGTAAATGAATATACTCCTCCAAAATTTTGATGGTGTGAAAAAGAGACATTGAAGTTTATAAGCATTTAAATGTTGTCACTATACAATGATTTGCCCTAGTTTATGAGATTCCAAAGTATCATTGATGAAAGCATCGCATCTTGACTTTTTGACTTTTGTTAAAACGTTCATAACAATTGTCCTTCATAACATCATTGGATAGAAAATAATATATTATTATATTTATGAAGCATTATATATTTGAAAATATAGAAAGTGGATTTTAATGCCACTTTTTGTAGAAAAGTTTCATTTCAAACTCTGAATAAATAAAGATTTTTTAAATATTTATTTGTTAAGACTGAAAAATCATTTGAAAATGATTAAATAACAAAATAAATCAGAATCTAAAATGAGCATTTTGAGGTTACACTCATTTAACATAAATTAATGACGGTAAAAATGTCATAATTGTGTAAGGGCTCTAAAACCTAAATTTAAAGGTACCTATATCTAAAGGTACCTATTCACAAAACTAATCTTGCAACTTAAAATTCTCTTGAAACACCTTGAAAGGCTTCAAATCATAAATGGATGAATTATAAATCAAAATATGTGTATTAGAATACTTTAGGGAATTGATATGTGCACATCCGGGGTTTGATATATGCATACCCTTGCAAGGTAGATTGTAGATTTTTACCATCAAAAAGTTGAATTTGAAAATTTTGAATTCAGATTTGGACTTAGAGACCTTGATTTTGTTTAGAACAATAGGACGTGACAATTGAACACCTAATGAAAAGGCTTAGCTTTTTGTACAAACAAAAGTAAAAGTAATAGTTTGCACCCTAGTTAAGCTTTTTCATTGGGTGTTGCTCACTGCTAACTTCCTTTATGGTTCTAGACTAAATCAAGGTCTCTAAGTCTAAATCTAAATTCAATATTTTCAATTTCAACTTTTTGATGGTAAAAATCTAAAATCTACCATGTGGGGGGTGTGCACATATCGAACCCCGGGTGTGCACATATCGAACCCCGGGTGTGCACATATCGAACCCCGGGTGTGCACATATCGAACCCCGGGTGTGCACATATCGAACCCCGGGTGTGCACATATCGAACCCCGGGTGTGCACATATCGAACCCCGGGTGTGCACATATCGAACCCCGGGTGTGCACATATCGAACCCCGGGTGTGCACATATCGAACCCCGGGTGTGCACATATCGAACCCCGGGTGTGCACATATCGAACCCCGGGTGTGCACATATCGAACCCCGGGTGTGCACATATCGAACCCCGGGTGTGCACATATCGAACCCCGGGTGTGCACATATCGAACCCCGGGTGTGCACATATCGAACCCCGGGTGTGCACATATCGAACCCCGGGTGTGCACATATCGAACCCCGGGTGTGCACATATCAAACCCCGGGTGTGCACATATCAATTCCCATATTTTATATGGAAATACATGAATGAAACTTTTATGGTATGACAAAACATGGATAGTTAGTTTTTACAAGAGTTATCCCTTTACATATCTTACAAATATCAATGCCTAAAAAAATCTACATCATAAATGTCTAATAATATAAGCTCTGGACCTCATTAGGTCCCCTTCATTTGTTGGAGAATTTACTGGTAGTATTTTGTGCAAAATCTCCCAAATTCCAGTGCCTTGATAAAATGTTCAAAAGGCTATGACATTGGTGTCCACAATTTATTTATAAACGGAGGGATAGCAGGTGCAATTTTGAAAATTTGAAGCTGAATGAAGTTTCATTGTATTTGGCTTGGAAAACTTTATTTTCACAGCTTAAGCTTAGAATTTTCTTTTTCATACTAGACAAAATTTGATCCACATACTGTAACAAAAAAGAATTACAAGAGTGGTTATCATATGTTGCTATTTTAAATAAGGGAAAAAACTCGACGGCAGACATAACAGCTATTGTGGTTTTCTACAAGTACAAGTGGTCATTCTTTTCTCTTTGACTAGTATTTATTTCAAATTGCCCATTGCTCGTCAATGTTTGCTTCTTCTTTTTTCTTTTTCTTTTTTCTTCTTTATTGTTGATACAAAGCCAATGCTATCCTACCGTTGGATAATTTCAAATTTTTGTTTTCTTTTTTGTGATTCTCGTGTATAACTTGATGAGATCAAATATCACTAAACGCCACAAAAAGACACACCACCCTTACACAAAAGTATCCTAGAAAACAACAAAGAGATTTGCACCATTCAGGATCTGGTTGAATGTCGTATGCCTCCGCCATCTACACCAAACCAAAAAATAGATTCATGAACAATACGTTAATCACAAACATTTAAAGAACACCATATAGAACTAAAATTGTAAATATTTTGAATGTAAATAGTTGGCATATGCTTTGTTTGCAATTCCTTCAAAACATATTCATTAGCATTGACTAGTGTTAACATATCTAATATAAACAAAATACTAAATTAGTTGTCATATGAGCAGCATATACAGCATCAATACTATCATTGTTTGGCATGTCCACACGTTTTTGTGAAAAAAATGTCTAAATTGATTTGAAATTATTTATCAATAAAATTTTTACCCTTCATAACTTTTAGAAATGATTTCCATCTATTGTATACAGTACTAAAATGTATAGGAATGTTGTTTAAAATGTCATCAGCATTAGTTGAGTTTGTATTGGTCTAGTTATAAAAACCATGCTTATTGTTTAAAGTGTTGCTTAAATGTTTACATACCTCAAGTTGTGTTTCTCGAATCAGTTGCAAAACAGGAGGAGATAAATATGACCTGCAAAATTACACTATGAGTATAATGATTGTTTGAGTTTGTATTCTTCATTTGAAATTTCACATTATAATGTTTACTTATTAAAATTTAAAAACCAAAGTTCCAATTATGGTTTTCAATGGACTTTTCTGACTTTGGCCTGATAGATTTATCATAAGGTTACAAGTTTTTTCCAAATTTTTTCCTTACTTCCAAAAAAAGTTGAGAATTGTATACATACTTGCAAATTTCGCAATGTTCTGAAGAATAATGTCTAAACCATTCTAGCAAGCAATTCTTATGTGCTTGACCAAGATTTCCTTTGCAGCAACAACCCAACATCATAAGAGGATTTGCATCTTCTAATGCTTGTTCCCTGCAAATCCTGTATTTACAACAAGCAAAATAAATAAGTAGATATTCTCAATCAATGTATTAAAACAAAATAATTAAATCATCATTGTTAGTGCTAATGAATAGTACAAAACATTTCTTTCATTGTATTTAGAAAATAAACAAAATAGAATTCAATTGAATCACTTTGGTTGTAATTGAAAGATCATATATTCATTCTTCATATAAACTTCTAAAGAGAATGAAAAATAAGCTTTGCTCTGTACCTGCAAAATGAAGTGTCGTCGCTTTGTAAGCTGTCTATTTCATCTAATTCAGATTTGTCGTTAATTAGAAGACGTTGAGAGCATAGAGAACCACTATTGATTTCAGAATTTTCATCTGATTCACTTTTATTGTTGTTTGAAGAATCTTCCACTTGTATACGGTCAATAAGAGTTTGGAGAATTTCCATGGTTGTCATTGTAGATTTACTATTTATTTACACCTACATAAATTCAACTTTGTGAAACCTATACTTTAAAATTATGATTATCATAAGATTTTCTCAAATACAATCATACTACTAAAATCACAAGGACCTCTATAATATCATATCTATACCTCCTTAATATCTTATCTCCAAACTCTATGATATATCACATGAATATCATTTGAAAACTTATTGAATTTTTTAACTTTCCATTCTATCTAACATCTGAAAATCCTAACAATTCTATTGGTGAATGCGCAATGTAGCAAGCACCAATTGCTAGTAAATCTTCAAAATCATAAAGATGATTTTCTTGTGTATGTATCAAAACCAACATATACATCCAAAAACAAGGTCAAGTTGAAATAAAACTGAAAAGAAATAAAAAAACTTTTTGTGCATTGGGATCTGCTATTTATATCTAACTAACTAAACTCAAATGTAAAAAATACAGATAAAATTAGAAAATAAGCATAAATATAAATAAAAGTAAAAAACTAGGACCAAGAAACCATAGAAAAATAAAGTAAAACAAAGTAGTTTCATTTCTCACTATAAGGGTCTATTAAATCTTCAACACATCTTCAATAAATAGAAGGAGCTGTAAATGTAATATGTGTTATGATACTTAGGGGCGGCTTGGGTGGGTTCACCCTAAGTCACACGTCCCATCTTTGAAAGTCCCATTACAACTCTACTAGTTGTTAGGTAAATTGGGAAAAACAGTACATTTTGGGATTTTTCACTATTTTCGTCATTATGTAAATTTTAATATATTACAAAAAATGAGCTTGCATTTTCTTGTACAATAGTGAAGTCTTAGTGATTGCCTACAAGAATTTTGATAACTATAACTTTGAGCAATAGCTATGCCTTACAACTATTATATGTGGGATTAAGGTGGAGTACAAAATAGTCCCCTCTATTTTTCCCAATTTACCTAATATGATGATCTAGTAGATCCAATTTTTGTTTGATTATTAAGGGCAAAAAAGAGTACTAAAGAAACTCATGAGTATTTTATGCAAAAATACTAATGGAATTTGGGCTAAAAGTTGGGTCTAGCAAAATGATTGACCCAAACCTTGAGTGAAGTCCTACCTTCTTTGTCTCCAAAATTTTCAAATAGTGTTGCCATTTAAGCAGCCTGAATGTGGGACTTGGAACATAGTGTAAATAGTCAAGTCCCTACTTTTGGTTTTAACCCCGAAGCATCATTGGGGACAAAACTATCCTTGACCAATTTTTGAAGCTAAATAAAATCCAACCAAATTACTATTTTTAGTACTTTATATTTTTGAAAAGTTCTTTCTGAAGCTTAGTTTTAGATTCAACAATCTGATTTTGCAAATGATTGAGTATGATTTTTCTATTCAAGATTTAGTGTACGGGTGTTCATTGCAATCTTGACTTTATGTAGTGTTGAGGGCTCTTGGGAATGAGCCTCAAATACACTAAATCTTTAAGAAAAAATCACATTAGAAATTCATTTAAAATAACTACATAGTAGATTTTGAGAAGTCATAAATTGATTGGGGTTATGCACATTAGGCCCTTTAACCTCATATTTTTTTGGTGACCATCTTTTTAAACTTGACATGTGAAAAGAAGATTGAAAGACTTCAAATCACTTTCACAATTTTAACACCCTCATGATCAAGCATTATAATCTTTCAATCCATAAGAGATATTGTTGTGTTTTTCTTTTCTAATGTGATCTCTAACATGTCTAGTCTGATTTTATACGGTTACAATTCAAAAAGAATTGATACAAGTTATCAAAATGTTGGCTTTTTGTTCAAATTAGAGCAAATTCCTAGAAGCCTCAAAAATGCAATGTCACTTTGGGGTTAAAGTAGTGTGCTCAAATTGCAACCCTCTCACCTAAAGTGTCCCTATAATTAGCTCAAGAATGAATATGAAGTGGTTCTTAAATGAACTCTTTTTAGTTATTGAGTGGATAAAAATGCAGGTGTATTCTATTGCAAGAGCCAAACATACTCCTTGGTTCCCCTCATCTCTTTACAAGTTACAAGAGGATGGATCTTGGAGACCTACAAGTCACAAATAGGTGTCTACTACAAAAAAGTTTGAAAATTCATCAATAAGTTAATCATGCTTAAAAAAGCATGAAAAAAATTGTGTTACATTTGGCGTCTATTTCTCTATTTCTTAGTCTTAAATTAAAAAATCTTCCTAATTTGAGAAGCCCATGAAAAGGCAGACTAGCCCTTAAAGTGACAGTATTTGAGCATCATCAATCTAGGACAGGGAATGGGGCTGTAACTGCATTTCTCTTGGTGGGGGCCAGTTGTGTGAGAGAATGAGGAACTTCTAGGGCTCCAACGCAACCATGGCAAAATATAACCAAGAGATCAAAGGTCTTGTTAAAATGACCTCCTCAAATGGCAAATTTGCTCGTTTCCTACTGTCTTGAGACTTTTAGTACGTTTGTTGCTGTTTATTGCTCAAATGACACATTGCTTATAATAACTCGCAAGTACTACCAAGTGCCTTCTCTTCTGGTACCTAAACCTGCAATGGAAGCTGCGTCAAGGGAAGTTGCATCGAGGCTGTAAGGGTCCGTTCTATGGTGACAAATTTACTCAAACTGGGAGAGATGCAAGACCAGCCAATTTCCCGTCCCAATCAAGGTGTATGAGTTGATGGTGCCCTTAGGCTTAGAGCACACTACCTTGCATGAAGTTCTCAAAGTTTAGTGCGTGGGACATAGTGTGAACCGCCTCTTTAGTGTAACGAGAGGGGCACTGCATCTAGAACTACGTATAACGGGCGACTGCCTCGTGACGGGACTTGCTCGGCGATATTCAGCTTTGCACTCCCACGAACACAATTCACTGTCATCTTCACCTCTCAAAGGGCACGACAGAATTTCCAGCCATGATCACATTCCCCTGGTGCGGTGTCACGATCATGGCGTTTCGCCAAGACAACTAAGTTAGCGTAGAGAATTCAAGACAAGACGAAAACAACGACGAAGACAAACAGGAGGCAGGTTACAATTTTCGTCGCTAAAATCCGTGTAGTATTGCTGCAAAAATGAGTGCGGTGCTGGTCCGGCCAGTCCTGGCTCTGCACCTGCTCTCCACAAATCTCAAGCTCAAGCGCCACTCTGTGTCCCATCTGAGTGTTCGCCATGCCCACCCCATCAGATTGCTCTGCAGTCTTGACAGCAACAACGCCATCAAATCTGCACCCAACAATGAAATTGGTGTGGGCAAGCACTTGGATCTCACGGACCAGGTCTACAAATACATTTTGCGTCATACCCGTGAACCCCAGGTAAGCTTATCATCACAACTTCACAATTTCACCTCGTTGTTTGAGAAACCCTAATATGTCTTTGAATAAACCCAAAGACTGCAGCAAAGTTTGGGAAACCCTAATGTGAAGGTGTCGTGTAAACATCATCTCTGATGATTTGAATTGGCTGTTGTTTTGCTTATTCTCTGGGTAGCAATCTCCCTCTAATGGCACACAATTCTAGCTTGTGGCGATGAATTAGGTCGATAATTTTTTTTTGTAGATCTTGCAAGAGCTACGTGAGGAGATGGCGGAGTCGCCAGGCAATAATATGCAGGTGCGTTCTTGATTTCCTGGTTTGTGATCCGTGCATTGACCCTCACGATCCCTGGTGGATTATTAGGTTTTAAGGTTTAGGGTTTAAGGTTTAGGGTAAGGTTTAGAGTTTTGATACTTGAGATGGCCGGTGTTTCTCCTTCTAAGAAGTTTCTCTACTCCTGAATTGTTGTTATGTATATTCAAGCCCTGTTTTTCCGCTTTTTTAATATGTATACAAGGTTTCTTTCACTATTGTTAAAGGTCAGGATGCACAAATGAGTGACAGTAAAAGTCGTTTTGGTTTTTCACATACAGATTCCGCCAGATCAAGGGCAGTTTCTAGCACTCCTTGTGCAACTAATTGGAGCAAGACGGTGCATTGAAGTTGGTGTCTTTCATGTACGGTACCTATTCTTCTCTTGTGTCCTCTTCTAGTTTTAGCAATTTGAGAATACACTCGTCGCCTGCTTGATTTGTACTAAAATAATCCTGGTGCAAGAAACCCAATATAATGCAGGTTTTTTTTTCGTCCAACCTTTACGAAGTTGAGGTTCCCAAGGGTTGTTATCATCGACCTTTGGTTTATTAGAAATGTGCTAAGGTCCTCTGTCCTTTACTCTAGTCCTGCTTTCTATGTTTGTGGCTGTATATCTTCTTGCTGCACTCGTGTTTGGTAAGTTTATTCATATGGTCAGCTTGGGTTTTGAATTATCAAATACATTCTGAGAATCTCCAGGCAAGTCGTGAATGCCTGTGCTGCAGGGATACTCGTCTCTGGCTGTAGCATTGGTGCTTCCAGAAGGAGGTCGGCTGGTAGCCTGTGACAGGGATGCAAGGTCCTTAGCCATAGCAAGGGAGTACTACAGACGTGCAAATGTTTTACACAAGGTTTGTGGTCTGCTACAATCTGGCTACTCTTGTTCTTGTTTGCTGCGAATTTTCAGAGACTCAGGCTACATCACAAGTCCTGACGAGTTTCTAATTTTGTCGGGACCAGGTGGATATCAGGCATGGCTTAGCAGTAGATTCATTAAACGACCTACTGCAAAACGGTGAAGCTGACAGGTCTGTCGCCGTTCTCTTCGGTACCTCTGTATTTTGATCTCCATTTCTGTGAAAGTGCTATTATTCAAGCTGACATTGTTGTTCTCATTCACAGCAAGACAACCACAGTCTATTTCTCTTTTTTACTAAGTTTCATACATTTCAAATGTCATGCCTACCACTTTTCTGGTATATGTTACTGTTTCCATTCAAACCCTTACTTATCCTCAGTTTCTCTCATCTTTGTGATGTGTGTATCCAGTTATGACTATGCATTCCTAGATGCAGATAAGATGATGTACCGTGAGTACTATGAACTTCTACTCCAGCTTGTAAGATTCTCTCGATTGTCCTGGTTCAATCTGCAAGTGGCTTATTCTTGGTTGGTTAGGTTTATTTTGAGACATTTTTTGAGTACACAAAGTATATAAGTATATCAAGGGATTTTATAGCATGAGAGAAGTTGGCTTGCCTCATCAGATTTCTCTGATCGGGTGTGCAGGTCAAACCTAATGGGCTAATAGTTGTTGATAACACGCTGTGGTATGGGAGAACCGCAGATCCATTGGTATTTGCACTTCACTTCTCCACCCCCAGTTTGCCCTGCTAATTATGGTTTTATATAGTACTTTCCAGTATTGAATCAAGGATGACATTCTGTGGTTCCAAAGAAAGGTTTATGAAATTTTTGTCAATTGTGGTGGTGGGCATTGGTTTTCTTCTTAACAGGTGATCGATAGGAGAACTCAATTTCTTCGGGAGTTCAATAAATTCTTAGCAGTGGATGATCGGATAAGTGTCTCCATGGTAAATGGTCCGCAACTTGTGTTTTTCTAACTGGATGCATTCTCTCGACTTGCAGATGTTTCCATTGGTGTGATCCTTGGTTGGTTTGTGTTACTTTCTGATGCAAGCAGTCAACACATCATACTAAGTTTCGAGGATTATTGCAGGTACCGATTGGTGATGGCATGACGCTCTGCAGGAAGCAATGATTCTTTCTCATGTATAGCTTGGGCGTTAGCTACAATTAGTAATAAACTGAGGTCCCAAGTCTCATTTAACTGGAGTTGTGGAAATGTAGAGCCAACATTGATTGATAGAGTTGTCTATTTCAGACATTCCATGGAAAGATTTCATGTTTGCCTTCAAAGTTTCAGAGGAAAAATCGATATACTAGGGGTTCCCAGGTACTCTGGATTTTTAACACAATTCTCACAGTTGGTAGCACACCTTTCCCACGTACAGTGCCCTACGATTCACTGCCAAAACAAACAGTGTACTTTGTCCTTATGACCTTTGAGGGTCGTAGAATTGTCTATACGTCTTGTCTTATACATGGTTTTTACAACAGAGTTACAGCAGAATAACCCTTCTTTTGCTACTAGCATAGAGCTAGTAGAGTAGAGTTTGCAAAGGAGCATTGAAAACCAAAAAAAAATGAGGACATGTGGACAAATGAGTTTATCTTTTCGATTGATCAAAAGCCTTTTGTCAAATTCTTTGGAAGGTGTTGAAAGATTTTGCACAGATGAGACACTAGACCAGGAAGTTGGTGGATACACGAATGGCTATAGATGCGGAATAGCAGGCTTTTCACCAAACCAAGCTGGATCCTCTAGTTGCGTGAATGGAGGTAAAAGCAAAGATCAGGTCAGCCTTCAAGACAAGCTGGATTCTTAGTTGCCTGGGAGGATCTAGGTTGTTCTTACTACAAAGGGTAAGGTAGACATACCCATTCCCGAGCGGCTCTCAATTCCACACCGTACATTTGAGGCACAATATACTCTTGAACCCAAAGTGGAACTGAATGCTACTTGCACAAGCGAGTCTTGCCACAAGGCAGCTGGTTTGAGAGGGTTGGGACTGGGACCATCAAGTGCCACTATAGGAACACATGTAAGCAGTTTTAGTGTTAGTCTACAGTTACTTTTAGGGTCCTGTCTTTGCACTTTAATATAAAATATTTCACAATACTTTTTTTCACAAACCATGTTGAAAGACTAAACCTACGGATTTTTTTCCTGAATTTTCCTAGACCTTGCGGTACCTCAAACCTTAAATGCTCAGGTATGCTCAGGTATGCTCTGTCTACATTCGCTGTATGCATTTTGCGAACCTTTTGTCTTGTTGGGCTAGAGATTGGGTTAGAGATTGTTGATAGATTATCTCAAAACATTGCAGGCATCAAGAAGAAACGTGAAGGCACCCTTTCGTAGTTTGTACAGTTTATAGCCAAAGACGTGTTTATGTTTTCATATGTTATGTAATTTAATGAGAGAAGCAAAATTGTCTCGTTACAGGAAACAAGGATGGATATCTGGGAAGGCATGAAACAGTAGAATCAGTTCGCTTCTTCTTCGTGCGTCATACTCGTTGCATTTTGTATGCCAGAAAGACTGGTGTATAAATACTTCAAGCCGAAATCTGAAGTTCAATAAACCTCGATCCTTTTGTCGAGTACTGGACCAAGCTTATGCGGAGAGACCAACATGTGTCGGTAGGAATTCAGCAACATTGTAGACACAATCGCAACATGCACTAAGAAACTCCAACATTTGATAGATATGTCACTCACAATAGTCACAAACAAACTACACCGAAAAGGCACTTCAACAATAGTTCTTTCAACACAAGCTCTACCACTCTAAACTCAAACTACAACGATCTTTCCCAATGCCTGAAGTAGAAACCATCTTTGATATACCACCACCAACATCACCACCCAAAAACTTTTTACCTTTACATGCCGGGCTGGTTACCGTGACTACCCGCTACAATGGTGTGGTGATTGCAGACACATTTTAATATTATTTTCAAAAGTTGTATAAGTCAAACAATAGGGGTAGTCACGGTTGAGTTTCCGTTTTCTCAATCTTCACGGAAAACTAACATGCCGAGCTGTCCGTGACTGGCGCGAGGCCAGTTTTGTGAAAATTGAGAAAAAAAATTCTCATCTCCCAAGCGTGGAGAAATAGCTTGAGAATTCTTTTGTGTGAGAACTCTTACCATTTACTAATTGGTGAACTACTTTTCACCCTTGACTTTTCTACTCCTCCAATTGGTGGCCGTGTTGCCTTCCTCTAAGTAAAACATTCTCCATTCTTTCATTCTTCATCCTCCATCACCCACAAAAGGGGTGTCACACCTCCTCCCATGAAGAAGTGCTTCCATTGGCCCCTACAATTGCTTAGTCATTTCTCAATCTTCACGGAAATCTCAATCTCACACCAACCGTGACTACCACTAATGCATGCTACCCTCATGAAAAATGCAAAGAGGGTAACGTGGGACCTAACTCCATGTTTATGAATCTTTTCTTAATTTGAGTTACCTAAAAATATGAGTACATTTAGTGAGATTATTTTTTACTTTCCGTGATGGATCATGTCTCAATTAAAAAAAGAAAATTTATTAATTGGATGAAAAATAGTTTTTTCATCCTACAAAGTGTTTTTTTGACATCCCTCAGGCAAAAACATCGACATCAACATTTCAAGGTTAAGGATGTTACATAAAGGTACAAAGAACTACTCCCTTTGTTTCAAAACAAGTGGCCTATTGAAACTTGTGACTTTTTAATGGTTTTGAGTAGGTTGTGTGGAAGCTTATTAAGTCTGATTGTAAAGTAGGTTGCAATGAACACGTACAATATTCATCATTGTTTGTTGCGATATAAAGTTTGAAACCTACAACATGATTAATGAAATTGGAATAAGAAAAACACAAGGTTTTATGGGACCACTTGCTTTTGAGAAAAAAGAAGTATCAAACAACTATTATTTGTTCGCACTTTTCTTTTTTTCATCAAATAAACTAAAAATGAAGGGCAAGTAGGACAAGTTACAATAAATTTTAGTATTAGGTAGATTTTACAACATCACAATGTGTTGATTGGGAGCATATGCAATAATAGAAAATACAAATAAAGGTGAACAAGTTAAGTGCTTTACTTTATACATCAAGAACAGATGTCTTGTACAAAAATTAGTTGTGACCAACACATATTGAAACATATACATAGTTAATGTTTGAACTATTAGGATTTGCAATCCTATATCACTGGTAAAAAAACAGGCCCACAATAATTAAGTGACAATGATTGCAATGACTATACAACAATTAAAAAATGATTGTAAAATGACTGTATAGTCATGGCTTAGTCATTGTCATTTAGTCATTGTGGACTTGTTTTTTAACCTATGTATGTAAACTACAATCAGTTATTAGAAACAAGTTTTTTTTTGTTTTGTTTACAAAGTGTTAATCCATATACTTCATTATTCATGTTACAATGAGTGTGATGTTTACTTCTATAGTCCTGGTATACACTTACAAGCTACTATGCACAATTACAATATCAAATAGGATTGAAATGTACAAAGGGATGAACATGATAGTTACTTGATTATCATTTTCTAGTAATGACCATGAGGATTCTATACCACTTATTAAAAAATCATCAATAGGTTGAAGATTGTTTATAAAGGATTTCCACTTCAAAATTTCATGACTAATTTTTGAAAGCTCCAAAAAATTTGAAATAACTTGGGTTAAGGTAGGTTCACCCAATTCCGCTTGTGTCTCTAATGCCGTTCAAATGTACAATACCCTCAAGTAATGTTACGTAATTCATGTTTCTACATTCCAAACAAGTTTGAATAACAAAAAGTACAAATGGCAATTTAATCTCATATTGTTGGTATCTGATTCTCATGCCATCCCAATTAACCATACCAAATTTTGATTACTAAAAACTAAAATACTATTCTTGGTAAAAAAGTTTGTGTTAAAATCATGGTTTTACAAGAAACTTGATTAAAACACATTGGTGATGAGTTTTTGAGAGTTGATTGCATGGCAATGTAGGAGACATTCATATGTACATATATCCTTCTAACAAACATCTACAAGTTGTATAAAATTTCATCAATAGAGGTGTGAATGTTTTAGTGATTATGATCAAATTTAGTAAACTAAATATCTCTATTTTTTAATTAGCTTTTAGCAAAATAAATATACCATCATGCTCAAAAGTACAAATTTAATCATAATGCATGGGTCAATTAACACTATTTAATTATTGTAAAGAATTATCTAATTTACTAAATTTGGTCATGACCACTCTAACATTCACACCTCTATTGACAAAATTTCGGACTTTTTGTAGATGTTTGTTAGAAGGATATATGTGCGTATGAATGTCTCCTACAATGCTATGCAATCAAATCTCAAAAATTCATCACCAATGTGTTTTAATCAACTTTCTTGTAAAACCATGATTTTGACACAAACTTTTTTACCAAAAATAAGATTTTAGTTTTTAGTAACCAAAATTTGGTATGGTTGATTGAGATGGTATGAGAATCAAATACCAACAATATGAGATTAAAATGCCATTTATACTTTTTGTTTTTTAAACTTGTTTGGAATGTAGAAACAAGGATTAAGTAACATTACTAGAGGGTACTGTACGGGGCACTTTCATTTATGAGGTCAAGTCTATGCAGGACATAGATTTGACCTCAAAAATGAAAATGCCCTGTACATTTGAGTGGCATTAGAGACACAAGCGGAATTGAGTGAACCTACCTTAGATGTCAATTACTCTTATCTTTCAAGAAAAATTTACTAAAAATTCTTTCAAGAATTCACACCTCCCAAAAATTCAGTTTCAGCCCTTAGATGGTCTATTATGAGCACACTACTTTACTTTCTTGTTGCTCTAGTGGTAGTCACTTACTCGTAAAAACTATTAAGGTAGGTGCACCCATAAGTGTGGAAATAAAGGTTTTGGAGTAGGTAAAACAATTGCCTAACTTTGAAAAAAATACTGTAAATTAGTAAGTTAGGAAGTGGAAACCAAAAATATTGGCATCAATTTCAAGGTTCCAACTGCAAGCATTTGTTCACAAAGATTTTTCAAAGTCCAAAACCACTGAAATTGTAGGAACCATGTCTAAGAGATGCTAAAAACAAGGCTTGCTGGTTCTTAGATAGTGAGATGGGTACTCAAAACCTCATGCTAGTCACCCACAACCATCACTTCATCACCCATAACCATCACTTAGTCACCCACAACCATTTGTTTTTTTATTGATTAGCCCTACCACTATCAGGTGACGGGCACGGGGATACAACGCTTATAGATGCTGCTACCTTAATATACTTCCATCTTGCTATCTTTCTTTTGGTGATGATACCCCACGTCTGAACAAACTAAAATTCTGTAGACTAGCTTACAAAATCAATAGACTTTGTGAAAATCAGTCAATGACGATCAAATTAACCCTTTAAAGACCACACACATTTTCACAAAATCCAATAGAAACTAGGGCAGTAAACCAAAATGTGTAGTTGAATCAAATGTAGACCTAGTTTGCGTAATCAAACCATACAAATGGCAAGAACACCTTATTTACTATAAACCATCAAAATTTCAGCCAGATCTACCATTAGAAGTGAAATATTATAATGATTAAATGAGTTACAAGTGGAAAATCTCTAGTTTTTCATGCTTGTGTAGTTTTGGATCTTACTATTTTATGCAAGCTTTGCTTGAAAAGAGCCTTATATTTCTAAAAGCTAGGTTTCCCACCTTTCCAATAAGACCAATTTCACACAAATTAGACAAAAATAGCAATTACAAGGTGTAGCTAATTGATTTAAAACAGTCAAAAATCCCACTTTCTTTGCTACCCTAAAACAGTTCTACAAGAAATTTGATAAATGCTATGGAAAATCCAATTGGTGAAAACAATCAAGAATTGGTCTTAAATGTAGTATGACAATTTTTAAAAATGAAATGATAGCTTAATTTCAATAGATCTTCAAACATTACAATTATACTACTATCGTATAGAGAAACAATATAAGCGTATTTCTTAAACAATTTGAAATTATTTAAGACAACACAATTGAAATGTGGCATTCTTTTTGGATGTTTGATGTATTCTATTGTTGCTTTGATCCATTTTAGACCAAATATGGATACGTATTTTGAGGCCTTGCTGTATAAATACCATTATTTATCAACTCACATATCCAATTCCATTGCCGTTTTTTTGGTTGAATGCAAAATTCTTATGACCACAAGTGTTCTTTAAGAACAATTTCCAAATTGTAAAGCAATTTTACTCTATAGGCCAAAAACCACTCTACTGAACCAAAATATGGATCGGTAGTCTCTAAAGGGTTAAAAAGAAGAGCTGACATGCAATTTGGTAGATGTGGAAAAACACCCACCCAATCACAATACTCTCAATTGCGCAGGCACTCAACTCACACACACACGCACAAGCTTTGGTGAAAATACCCCGAGTCTGAATGAAGTAATTTTACGTAGACTGATTCGCAGGATTGGTAGATTCTGTCCATATCAGTCAGTGAAGATCAGACTTGGACGAAGAGCTGAGATGTGCATTCGTAGATGTGGACAAACATCCACCCATTTGCTAGTCTGATTGGAAGGGAGCCTTTAGAGCATGTTTCCATTGGGGCTGGAGGGATCACAGGTCTGGACCTTTAGCCTGCCTCCAGCTCTGGGAAGTTGAACAAGGGCCGGTTCAAACTGCATTCCATATCCCAAGTCCAACTGAAATCTGAGAATCTGATTGGTGGAGAGGCAAAAGATGGACTTTGGGTTTCAGACTATGTCCCAAGTCCCACATCCCACTTGCTTACATGGAGTCTACATGGCATCAGTTTTTCAAATTTTGGCGCCAAAAAAAGTTAGATTTCACTCTAAGATTGACTCTAGCATTTTGGTGATCCATCTTTTTGCCCAAGTTTCATCTTTTCTAGTCCAGAAAAATGGAACTTTACATTCCAATGGGACTTTGTGAATTAGGAATTGGGACTCAGTCTGAACTGGCCTTGAGGGCCGATTTCTATTGGGGACTAGAATTGGAAGCTCATCCAAGTTGACCACGGGTAGAAGAAAGAAAAAACTTTAAAATTTCAAAGAAACTTTGTCTTAATGGAGATTTCTCCATCATGTAGATATTTGTTATTTATTTATGTTTGTGTTGATTTTAATAAATCAACAGTTGTGACAAAAGGGGTGGTCGTGGTGAGGACCACGGTTTGATAACAACGCAGCGGCCATAGATTTCAGTACACTGCGCCGTCTTGTCACATGCATAACTCAGGAGGTAGGTAGCGGTTTGGCTGGGTCAATTTCCCGCCTCATTAGCTGCCAAGCTATGAACCGCCATCACCGTTCGACGAATTTAATGGGGTTCAAGCCCGGACCATTGGGTGGCCAGAGACAACCGCTTTTCTAGCCAACTAAATTCACGACTTGACGACTAAAGACAATCGTTTGGCGCTATTATATGCTTGCAATAGTACGTGGCTACTTTATGGTGGTATTTATTTTGTAATTTAATCATTTTTATATGTTTATCTAGATGTTTCGGAAGGTTCATATGCCTTTTGTTTGAATAAAAAAAATATTAAAGATTTAAAAATGAATGGAAAAGATGTGAAAGAAAAAATGTTTGGCATCTATGATGGAGTTATGATAGAAAGAAGCATGAGCTAATGTGCTCCACCTCCCTACCTTAAATATGATTAAAATTATGAAAGAGAGATTCTTTAGTAATTGGAAGTTAGTAGATGAGTGTTGGTGGGAAGAAGAAAGAATTCCCGAAATTTTGATGTAAGAGAACTTTCTGTGTATATATGATTTTGAATTGAATTTTAAAAAATTTATTTTTGGTGTAATTACCTTTCCAAAATGAGTTTGCAAGTTTGATTTGGAATTGTAATGCAAAAGTTATGAGTGTTTAAATTTTGGAATAAAAAAGCCAAACTATGAAGAAAAGCTGAGGCTTTGACAAGCCATAGCTTATGATTTGTAAATTGTTTTGCAACAAGATTTTAAAACAGCGTTTATCTTAGTCTTAGCTCTCTAGAAAGTCCTTAAACTTGAGATTTGGAACTTGGAAGAAAAAGTTATGGAGGTGTGAAAGATTGGAGGTGGCTGTCCATTTGTTATGAGAATGTTAAAATTTTGAAGAGCTACAACTTTTGAATAATATGAAATTTTCTTTTCAAAATTTTAGTAGTGATAGTTTGTTGTCATAACTTTTCATATTGTCTTCAATCATTTCATTTGGAATCTTATTGAAAAAGTTATAGTATATAAAAATTGAGGATTTGGGTGTTCTTTAAAAAATTGAGACCCACACTTTAATTGACTAGAATTTTTGGACAGAGTTTTATTTTGAAGCAAAATTTTTAATAGTTGTAGCCAGTGATATTATTTTTTCAAATTGATATCACGTTTCTATGGATGATGTGTAGAACAAAGATTATAGAAGTTTATAGAGGCTATGTTTAGTTTGCAAGGAGGAAGAAGAGCCTTTATTTTGAACCCGCATAACTTTTGGACAGTAGTTTAAATTGAGTTGAAATTTTAAGAGATGTTAAAAAGTTAGAAGAGCTTTTCAAATTGTTATCATATTTAGTATTTGGATCTTTGAATCATCTGTAGCACTAAAAAATGATCGCAGCCTTTCTAGGACTTGTTGTTTGTGATTTTCCTCATTGTTTTTGTTAAAACATGAAGACATGAAGACTGAAGATCTGAAGTGTGAAGATCAAGACTAAAGACAATTTTAGTCAGCAACGCACAATTGTAGCAAAACACCATGTGTGTTCCCAAGGCGCGCTCCTCCCAACCTGACAACGTATATTTTTGAAAGCAAGCTTTAGTCTAGAATTTAGAAGGTTCAAGAATGTGATTCAACTTTTATAAAGTTAGAGGTTAGAGTACCTTGTCATGGGTAATTAGAATTGGAGGCTGGGCGGACCACATGCAATACACAGAGAAATAATTTTGAAATCTTTAAAATTCGTAAAGTTTAGAAAGCAACCTCTAATTTTGGGTCTATGCCCTCTAGGGATGTAGTTTGACTTTTGCAAAATTGGGGATTGGATGTCTAGGCTGGATTCCTCTAGCCCTCCATTGGAAATCAGCTCTAACACATACTCCGTAGTATTTTAAATCATTTAACAATACTTTCAAAACTTGTATAGTCTTTGCACAATTGAAACACTTGTTTTCATGTAGATTGATACATTTGTAGTATGCTTTCACATTAATGACTCAATATCAAAAATACGCTCTATAAAAATTTTAGAACTTGAAAGGTGGTTTAAAGTAGATTTTAGGGAAAATTTTATGGATATCCCTAAAGTTTGCCATACTTGTATAGATATCTTTGGTTTTTCAAAAATTGCACAAATAGCCTTGGATTAGGATTTCCAAGAGTTTGTTTTGTTATGCACACTATTTCCTTAATCCCTAAATGCCTGAGGCACCAATTTCTAGTGTAAAATCCACCAAATTTTGGTGCTGCATGCATATAGGGGTTAAGTTTATGACCAATGTTAAAGCAAGGAGTTTAACCCTTGAGTGCCTCAGTGCCCCATATATTGCCTTCCTCAATTTCAAGCCTTGTTTTGAGGCACTAGATCTAAATTTTTGATCTTGCTACAAATTACAATTATGAAAGCATTCAAGTTGTCCTTGCCAATGGAGTAATGGCAAGGAAACCCAACTGTTGTGCAAGTGCTACAAGAGATTTGATTGGGTGAAAGCATCGTATAGAGCGTGGTGGCAAGTAGCGTTTTATAGGTTGCAACCGGTCAATATCTCTTGCAAGCTTCCTTGTGTAAGCTTTGTAGTAGCAGGAAAGTTGTTGGCAAGGGTTCAAGCATGTTCTAGGCCCTTATTATGGCAACCGTCATCGAGTATAATAGTCATTGTTTTCTGTGCAATAGCGATTTGAAGCCCTAAAACTTGACATAAAAAGAGGTGCAATCTTCAATAATTTACATGTGTGTGCATTCACATCTAATCTTGCTGCTCACAAAATTTGAGATGAATATGAGGCTTATAGAAATTTGTAAAAATCATCAAATAGCAACTACCTACCAAAAATGAGATTTTGTCATCACATGTTGTTTGATCAAATGTTATAATCTCCCATCTCTTATGGTGAATTATTCCCAAAATCTGCAAGCCACTTTCTAAGTAGGTGTTCCACTATTTTCAATGGTCATTTTTTGTGGATTATCTGATTGACCAAGATAGAATGCATCAAAGTTGTCAGTCTCCAAAAATCCTGATTTTGGTGAAAATGACCTGGGCGCTCGGGGGTTAATAGAACAAAAGAGAAACTGTGAGCGCACAACAACAACAAAAAAATAAAAATAAAAAATGGCATATACAATAGAACAAATGCTTGAAAATCATAGTGCAATGATATTCGTGCAATTTCTGAAAACCAAGGGTATCTACACAAATATGGCAAACTTCAGGGGTATCCATAGAATTTTCCCTAGATTTCACGCCTAGCCTTCAATAAAATTGCCTCAAAGACATCCAAAACAACCACCGAGAAAAGAAAGAGGTCAAATAACACTTTGAAGCTTATTTGAATTCCTTTTCACACTTATCAAGCTCTTCAGCATCACATCTATGATTGAACTTCTAATGACGTAGCAGATCTTTGCAATGAGCATGCAACGGAGGATATAATGAGTTCCGGGTTTTGATCTGGGTACGTCCGTTTCCTAGGGTTCGGCGAGAACAAGGGTGGCGATACTAGGGAGCGTGCCGAGAGGCGTGGGTGAATCTAAGACACCAGTTCCTGATAAGCCGTCTGATACTGACTGCAGTCGCCACAGTCCAGAGCTCCACTATAGTTTGGCTATGAGGCCAGCTGGCACCATCTGAAGCAAACCCAGGAGCGTGGACCTCCTATCGTGTCGCCAAGTGGCTGTGAACAATTCCCCAGCACTAAAAGGTCCCGCCCTGCACAGGATCCAGTCATTGGCCGCACACATGTAGGCCACTTTAACGGTTCACAATCTGCCTCTGTTGCACTTTCACTTTCCTGCGCCGGAATATATAAACAAGCTGCACCTTGGATGTCGAGATCTAGACAGAACCCAATTCCTTGCATTCGTTAGACATCGATTCCACACCCTCTTCAAGCTCTACTTATCGTCGACACCACACGATTTGCTCGGTTGCATTGCCTTTTTGTGACCAACGTGTGTTGAGAGCGTGCGTTGAGAATCGGTAAGAATGGCAGCGATGACAGCCATGGCATCCACCTCCATCGTCGCGGCTCCCGCAGCCGCCACCAAGTTGTCATCATCTGTGGCTTTCGGAGCATTGCAGGCGCAGTTCGCTCCCGTGCGGAACGTCAGCGGCGGTCGCGTCGTGGCCGTGACGGCCAGCTACTCGGAGGTGAGCAAGCGCGGGTTACATGTTGCCCGTATGAGAATTGAGCGTCCCTGATCTGACGTGTAGGATGCGTCGTGCTAGTCAATGCGGTAGCAGATTCCCTCGAGCAATATCTGAATTGCGTTGCTCTGTGGGCAATGTGGGTCGGTGGTTATCCAGGAAGAGACATCGGTCGCGAAGCGCGTGGCGAGCTCCGTGCTGGCGGCTGGGTTGGCCATCACCATGGCCGGATCGGCATGGGGGGCGTCGGGGCCCGGAGAGGACGGCGCGGGTCGCACAGCGCGCAAGGCTGATGAGTTGCTGGAGAGTGCAGATAAGTTGATCAAGAACGACTCTCCCGAGCGCTTCGGTCCCGAGCAAGGCTTCGGCAACGGCACGTCCGCCGCGGACGAAGACCGATTCTCGCAGAAGTGAGCATTCGCCATACCCGCCATCTCTGGACCTACTCCCGTATAGGCATTGGCCATGGCCGGCGCACGCTTACACTCTACATGTCCCCGCACGACTGACTATAATTGATGATCATGTGCAGGGCTGGAAGCGGCGCCATTCCGGAGCTGCAGGACGAAACGAGCCAGCAGGTATCGGGTGCTCGCGACAAGTCTGCCTCGAACGTGAAGAAGTCGCAGAACAGTACCAGCGGGATTTTGGGCAATTAAGGTAGCGGATCTGGACTCTTTGGATCCGTCGGAGTGGTCGGCGGCGTGGCGGTGGACGGAATAAATCTCTGGTTGCATGTGCGGTGCGGATGGTGGGGTAGTCCTTTTCTGAGGATGTTGCTCTTTATGATGTGCTGGACTTCGCCAAAAACGTGGTGTCGAGCGCGTAGGACAAGGCGAAAGGAATGAAGGGATCCTTGGCATCCAAGAGTGCAGTTTTGAGAATGCTATTCTCGATTGTGGTGGTCAAGTGAAGTGCCGCGGTGGTAATCCACCTGCGCCCCATTCACTGCCAGCCGCACTTTAGCGGCTCGTCCAGTTTGTATGATAAGGCGATTGTTATTATTGAGGGGAATTAGGGGTTGCCTAGATGCGGGGTTGGGACGGAGCTGAAGTATTCACTTCATGCAGAGTTGGGGGACTTTTACACCCGATGTGTACACCAGGAAGTTTTATTCTTGGAAGATTTTTTTTCGTCTTGGATGACGGTTTTTCATCAGCATGGTGTACCTTTGAGGATCTGTTTGAATGTGAACACTGTTTAATGCATTGTGAATTTTGTAGTATCTTCGTGGGCGGGTGCATTCGGCACATTCTTTGCAGGCTTTTTTGGCGTAGATAATTGCGACGAAAATGATTTGACTCTTCACCGCTATGTGTTTTAAGTGTCGCGCAAACAGGAGACACTTTGATGCGTCGCTCAATTTGAAAAGAAGTAGTAATTACAGAATGTAGGTCATTCAGGCCCGGTTCAGATTAGCGACCGGCCGACAGAGGAAAATCGGCACCCCGTCCGGGGTTTCTGTTTCTGCCGATAGAAATTTTGCCGTGTAATTGCTTGTCATTTAGGAGTGTGCCTTTGATGGACAAGTTTGGTATCATCTTTGGAGCACGCCCCAAATCTTCACTATCTTGTCCGTTGATGTGGCTATATATGGTGGTCATGAGGGTGGTGAAGTTGGATGTAAAAGTGCCGGACAAACTCACAGTCTGAACCGAACAATGAAGAAAAGTCAAATTTCAACCAATCACATTTGAGAAACTTTCGGCTGGACGCTAGTTTGAACTGGGCTTCAAGCTTCCTTGTGGCGGTGATGTATGGTAATAGGGCAGTCTAGCTCAGCTCTTCCTTGGCATGAACCATCGGTCCCGCTATGCCTGTTGATAGGGCCTCTTTCCATTAGCCTATCGAAGCTCCGGGTCCCAAAGGGCAATCAAAGCCTGACCTAGGCAAGTTTATCAGGGATAAACTTTCCATTAGGTCCAATTTATTAACAATTGGATGGCAAGTTGCCTGGATGCTTCTTGCCCCATGCTAAAACTGATCTGCAGTTAACTCTATTTAGAAACTCCGGCTCCCCTTCGTGGCCTCCCAACTTTGCAAACTTTGCATTCCTGAACCTAAACCTAGAGTTCCGATTGGTTGTGCGAGAGGGAATTGTTTTCAATGGAAAGTGCCGAGGGTCCGACCCGGAGCTTCAATCATGCCAATGGAAATTGGCCCTTGGATTGCTTAATTTCTACACACTCTTGTTACGGTAGATATACCTAGACCCGATCGTTTAAGGATTTGGGGTACCTTGAGGTCTTAGAAAATTCAGGCAATAAATATCATGGACTGTCATTTTTTGGAAAAAAGTATTGTAGAATATTTCACACTACATTGCAGAGGTACAACCCATAATATTTTGAAACTAATTGTAACCTTGAGATTGCTTGAATGTGATCTTATAATGGCATTTGTTGGGGCCAACCCCACCCCTTCCTAACCAGCTCCTACTTTGACATGTGGTAGCATTTGTTTGCAGAGGGGGTGCACTACCCATTTTCTTGTGGGACACGTGCAATCAAAATCTTTGACCCCTATCTTTATGTTGTAAGAAATTAATTAAATAATCTGAAAAAATTATGGTGTGTTCTTCTATATTGAAAGTTTACATTGTGAATTATTGAAAATTTTCTTTATTTTACATAGTTACTTACAAATTTTGGAAGAAAATAAATACACTGTATAGATGACAAAAAAGTTCAACCCCCTACATTATGTGTTAAAAAAATATTTTTAAAATATTTTTAAATTGCCAATAAATGAAAGCTTAATTAAAGTTTGTGTATACTAAAAATTGGATACAATTGTCATTCAAATGCAATCTTGATAAATATTTGAAATGAAAACTCAGCCATTTTATTGCAATTTTCAATAGCGCGTTTGGATATCTTGTTTAATTTATTTGAATCTAAAAAAATTCACATAAAAGATGTAATGATTTTTTGAGACCACCCAAAAATTTTGAGCTAAATCAAATTTTATCAAAAAGTAAATAAGGGGTTGTAAATTTATTTGATCACACGTGACCTCCAAAGAATACATTGAGTGACCTCCTTGTGTTTGTTTGTGCAAGTGGCATTTGTTGCTCCACTTTGGGTTCAAGAGTGTGTGGAGAACACGTTCACCCCTAAAGGACCAAGCCCTTTTTTCTACCAAAATCACTAAAAACTGCCACTTCTAGGAGGTTTAGAAAAAATGGATTTTATGTGTTGATTTTGGGGAATCCAACCATAGAGTCTTGCCCCAAACTAGAAGAGGTACTTGTGGGAAAAAAATCAGCTCATTCCAAATGGAGAGGAGTGAGATATTTACATCCAAAGTGAAAAGAAGAGTTTTTCTTCCATGCTGCCCAAAAAAATTCAGAAGCCTTTGACCACTCTTATAACAAATAAATTGCTCTATCCAAAGTTGCGCTTTATTTTTTCCATGTAGGAGATCAAGTTATGTATGTGTGGTAGAATTTTCAAATCAATTGGAACTTTATAAGACACGGGAAAAAATAGAAAGTAAAAAGAAGTAGAGAATGAGTCAAAACACTAAATTGTCAAGAATTTAATTATGGAAATGAAAAATGCTAATCCCAACAGTGATAATGTTGTGATCAATAATCTACTTCCTTTCGTTTAATTTTTTTCCAAATTATTGAAAATTGAGTAAAATAAAGGACTTCAAAGTTTATTTTAGAGTAGAGATTTCATAACTGCCTGCAAACAAAAACTCCTCATAACTTTCATGTCATTGATTGAAATTGAATGATTCAAAGAGTCTCATGAATAAGAAAATCTAAAGAACCACTTTCAAATTTGTAATTCAAAAAAAAAAAAATTAAAAAAATTTTGGGCTGCCCAGATGGGCAGTCTTTCCCAAATTTTCAAATTTTCATGCATAACTTCTTTGTCAAATGTCGGAATGAAAAAAATTAGATACCCACATAGATCTTTGAATTCCCCACCTTCCATAAAAGTTTCAGAAAATCACACAAAATAATTTAACCAGAGGTACATACCCAAAGTCCAACTTGTCCCCTTAAGAAACAATGGTCTTTAGGGGTTAGTTATAGAGTTCAGTATTAGGAGGTGGTCGGCAATGGGTATGACTACCTTAGCATGGAGCAAATATGTCACCACAAGATATTCTATCCGAGATTATTATGCTCTGTTGGCGAGACGTTTCGGCAGTCTCGTGGTTGATGCAGACGAGAGGAATGCTTCGTCGGAAGATTTGGGGACGAATAATAAATTTATCAAACATGCATTCAGTGTGTTAAATATCCGTGAGTAGAGGATATTTATTGATATTTCTGCGTCCCTTGTTTCGCTCTCCCAGTGGCGTGTGGGCAAAGCTCGCCATTCTCGGTCCGTCCTCGGGGATAAGCAAGCCTATCTTGCATCGGAGGCAGGCCTGCTGGAGCTGCTCAGGTAGAAGCACCTAAATCAGACACGATTAGTTTACGGACACCTATACATGAGTCCGTTTATATACATGAGTCCGTTTATGATCCATCAGTTACCCAAATCAGACATGTAATTCAGCTAAAGCTGTTCATTATAATTAAGTATTGGAACACAAATTGTGTAGGTGGCAGCATGTGGCTAGGTCTTTTTGATGTCACATTTGCATTTCAATACAAGCAATTCAATGAGGGTCTAGTGTTCACAATAGGTGTGTCTAGGGAGTTACCTTCAACAATTTCTAGTTTATTTATACAATCTCAAAAAATTTCAAAAACAATTTTTCAACACTCTTTATTGGATTCCTATTCTTTCTACATTCTCAGAATCTCCATACAAACTCTCGGTGAATTGATGTAACAAAAATGTCCAATTAAGGTACCCCTACCTTATGGAATGTGTAACTGTAAAAGGTACGGATGAATCGGGCGGAGACGATCAAAGGGGCTTGCAAGCACGGTGCCCTTAGCGAACGATTATGCTGCTAGATTCGTGCCTTTTTTTTACTCCAAGATTGATTTGTCGTGCATGTACTCTTTTGTGAAATGGCATGTGCTGGTAGTGTCGAAGGCATGCGATATCTAAAGAAACGGCCGATTTGGGGCTTCAATTAGTTATACGGCTCCGCCAGATGTGTGGCGGAAAGTACAACCGTGTCACAGCCTTGTCTCTACCCATTTGTCTTTGCTTAGTGAAACATGAGAGGTGGGCAATTATGTAGGTGTGGGAGTAAGGCCCGATTCAGATTAGCGACTGAACAAAATTTTCTCAAACGTCATTAGTTGGAATATTAGTTTTGTTTGTCAAAGGGTTCACACTTAGTGTTTGTTTGGTATTTCAACTTGTAATGTCACCAACTTAGATGGTCATGTCAGTGGACAAAATAGTGAAATTTTGAAATTTTGGGGGCTTGCTCCAATTGTGGTACCAAACTTGTTTGGTTGAGGAACATTCTTGGAATGGCACACCCATCAATCAAATAACTTGGAAATGACCCTAGTGGATTAAACACGAGACAGGGTGCTAGTTTTTGTGTTTCGTTTGGCCACTAGTCTGTACTAGGCCTAAGCTTGGGTTAATCCTTGTATTGCCCCTAGAGGCCTAAAAGTGTTCTCACAAAATTACACAAGCCTCTTTGTGTCCTCACATGATTTTAGAAGTTTCTTTGAATCACTGTACCAATTTTTTTTACCTTGCTACAATCTACGATTTTCAAGGCATTCAAGTGGTCCATGCAAGTGGAGTAATGGCAAAGCAAGCCAAATGTCATACAAGTGTCTCAAAAGCTTCAATTGGGTGGAACACCATATAGTGTGAGGTGGTAATCAATGTTGTCTAGGCTACAACTAGTCAATATCCCTTACAAGCTTCCTAGCATGTGCTTTGTAGTAGCAGGGAATTTGTCACCAAGGGTTCAAGCATAACTTAGGCCCTTGTTATGGCAACCCTCACTAGTTGTGCCGGTCATTGTTTTCCATACAATAGCCATTTGAAGCCCTAAATTTAACATCCAAAAAAGTATAATCTTCAACATTATGCAAGTGTGTGCATTCACATCTAATCTTGCTACTCACAGAATTTGAGGTGAACCAAGGGCTTATAGAATTTTGTAAAAATTAATAAATAGCAACTATTTGCCAGAAAACAAGATTTTTGCCATCATGTGTTTGATCAAATGTTATAATCTCCCATCTCTCATGGTCAATTGCTCTCAAAATTTGCAAGCCATTTTCTAAGTAGATGTCCCACTGTCTTCAATGGTCCCTTTTTGTGGATGATCCAAGTGACCAAGATATGATGCATCAAAGTTGTAGGTTTCCCAAAACCCTAATTTTGGTAAAAATGGCCTAGCCGCTCATGGGTTAACCCCCAAAGGACCAAAGTCCCCTTGAGGGACTTTTGGGATTTTGGGTAGGCTCATGTGACCTTAATTTTTGACATGATTTTTTGAAACTTTTTATGGGTGTGTAGGGAATGTATAGGGTTTGTGGGATGCAAAAAATCATGTGATTATGTCACACGGTTCAAAAGTTATGGGTTGTTTTTGGCCTAAAGCAATTCAAGGGGCAACTTGGCTAAGGAAAAATATTGACTTTGGAGGGAGGGGGCAAGTTAGGAGTTGCCACATGTTGCTTTGGCGGTCCCCATTACTTTGTCATTGCCCCCTTTCATTTCCAATTAGGAGGTCGGATTAGGCTTTGGGAGCTTCTAAATTTTAGAGATGTTGAGTTTTTTAACTTTTTT
Source organism: Ulota crispa (assembly GCA_963920765.1). NCBI lineage: Eukaryota > Viridiplantae > Streptophyta > Bryopsida > Orthotrichales > Orthotrichaceae > Ulota > Ulota crispa. The sequence continues at coordinate 6,963,669 of OY987245.1, forward strand.
TCCTTTGATATTTGAAGTAGATGTTTATCTTTATTCAGACCGTTTGGATTCTCCATATCTAAAAACATGTGGTGGGAAACTTCACTCAAAAATGTCATTGTGTATTGGCAAAACTTATTATATATTGGCATTGCAGTATTTTTTAGGATGTTTTGTGTCTTTGATTGCCTTGAAAATTGGTATACATATGTCTAACTTGATTACCTATAAGATAAAATTACAACTTCAAGGTCTATAGTGCAAAAAAAATCAGCAAATGATGGTCAAAGCCATCTAAAATTTTTGGGCACCATGAAAAAAAAAGCTTTTCTCTTCAAATACTCATAACTTTCAATCTGCACGGTCAAATCTCACAATATTTTAAGCACTTCTCCTTCTACAAGTGTATTATAAGATCCTATGGTTATATTTCCAAGAAAAACATTTTGGTATAAATTGTTATGAATGTAGCAGTAGGGGCAGTTTTGAGTGGATTTTGGCAAAAAAACGGCCTTGGTATTTGAGGGGTTAAGTGGTTAAAATTGATATCGGAGTTTATGTTCTTTGAGAGATTCTACTCACATCAACTAGTCATTTGAATCTACAGGTTTGTATTTGAATCACTCACTAAAATCGAAATTTAATGTATTATATCTAACAAATTATAGACTATTCATGTAATTATGGAACTTTCAATGTTCTTGAACATTAGAATATCTCCAAGTTTTGCATATAGGTCAACTTGAATTTTATTGTGGAGTGCCTATCATGTTAATTCCACTACAGAGATGGTTGCTAGACGATGTTTGAGGAGATTTTGACCTTCCTCAATAAAATCCTACATTCCTTACTTTCAACCAACTTTTCTTGATATTTGCACAGGATGTTGGCTATATACTTTTACTTTAATTAGAAGTTTCCCGCCAGGTTTTATTTGGGTTGATTCAAATTTCAACCAGTTCTTTTGACGATTCATTTGGCTCACTTTCTATTATTTTTTTGGATCTCCTGGTCATTGTTGGAGCAAGTGTTGGAGGCAACCAAATGCTGTGAAATCAAGGGGTGCTCTCAATCTCATGCATCTCCCATGTAACTCCATGTGCACCTTAATTCGTCAAAAGCGGGAAAAAATGTTCGAATTATGTAGATTTTGCACCGCTCTAATTCACTTTCCTTGTTTCATTATTCTAAATAAAAATAAAAATCTTCACGATGCATATGTTTTTCCCGCATTCTTTCAAATTCTTTGAAGAACAGCAACAATTATTGGAGGTTCAACTTGTTTTCAGCTTTTTTGAACTAGGAGGCTTGCCTTATGCCATTATGCCAAAAGAAGCAAATTTTCAAGTGCTTTCCAACATGTTACATGCTAGATTTGATGAAGGACTTGTCTCATAGTAGTTGTTCAAAGTTTCAAAAAAATTGTTGGGTTCTCGCCAATTCAACAACGTGTTCAACAAGCCGTGTGAACGTCATGGAAAACTAAGATTTTTTCCAAGGTCGCAAATTCATTTTAGTGTATGGGCGACATTGAACAAACGCACTTGAGGTGGCAAATCGAAGCAAATTTATTTATTTCTATATTGTTTGACATTAGCCCACTGTGAATTGTGATGATTGTAATTGCATGTGTTTTTTTTTTATCAAAAATTGTGCTTTTGCAGTTGACAAATCAATTTGCCAGTTTTGATGAAGTGAAAAAATTCGCATTTTTTTTCACGATGGTTCATATATATATTTACAATGAGCCGCTCATTTCACTATGGGAACCTAGTCTTGCGGCAATAGGCGTAGTCACATGTTCTACACCATGTTCTCAATCTTCAAAAATTGGGGTTGTGGCTCATTCTCCTTGATTTTTGAAGGCCCAATTCTTTGAAGATTGAAAATTACTTTCCTTCACCTCTAGAGGAGAAGAACGGTCGCGAAAGAAGATATAGCATGTGAAGTTTTTATTCCTGTGTGTCTCATTTTCACCTCAATTTTCTTGCTTTCACCCTCCTTGTAGTTGAAAATCTTGATTGAGTGTGTGAATGCAACTTGCTTTTTTACCGCATCATTGCTTTTTAGGTAAACTTATTCTCCATTCTCTAGTGCCCACAAAAGGAGAATCACACCTTCATAGAGAAGTGCTCTCATTGGCTCCTATTTCCACTCTAAAACTTCTCATTCTTCATGAAAATTTCATTCTTGGAGATTGAAGGTGTGACTAAGCTTACCCTTCATGGAAACCACTTGAGGGTCAGTTTCCATTGGTAACCAAAACTAGAGGCCCATCTAGGTTAACCACGAGCAGAGAAAAGAAAAAAACATTGGAATCTTGACAAGACTTACATTTTTGAAAGCAAGTTTCAATCTAGGGTCTGGAAGGTTCAAGAATGTTAGAGCCAATTTCTAGTCGGGGGCTGGAGGGGTCCAAGCCTACACCTCTAGCCTCCAACTCTGCAAAAGTTGAATCACATTACTAGACCTTCTAGACCCCAGACCAAAGCTTGCTTTCAAAAATGTACATTTCGTTGAGATTTTAGAGTTTTTTCTTTTCTCTACCCATGGTCAACTTGGATGGGCCTACAATTCTGGTCCCCAATGGAAACTGGCCCTTATTCAACTTTTGCAGAGTTAGAGGTCTAGGCCTGGACCCTTTAGCCCCAATGGAAACCAGCTCTAAGAGTACCTTTCCATGGGGGAGCCGAAGGGGTCCAACTTGGAGGTCCAGGCCTCCAAGTCTGTAAAAGTCAAACTACACTCTTAGACCCTTGGACCCAAAATCGGAGGTCACTTTCTAATCTCTTCGCTCTCTAGACATTCCAAATTTTTTTGTGCTTCCGGCCCCGGTCAGCCTGGAGGGAGCCTCCGGTTTCGGCCCCCATGGAAAGGCACCCTAAAGGCTTCCCTCCGATCGGACCAGCAAATGGATGGGTGTTTGTCCACATCTACGAATGCATATCTCAGCTCTTCTTCCAAGTTTGATCCTCATTGACTAATATGTACAGAATCTACCAATCTTTTGAATCAATCTACGCAATATTACTTTGTTCAGACAGGGGGAGGGGTATTTTCACCAAAGCTTGTGTGCGTGTTTATGTAAGGGCCAGTTTCCATGGGAGGCCCGAACTGGAGGCCCATCCATGCTGACTTGAGCAGCGCACAAAATTTTTTTTGAAATCCTCACATGAAGAAAAGTTTAGAAAAGATCCTCCATGCAAGGGCCCAAAGAGAAAGTTGCATAAGTCAACTTCAACTTCATTGGAGCCTGGACCCCTCCGCCGGACCCCTCTGCTAGACCCCTCCGGCCGGCCCATGAAAACTGGCTCTAAGTAGAATAGGGGCGTCAAACCTTCGATTTTTGGATAACTTTATTTTTGAATGCACTCAAAGTTATGGGTGGTTGCTCACAAGGCAATCCTAGAAGTTGTCACCCTTACAAAGCTTCAGAACCCATTTGATAACTTCGGTCACATCCCCACATAACTCTTTCCCATTTGCCTAGATGCACAATGGAGTGAATTGTTAACCCTTAAAGAATGGATGAATTGCCGTGGCTTGCCCTGCCTGTAGTAGTTTACAATATTTTGCACATGAGCACCAGTAGGATTGCTTCAAAAAGTTGGAAAAGTCAACAGTGCATGGTGCCCTCATGAAAATTACAAGAAGGGCAGCTTGGGAGCTAATACCATGTTTTTGAATCTTATCACAATTTGGGTTATTAAAAAAAACGAATGCATTTCAAGAGGTAATTTTTTGTCTTCCATGATGGACCGTGTGTTTATGGTCACTTTTGAAAAAAAATCAAATGAAAAACAACTTTTTTCTGAATCACATAATCTTTTTTCAGAGCAGGAGGACGTTTTTTGTCCTCCTCAACGTTTAGGGGTTAAGGAAAACTTCAAAATTTTCTCATTAAAACTAGCTATTGGCACTAACTATGTTGCGCATTCACCATTAGCATTCAATTATGATTTTTTATATGTTAACCCTTAAAGGCCCATTGTCCCCTCGAGGGACAAATGGGATTTTGGGCAAGTACCTATGGCTAAACTACTTTACGTGATTTTTGAAACTTTTATTGAAGATGGGGAATTATAAGATTTGCATGGGAATCTAATATTTTCTTCATTTTGACATTTATTGAAGAAGTTATGCATGAATAACTAAAAAATAGGGGAGAATTGGGTAGCAAAAAAAAATTGCAACTTCTTTAAATAAAATTTTGAAATTGGTTCTTTAAAATTTTATGTATTTGGGAAGCTTTGAATCATTCAATTTTGATAAATGAGATGAAAATTATGAGAAGTTTTAGTTTGCGGGTAGGTATGGGACTCCCAAACCTCCATTCCTTTTCCCCCTTGTAGAACTTGTTGCTTTACTTTTTTGAGCTCTTTGTGTATTTGTTTTTTGACTTTTTTTTTTTGCAAGTTGTAGTAGACTAAGATTGCTTGGTTTTCACCATTTGGATCAAAGTAATTTGGGTTTTTGAATTTTACATAAATCTTCCAATTTTGCCTAGTGTATATGCAAATTTCATGACCTTACAACATTGCAAGATTTTACAAAATATGATTCACACCTCTGTTTCATTTGAAAATTCTTCCACATTTACCTAATTTGGTCTTCTACATGAAAAAAATAAAGCTCAACGTTGTGTAGAGCATTTTTTTGATATAGGAGCCGTCAAAGGCTTCTGAAATTTTAGGGCAGCAGTGAAAAAACTTTTTTTTTCACTTTTTATGTGAATATATCTCACTCCTCACCATCTAGAATGAGCTAATTTTTTTCCATAAGTACCTCCCATTGTCTAGGGCAAGATCTTATGGTTGGATTTCCAAAAAAAAAAATACATTACATTTCTCCTCACTCCCCCAAAAGTGGTAGTTTTGAGTGATTTTCACAAAAAAAAGGGCTTGGGCCTTTAGGGGTTAAGTCAAATTCAAAGTAAAAATTTTAATAAGTTTTCAAATTTTATCTATGTGATAATATCACAAAGAGTGGAGATGTGATATTAAAGAGGTGCAAATGTGGCATTAAAGAGGTGAGAATGTAATAGTAACCAATTAGATTTGCAAAAGTCATCTAACACTTCTCAAATTCATGTCCTCCAATGTAAAAGCGTGTGATTATTGAAGCATTATTGTGTGTATTTATGATGATGCTACTAATCATACTACAAAAATCACAATTACCTCTATAATATCACATACTCACCTCTTTAATATCACATATCCACTCTTTGTGACAATATGGATACAGTCACGATGACCTTTGTAATATCACATCTTGACCTCTATACTATCACATCTTGACAAGCTCAATAACAAAATTGCGTAAATTTTAATTTAAGGTTTAGTCTTTGAACAAGCTAGGTTAGCTCGCTAGAAGAGAGCTACAAGATCACTTGATAACTTTTATAAAAAAAGGCCATAACTAGTTTGAGTTATCACCACCTCCGAAGGTAAGTGATAGAATTATCAAGCATGATAACTTATAAATGTTAACCCTTTAACGACCGCACCCATTTTCAAAAAATCCACTCAAAACAAGGATGACAAATTTAGATGTGCATTTGAATCAAATATGAACCCAATTTGAACAATCCAACCATACAAATGTGAAGGACACCTTGTTTGTTGTCACATATCAAAATTTCAGCTAGATATATCGTTGGAGGTGATATATTATAATGATTGAGTGAGCCGTATGTGGAGAATCTCTAATTTTTCATACTTGTGTGGTTTTGGATGTTAATGCGTCATGCAAGCTTTGATTGAAAAGAGCTTTACATTTCTAGAAAGCCAAGGTTCCCACCTTTCCAATAAGACTAGTTTCACACAAAATAGACAAAAAATAGCAATCACAAGGTGTAGCTAAGTGGACAAAAAGGGTCAAAAATCCCACTTTCTTGGCTACCCTTCAATTGTTCTACAAGAAATTTGATAACTATTTTGGAAAATCCATTTGGTGAAAACAATCAAGAATTGACCTTGAATGTAGGATGACTAATTTTGAAAATGAAATGGCAATACCATTTTAGTAGATCTTCAAACACTACAATTATACTATTATCGTATAGGAAAACAATACAAGCGTATTTCTTAAGCAATTTGAAAATTTTAGGATTGTGCAATTGGAATTTGACATTCTTCTTGCATATTTGATGTATTATGTTGTAGCTTTGATCCATCTTTGACAAAAAATGGATACATATTTTGAGGCCATGCCGTATAAACACCATTATTTATCAACTCACATACGTGATTCCAATGTTATTTTTTTAGATGGATGCAAAATACTTGTGATCACAAGCGTTCTTCAAGACCAATTTCCAAATTGTTGAGCGATTTTGATATATAGGCCAAAAACTACTCCTAGTGACCAAAATATGGTCTTGTGATCCTTAAAGGGTTAAGGTAAGAGGCTCATAAACCATTCAAGCTCTAAAACCACCCACACTCTCAAATGTGCTCCTTCTATACATGCTTTTTTTCATAAGTTTCCAAAATATACAACTTATGTACATTTGAGGAGGTGGACAATTTTAGGACCCTATGCCACTTCATTTTCAAATTTTCATAACTAATTTCACAAAGCTCTAAAAAATATGAATTAGATGCCAATTCTTCTTATCTTTCAAAAAAAATTTACTGAAAAATATTTCAAGAAGTTCCACCTCCCAAATTTCAATTTCAGCCCCTAGATGGTCGGTTTACGAACGTCCTACCTTATAGAGTTATGGGGGTGGAATCCTGTAAGTTATGAGTTGCAAAACTCCAAGGTTTGACACCCCCTATGTGCCTGCGCAATTGAGAGTGTTGTGATTGGGTGGTGTTTCTCCGCATCTACTAAATTACACCTCAGCTCTTCGTTTAAGTCTGATCGTGATCGACTGATATGTACAGAATCTACAATTCAATGAATCAATCTACGCAATTTTACTTCGTTCAGAAGGGGGTGTATGGCCACCAAGGTGTTTCTCCTCATCTACTAATTTACATCTCAGCTCTTCATCCACGTCTGATCTTCACTGACTAATATGTATAGAATCTACCAATCCTGTGAATCAATCTACGCAATTTTACTTCGTTCAGAAGGGGGTGTATGTCCACCAAAGCTTGTGCGTGTGTGTGAGTTTGCCTGCGCAACTGTGAGTGTTGTGATTGGGTGGGTGTTTTTCCACATCTACTGATTTGCATCTCAGCTCTTCGTTTCAGTCTGATTGTCATCGACTGATACATGCCGAATCTATCGATCTTGTGAACCAGTCTACGGAATGTTAGTTCGTTCAGACACGCAGTGTCATCACCAGAAGAAGGATAGCAAGGTGGAAGTATATTAATGGTTTTTATGAGCAAGTGACTACCACTAGAGCAACAAGAAAGTACTATATTTCTTTGAGAGGCCGCATTCAAGGCATTTAATGTGTTATATGAAAGATAAAATGGCAATAGAGACAAATATTTTCATTTCACGTTTCATTGTTTTGAATTTTTAATTAAAAGCTAAAAAAGCAATACTCAATAGGGGTTTCAAATATGCCCTTCATCACCGATTTCGTTCACGTGAATCAGATTTATGAAAATATGGGCAAGCCACTCCGTGAACAAGCCATGACAACCTCCCGGAGGTCGTCATAGTGTATTCACCGGTGAACAAAAACTCGTTCACGATCATTCATTCACCATTTTTTTGAAATATATGAAACCCCCTAATGTTTGTCATATTTAACTAAATCAGACAATCTAGAGTTCATAAACAAGAATTGACATGCATATGTAAAAGATTTGGATATCTCCCAAAGTTTTACATATATTTGTATGCAAGATATTGGAATGTATATGCAAGTCAACGTTAGGAGTTTTCTTAATGTTTAACAAAACAAAATTAGAATTCATTAAACAATCAAAATTTAGTTAAATGTGGCATATTAAATAGGTTTTTTGTCATTGTTATACTAATGTGGTCTTTGGTACCTTTCAATAAATGTATCTCTAACACCTCAAGATTGGAAGGTAGTGAGGGAGGTAGTTAACCCCTGAAGGGCCCTTGGGCTCTAGAGATACTATACCAAATACGATCACAACCAATATTCAAAAGTTTGAATCAGTTGGAAATTAAGTGTTACAACCATACATATTGAATGGTTGTCACGTGAGGGCTGTATGATGGTGAGTGCACAAAAAATTTGGAAAGCCCTCACAGCACCTCAAATACATCTGTACATACGGCCGCAAAGGGCTTCTAAGCCGTTCAGGGGTTAAGACATGAAGACATGCAAAAAATGACATTTTAAAGTGTAATGTATAGTTTCCAATGAAAGTTGTGAACCATCACCTAAAAATTATATCAAAACAATTGAATCTAAGTATTGTACCTATCAATCTTTATCAATACAATTTGAATATTAGTTGTTTAAATTTTTTGTAGTTGTATTGTGGAATATGTTTTATTAAGTAATAAACAAGTTTTTTGTGCAACAAGTTAAAAGTATGAAAATCTAACTAGAAACAGGGTTCTTTCCTAGATTTGTTCAAATTTGTTATTTGTAGACGTGATTTTGGAAGGAGCATGCAATGACTCACAACCACGCTCACAACTTACATTTTTCAGACCAAACATGTTTGCATTCTTTGAACGATGTTGTAGTTACAAAGAGGTTAATGTAGATTTACTTTGAATAAATGTTATTTTTTTAATAAAATACAATTTAAAAGGAAAAAACAAGAGATAGCAAGAGATTTTTGTTTTTAAGAGATAAGATGTGCGAATTCATTCATCATTTTGAATATGGATGCTAACACAATTCGGGGTCAAGTAAAAATGCTCTAGAATCCATAGTTTGAATAACAAACATAGTGTTTTGGAATTATTGTCCATCCAAAATAACTTCCTACTCATGTCCAAAACAACAATTGCATCTTTTTCGAACAACCTTATTTCATAGCTAATTTGATGAAGTTGAAGTAATATGTACATTTATAAAAAAATGCATCAATCAAATGAATGCAAACACACTAAAATAGATGTGGTTATGAATGGGTTATATTAAAGTTCACCAGTTCCGCGTAGGAACAAGAGTTAAATAATTCACTCTTTATAAACATGAAAGTAAGTTTAATTAAGGGAATTGATATGTGCATACGGGGTTGATATTTGCACACCCAAGTGGGTGAATTATGGATTTCTACTATCAAAAAGCTGAATTTGAGAAATTTGAATTCAGATTTGGACTCAAAGATCATGATTTAGTCTAAAACCATAAAAAAAAAGTTGTAATTGAACAACAACCAATGAAAAAGTCTAGTTAGGGAGAAAAGTGTTACTTTTACTTTTGTTTGTAAAAAAAGATTAACTTTTTCATTGGGTGTTGTTCAATTGCAACATTTTTTCACGGTTCTAGACTAAATCATGGTCTCTGAGTCCAAATTTGAATTCAAAATTCTCAAATCCAACTTTTTAATAGTAGAAATCTATAATTCACCCACAAGGAGGGTGTGCAAATATCAACCCCCGGTGTGCACATATCAATTCCCTTAATTAATGAGTTTTCTGTACTTTGTTGTGAGAATAAGAAAAAATTAAGCATAGATGGGGGCAATTGTACTATATTCAGTTCAAGGAAAACATCAAAAATGTCACTCAATTATTTCAAAATATCAAATGTATTCATGGTTTCATTTAAGAATGTCAATTATATCTCTAATTATCTTTGAGAATATCATAAATATCCCTAGTTTTCTTGTGCCTCTTTTCTACAAATTCTTGTAAACATTGGGATGAAAGCTAATATTACTATGTATCAATGTAATAGTTCTGGCCACAACAGACTTACATACATAAATCCTATATAGAGCTTGCTTTCAAGATTTGACTTGTATTCAACTTGCACATGGTTCTTTATAATTTCCATTGTCATTCTCATATTTACAAAAATTTGTATTAAAGAGGCACAAAAAATCTAGGGGTATTCATAATATTCTTAAAGATACCAAGATATAATTGATATTCCTATACAAAACCATGGTTCATGATATTCTCAACCCCTAAAGGACTAAGCCATTTTTTCTGCAAAAGTCATTGAAAATTGCCACTTCTAGGGCAATAAACAAAAAGGTAGATTTGTTTTTTTTTTTTTTTTTTTTTTTTTGAAAATCCAAATGTAGGATCTTGCCCTAGACTATGGGGGGTACTTGTGGGGAAAAAAAACCTCTCATTCCAGAAGTAGAGGAGTAAGATATTGACATTTGAAGTGCAAAAAAAAAAAATCCCTACTGCCCAAAAAGTTCAAATGCCTTTGACCTCTCCTATATCAAAAAAATTGCTTTACGGAAAGTTGAGGTTTATTTTTTCCATGTAGAAGACCAAGTTAGGTAACTGTAGGAGAATATTCAAATGAATTGGAGGTGTGAATCCTACTCTATAAAATCTTGCAATGCTGTAAGGCCATAAAATATGCATATAAACTAGGCAAAATTGGAGGATTTATGTAAAATTCAGAAATCTGAATTCTTGTCTAAATTACTTTGATTTGAATGGTAAAAATCGCGGCTTCTTAGTCTACTACAACTTGGAAAATAAATTCAAAAAATAAATACACAACGAGCTCAAAAAATTAAAGCACCAAATTTTAATATGAGCAAAAGGAATGGAGGTTTGGGAGTCTCATATCTACTTGCGAACTAAAGCTTCTCACTCATCAACCAAAATTAAATGATTAAAAGTTTCACACATATATGTAAATCTAAAGAACCAATTTCAGGTTTTTTTTTCTTTAAATGCAATTTTTTAAAAAGATTTTGGACTCCCTACCCTCCCCCATTTTCAAAAAAACCATGCATAACTTCTTCAATAAATGTCAGAATGAAGGAAAAAATAGATGCCCACATAGATCTTTGAATTCCCCACCTTCCATAAAGGTTTCAAAAAATCACACAAAGTAGTTTAGCCATAGGTACACGCCTTGAATCCCATTTGTCCCTTGAGGGGACAACAATCCTTTAGGGGTTAACCCCTAAGCTTCTTGCTAAGAAATTCAACATACCTTCAACATGAAACCTTCAACACATTCCTTGAGTTTTTGGAAAGTTGAACAAGTAATCACATTATCCAAACCGGTCATTCTATACCCAACTATAAATCAAATGTTTTAAACCATTTTGATTTCAAATCCAAGTAAATCTGCAAAATCCCTACCGTTGAGAATCTCATGTTTTCCAATTTGGGCAATAGTTCAAAATATGGATTTTGGACTTTCATGTAATATTTTCTCAAAAAAAAAGATTTACCTAAGGGTTGATCCCATGAGATTGTGTCTTGCTATACTTGATGGAAAAAAAAAAACTCCACAATTGGAAAAAAAACTCCAAAAGTTATGGTCACTCAAAGTAGCTAGATTCCACTATTTCCTTACTTTAGAGCTATAAAAACCTTACCAAATCAAGAAAAGAAAAGTGACACATCACCAAACTTCTCCCTTGCACAATACAAGACATGAGAGATCCCATCCCATCCGCTCTCTAAGCTACTCCCTTTGTTTGCCCAAAGACATTCTTCTCCTAATTGTCAAAAAAATATAATATTTTCCATATTCCATGCAGAATCTAGAGCAAAGGAGGCGCTTCAAGGAACAACAAGCCGATCAAAAAAATTCTTGAACTAGCAATTCCATTTGGACTTGAGTGGCAGACCAAAATTTGAGCTAAAAATGCCTCTTCTATATACTTTCACACCTCCAAGCACCCCCTCTGGCCATATTGGGCTCTTTGGTCCTTTAGGGGTTAAAGATACCAAGTTATAATTGATATTCCTACACAAAATCATGGATATATTTGATAATATTATAAGGGTGTATTTGATAAAGTTTAAAATAACTTTTTGGTCACCTAGTGCAAAAGGGTAATGGCACAATCAAGGTATCCCATTATGACCTCCTTGGACCTCAAGACAAGACTCTTGTCTCAATTGTACTAGTGAGTCCGGATTGTTTATGTTCAGGGAAAATTTGAATGTGCTAGTGGTGAGACATTTTTCTTAAGCTTTCCTTACTTTAAGACATTCTTTTAGAAAGTGTTCCCTCCATTAAAAGGACTTTCTTGATTCTTTTTCACACCATAAAAGTGATTAGAACCTAAGTGTCTTGATCCGGACTTTATTTGACTTGTAGTTTGTAATGGCTCCCTAAATGAATTATTAACATTTTAATAATTTTGATTATATGTGCACCTAAAAACAAGTAAAAGTGCATGTTTTTGCCACTTAAAAAGAAAATTAACAAATTTTTTGTGTTCTTTATTAGGTGTGGAAAAACTCACATGAAATTGTTGTTTAAATAACTCACCACAACTCATTTTAATAATTTATGGACTAATACACTTTAAATTTATGGACCATAGAAGCTTACACAACTATAAATGCATTTTCCTAGATCCTACCAAACAAATTTGTAGTCCGAATGACTCCTTTTATGCATTTTGATGAAATGAGACAGTTTCGGAACTTCTCACAAAATCACTAATATAGACATGATAACATTCATCATTTAATTTTTTGTTTGTTTTGTTTTTCTAATTTACAAGTATAAGCAACTTCTTGTCAAAAAATAACCATCATAGCACTATCTAGCAGGACTTAACCCCTGAGCGCCCGGAGTTGTATTTGGATTTAGGAGAAAATGGAGGGTTTAATGGCCACCACAGCTTGGAAAATTACATCCAAAAAAAGTGACCGTAGGATTTGAAAAAGGACTACATTCTCTGCTGATGGAGACCAACCATGGCTGTTTTCATCATACAAATCTTTTTTTAAAATGAGATGAAGTTGTGGGCCCCATTGACAGTATAGTGTCGATGGGGTGCTTATGGGTTAATGAATAGGAGAAATATCATAGGAAGGCCAAATCGAACTTAAGCAATCCTTTTTGGATATCCTGATTGTGCCATCATCCAAAAGTTGTTGGAAGCTAAGGCCAGTATGGAACTTTTTCTAATCCAAATCCTGGAATATATATGTCATTAACTTCAAACATTTCACAATGAATGAATCTTTCTTATTGCACATTTTAGAATGAACAAAGATTCTCTTATTTAACACACTCCAGTGAGCACCTACTTTAACATTTTTCAAATTTGCAAGATTTCATATGTAAACATTGCAGCATAAGTGATTTCCTCTAAACAATTGCATCAAAAAACAAACATCAAAATCACAGGACAAAAAATTTGAGGGTTTACTACTCGTGGTTATAGAAAGACCAAAGAAAGGGCTTGCATACACATCAATAAATGTCATTTTGTCATTGTTTTGTTGAAGAGTGCTTCGAAACTTTAATACTTATCCACGTATTCTCCACTTATCTCTTGCAAAGAAGCAACAAACTAGAAAACCACTTGATAAAAAAGGAAAATATTGAATTCTACACCCATGATTTTAGTTCATTTGACAATTAAACACTGTGTATTATAAATCCCAAATTGTCACATCCTGTGCCTTCACTACCTTTCATGGCTTCATGTGGTGAAAGATTGTGTCATAAGGTAGGAGGCTCTAATTTGGACTAGGCAATTTGAACCAATCATGTAGGGTCACAAAAACAACACACAAAGGTTCTTAAATGGGTCACATTTTTTTATGTTCAAAAATTGTGCTTGTGTATGCATCATTTTAGGAAATTAACAAAGTGACATGAGCCACTATTGAGTGTGTTTATTGGTCATAATTGTGTTCACTTTTTCTTTCAGTAAAATATAGATATATGACGTACTAAGATAAACAACGACTTGTTCTCAATCATGATTTGAATAGAATATGAAATGGGTGCTTGCACGCTTTAAGAGCCTTATTGGAGCATTCTTGGCTTTGTAGTGGTTGCTTTTAGGACTCATGTGCTCCATTGACAAGCCGCCTTTGTATCATGAATGCTACCACCTATGACCAAGAATAGCTACCTATGCACCTTTTGCTTTGATAAATTGTAGTCAATTCATACTAACTCAAAAAATTTCAAATCTATTGGCCACAACATTGTCTCTTCTTTGACTTTCTACCAAAAATATTTCCATTTTACCAAGTTACCCTAATTTTTCTATAGAAGCGCCCTTTTGCTTAGATGGTCCATTCACAAGCCTCCTACCTTATTCACTTTCCTACAAAGATGCAACAATAATGAATCCTCTAGGTTGCAAACCAACACGTTTGTGACAATTAAGAACCCAAAGCATAAAATTCCATGCTACATTAGAATTGACCACCATGATCAACATTTGTCAACTTTAGAAACCTCAAAATCCCAAAAATCTCATGTAAAAAACTTCTGAAACACCATTTTCAATTCCCGATTTGTTTTTTTATCAATAAACTTCCATGCAAGAAACCAAGAGTTTGACCTCTCAACCCTTTGCACTAGAGATCAAAATCCAAAGTCCCTCACCCTCCAATGACATCATCCTTTCATTCAAAACGGCAAACATCTCAAGAGGAGTTTGGGTCAGGCAAAAATGGAGACCCATACTATGTTTGAGAGGCCGTCACTTCATTTTCATAAAATAATCAAAAGCCAACAAGATCTTGGTTGTTAGATTTGGAAAGCCTAATAAATGTTATGACTTTGAACTTTGGGTTTGGCCTTTGCAAGCTTCACATTATGGACATTCAAGTTGAGAGGCCGTGGAAGGTCATTGCCAAGAGTTTGGCCTTTGGACTTGGCTTTTGGAGGGTTCACACTAAGGGCGGCCAAAGGTGCCATAAGCAATATATTGTTGCCTATTTTCAGCACATTTCTTTGGCCTCTCAACAAAGGTTGGCCACTCAATCCCACTTCCTCTCGACTTGGTCGGCCATAGTGTGAAGCGACCCTTAGAGTGGCAAGGATGAAACTAGGGAGTGGGGACCAAGATTTAATTTCTTGGCAAATTTTTGCCTATATCTTACTTCAAATGTGCTTTGGCTATCATTACACTTAGAAATTTGGGTGAAAAAATGGATGAAAGCGCTAGCTCCCTCCTTGAACAAAAGACTAATTTGCCACATTTTGGATGAAAATAACTTCTGTTAGTAGATTTTTTTTATGAACTTCCACATATCAGTCATTCTTTCCCATTTTAGCCAAATTTTCCTTACCTGCGGGCATTATTGGGTGCTGGTCGCTCTACCCTGACAAAAACAAAAAGTAAACCCTGGTGGGGACCTTGAGGAAAAACTGGTGCATGCTGGGGATATTCTCTTTGGTATTATCCACCTGATATCCAAAGCAGCATACATGCACGGGACAAGGGGTTGGACCTTTGCCCCCGCCCACACTATTTGGAGAACCGAAATTAGTATGAACTATGAAGGCGGAGGAGGTAGGGCAAACACGGGCACCCCACTGTATGTCATTTCTGTCGACGTGTCAACACGACATGCCTTCCACATCCAGTCGGCGGGATGGAAAGGGAGCAACAGCCCAATGGGTGGAAGCGAGCAACCGGCTCCGATACGGGCATTGCATGCAAGCGTGTGGAGAATGCATCGGCTCCGCCAAGTGGCATGCTTTCAGCACACCAGTCCTTGAAAGCCTTACCTCGACGTGGGACACCCCCACTGGCTTGTCCGAATCGCGGCTCAGATTTCGCACTCCCTGTCTCCATCCATCGATCCTTCAACTCCCATTTCATGCCATAAATTCTCTCAACTCCTGCTTTTTGCACTCACCATTTCTATCAATCCTCGTGTTTGTGTACAAAGAAATCACAGTCACCTCCGTTTCGTTGCTTCTCGATCGATTTTGTTGAGACTTAAGCTTAACCACAATGGCAGCAGCAACCGCTATGGCATCCGCGTCCATTGTTACAGCTCCTGTTGCAGCAAACAAGCTGTCATCCTCGGCTGCTTTCGGAGCATCGCCGGCCCAGCTCGCCCCGCTCCGCAGTGTCCACTTCCAGGGTTGCCGTGTCGTGGCTGCAACAGCTAATTACTCAGAGGTAAGCTTATGGCATTGATTATGATGCAACGCGATATATTAGTTTGTTACTTTGTGTGATATCGGAGCATTACTTGTTTTTCAGGTTTTTCAGGATAAGGTAAGAGGTTCTAAAAGTGTGCAGGCTCTAAAATGGTGCACCTCCTCAAATGTACTTTGGTTATAGATGTTATTTTTGATAGCCCTACAATGTACATTTGAGTGTACATTTGAGGAGGTGCACCATTTTAAAGCCCTATGTCGTTTTAACTTCAAATTTTCATAACTAATTCCACAGAGTTCTAATAAATATGAAACAACTTGGGTTAGCTTATGGCATTGATTATGATGCAACGCGATATATTAGTTTGTTACTTCGTGCGATATCGGAGCATTACTTGTTTTTCAGGATAAGGTAAGAAGTTCAAGCGTGCAGGCTCTAAAATGGTGCACCTCCTCAAATGTACTCTGGTTATAGATGTTATTTTTCATAGCCCTACAATGTACATTTGAGTGTACAGTTGAGGAGGTGCAACATTTTAGAGCTCTATGTCGTTTTAACTTCAAATTTTCATAACTAATTCCACAGAGTTCTAATAAATATGAAACAACTTGGGTTAGATGCTAATTCCCCTTGTCTTTCAAGAAAAGTTTACTGAAAAATATTTCAAGAAGTTTCACCTCCTCAAAATTCAGTTTCAGTACTTAGATGCTCGGTCATGAGCCTCCTACCTTGGTGATTTACGGGCATTGTTGACAGGAGGAGAGTTCTCCAGTAAGGCAAGTGGTGAGCTCAGTGCTCGCAGCGGGGTTGGCCATCACCATTGCTGGGTCGGCATTCGCGGCGGCGGGCCCAGGAGGAGACGGAGCGGAGCGCACAGCGCGCAAGGCGGATGAGTTGCTGAAGGGCGCCGATTCGTTGATCAAGAACGACTCACCCCAGCGATTTGGTCCCGAGCGCGGCTTCGGCAACGGCACGTCCGCCGAGGATATCGAACGATTCTCACGGAAGTACGCAATCTCTTCCCTAGTCCATCTATTTATCTATCTATATAATAGACTTGGATTTGAGATGTGTCTGTCGGTCAAACAGAAAGCTTCCGAATTAATAAAATTTCTGAGGTGATTTTATCTTACAAAATTTTATCAAGGACCTGCAAAAATAATCTAAATTTTATGTCTCTGCCACAAATTCAGCGGCTTGGTGAATCGGTTAATTACTGCTCAGTAGGTGGACTTTTGAAGATGTATTATTAACCAAAATTCAATGTATCCAAAATGTGTCCATAGACTTGGGTTTGAGAAGCATCTATCGGTCAAACAGAATGCTTCCGAACTAATAAAATATCTGAGGTGATGTTTTCTTACAAATGTTATCAAGGACCTCCAAAAAAAAAACTCTTAATTTTTATGTTTCTGTCACGAATTCAGCGACTTGGGGGAAGTGGTTAATCATTGCTCTGTAGGTGGACTTTTGAAGATGTATTATCAACCAAAATTCAATGTATCCAAAATGTGTCCTATGGGTCATACTAGTAAATTTATAAGTGGGCATTAACATAATATTGTGCGAAACATGCAATCGCCGGTCTTTGAAATTTATAGCTATTCGCCATAGGTGTGTTGCATGGTTTTTAAGTTATGTGATTTGACATTCTATTTGTGTGCAGGGCTGGAAGTGGTGCTGTTCCGGGGCTGCAAGACGAAACCAGTGCCCAAGTATCTGGTGCTCGTGACAAATTCGCCTCCAATTTGGAGCAGTCGAAGCGTCGGATCGACGGAATCTGGGGATTGGGCAAGGGATTGGCCAATGACGTGGTAGCCACGACGCAAGGCAAAGCGGAGGAAGTCACCAAGGGTGCCAAGAAGTCATTCTTCGGCGGATTGCCCAAGATCAACCAGGCTTTGAGCGTCAAGGATAACGTTGGCAGCGCCGCCTCTGATGTGAAGAGCAAAGCTGATGAAGCGGCTGCCACTGCCCAGAGCACCGGTGGTGGTTTCTTTGGGAAGATTAAGCAGCAAACCCGGGCTCTGACGAGCAAGAAGTAAGTTATTAGGAGGCTGAATGCTCTCCCCAATCAAATTACGATCGGCATTGATAAATGATATTATCATGTAATGGAATTTGGGAGTTTTGTCTTTGTGATTTGGTGTGTGCGTTAGGAAAGACCACGGAAGAAGGGATAGAAGTTGAGCTGTCTGTACACGATTTGTACGTTTGAGGAATTTGTAAATTGAGGGGCACTGTTGCAGTTGCACTCGGGAGCCTTTATATAACAAAATCTCTGGCTAACTACCAGCTGGAAATTTGTATTAACATTGTTGTACATTATGTTTTTCTTTCAAGTTGATTGGGTATGTTGTGGTATAACTCTGTATGTCATTTTATTATTTCGGAATGATATAAGAGAAGTGAGGTTTATCTTTACAGTATTTGAAAAGGAATTGGAAGGTTATTCCGGTGTACTCTTGAAAGTTCTTAAGTTCACTTATTCAGTTATCTGAATAGAGAAGTGTGCACTGAAGGCTGGTCAATGAAATCTATGTCACAGCATATTGGAAACCATGACATATTCAGTGCATGTAGGCGATTATATTGAGTGATGGGATATATTCAAAGAAGAGCGTGTAGTATTCTGACTGACATCTAATTTCAAAATGTTGCCTAATCTTGACCCTCAAGGGTGCCACAGTCCGTAATATGTGACGAATGATATTAAATGCTCATTTTTCAAGTTGCTTGTGACAAATCAAGGACATCAACTTGAAACTAGTATTTAAATTTCATCATTAGAGGTCGTGAATGCATTATATTAGGGGAAACTCCTCAACCATGTTAAATGTTCTTGTTTGCGTTTTGTGTGTATTGTCCTCATTTTTACTATATCATGTATTTTTCTTTCACATCATTTCAAAACCTATCAAGCACTTCCTTACAGAATCTTCTATTGCTTGCATCAATCTTACTATCTTAGTGTGCATGCTTGGCTACCATTACTGTTGTTTATTTTGTTGCAATTTATTAATGAATGCTTTCAAGTAAATATTGAAAATGCAATATATCAACTATCTTTTTACTGCATATAGATCAATTAACAATTCAAATAAAGGTACCATGAGTGTCAAAGAGACATTTTTGGAGCTCTTCTTTCCAAAGATTATGAAAATTATATACAAGTGATAAATTTCTAGTGGCCATCTTTGTAGTCAAAACAGTGTGCAGAGTCATTGCATATTGTGGGTTGTTGAAGATCATCTCACATACGAGATGATCTTTTGTGATACAAGTTTGGCTACAAGAATGACACAATGACCAAATTTGTCCTTATCAGTACTCTAGTTCTCAAAAAAATTGTTTTCAGGATAATGCTAACTTCTACTTTTTACTATTTTAGATAGAATTTATCATAATATTTTTTAATTCACTTTTTCAAGAATGTCAACTCAAAATTGTTACAAAATTTCACTAACTTGAATCTTTAAAAAAATTGTTTATTTGTTTTATCGTAAGATGAAGTTTTATATTATTTTAGCTAATATTCAAAAAAGTATGTATTTCATGATCATAACTTGTGCATTTTGACAATATGTCGAAAGAGGAGTTCAAAGTACATTAAAAAAACAACCAATAGACAAAATTTTCATGTTCACATGAAATAAAATATGAAAGTGGGAGGAGGCACATTATGAAGGGAGATTTAAACTATTAACAACTATCATATGAATCTTGATGATGAGTATATCAAGATTAAGAAGTGATGTAATGTATATTAGCTTTATTCTAAAAGAAATGGAAATTTTAATCCAAAAACAACTGTGTGTATAATTTTTCCTCTTGTTGTTAGCAAAGAATAAAGTATTTAAAAAAAATCATATATTATTATTTGACATTGAATAACTCAAAATTGTATGTGTAAATACCAATCTATTGAATTTGGTTTTTGTTCAATCACTCTTAAAAATGTAAGCATTTTAGTTACTTGTTTTGATACTGAAACAATATTGGACCTACTGAAATCTACATTACTCAATTAAATAACATGAAATCAAACTCCACATACAAAGTATGATGACTAGAAGCTATCCCCAAAATTCCATATCAAATTTCCAATGATATTAAGTCATTAGAATTTGCCCAAATTTGCTAGAGGCTTCTAGTAGAAATGGGTCTAATCAAGTGGCCCTAACCAACACAAACATGTCCTAATTAACCTTGCCAAGTTTTAAATGTCCTAATCAAGATGTCCAAATCAACACAATATTATTAATTAGGGTCTTCTTTTCTTGTAGTGAAGCCCTATGAGAACTCTTTAATCCTTTAAACATTATATAAACTAGAATAATATCCTTTTTCAAAAGATATTTTTTGATTCTTGTTCTTCTGGGGAAGAAATTTATTGTTCATCATTTCTTCAATGGCCCTTATTTTGTAATTAATTATTTTTTGGACACCCAACCTTATCCCTTCACTTGTCATTGATTTATGGATAGTAGTGTCATAATCTTGAAACTATTGCATCACTTAGATTTTAAAAAAATTGTGCTAAAAATTATTAGAAAATCCCTACTAAAGCCTAGAGCTTAGATTTTGATAGATTTGTGTTATAAATTTTATTTAGGGAAAATTTTGTGACTACTCCTAAAGTTTGCCATATTTATGTAGATACTAGTTGTTTTTCAGAAATTGCACAAATACTCTTGGTCCATAATTTTCAGACACTTGTTTTCTTATACATGCTACTTCTTTCTCCCTTGTGTGCACATTGTTTCTTTTCTATTCTATTGCACTCCTTATTTTAACATTGATCATGAAAGAAGTAGCACGCATAACAAACCAATGCTATTTGTGTAATTTCTGAAAAACCAGGGGTATCTATGTAAATATGACAAACTTCAGGAGTATCCATGAAATTTTCCCTAGATTTTATTTTAGAGATACGGGTATCTGTAATACAGGTGAAGGGATACCCAAGAAAGAATCATCAGGGTATGGATCCAACACACGCCGGGTATCAATTTGTGAGGGAGGACGTCATGTGGTTCGGACGGTGAAACCTCTGTTCCTCTGTTTTCCGAGAGCATTCGCAACCGCTTGCCACTCTCTCACCATCCTCGTAGTCGACTCGCAATTTGAAACTCTGCACATCCTCGCACTCTTCGATCATTACAAATTCAGAAGGATTATTACAAAATTCTTTATCTCGAACTCGCCGTGGCTAGAGATTTTTAGAGTCAAAACTGTTTTAAGTTTGAGAATTCTCGTCGTGAGATGATGGCGATAACAGCAGTCTCTTCAGCTGCGGTGAGAGTGACGCCGTCGTGCTCAGCAGGACTCTCCCGTGCTCAAGGTCGTAATGGAGTTCAGGTGGCGATGCCCGCAGCTGCTAAGCCGTATTCAAACATGCTTGTATCGCAATTTGGTGAGCGGCCTACAAAAAGCAGCAGCAGCAGCAGCAGCAAGATTTCGGCTGTTGCTTCCAATGGCGCCGCCGCTGCTGAAGCACAACGTGAGTAACGATCAGTCCTCGCATTTTGCTTCATTTTCCTCAGATTGAAGTTCGCCAATTTGAAAACGAAGCTAGGGTTAGGTCTTTACAGGAAGGTAGATATCCCTGTCTTCTTAAGCCATACGCCTACAACCTCATTCAACTTCATTTAAGTAGCAACCTCAAAAGATAGAAAAAGAATGCGGCGTGCTAAGATTCCATTTTTTTTTGTCATAACCTCGAGTTTTGCTTCAATTTCGTCAGCTTGAAGTTCGCCAATTTATATATGAACCTAGGGTTAGGTCTTTACAGGAAGGTAGATATTTCTATCTTCTTAAGCCATACGCCTACAACTTCATTCAACTTCATTTAAGTAGCAAACTCAAAAAATAGAAAAAGAATGCGGCGTGTGCTAAGATTCCATTTTTTTTGCCATAAGCTCAAATTTTGCTTCAGTTCCTTAGTGGAATTCACTGAATTGGAGATGCATTTCATGGTTAAATCATTGAAGTAAGCTACATCTTCAAATTCACCTGGCTTTATGAAAACATCGTCTATAATTTCAGTTACTGTCGTTCTAGTATCAACCTTAGGTCAATGAAAACCGCCGCATGCTACGGTTTCTTTTGTGGAAAAGTGCTTCGGTTTTAACCTTCTCGTCGAAGGCTTTAAGAAGCTAAGAAGGTCAACATAAACATAGCCTTGTGCATAGTTTTGGGAGAAACATGACAGTGACTTTGAAGGTTCATTAAACAACTTCAAATTCCACGAAACACTTTGCAACAACGTAAAATTACAATGTTAATTCTCGTCGTGTGCATATAGGCAGATCCTTATTTGCACGGTTTAGGGAAACTTTCCTTGGAGGTCGGTTCTTAACCATTCAACGTGTTTCTGCATCAGAGATTTGTCGTGTAGGCTCTGTCTCGAGAGAAACAAAAGAAACCAGTGTTGAAGTCAGGATCGACTTGGATGGAACTGGAGTATGCGACTGCGACACCGGTATCCCCTTTTTGGATCACATGCTTGACGTGAGTAAAGCAGTATCTAGGATATTTTTGCAGGTGGTAGAAGAGAATCGTTTGAAGTTTTAGACCTGAAATGTTTACCGTTAATGTAATGATTTTGGTTGAAAATTTCTTTCCTGTAATGTAGATTTATTGGATTCTCCATACATTGAACTTATGTGTGTTTGATGTGTTACACAGCAATTGGCATCGCACGGCCTGTTTGACGTGCGGGTAAAGGCCAAAGGCGACACTCACATTGACGATCATCATACCAACGAGGATGTGGGGCTTGCTGTGGGCACTGTACGTGTTCTTTCATGCTTCTTTGTCATTTTTTGATGTTCTTATTTTTCCTTGAAAGCAAGAGTTATTTGTTTTGTAGGTTGTCTCGGATTTTTAACGTCGAAATCGGCGGTCATGTCCAGCCGTGAGTGTTAAGGCATTATATATATGGACACCATAAGTGGGAGGCTGTTTGATTACATCTCATTGTAAACTAGCTTTGTTTATTGCAGCACAAATATCAATCCCTTTCAAACTGTAGATTTACAAGGTCATAGCCTTTGCTAAGGTAGGAAATCTACTCCAGTGGCTTTTGAGTAGCTTATATAGTTAGAATGAGATTTTTTACTGTGGGATTTGTCCCAGTTTTCAAGAGGATTCAATGCACTAAAATACGTATTGTTTAGATATTGTACGAAGAATTTATGAATTTCCAACTTTTTCCTCATTAGGTGAGTAAAACTGTGGGTGGGTTTTGACTCTTCTACTTATGGCCTATTCTTGGCCCATCCATGAGAAATGGTTCACCACCTTAGACAGTTTTGTGACTTATCTGCAAGCAGTATTCTCTTAGATTGTTGTTCTGAAGGAACAGGAGACATTGAAGCCTATGTTCCCATTCTAACGATTCTTGTTTTCTTATATGTTTAGGCGCTTTTGAAAGCTCTGGGTGACCGCAAAGGCATCAGGCGGTTTGGAGATTTTTCAGCTCCTTTAGATGAAGCTCTGGTGCATGTTGTGCTGGTTAGTCTCCCCTCGACTCTCACCTTTTGTATTGTTTGCCTCCTTGATTTGTTGTTGCCTAAACAAAGGCTCTTATTATTTTATTACATCTAAAGTAATAGACGAGCTTTATGTGGTGCTAGGATCTATCGGGACGGCCATATTTGGGTTATGATCTTGAGATTCCAACAGACCGAATAGGGAACTACGACACACAGGTAGGCTACTCTTCACGTTCAAGAAGTCAGCATTATAATATCATTTTTAAATCGGAATGTTTAGTAAATCTGCAGTTGAATTGTTAAAGCCTTACATTTACTCTCTTCTTTTGTTCTACATACAGTTGGTTGAGCACTTCTTTCAATCCATGGCGAATACGTCAGGAATGACTCTTCACATTCGACAGGTATACTTGAGTTCCTTCGAGCTTCATGATCCAAATTTGCTGCATTCGTTAACAATGCAGATGGGATACTCTCAGCTTCTTATCTCTCTGGTCTCTTTTATAGTTTATCGAAGTTGTGCTGTTGTAATCCAGTTCTTCTCTGTGGTCGAATATCATTCATATTATCCATGTAATCTGGTATTTTTCCAATGCCAGGAACCAAGTTCGGATGGTTCGCTGGCTTTCCTGTTTCAGCTAGGCAAATGTCCACATTTTAGTGTCTGCTGACACGAAGTAAACATGACTTCGATGCAGCTTGCAGGGAAGAACTCACACCACATCGTAGAAGCCACATTTAAAGCTTTTGCGAGAGCTCTGCGTCAAGCAACTGAATATGATGCTCGTCGCTTGGGAAGCATACCGAGGTAATTTTCGCAAAGAGCATCGTAATAACTGATATCTTCCAGCACATATATTATGGTGTACTCACACGTTTTTATGCATTTTATGCTTTGATCTGACCATTCAGAAATGAATTTTTTTATTAAATCCTGCGTTGTTTTAGTTACACCCTTAACAGGGTTTCTGAACCATTAACCTGTAGAAATAGATAGTAATGCGACCTAGAAGTCATGTGGGTGCCTTTTTTACTGAAGTTAAGAGATTATTATGTTACTAATAGAAGTCTTTACTCAATAACTGACCTCCGAGCGTCCAAGCTAAAAACAAAAAGTTTGTTTTAAACGCTAGTAGTCAAGTTTCGTAACTTTCAAAACATTTTTCTGTCATCAAAGAAACGTTAGACATTATTTTATCTTCCTATCGAGCCATTTTCTCAACTTCCTTGAAGCTCGCTAAACAATTTATTTCAACTCCTCCAGATGTGGCAGTGGCCACTTTTGGCCATTTGTGCACTTTAGACCATTTCTGAAAAGTGTTTGAGCTTGTGCAGTCTATTCATCTATTGCTCTCTTTTTGGCTGCAGCTCTAAAGGCGTACTATCACGAGCTTGAGGGGCAACGGCTTTTGAGACGTGAATTTGCATCGCATTACCAGACATAAGAGTCAAAGGTACATTCAAATGGAAAGCCGTGTCTCCGGATTACAAAAGACAGAATCGTTTGATTATTAAGTAATCTTTGAAGTTTCTAGGTATCCTTTTCCTACAAATGCTCTCTCTTTAGGTAGGGCTACGATTGATCTGTATCGTCCGAGGTGGGAAATTTTATGTTGGATTGTCTTTCGGTACCTGAATATGAGCATTGTGAACCAAAGAATTTTTCTAAGGAGAACCCTGTTTTGCTTAGATTTGTGTGTAAGGTTTCTTAGTGATCTCGGATGTCGAGTCACCAATGGTGCCTGGGATGGTAGTTATGCTCTTCTTGCGTACGACTTGAGCGTTGTTGTATACCGAGGCTCTGTCTCACAGCTGATGTGTCCCTATTAATTATTGCATGAGTAAAAGTGGTTATTGATTTTCTGTATGCAGTTTCCTCACTGGCGGTGTTGGATCAATAAAATCGTATAATTTGTTGTTTTCTTGTCTCATTTATGTATCGAGAAGTTTCGAACTTCAAAACATTTATATCCAACCGTACTTTTGTGGGGGTGCAGACTGCAATTTTAGGGACTAGAAAGTGCGGAAATTCAGGAACTGTGAGCGTGTCTTAATGATACAAGCACAACAATGTAGCAATCTGCTGGCCAGGTGCGGAAGAGCATCGCCTGCTGTGCTTGAAACAACCTCGCCGTACTTTAAAGCTGCAGGTCCTGGTATTTTTGGTTTCTTACGTCTTTCCAACTGTATTGTTTATCTCGATGTCATCAAATTGGTTATTGAAGAACGTTGTATTTTGACGGTTCAAGTATTGCTTTGGATGAATAAACAGTTGTTTGGACAAGGAATCATCTTAAAGCACTTCGTCATCATCCAAAATATGGACTTTGAAATGTTTCGTTGTTAATGCGCTTGCAAAGGTTCCGCTTTCGTATCCCCTTTTTTTAACTACCTTTCCTATTTTTTGTAGTTCTATTATAAAATTATTTTGAAACTCAACATCCTACTTTTTGTAGGTTCAAATTATGTGAACCTTGCAGCATATGCGATCCCTCTATCTACCTTGAAGTCTGAAAAACAAGCCCAATTACAAAACAATGCGAATTACATGCCTTCATATATGGATGTAGGCAACAATATTCAATTTGCTATGCATTTTGTGTTGAAAACTTAAATATATATGTGAAGATTGTGTAAAGATCTTCATGGCCTTGAATTTTGCTTTACTCCAAAGGGATTGGGGGTGCGTGCATATGTTTGTCCATCAAGGGTTGTGTTATTTCAAATTAGGAAATGAACTTTTTAACCCCTGAAGTTCTTTCGAAGTTCTTTCGTGTTTACTTGGTCAAATGGCTCAGAATTGACCTCTCTCAACACAATGATTAGTAAATCAAAATTTTGAATTTTTTTCAATAATCTAACTGTAAGATCTATTTTGTCACTTGCTTTCTCTCAGAAATTCAAACTATCTGAGTGCATAATAAGGGCATGCGCAAAAAGTCAGCAAAAATTCAATTAGAATCATGCAACTTACATATCAAACAAATCAATACAGAAGGAAAAAGGGGTACACATGTCATTCAGTCCATTGTATCAATGGCTCAAAAAATGGGATCAGTGGGACCCACCAATGCCATACTTGTATTTGTGTGAAACTAGTTTGACTTACAAACCATAAGGGACATTTGAAATATGTATATATATTTTCTTCTTACCTGAGTCCAGTGGTTGGCCTTTGGTTGTTTTTTTTGTTTTTTTTCTAATCTCCTGAGTTGGGTGGTTAGACTTTTTTAGGGGATAGTGAGGGCATACTTCATTAGATTATAACACTCAAAGTAGGGGCAAAATTTTTGTTGAAGTTTCTCTTAGGTGTCAATTTTTTTTGGTCATTCAAAATGATATCTTCCACTTAATGAATTTCTTGTGCAATTTAACTCTATTGTAGAGCATAAAATTGGCTATATGCCTCACAAATTTCATGATCACCCAATGCTTAAAACATAATGGAAAAAAATTAGAAGTGGGAATTGTTTTGTTCAAATTGTCATTACTCTAAGAAAACTTCACCAAAGAGATTCTTATAGAAATAAATCTCAATCACAAAATTTGTATGGTGTAAACCTAGAACACCATGTGGAGTACTTGCCAAAGTTTTTTTTTAATTAAAATTAAAATAGAAGTTAATACATAATCAAGGAGAGTTGACTGCAAATTTTGCCCATTAACCAAGCCATTGTAAAGTGCTTTTGAACACTATTTGGACAACACCTTTTCTCAATCCCTCTATTTTGAATTTTTTTGAGGATGCCCATGTTGACATCTAAATCACATTTGGTAACATATCCCACTCAAAAATTATTCAATTTCACTTTTCTTTGGGAGGTATGCAAGCTTTTCAATATGAGCACATGCATACACCCTTATTTCCACAATCTTACCTTTTTTATTTACTTGGGAAATGCTTGTCCAAATATCCCAAAAGCCTAAAGTGGGCTCCATCCTTTAGGGGTTAACATTCTCGCATCCATTTTTTTGGAAATCCAATGTATTTTATTACTCTTAAAATGTTGGTACCACTAATTGCACCTTAATTGATGCTAAGAAGAACAAATCCTTTTCAAATCGAGAATTTGAGCAATGAGACCAAAAACATATTTTGTTGAAAATAAACAACTCAAAGCAATTAGGTCACAAGCAAGCATGCTTAGTTGTTACAAATTGAACAAGTTGAATTTGGAAAATCTTGAATTCAAATTTGGATTTAGAGTCCTTGATTTAGTCTAGAATCACGAAGGAGGTTAAAATTAAACAATGCCTAGTGAAAAAGCTTATTTAGGGAGCAAATTATTTCTTTTACCCTTGTTTATTAAAAAAAAGGTTAAGTTTTTCCACCAAGCATTGTATGATTGTAATCTCCTTTGTGGTTCTAAACTAAATCATGGTTTGTGAATCCAAATCTAAATTCAAATTTTTCAAGTTCTAATTGTTAATGATAAAAATCTAAAATTTACCCCCTCCCTCAATGTGAATATATGAAATCCTAGGTGTGCACAAATCAATTCCTTATTTTAACACCAAATGACCAAAGCCTTATAGGGACAAATTTGACTTTGTGTGCGCTTGTATTGTTGAGATTTTTAATTTTTAATTTTAACTTTTTTGAGATAGAATTCAGCAAAAGTTATGTAAAATCGTAATTTTATTGAAATCAAATATATGATTTGAAAGCTTTGGGGGATTTTGGAGAATTTGTAGATTGAGGGACAAATCGAGCATATCGATACCCCTTGACTTATCCCAAGGCAATTAATGAAGGTATGACCCTTCAGTGTCCAAAGCACTAGTGTACTATTGGGGATCTGGTGGTTTTGTTTTCATTTTATTATATCCCTGGTTGTCAATAAATGAAAAGTTTTCCAATTCACTATTTCAAAGATATGTTTAGAAATTTGGTTTTGCAAAAAACCTTAATGTAATGTGAATTTCAAGCATATGTTAGCAATCTAGGCTCATGTAGGGTGTGCTACATCACTCCATATATTAATTAACCATGAAAAATTTATAGAGACGTGTCTAACATGAAATGGAGCATTTTGGACAAATCTCTTTTACACCCACATAACAAAAAATGTCTTTCACATGTAGTTAAAAGGACCTCATTATTTCGGGTTAGCATTAAAAAAATTGTTTAGTTAAATTCAAATGGTCATACCTCTTAATTTGTGTTGTTGAGCTTCATAAAATTTTCAACATGTCTTCTTGCACAAATGCAAGATCCTATGGTTAAATATGTATAAAATAAATACATATATATATATATATATATATACATATATATAAGGAATTACTAGAGCCACACTCAAAATTGTTAACGTCACACCCTCAAGTGTGTTTTGAGCATGAAATGTGAGAATTTAGTGATGATTTTTAGGATTGGATCAAAAGATTTGATTCACCTTTATCATTCTAAAGCTATATTCAAAAACAATGAAATTGTTTGAATATGGACCTAAAAATATAGTAAATTAGATTTACTTAAAACAAAAATACATAAAAAAATAGCAATGGTACAATAAAAGTTCAAAACAACTTTGTATTTGTACTTTTTTTTCAGGAAAGTGATAATGCCTTGATTGAATGATTGATGAACCACTTGAACAATAAAAATAGCATTAACCCCTGAGCACCCAGCCCAAATTCATGCTAGGTTGGACCTCATTGCAAACAATTTGACGTTACAAGTTCAAAAACAACATTTAGAAGAGTTAACTTTTGATCTTGCACAATGCTTAGGGTTTGCAAATGTATGAAAAATCTAGTAAACATTCATTGCATGGATCAAAAAATTATAATGGTCAAAATTAACATATTGTTGAAAATGGAAAGGTTAGATTTGGGGCACTTGAGCGTTAAACTCTCAAATTAAATGCTCACAAGAATGTGGCATTAGCAATTATGAGTGTGACTTTAACAATTTCCTATCTATCTGTGTGTGTATATATATATATATATATATATATTCGGGATCAAATGACAATGATGGTTTGTGAGTGTTTCCTGAGAAAAAAATGAGCTTGGTCTTTTCGGGGTTAATTTCCTACATGAAACCTTTTTCACTACATTAGTGTGTACAAGTGAACACTGAAAAATCAAGAAAACAAAAATATATCGCCATTCACTATGATTTGCCAATGAAAGGATATTCAGAGTACATTTTTGCGCCCACACTGAAAGCTGATGACGTGTCTCGCAAATCCTGACACCCTGGAAAGTTACACGTGCACTTCTAACCTCCAAATAAAGTGGAAATAGGTCCAGAAAAAGAACTCCACTTGTACGTACGCATATAAAGACCCCTCATGATTGACCATTTTGTCATATTATCCGAGTCAGCATCTCACTAAAACTTTGCTTCTCCTCTTGCCACGTCGCCCAATTTCGATACCTTATTTAGTCAATACTTTCGAAATTTCCTAATAATTCCTTTACCCAGGTCTGTTTCCGGCAACCAGACAAAATTAAAATGAAAATGACTCAAAATTCTTGAATTTGAATTTTAGTAACGTGAATTACTTGACCACAATGCCAAACCTATTGGTAGGGAGACCTACATTTTGATATCTTATATCTCAGCTATTTAGATGATTTACAAAAAGTGATTATTGAAAACAATAGGACATGTACTTAGAAAATGGCTTGCAAAATTTGGGAACAATTGGCAGCGGGAGATGGAAGAACATCTAATTAATCCCTAAAGGATCAAGCCCCCTTTTGGGGGACAAATGGCATTTCGGGCATGTACTTGCAACTAAACTGCTTTGTGCAATTTTTTGAAAATTTTATGGATGATGGGGAATTCAAAGATTCACTTGGGCATCTAAATTTTTCTGCATTCTGACGTTTATTGAAGAAGTTAAAATGAACTTCTGCAAAACAGGCAAGATCGGGCAGCCCAAAAATTTCTTTAAAAATTGCATTTAAAAAAAATAAAAAAATGAAATAGGGTTTTTAGACTTATATATACATAAGGAGTTTTGAATCATTCAATTTTGATTGATGAGATGAAAGTTATGAGAAGTTTTCGTGTGCGGGTAGGTGTGGTTTCTCTCAAAACTACACCTACCTGCAAACAAAAACTTCTCATAACTTTCATCTCATCAATCAAAATTGAATGATTCAAAACTCCCTATGTATATATAAGTCTAAAAACCCTATTTCATTTTTTTATTTTTTTTAAATTCAATTTTTAAAGAAATTTTTGGACTGCCCGGTCTTGCCCGTTTTGCAGAAATTCATTTTAACTTCTTCAGTAAACGTCAGAATGCAGAAAAATTTAGATGCCCAAGTGAATCTTTGAATTCCCCATCATCCATAAAATTTTCAAAAAATTGCGCAAAGCAGTTTAGTTGTAAGTACATGTCCGAAATGCCATTTGTCCCCCAAAAGGGGGCTTGATCCTTTAGGGGTTAATCAACATCTGATGACCAAATCTTAATTTTTGGCAAGTAGTTGCTATATGTTGATTTATACAAAATTCTAAAGCCCTTGTTTCACCTAAAAATTTGTGAGTAGCAAGATTAAATGTGAATGCACACACTTGCAAATCATTGAAGATCCTACTTTTTTGAGTGCTAAGTTTTGAGGTTTTAAACTGTTGTTGTGCAAAAAACAATGACTAGCACAGTTGGTGATGGCTGCTATGACAAAGGCCTAGAACTAGTTTGAGCCCTTCTCAACCAATCTCTCACCACCATAAAATGCATTATAGTACATGCAAGGAAGCTTGCAACTGGTATTGATTGCTTGCAGCGTGTAAGACATTGTTTACCACCTTGGCATGTATAGTGTTCCATCCAATTATATCCTAAATATCTGAAAGTGCCTTTGCTACCAATAAAATACGAAGTACTTTTTTGTGTTTGGAATGGATCCACACCTTTACTACATTTGAGATCAACAAAGAAGTCAAAATAGATATCAATGTTATTATGGTGAGCTATTTGAGATCCCAAATTAAAGCAACTATCAATTATATTGCAACTTATCTACTATCTCCACAAGACAATTTGGGGTTAACTTGTAAAGGACCAAGCAGCATGTTCACCAGAAACTCTCCAAAACTACCATTTTTAGAGCATGAACCTCATTTGAAAACAAAAACATTTCTATGCATATATAACTGTAGGATCTTATAGTAGGATAGTTTTAGAAGACTTAGAAAAAAATTCAGAATTTTCCATTGCATGGATTGGAAGATACAATGGTTTGAATATTCAAAAACGTCTTGTGAAAAACGAGGCAGCTACTCTTCAAAAGGTGAAATTCCTAAGGAAAAAAGGCCATGTGGTGCCTCTCTAGATTTTGTATTCTACCTAAGTAATGTATATGTCAGAAAAGTTTCAAATCATATGGAAATATACAACACATAGGAAAAAAGTAGTAAGTAAAAAACAAGTAGAGAATGATTCAAAACACTAAATTATTAAGAACTTAATTATAGAAATGAAAAATGCCAATTATAATGGTTGTAATGTTGTGATGAACAATTTACATCCTTTGGCTTTGTTTTTTTCCAAAATAATGAAAATTAAGTAAAATAAAAGACTTCAAAGTTTTTTTAGAGTAAAGAATCCATAACTACCTGCAAACAAAAAATCCTCTTAACTTTCATCTCATTGATCAAAAAAATTGATTAAAAGCTTTCCACATTCACATAAATCTTATTAACTAATTTCAAAAAATAAATTTGAAAAAAGATTTTGTTTAGAATCTGCCTGGATTGCCCGCCGAGTGAAAAAAAACAACATATTAGTCCATATCTTCTTATTCACACTTTCAAATGTCATAAAATTTAGTGCATATGAAAGATAAACCTTGTTCCCACATTCTTTTAAAATTTCAGCCTTAAATATGAAAATCACCAATCAGAAGGACTTGCCCAAAATCGCTATGTTGCTAAACAAAAAGGGGGCTTGGTCCTTTAGGGGTTAAAACTCTTGAGGCACTTGTACAACATTTGACTTGCCTTGCGATTACTCCACTTGCACAAACCAATTGAATGCCTTCATAATTTTAGACTATAACAAGGTCAAAAAATCAAATTCAATGCATTAAAGGGGGTTGCCAAATCATGCAAGCACACTTTCAATTCTCACAAGCGTTCCTTTAAAGGCCCATTGTCCCTATGGAGGACAAAATGGATTTTGGGCATGCTTATATTTTTGAGATTTTATCAAGATGTTTTTGGAATTTATTCTACTCAAATGGAGTTGTGCAAGGGCTACGGAAGGATATAGTTTTTCTCGTTGAAATCAAATTTACAATTCAAAAGTTATGGGGGATTTATGGATTTTTTTTGTTTAAGAGGCAGAGGAAGCATGCCATTTTTTTTGTTAACTTCTCTCAAGGACAACCAATGAAGGCATGACCCTTCATTGAAGTATGTCAAAAGCGATAATGTACTAGATAAATAAGTTTTTGTATTAGATAAATACAGTAACCTTCAAATTGCAGTAGCTACTAGAAATTTGGTTTTTACCCATTTGTTTTTTATTTTGTAATTTGCAATATAGATAATACCTTCCAATCTACCATTAAATCTTTTGTTTTTCAAATATAATTGTTAAGAATTTTTATTTTTCAAATACAATTGATGGAAAAATTTAACTTTAAAAAAAAAATTAACGTAGTGTAAATTCCAAGTACCGGTTTGCAATGCTAGCCCATGTAGAAATTGCTCAAAGTCTCTTGCCAAATCTTTGGTGTTCATGTAAATTTGTGAAAATATGCTTAACATGATTTAGAGCATGTTGGACAAATCTCTCATGCATACATAGTTCATAAAACATCCACCATATATGGTCAAAAGGGCCTTAGGTGTTTAGGGGACAAAGTCACATGAATACATGAAGCTTTTGCAAAACAGTATTTAACTGCGTTAAAATATAAGATCAAAACTCACAGAAAAAGAATTGCATTGTAAAAGATGTGGGCAATTGTACCAATTTATAAATTCATATATAAGGTATCAGAAATAATAATTTTAGAAAGTTGCATTAACCCTAAAGGACAAAGAAGCCTATTTTGGGCTTTTTGGATATTTAGGCAAGCATTTCCTGTGTAAATATTTAAGACAACATTGTGAAAAATAGGGCGTATTAGGGTCCGGGAAATATTTGAGATTTTTCGGTAGATTTCCTTCAATTCCTATATAGAACTGGTTTATCAAGGAGCTCTTTTGGTTATTTTCTCTATTTCACACTATAAGTAATTTTTTTTAAAGATTTTTGACCGGTTTTAGTCAAAGTTTGTAAATTGCAAACGGGTTTTTCTGATTTCAATCAACTAGCATTGAACTAGCAGACGGTTCTTCCCGGATCTTGGGGAAAATATTCTCATTCTGAAAAGCTTGCATTTCACCCAAAAAAATGTGGAATTGAATGATTTCTGAGTGAAACATGGTACCTTGTGTGATTTAGGTATCAACCCTTGGGTTTAAAAAAAAACAAGAACAAAGGGATCAAGGGAAGGTATTGCCCACAAATTGTTCAAAAGCACTTTACAATGGCTTGGTCAATGGGCAAAATTTGCACTCAACTCTCCTTGACTATATAATTACTTCTATTTTGCTTTTTATTTTTAGAAAAAAATAACTTTGATAAGTATTCCACATGACGTTTTAGGTTTACACCATATGGATTTTGTAATTGAGATTGATTATTATAAGAATCTCTTTTGTGAAATTTCCTTAGTATAATGACAATTTCAACAAAGTAGTTCTCATTTCCAATTTGTGTTTGTTGTGATTTAAGCAATGGGTGATCTTGAAACTTGCCTTGAAATTTATGAGGCACATAACCAACTTCATGCTATACAAAAAATTTAAACTGCTCAAGAAATTTATAAAGTGAAAGATATTATTTTGGATGTGAATGTTATGGTCTAACGAAGTATGCCCTTGCAAAGTCTGAAATATTGAAAGGATGTACATAAGTAAGTGACAAAATGGATTGTATGGTTAAATTAATGAAGAAGTTTCCTAAATTTGATATATTGATCATTTTATTGAGGCAGGTCAATTTTGAGCCATTTGAGCATGTAAACACATAGGAATTTTAGGGATTAAGTAGCGTCAAGTAATTTCAAAGCACAATAGTAACAAATTAGTTTGGATGGTACACGGGCATTTTTAGGAATTAAAATATATATACCTAGTTCAATTTGATCACTGATGAATGAAATCAAATGTATATTAATAAACTTTCCAGAAACTAAGTTGTTGGTGTAGCAATAATCAAACTACTATCCACTGAAAAAGGCCAACCGCCTGGCTCAGGAATAATTTAGAAAAAAAACAACCGAGATGCATCCCACCTTGCCAAATCACCCCCCAGGCGTCATCCAACTGTCAATGCTAGGATTGGAAATAAATTCACACCCCTCTCCAATGGCGATGAAATACGGATACAAAAATATAAGGTAGTACGCTTGAAAACCGCCCATCTAAGGGCTCATCCCTCTTTTTCATGGTCTTCCGTGGATGGAAGGAGTTTTAGTTCATTTTTGAGACAAAGAGAAATAAATGCTGAATGCAACACAAGTCGTTTCATTTTATTTGAAACATTTTTGAGTTACTTATGAATTCTCAAAGTGCATGTGTCATAGGTATCTATTATTAACCTTAGACTTTCTAAGAATTGTTCACTTGCAAGTTGTGAAGAGATTTGAGGAAGCAAGGAGAATAATTGAATCTTGCAATTAAAAGCAAATTTTCTTCTATGCATTCAATGCGTTGTAAGAGGCTGATGTAAGAACCACCAGTGCACCATTTCACAGCAAGCTACTAGATGGTTCCAAATGAGCGAACGGTTTTCGAGCGTACTACCTTAGGAACAAAGTTCATATACGGAAATATGGATTCAACAAACAGAATTTCATTATCAGTATCCCATATTGTTTGTAAGCCCAACTTATGTCAGAAAAATTCAAATATGGGGTGGGTGATTGCCAAACACAAAACATTCGTCTCGTTTCTTGAACCAATGACACAGTGACACATGTACCCCTTTCGCTTTACTAGGAAAAGGTTAACCATGACATGTGTACCCCGTCATGTTTTGTATTGTTTTCCAAAAAGGCAGAAGTGTGACTATCCACTCAATTTTTTGTCCTCTCAAAATGGTGCCATTGCCAAGTCTAGTAATAAAAACATTGAAGCATAGCCGAAGCAAAATATGAGTAGATAAATCCAATATTTTGTTATGTGGTTGTCCACTTTAATGTATGATGTTATTATTCATTAAGTTGAATAAATTTATCCAAACAACAAATATGAGATCTTCATATAGAAGCTTTTGATATATCATTTTTTATTGAACGCAAACAAGACAAACTTCATTGTAAATGGCCTTTCATTATTATGTGAAGATGAGTACCGAGAGGCATCAAGGCTTGAAAGTAAAGTTGATAAAAAAATTAGTTGTTTATCTCATGTGGTGGAAGGAGTTGAAACCCCATAAACCAAATGTAAAACCCAGTTTGCACAAAAATGGACGTATTATTTAGAGCATCAATAGTGCTATTGCTTTAGTGTAGGTTTAAAAAGTTGGAATTTTTGTATATTTTTCAAAAACCTAAGTTTAGTTTACAACAAATTTCTCCATTTTTCTAACAATCAATCTTCAAAACAATCAATCTTCAAAAGTAGAAAAGACAAAACTTACCAACTGACATTGTGGGAGACATTGTTGAGTGGATTTTAACTAGCGTGCAATTGTGGTAGTTTCTTGGTTTTTTTATTAAAAAAATTCAATACACCAAAATAGAATAATAAATAAACGCATCTATTAACATTATCTTAATTTTTGTCAAATACAAAATTGACAATATTTCACACTTCACAATATAAAACAAAATTGGAATCCACAATGAATTTATGAAGGCTCATATAATGTTTGGATGTGCACACCTCAAAGGGTACATTCACACCAAGGGGTGATGAAAAGGTGAGGTATGAAACATAATCTTTTGGGTTTTAAAGGAATTTGAAATATAATCCATGTGACAATAAATATATTTCCATAGTTGAGAGCTCATTTGCACATGAGGAGAAAGATAACCTTCAAGAGGTGAGCATGAAACAAAGTCCCCATCCTCCTTGAGGGGCTTAAATATCTTTGCTATTCACTTCCAACATTTAAACATTTTGAAGATTGTAACCCTATAAGAGTAAACTATAACCTCACAAGTTTGAGATACAATCCACTTGTCATGTCATATGCCAAATTGGATCAAGGTTAATGTTAAATCCTTTGGTGCAAACACTCAATGAGAGTTTGAAAGCCTAAATCAAGAGTTTCATGTATATCCATTTGGTGTGAATGTATCCTAGGCAGTTAACTTTATCACCTTGACAATTGTATTTCATTTGGGAAATCCCAACACTAAATAAACTTATATTCTAGTACACATGTTATTTTAATTAGTACAAACCTTGATTAGTGCCTTTTCCTTTATACTAATTTGGATGGATTTTATTTAATTAGTGCGAAAATGTGGCATGCCTTCCGCCCTTATTCTCCAACCATAGTTTTGACATCATCTTTTCATCACCCCTCAAGTAACAATTTTTTTGTGATGTAACATTCTTCACACACTCTCTAATTGAGCTACATACTTGTAAAATCTCCTTAAACTTTTTGGCCACTTGAATCACACTATTTTAGATAACATTTGAGTATTATAGCTCATATTAGCCATTGCTATCTACTTCATTGGTGCCCCCTTGTAGCTTCACTTATTTCTTGAATTAATGTGACTTAGCATTGTTAGTGATATTAGTGCGGGGTACACTAATCGAAACGACTTGTGTAGGGGGAGAAATATTGTAATTCTCAAGGATACCTTGTACTTCAGATTTTTAATTTATAATCCAAATAACGAATAATTGAAACAAAACCGCTCATGAAACCTATTCATGTGTGCTAGGGTATTTCAAAAAAGTAATCTGCAGATAACTTATTTTTTATCTAAACCAATACCGTGGTACCGTGTATGTGATATGAGCCCTTGAAATAGAATTGACTTTTTTCTTTTTCTTCTCTTGAGGATAAAAAGGCTCCTTTTGTAATCATTTACAACAGCACACATCTTTTGCAAAGCCAGGTTCACGATTGACGATCCTCATGTATCCAATAACACTTGAGACAACTATACATACAAAATTGTATTTTAATAGTATAGCACATTAATTATTTAACTAAGAGCATCTTCAATGCATCACTATGAATGGAGCAGCATGGGAATGGGGCAGCATCAGCATTTCTCTCAGTGGGGTCTAGTTATTTTAGTGTCAAAGTTTGAGAAAAACGTCGGTGTCACTCTCATTCCCAGTGATGCATTGAAGATGCTCTAATGGGTTTGATGTTTAGGGGTGCTACGTCATAATGAAGTATGAAAACTGAAGAGAAAATCACATAAAAACTTCCTTGATAAATCGGTTTGGGAATTGAAGGAAATAAACCCAAAAGACTCAAATATTTCTCAGATTCTAATGAGACATAATTTTGATATTTTTAAATTGTCATGCTTGTTTTTAAAATACTGCCAATTGTCAAGCTCAAGCCTATTTTCAATATTTCCCCTTTAGATAAATATGACATAGTTTCTCTTAACCCCTGAGTGCCCAAAGTTGTTTTAGGGTTTAGGAGAAAAAGGGGGTTTAATGGCCACCATAGCTTGGAAAATTACATTTAAAAAAAATGGCCGTAGGATTTGAATAAAGGACTACCTTCTTTGCTGATGGGACCAACCACAACTTTTTTCACAGTATGGATTGAGAGAAAAAGTGAGATCAACTTGAGATCCCGAACAACAAGATCATGTAACAAGATCATGTAGTTGGGATGCTTAGGGGTTAAGAAACCCAGTAGTCTCACATTGTAACGGTGCCTAGAACAAATCCACATCACCGTCATTATCACCATAACCTACTATACAATTATTCACGACCATTCTTTTAACAATTAGCTATTCACAAACACATTTGTGTTCTAGAATCCATGCCTTTAGTACTTGAGGAAGGAATTGTGTATTGGTTTAGAAGTTTCACCTATTATACACCAAATTAATTGTAAGTTAAACATCAAAATTGTGAGCAACCATGCAGTGCTAAAGGAAAACCTCACTCTAAAAAACAAGGTGAGTCATAAAAATAATTAGGGAATGATACTTCGGTTGAACTTTGATATCACTAAAAGTGATTTTCAATGGTTGAATTATGTTTAATCATGTTCAACCAATATCTTAAAAAAAAGTCACCATAATCTTGAAAAAGCCACTTGTTTAGGAACAAAACGCTTGCCAAACACACTAAAATGGACTCCGTTGAGTTTGTGCATTGGGTTTATGATTTGCGTGCTAAAAGACAACGACCCAGACAATGTCTCACACGTTCCATTAACCCGTAAAGGATCATGGCCTTTATTTTGTCAAAAGATACTTAAAACTGCCACTTCTATGGCAAAGAGTAAAAAGGTTTGAAAATTGATCTTTTTGCATTTCTAACCATAGGATCTTGTACTAGAGTAGTATAAGAATGTGTTGTACAAAACTCAAGAACTTTGATAGCACAGATTGGAAGATATTTGCATTTAAAGTATAAAAAACAAACTTTTTTGCACCTTGCATGATTATATTATTTAACTTTGAACTTTTTTAATTTAAATTTTTTGCACCACCAAGTTTGGAACTTTATTTTTTTGTGGTGGGAAGCTGAGTCAAGAATCTTGGGGAAAAAAATCAAAGCAAAAAAACTCAATTTTCATTCTTAAAAAAAACATTAGGTAGAAGAAGGTATGAGATTGAACAAAAACTTAAATTGTTAATAACCCTGCAATGGAATTGAAACGCAATAATCTCAATGGTGAGATTGTTCTAGAAAGCAAACTATACCCTTTCCAACAATTTTTAAAAAAAAAATGTTAAACTTGCATTCAAAAATGAAGTTTGTACGTTATTTTTTCAAGAAGATGTTGGAATTGCCCAAAAAACAAGATTATCCATAACTTTCTCATAACTAGGCCAAATGGAATGAATCAAAGCTTCAGATGTAGACAAAGATATAATCTATGAGAACAAAATTTTAAAAAATATTTCAAGTTTTTGTAAAAAAATTTGCTACCCAAACTCCCCAAATTTGTGCTTATTTGGGCATAACTTTTGCTCCCTGGCATAGAATGGAGTAAAAGTTATATTCCGCAAAAGCTAATGTGTTTTCCTATCTTGAAAAATAAATTCAAAAGATCATGACAAAAATTGAGGCCATAGGTACCCGCCCAAAATCCCAATGGTCCTTTAGGGGTTAAACAAAAAGTGGACAAAAATTCTAGGCAATTGGACCCAAAGAGAATTGGCCTAGCCTCTAGGTGTAAAGCGACCCTAAGAATGTTGAGAATACAAAATACGTTGATTTGAGAATGCAATAAAAGAGGCTTTGCACCAAAGAAAACTATATTGAGAAAGTTTTGAAAGCAAATTACACTAAATACAGCATTTAGATTGCCTTAACAATAATATTGCCCTAACCTAAAAAGTTAACTTGTGACTCATCGTTTGATCACTTGGAGATGCATGTAACTTTTTAGATACTAGAACTTCACATGCTTTACAACCCAGACACTCCTAAGGTAGTCTGCTCTAAAACTGCTCACTCATTTTGAATTGCTCGAGTAGCTTGTAGTGAAATGATGCACTAATGGTTCTTAATTTGGCCTCTTACAAGTCATTGAATGCATGGAAGAAAAGGTATTTTCAATTGCAAGAGCCAATCATTCTCCTTACTTCCCCAAATCTCTTCACAACTTGCAAGTGAATGGTTTTTGGAGTGTCTAGGGTCATGAACAGGACCGATACACATGCACTTTGAGAATTCAAAAGTAACTCAAAAATACTTAGAAAAATAGATGCAAAATACAATACAAGCCATTTCATATTTTTTGTTGTCTGGAAAATGAACTAAAAATCCTCCCATCCACGAGAAACCATGAAAAAGGTCGATGAGCCCTTAGATGGACGGTTTATGAGCACACTACCTTAGTTTATTTTTTTGAACTTTGTTGTTGTTGCCAAACCCTTTTTAAAATTTTATTTTAGTGATTATTGATGAAAATTACTGTAGTATCAGCCAGTATTTAACTAGTGTAAAATGTCAATAAATTAGTGTGGGGGCAACCTAAACGCAATATTCAGTGTAGTGCTCAGAAGGACAAAGCCGTAACTTAGCTACTTGTTACTATGTCGATACTTGTTCAAGTGAGATCCGGACTAACAGAGCTCCCATCAGGTCAGATTTCACAACAAATAACGAGTTCCAAAACTCCAAATTGCAAATCACTGGCCATAAGACAAACAACATTGTCTTTATCTTAAATGGAGTATTTAAAAGTCTCCTCTGATCATTCTCCTTAACCTTTACAACACGGATCTTGTGAAAAGAGCCGCATTCAACATTAATGATGTGTCAAAATAGGAGAATACTTTGGCGGGTGAACTTTCCACACTAGCGAAAAGAGACCTTTCAAAGTAAAAAGAAACCGGACCTTCGAGTCAACAATCAATATGGCCTCCTTGGAAGTAGATGCTATCATAACCAAAAAGACTACTAGCACCGAATCTCTCTCTGCAAGTGCATTAGCCCTTTCACAACCGTCAACCTCCTGCTCCGTTGCAAACGGAGGCCGCAATAGAAAAGAGCAAATTCCAGAATATCTTCCTAGTTCAACCACAACATCGATCCTGACCAGACATGACACCCAAACATGACGCCCAAATACCACTGTACTTTTACCTTAGAAGAAGAAAAAAAAGCATCATAACAAGAGAACATGATGCCAAAGTTCACAAACTAGCAGACACCAGTGCCAAGACAAGATCTACCAAACACTTGCAACAAGTAAGAGATAGATGCTCAACAGTTGTTCCCACATAACCTCTGATCAAACCTTTATTGGCTAGAGTATTATCAACCCTGTGCAAAAAATAGTATGGTACAATCCTCATGGTCCCACAAGTGGGAGCAGATGCTTAGAACAACACATTTCCTTATAGAAAGTCCCTAGAGACAGTCCTGATGATTGTTCAGAATGTTGTACTAAGTTGCTCTCACTAGTGAAGGTGTTACGTTGCTCACTTCTCCTCTCGTTTCCGACATCAACAAAACAAAAATTCCAACAAGCGCTAGCTGGGGACTGGCTCGTTGTGACATATCCTAAAGCCTCAGCACGCTACAAACTGTAGCAGTAGTGGCATCCTCATCAACCCAAAGAGTGGGAAACACGGTAAAAGACCAAAAATGAAAACCCTCGTTCAAAACTTCTATTTTTTCCTGTGTTGTGTGAAGAAGAGATAGTTTTGATGTCCCTTGGACAGGGACAGTACGAACAGACAAAATTGATTGGGTTCTTCTAGTAACAAACAAAAAAGACTGGAAGTGTGTTTCGCTTTTTGAGTGGACTATGATCTAGATTGCTGTGAAGAAGAGAAGACGACTCTCTTGTGGGGCTCCAGCTCCAGCTCGGTTGTAGTAGTACTATAAGCTCCACTAATATCCTCAGCAATGTTTTTGGCATCGAAGGTCGCTCCCAAAATTCCTTTCCTCCCCAAACCCACCGCATACAAGCCTCGCTCGCCCTTCCACACTCCCTGAGCCTGGTTCTTCGGAAACCCATGCTCCGAGAAGAAGCCGCCATCGTCCTGAAATCATCAAAACATCCACGTTTCCGTGAGCACAAGGCCCACAACAAAGGGCACATCGAAACAGTGCAAATATCCCACTAGATTTCAAGCTGACTATGAAAAATGCAAGTTCAAAAGCTGCATGGCTTTACCTTCAGCCATTGAAGAACGTTGCTACTGTACCCTGTGGCCAGAACGATGGCGTCGAAGTCTCGCTCTTCGCCATTTTCAAACTGTGCCCCGTGTGTAGTCAGACGATCTACGCTAGGAAACACCTGCACAAAAAGACACAATAGTTAGCAACTTTGCCATCACAGCAACAAGACAACGGCAGGTAGTCATCCGTGACTACAATCATTGTACATGTACTAGACTTACTAGTAAATGTTGCGCACCAGACGAAGTGAGTTACAGCAAGCAATCCGTTGAGCTAGAGTCTAGAGCTGTACCTTGATTTGTCCGCTTTTGATTTTGGCAAAGGTACCGACATCGAGAATGGGGGTTTTCCCATCGATGCACTTGATAGTCATGGGGCCATCCTTGGGACGCTGGAAGCCATAAACAGAGGTATTGCCCATCACAGCATAAGTATACCATACCAGAAGCTTGTCCGTGAACCAGAGCGGGAACGACTTCATCATCCACATGGCCACTGCGAACG
The DNA here is from genome assembly GCA_963920765.1 of Ulota crispa. Lineage (NCBI taxonomy): Eukaryota > Viridiplantae > Streptophyta > Bryopsida > Orthotrichales > Orthotrichaceae > Ulota > Ulota crispa. The sequence continues at coordinate 7,006,409 of OY987245.1, forward strand.
TGGAAGTCCCGAAAATCTCCCTCGGCAGAATGTGCACCTGCGAGCGCACCACTAGCGACGGCTGCGCTTCGAAATTCGCAAGGTCAAGCGCAATCTCCATCCCGGAGTTCCGGCACCCAACAACAAGCACACGTTGGCCAGCATAGTCAGCACCGGTTTTGTAGTTGCTTGAGTGCACAACAGGTCCCTGAAAATCCTGCAGACCCGGCATATCAGGGCTCACAGCCTCCGCGTTCTCGCCTGAGGCCACCACAAGCCACCGAGCGCACAACACCTTGCCGCCCGAAATCCTCACTTTCCAGCACTGGAGCTCAATATCATACACAGCCATCTCCACAGTAGTGTTGAACACAGCTTGCATGTCAAAATGGCTGTAATAACTCTCCAGATAGTTCACAAATTGCTGCCGGTTCGGGTACACCGGGTAGTCGTCCTGGAAGGGGTAATACGGCAGCTCGCAGAACTGCTTGGGAATGTGCAGATGCAACCGGTCGTACGCCTTGTGCTTCCATAGGGAGCCAATGCCGTCGGATTTCTCAATGATCAATGACGGCACGCCTTTGGTTTTCAGGCAAGCCGCAGCCGCCATCCCCGATGGACCGCCTCCCACGATTAGCGCGCCCTCCACGAACTCGGGCGCCACAGCCTCCGGGTCATTCCCTGCCTTGCTCCAGTACTCGCTCTCACCAAACGCTTGAGCGTAGTATGGCGGCATTTCAATAAAGAAAAAAAGTTCACTCTGGTGGGATTCTAGGCCTGTTTCACGTCACGGGTCCTTACAACCCGAAATGACGATTCCGAATGCTCACACCTCCAACACAAGCTCTCCGAAACCTGGAAAGAAAAACCAGTCAGAAAATTGCATCATCGCCCTGAAGCACTTCGACATCATTGATTGCATTCTAAATCACCCCTGCCAAGTTCTATCTATCCATAACTGATGCTAAACATAGCTCGTGAAGATCGACTTACCAGTGCCAGTAGCCATTACGTTGCAATCCACCACGAATCTACTTCAACTACAGAACTCCTCTAGAGCAGGCTTTCTTCTTCGATTCTGGCGCCGTAGTGAAACTGAGCACCCAATCTAGATTCTAGTAAAGTTCACTTGCTACTATCATGTTCTATACTAACTTAACCTTGTGGGACTGCAGAAGCGAGAACCGAGAAGCGGGGATCTAGATCATGCACAAGGCGCACTAGATTTGAGAGATTTGAGAGAGAAAAGAGATAGAGAGACGGGACGGACGCTGTGTGGGAATGAAGAACTTCAGGGGAGAGTGGCAGGTTCGATATATAGCCAGTAAGAAATCGTCTAGAAGCCGGAAGCCGAATGCACAGATCCCGAGCATGCTGCCCGTGTAGGGGCTCCACAGCGCAGCCGTCTTAGGATGGCTCTACGACCCCTACTAAGTTACTACTACTGCAACAACTGTAGCAGCCGAGCTAGCACAAGACACCGATGAATCATCCAAAAGAGGCAAGCCCTCCCCTTATTATTTTATAATATCACCGTTGTATTTTACTAGAAAATACTTCCTGCAACTGGATTCAGTTTTTCTTTATTGACTCCATTAGGTGCACCAGAGTCTGGGTGTAACTTTATTAGCAGTTCGTTGTGCTGCCACTAATTCCCTTCGTTGGTTATCAATGACACTAATCATAACCATTTCCTGACCTTGTGGCTTTTTCTACGGTGGGTCCTCCTCAGTCCTGCCTGCCCCCTTGCACTTTAGCCACATTCCTTTTAAAATACTGTAACTTCGCCCCTGGAGGGTGTTTCGAGGTTTGTGAATTCCTGTCGTCTCAGAGTTTGTGCCCCTTCCAGCACGGGATTTGTCTGATAGAAACAACAGGATGCGGTGTAGGGTTATAATAATTTTAAATTAACTTTAAACAAGGAGCACTAGGGTGTGGAATGCGCCTAAATATTATTTACAGAAAATCTAACTTACACGAGGTGATGGTCATGGCAATTGGGTTTCCTGTTCACTGTTTGCTTACTGTGATCTCTCCTACACGATTTGGAGCTCTGGGGGTTCTAGGCTTCCAGTTTAGCTAAGCGACTGTGTGGGATTAATTTGTGGACTAAAGCTTATTTGGTGTGAGTGGTGAGGGGGAGCCACCCTGGAGTTTGCAATGACTTACACACGGTGCACATGCCCTAATCTAAGTCGGTTAATAAGTATGGGGGCTCTAAAGACTGCTTTGCTTTTCTACACTCTTTTGTATTTTTGGCACCTGTTTCTCATACGCGCTTCTATCGAGTACCGGTAATATCTTACTTCGGCCGCTTTCCCAGTTTAGCTAATCCATGGTTTTTTTTCGGTTATGCTTGTAAAAGAGATGGGCGTTTAACCAGGAGAGAGTGGGCTCCATGGGGTGGTTTAGTTTTGCTCCATACGACGCTATTTCGTGAGCGTAAAATGATGAGCCTGGAAGCTGTGAGCCAAAACTTGGAGAGTAAGAACCAATTTTGAGTTCAAAATCAAATGGAAAAATTAAAAAGTTAGTATGGTTTGTAAAAGATGAAAGTTTTAAATGCACAATTATAGGACCCTATGTACACAATTTGAGGTGAAATTGAGTATTTGGACAAAAAAAACATAGATTCACTGCTCATAGTTCATGAATCTTTGCTCACAATATAGAATTCCATGTTTTGCTCCATGAGGTTATTTGATTTTGCCATACATATAATTTACCCTATTAGTACTTTGACCTTGTTGTCACTTCTCTATCTTCAAAAATCCATATCCTTTAGGATTTAGCTTCAAACTTGGTTTACATGTATTGCAAGAAAGGTCTTACAATTCTTTAGTAAAGAGTACAATTTTTTTTCATTTGACCAAAATTTGCAAAAGGTAGAGCATATTTGCTATGAAGCCCTTAGTTAGACATACAATTTATTGCCCCAATGCCTTAGCTATAGCAATGTCAACTGCAAAATATCAAAAACAACTGAAGTTTGTCAATTTAGCTAGCACTTATGGTGACCAAAAAGGCCAAGGAAAGGAAGAAGAAGGCCAAAGATGAAAATGATAAAATATGATCATGTCTAACAATGAAAATCTCCAAGGAAGTGATAACATGGCAATTTTAAATTTGAGCTTAACCTTGACCTTATATCATTAAAATCCTAATAACTAACACATGCTTTAATTCACTCATTTAGGAATTTTGAAACTTGATACAAAACCTCAACTTGATTATTTTTTAGATGATATCATAACCATGACATTTGGTGTATTGCAGCTTTTGTAATTAATAATTGAATTAAAACCCAATGATAATAGGGTAAACTACCTATATAGCATCTCCACCTCATACTACAAATATGGTCATGGTGACAAGGAAACAGGGAATGCTATTTTATGAGCAAGGATTGGTGAGCTGTGAGTTGGGAGTTGTGGGTTGTGAGCAAGGATTTTTAGTCAAAATAATAAATTTCACCTATAACTATGTACATATTGCTATATAATTGTGCATTTGAAACTATTATCTCTTGAAAAACTTTCTTTTTTTTAAATTATTCCATTGATTTTGAGTTCAAAATTTGTTCTTACTCATAGAATCTCAAATCCGTGCTCACGGCTCACTACTTTACGGTCACTAAATAGCATAGTGGAACTAAGCCACCTTGTAAATTTCCACACCAAATTCCTTGTGGTTCAAGAGATCATGAGGTTGAAATTTATGACATGATTTTTTTTTGGACATGCAAAACTCTAGGCACTTGTACTTGACATGGGGTTAGATATGCCTAGGAATAGCAATGTTGCTTGTGCTTGTAAGAAATTTTAGTGGTGAATCATTTAGCTTTTACTCCAAAACTTCAAGGTTTTTGGAAATATAGAATGTAAATAAAATATATAATATACACGGAGACTTGCAAAAAAATGCTAATAAAGCCAAAATCTTGAAATTATACATCTCCTTCACAAAAAATGTGTATTTGATATATCTTATCTTTTAAGAGATTTTCTTCCATGTTAAACATAAAAATTCCAAATTGTATAAGTCAAGATTATGCCCTTACACTTGGAAACCCTATGTGCATGTTTAAAACCAAGTTCAAATTTGGTGCTTTAAAATTTTCAACTTAGTGTAATTTGCCTTGCCCTTCCGTGCTGGGTCATATGAAGAAACTATTAATGTAGTGTAAATTGCCATGCCCGCCAAGCCCAATTTGAAAGAAACCCACTTATACTTCTATAACTTTCTTGCCACTTTATCCAATAGCTTTTGAAATGAATGTACCTAGAGGATACTCCTTGAACACAATCTCATTTTGGAATTCAAAAAAATACATGTAGATTCTATACACAATTAGATGCTTTAAATTATCATGTTGCCAAAAAAAATGTTGCATGTCCTTTAGGGTTTAATTGAAGGCGCTTTTCATGCAAGTCTTTTTGGTATAAGTTCATAATACAAAATTCTAGCCATGGTTGGTACAAAGACTTTTATGATACTTATTTATTGAAGTTATATTTAGGGTCATTTTTGAATACACAAAACTAATTATTGAAATGAAAAGTACTTTCAATCTACTTTTGACCTTTGAACTATATAATGTTTGTAAAGAGTGGTTCTAAGGATTCATATGGTACAATTTGTACAAATGTTTTGAAGAAAGTACAAGAGTCTCAAATATAAAAAATGAATGAATGAAATTGGGTATGGTGGTTTGAAGGAAACTAAAAATGGGTCCCTTTGTGCAGCCAAGGTTACAACATCTCCACTTGACCTTTCAATAGAGGCCTACAATGAGGTTTTACCAATTGCTAATATTTTGTTTTGCTTTTCAAGCCTCACCTAACATAACATTCAGTAGCACTAGTAAAGGTTGTCCTCTCTCCAAGAGAATGGTGTGGAACATTCCACACCCTTCTTTAGCTATGGGGACACTTGGTTGAATTTGTCAAAATTTATGAAAGGGAGGCTTAGTTCAATGCACACACATTGAGGGGGCCAAACGTGTCAGATTTTTTTTTTTTTGTCAAGATGAAGTTCGTGGATGATACCTGAAGAGAGGGAAAAGCAACCTCTCTTCAACCTCTCTTCAGGCTAGTGAATGTTATGTATCTTGTTTCAAACCACTTGTTTTTTAACAAACATCATTCCATTTTTGTTGCTTGATATTTTGACTTCGTTTGTTGTGGTTGTTTCCAAGTCATCATTTTTTTAAGAGTGTGTTGCAGCTAGGGTGCCTTGTGAAAAGACGGAAGACGAATATTATTTTACTTGTTGTTGAAACATGAAGCGTAGAAGACGAGACAAATGCGGATGTTGTTTACAACTCCGGTCCATGTATTTATGGGCAATATTTCACAACCATTTCCCCATCTTTGGTGTGAAGGTCAAGTGGAGATGCTCTTAATGTGCTAGCTCTAGGATCCATATTTGAGGATAACATTTTGTCTTTTTCTTTTTCTTCGTCTTCTTTATTGCTCTCTCATCTATTCTTTTTCTATCAGTGCGTATGGATGTTTAATTATTACCCAGCTACTGCTCTTTATTCCTTTGCAATCACCACTCACTACTCGCTTTGCAGCTGCTCTCTAGTGGTGGTTGTGAATGAACCTCCATTTGCTGAAAAAATCAATACCATAATGCCACACCACCATAATTAAAGAGTTTAGGTGGTAGCTCTAATTATCCTCCTATGCGGCTGCTCCCTCACACATGGTACCTTTTGCTCATGTGAGCCCAAGCTCACTTGCCACGTAGGATCAATTTACAAATTGAACGAAGATTGTTTTGGAGCTCAAGAAGGTCTCAATCCTCGCCTCTTATTGATTGAATTTTAAAAGAAATCCCAAAGCCTTTACACAGGAAGCAAAGTTTTTAAAACTAAACTAAAAAAATGTTCAAAAAATCAACATAATTCAGCAAGAATAAAAGGCCAACTAGTTGCCTTGGACCAGTTGCTTGAGTTCTAATATTAGACAAACTTCCACATAGATAGACAATCAAATAGATAAAAAAAAACAACCAAAAAATCATATGTATTTTTTAAATTGGAACATAAGATTGCTAAATTAAAATTAGTTAATTTACTAATTATTCAATTATAGTAAATACATAGGAAATGTGTAAACAAAAATTGGTTGAAAACGAGAAATGCCAAATTTAGTAGGAAAAAGCTCAGGAATCTTCCTAAACACTGCATGTAGACGTATAGCTTGATTGATAGAAGGGATTGAATTTGTTGTTCACTCTTTTTCTTTCTAAACATTTTTTAAGGCTTGGGGTTATGTCTTGGTTGCTTTTTAGTTGAGAGAAAAGATTCCTTATAGCATCTCCAGCACTACAAGGAAACATGGATCACAATTTTTGTCAACTTTTTTGTAGATTTGACCATATTTCCTTGTAGTGCAGCCAACCTCAAACATTTTGTCATTAGAAAACAAAAATTATATTTCTTATTTCCATTGTTGACCACTTGTTTCTCCCACTACTCTAATTAGATAAATTGACGTTCACCAATGACAAGTGTCCTTGTCTGTAAAAACAAAGGTATCATCCATTGTTGGTTATTCAACTTATTAAATGTGAAAATAATTATAATAATAACATGGAAGAAGCTGTTGCGCATAGGGAAATTGCAAAATGACATAACAAATATTTTGACTGGTCCATACATGGCCAAGGTGAACTGACCCCTCATAGCCATTTTCTTGGATGAATGGGGTCAAGAGCCTAGTCATTTTCTTGGATGAATGGGGTCGAGAGCCTAGTCAAGCACTTTACAATTTTGTGGGGCCGAGGTGAAAAATCTCTGCTTTTCATATTTCATATTTTTTGTGGGTTTGGAAATTTACCATTGAATTTGGAAGTTTACCATTGAATTTGGAAATTTTCCTTTCATACTTGGATTCAAAGATCCTAGTTTAGGCAAGAAACCCAAGGGAGGATATGGTTGAACACTACAAAAATGGAGACATGTTATCACATTTACCCTTGCTTGAGAATAACAAGACTCTTCTACCTTGATCCAAAAACATGGATATGCAATGGACATATTCCCAAAAGTCCTGTTCAACCAAGCAAGTGGCAATGAGGGGGTCAGTTCACCCTGGGCCCGGGCCCCTTACATTAACCCCTAAAGGACCAAACCCCCTTTTTTAGCAACATAGCAATTTTGGGCAAGTACTTGTGATTGGAGATTTTCATATTTTAGGCTGAAATTTTAATGGAATGTGGGAACAAAGTTTATCTTTCATATGCACAAAATTTCATGACATTTGGAATTATGAGTAAAAAGTTATGGCCTGATATGTTGTTTTTTTACGTTTGTCGGGCAGCTTGGGCAGATTTTTCAAAATTACTATTTCAAAAACAACTTTTTAAAATTAATTTAGGAGATTTACTTGAATGTAGGAAGCTTTGAATCATATATGCATTCTGTTTTTATCAACAAGATGAAAGTATGAGGATTTTTTTTGTTTGCGAGCAGTTATGGATTCTCTATTCTTAAATAAACTTTGAAGTCCTTTATTTTACTCAATTTTCAACATTTTGGAAAAAATAACAAAACCAAAGGATGTAGATTGTTTATTACAACATTATGACCATTGGGATTGGCATTTTTCATTTCCATAACTAAATTCTTAACAGTTTAGTGTTTTGAATCATTTTCTACTTCTTTTTACTTAGTATTGTTTTTCCATATGTTATAAAATTCCAAATGATTTGAAACTTTTTGACATGTACCCTACTTAGGCTAAATTGGGAATCTAGAGAAGGACCCCCAACATAGCATTTTTTCCTTAGGAATTTTACCTTCTCAAGGATAGTTGCCCAATTTTTGACAAGATGTTTCTAAATACTCAAACCATTCTATCTTCCAATCCACGTTGTAGAAAACTTTGAAATTTTTTCCACATCTTCCAAAATTATTCTTCTACAAAATCCTATGATCGCATATACATAAAAACGTTTTTGTTTTCAAATTTGATTTATACTCTAAAAATGGCAGTTTTGAAGAATTTTTGGTGGAAACTTTGCTTGGTCCTTTAGGGGTAAGTTAATTGCTCTCTTGTCAACCAAAAGTCTCTCGAGCCTGTTTATTTTCTTACATGGTTGCGGATGCTCCTATACCGTAGATAAAACAAGTGACCATTTCCAAAGGTCATATGAGGTGAGTTATGATTTAAACGGCCGCTAAGGTTTGATGGCCTCCACTCCTGAGGTATAAAGCGGCCCTTTAATTATAAGCTCACCGAAGCAAAGGATCGTGATGAATGGGCAACTGCAGGGTCCGCAATTTAATGGGCTTTTAGGTGAGGCCAGAGAGGGGCCCCAAAGTAACTCATGCCACTCCAATTCTTTACCCCCCCACTTGATTGTCTATGATTGAGCCATTCAATGGGCCTCATAAAGCAGGCGGCTTCTTCCTTTATCTTTTGCTTTTAAAGCAGGCGCTACTTTCCCTCTTAATTAATTCTCTGCTATCTTTGCCTTCAAAGTGGGAGGGACGCTGGAGCTCCCACTATTTTTCTCTCGCTGCCCCTAGAAGTTAAGGGCAGCTTCACACTATGGCCAAAGGCCAAAGGTTGAGAGTCCGTCGGTTTGCACCAATCAGATTGTAAGAAATCCAAAGTCCGGCCATTCAACCCTTCACACTAGTGATCAAATTTCAAAAGTTGTCATCCTTCAAATATCTACATGGTAACACTTTATCATCCAAGGTTGACGGCCTCTTGGTAATAGTTTGGGTTAAGCAGAAATGAAGACCCAAACTATTATTGAGAGGCCATCACATTGTTTTCATAAAATTATCAAAAGCTTACAAGATCTTGACCATTGGATTTGGAAGGTCTCATAAATGCTATGGTTTTGGACTTTGGGCTTGGCCTTTTGAGGTTTCACATATGACCATTCAAGTTAAGAGGCCATGAAAGTTTATGACTTTGGACTTTGGGCTTGGCCTTTGGAGGTTTCACACTAAAAACAGCCAAAGGTGTCAAAAACAATATTTTAATACCTATTTTCAACTCGTTTTGTTGACCTCTCACCAAAATTTGACCACTCAATCCCACGACCTCTCAACTTGGCCGGTCATAGTGTGAAGCCGCCCTAAAACCCATTTGAATGGGGCTCATTTTCCCTTTCCTTTACGTGACATTTACAGTGGGAAATGACCATTTATAACTTATAAAAAGATCATAAAATCCTTTTGCATTTTTTTCTGTTCTCTAGTTTTCCGCCTTGGATGGTTGACTTGCACAGTTGCACCATCTTAAAACAGCCCATAAAGTTTCTTGGTCACCCTTACTTTACGGTGATGCTATGTGAGCAGTCCATGTTCATGACAACCTAATTCCATATGTACCCTAATTAAGAATTCCATAGCCTCCCAGAAAGCCCGACGACAAAATCCATCATACTGTACAATGGTGACTAGAATTCAAATTGAACTACAGATAGTTTACCGTTTTATAAACCGCCCCTATTATCACTTCTCTATCATCAAAATTTTATATATTTTAGGATTTGGTTTCAAGTTTGGGTCTCAATTTTTCTTACTTAACAGTGCAATTTTTTTTCCATTTGATCAAACTTTATTAAAGATAGAGTGTATTAGCTATGAAGACCTTAGTTAAACATGCAATTTGTTGCCCCAATGTCTTAGCTATAGCAATGTCAATTGCAAAATATCAAAAATAATTGAAGTTTGTCAACCTAGCTAGCACTTATAGTGACCACAAAGGCTTAGGAAAGGAAGAAGAAAACCAAAGATGAAAATGACAAAGTATGATCATGTATGATGAATATCTAAGGAAGTGATAATAGGGCTCTTAAATTTGAGCTTAACCTTGACCTTATATCATTGAAGCCCTAATTACTAACACATGCTTCACTCATTTAGGAGTTTGGAACTTGATACAAAACCTTGACTTGATTATCTTTTAGTTGGTACCATCACTATGACATTTGGTGTATTGTGACTTTTGTAATTAAAATATGAGTTAAGGCCCACTAATAATAGGGCAAATTGCTTGTGGAGAGTTTGCCAATGCAAGTGTGTGCTTTAATGTTTTTATTGTTCCAAGGCTTGTGGTCTTATGGGCTCTTCACACTATGTCCTGAGTTCCACTAAAATTTGAGAATCAATTGGTGGAAAGTCAAAAGTTGGGATTTGGCCCTTAACACTATGTTCCAAAGTCCACATCTTGGCTACTTACATGGCAACACTTTTTGAAAATTTAACGCCAAAGAAGGTGAGATTTCACTCAAAAATTGGGTTGACCATATTGCTAAACCCAGCTTTCAACCCAAGTCCCACAAATATATTTGCATAATTATTAATGACTTTAATTAGTAGTTCTTTTAACCTTTAGTGACCCACCTACATTGGGATTCTGGTGTGAACTGCAACTTTTTTGGAATTATCTCTTTCCAAGTGGACAAGGGTAGCACCTTAATGTGTAGGAGTAGTTTTTAATATGTTTCCAAAAAATCCCATAAATGAGGTTCCTACCGTTATGGATGTTTTTGATGTAAGGGCATCCCCAATGCAGCCGTAATAGAGGCAGGCAAAAGCTTGTGCAGTGGTTTAAACCGGACTTGAGCAAAAACATGGGTTCCAATGCAGCAGGTAAACCTGCATTTTTTAGGGTTTCCCACATAAGAGCTCCTCCCCTGCAAATTGTCACTATTTGAAAAGTCTTGCATACCACTCCAACTCTGACACTGACGCAATTTTAGAGAATTTCAGATACTTCTGACATGAATCAACCAAACATAAGCACTTAAAAAAGACATAAACTATTAAAAACTCATGTTTAGTGAGTGTCAGAGCTTGTGTGCATTGGGGCTACTGCACTAAGGAAATGCCCCTACTCTGCATCTAATGCAAAATGACACACGGTCTGACAGAGTTTGGGGAGCTTATATTCCAGCTGCATTGGGAATGCCCTAAGGTAGTGTGCTTGTAAATCGTTCATCTAAGGCTGAAATTGAATTTTGGGGAGGTAAAACTTTTTGAAATTATTTTCAGTAAATTTTTCTTAAAAGACAAGAGGAAATGGCATCTATCCCAAATGTTTTCATATTTTATGGAGCTTTGTGAAATTAGTTATGAAATTTTGAAGTGGAAAGATCATAGGTGCTCTAAAACTGCCCACCTCTCAAATATCCGTCCCATGTACATTGTCGAAAGGCTATAAATAAGACATGTACCGAAAGCATACATTTGGGAAGGTGAGCGGGATTAGAGCATGAGCGGAATATGAGCATACTACCTTAAAGACCACAAGCTTTGACCACCTAACTCGCCATTTGAGTTTCATAGCCTCACGTTGTAGAAAAAGGCAACTACGTATTCAGATTAAGAATAGTTTTTTATGATCATTTGTAAAACGTACAAATGATATGGAGTTAAGCTTACTGTTTGCCAAGGTAACACTTACATGCTCTCAGAAAACATGATAGTTGAGTACCTGATTTTACACTATTTATTTTATAAACGCTTGACGTTTCTAAGTTGCATGAGTGGAGATTGCAATTGTAAATCATTGTTGCAAAGAGTGATTTATAAATGCATTCTACATGTATTAAGTGCTTTTATAAAGTAACTAGAAGCATGTGACTCATCATCATGGATACAAAACACTCGGATTTCTTTAAGTTTTCATTTGCCAATTTTTTGCCTACTCGTGATACTAAGTTTTGTAAAATACAAATTATTTTCTTGCAACTTTGTTTAACAAAAAATCAAACAATATTTCAAGATAAAATATAAAATATTAATACCTACTCTTGAAAATTTAAACTCATACACGAACATTGAGGTCGTACTGTTGGTGCTGTATTATTTTGTAGGTTGGGAAAATTGAATTAAATTCTTTGATTGAATTATGGAAAATTTCAAAATTCTCTATAAAAAATCCCGTGTACGATCAAAATGTATACGAACTGCATCAAGAGGAGATAAGGGAACTGGTTTTTTTTTGAAATGATATACAACAAGGTAGCTCTTTTGTTGTAGTTAGATGAATGAATCTGGGGCTATATTATTAAATATTTGACACGAGTGTTCAACTTGAGAGTTATTTGACACCTCTATTTTATGGGGAATAGTATATCATGAGTTGTGATGCGTGAGCCTAGATTTTTGTCAAAATATTAAATTTCACCTGTAAATGTGTACATAGTGTCTTATAATTGTGCATTTAAAACTTTCATCTCTTGGAAAAACTTGCCTATTTTTTAGTTTTTACATTGATTTTGAGCTCAAAATTGGTTCTCACTAGCAAAATCTTGGCTGACCATTCTAGACTCACCATTTTACACTTATGATATAACGTTGTCCTCTATTTTACAACAAAGACTACAACAAAGATGTAGCTTTTCATAGAAAAAGGGCTAAACTTTTTTGTTAAGTTACTCTAATAACTCCAAAACACAATAGTTTTGTAGGAAAGTGAATTTTCTATGTTCAAAATAGTTTTGTAGTCTATTGATTTGAATGCAAGAAAACATCCCTTTTCCACCCGAAAAAACCATTTCCAAGCTAAAAATTTGACTAGCATCACCATCCTACCATAATCCACGCATTTTGAAAAATGCTCAGTATTTGCACAACTTTTGGAACTAGAAGTAGTGTTTGATTATGTATTGAGTATGATTAAATGTGCTCTAATTTGACATTAAATTCAAACTTGAAGAGGTTGCTTAGTGTATCAACACTTATCATAATACAATTACCATCAAACATAAAAACCATACGTCTTCAAATGATGATAGTGCACAAATGTTTGAAGTTCAAATTTGAGCTTGAGCTCTTCCTCTCAAGAATGTATCTGAAGATATAAAGTTGGATCTTTCTCATGGAAAAAACGATGTCCAAGATATTGAGAGCCAAATTCCCCTCACTATCATACTTAAGTTTGTAAGAGTTGAAATGAACAGCTACAAGGTGCCTTAACCCCCAAATACTCAACGCACCACATTCTGGTGTTGACAATACTTTGAACTTCTATATTATCTAATGAAGTTGCTATTTTTAGAATTTTTTATTTTTTAATTATCCTTTCTAAAGTCTAGATTTAGCATCAAAAAATCAATTTTCAGAATGACTGATTATGTTATGTTTAAGGTAGGAGTACCCATAAGCAACTCTATCCCTATAATTGTCAACTCTGAAATCTTGGAAAATCTTTGGAAGTAAATAGATGTAATGACAAGGATGTATAACATGTGAACATGAAATCTTGATAGTGGTTATGGGTACAATGGTAGTTTACTCTTTAAAAATTCACAACTTATTCTCACAGTATTCAAATAATACATTTGAAAGTGCAAACTCATTTTTTTTTGTTCCTAATAGGATCCTATAATTTGCTAGTTGTTTATTAATAGTCATCAAGTTCAAAACCCTTAGATTGACGCTTATGGGTGCTCTTACCTTATTCAAGATTTTGTGCAAGGGTGTCCATTGCAATCTTGACTTTTTTAATGTTGAGAGCTCTTGGAAATGAGCCTCCAATATACTAGACCTTGGAGAAAAATTCACATTAGAACTTCATTTAAAAAATTGTAGAGGAGATTTTGAATAGCTATAAATTGATTGGAGGTATGTATCTTATGTCCTTTAACCCCTGACATCACAAAAGCCTTTTGCAGCCGTATGTATGGCCGTATGTACAGATGTATTTGAGATGTTCAGAGGGCTTTCCAATTTTTTTTAAGCACCCACCATCATACAGTCCTTCAATATGTATGGTTGTAACACTTAATTTCTAGCTGATTCAAACTTTTGAATATTGGTTGCGACTGTATTTGGTAATGTAGCTCCAGGGCCCAAGAGCCCAAGGGCCCTTCCGGGGTTAACCCCATAGTTTTCATGTGACCATTTTTTAAGATTTGACATGTGAGAAGTGGATTGAAAAACTTCAAGTCATTTTCACAGTTTTAACACCCTCTTGATCAAATATTATAATCTTTCAATCCATAAATAATATTGTTGTGTTTCTTTTCCAATTTCATATCTAACATAATTATGTAGTTTGATTTTGTATGGTTATAGTTTTAAAGAAACTAATAGAACTTATCAAAATTTTAGTTTTTTTAAAGCTCATAACAAATTCCTAGAAGCTCAAAACATGCCTTGGACATTTAGGGGTTAAGATTCTATACGAACACTTTAGCTAACTGTTGTTCACAATGTCCCATTTGCCAATTGTAGAAGTCCCAACTCAATGTTAGTTTCAGCTTTGTTGGATTGTAGAGGATATATACTGGTTATTTAGTTTATTCTAAAAAGATTTTAGGCAAATTTTTGTTGGGATTTGGTCCTCATTACGCTCTTCATTTTTGCTTCATCCAACTTTTGAGCAAAGTCTCGTTTTGTTGACCCCTAGGTTTAAAAGCAAAGTCAAATTGGCACTTGTGAAGTGAATGGAAATTTCGGAACTTGGCACATAGTGTGAAACTTCAAGGGATGCTTACAATAGGAGTTGAGGTTGTAATGGAGCCTTTTGCTTGTTTCAACTATGGCCTTTCATTGATGAATTCCTTGAAAACAACTCCAAGGCAGTCATCCCAAGAATCAAGGCTAGATTTTCAAAAACATGATTTAACATATAAAGAACATGGTTTGTCACAATTCCAAGTTCAAAAATAGGGTTCATTAGGAAGGAAGGGCCATTCATGCCCTTGAGGTCATTGTCAAACTTCATCGAAATTAATTATGAGAATAGAATTTGTTTCTTTTTAGATAATTGACATTATAGGATGGAATCAAAACCCAAACAACTCTACTTGGTCTTAAATTCCATTCCTACTCTTTTGAAATTTCAAGATTTGCATTACAACTTCTACGTCTTGAAATCAAGGCCTTTAAACACAAGTGAATTGGCCCCTATTATATTCTTATAAAAGTGAGTGTCTGGGACGATTTTTGAGATTGTTTTGGTTATTAGGCCCTCTTTACACTAGAGATGAGAAGTAGTGAAAAAGATCTCTCACAAGCCATGGCTTGTTCTTGAAAGGCTAGCGTTTGGAGGTAGCAACCTTTGATTGTAATGTAAACTAAGAAGAGGCCACAAATTTGTGTTTTGTATTTTAACTAATTTATTTTAAAAAATGTATTAAAAAAATTAGGTGTAAAGGTTTTGGCCAAACAATCCCCCAAAATTTTAATCATGCCTACCTCTTTTGATGGGCCTGACGCAAATTTCTAGGGACCCCAAAATTATGCATTCTTATTAACACATAGGATAAAGACGTTGTTCACTTTTTTTTCTTTTTCTTGTCCTTTGGAAGTTGATTCCCAAGATAAAGTGACCCTTGCTTGGCCTGCTCAATTTTTTTATAATTGGCTGAAATTTTGTTCTTCATTACTGCTACTTTGAATATTGCGTTTAGGTTGCCCCAAACTAACTTCTCAACACTTTATACTATATAAATAATTAATGCTGTTCTAGTAATTTTCATCAATAATTATTGAAACAAGTATTTTTTTTAAGGACTTGACAACAACAACAACAAAACCACGGAAAAACAAATTAGTGGCGCCCAAGTTGTAAACCATGTGGAATTCAAGTATTTACACAATTACATGTGCCTCCAAGTGAACAAGTGAACAGGTGATTAGTCATGAGGTAACTTTTCAAGGTAAGGCAACCTAATTATGAAAGCAACCTGAATGCAATATTCAATGTAGCCTCTAGTGTAAAAGGGCCTTAGAGCATCTCCACCGGTGGCTCTGGCTTGCTCAAAGTGGATGAAAAGTAACCAGGCCCCTCTCAAACTCTCTTATTTGGCAAGTCTAGCAAGTCACTCTCCAAACCACTATTCATGCACTATTCACCTTAGGTTTAGTGAGTTTTATTCTCTACTTCCCTAGATAAGTGGTCAATTGCTTATTTATGGGTTGTGTTTGAGTGTAAGGGCACCTTTTCAAAGAGCATGGGTGGAGATTGAGAGCCTTCAGGCCTCGCCAAACCAAATGGAAAACTTTGAGCTCTAGACCGGTGGAGATGCTCTTAGTGTGGTTCAAATGACTCCAAGTTTCTACATTGAAGACTCCCAGAGTCGAGCAGCCCTTTGGGTACGTCAATTAACCCTTAAAGGACGGATGGATCACCGTGGCTTGCCCTGCCTGTAGCATTCTATAGTGTTTTGCACATGGGCACCAGTAGTATTACTTCAAAAAGTTGGAAAAGTCAACAGTGCATGGTGCCCTCATGAAAATTGCAAGAAGGGCAGCTCGGGAGCTAACACCATGTATCACAATTTGGGTTACAAAATAAAATGAATGTATCTCAAGAGATAGTTTTTTTGACTTCCATGATACACTACGCTTTTATGATCACTTTTGAAAAAAAAACAGATCAAAATCAGTCATTTACTGGGATACAAAGTTTTTTTTTTGGAGACAACGGACATTTTTCGTCCGTGATGAAGTTTAGGGGTTAAAGTACAAAAATGCTCCGATGACTAAAAACATATTAATACAAAACCCCTCCAAAGTGGTTTTTTTTTTTTTTTTTTTTTTTTTTTCCGGGGCCAACACTCTAAGAGCCAACGATGAGGGCCAATGAACGGCAGCCAATTTTGGAAGGACGCTCCCCACGAAGTAGCCCTAATGGCAGGCTTTGCCTCCTAATTATAATATGATAATACCAACTCACCGAAGGAGAACCTTCATCCCGGTACTCCAGTTCAGGCGTGTGCCATCGTGTGCTCGTGTGCGTGGGACACAGGTTAGTTGCACAAATTAAACATCACAAGGCCTAATTCTGCCAGATTTACTAATTAAACTCCCTGTTGAGGTGGGGTGCCCCTCTCTAACGAACTCGCCCAAATAACCATGTCATTCTTTCCAGGGTGATCCTTCAGCTTCCGTGCACGTTCCTCCTTACAAAATCACACCGAATAGCAAGGCCCATATTGAGGCATTTCCTATACCCCAATAAATTTAAATCCAGAAAATCTGCGTCCCTCGCATGATGAGACAAGGTGGGCCCCGCCTGGTGCAAATGAGGGACCTGGGCATTAAAAAAAGAAAACCAACGAGAACTTGCCAAGTTATACAGAGTTCATACGACAAAAAAAAAACCAGCTAAAAAATAAAAATGGCTAAAATAAAAATGAGAAAAATGGCATTGATAAGAGGGTAAATTTAGAATTGACCAAGACCGCACTCCTTATACTTGGGAGCGCCCCTTGAACGTAGGCTGGGCCTGGGGGCCGTCGATGCTGCACTGCCCACGGCCTCGATCTTCCCCATAACGGCGCCTCCAATACCTGCAGGGCCATGCAGGATGTTGTACCCAGTTCGTTAACGAAATTTATTTAAATTCAACGATATTTGCTGCTAGTGGATGAATGAATATATGTAGTGGATGAATGGAGAGGTAGTAGATGAACGAGGTAACGGAGGCCGACGGACGAACGAAGTGGGGGATAACTGTCGTGGATTTACCACTGATTCTTTTTTTATAACTGTGTATCATGTTAATTCTTACAACACTACCATTGGAGAAAAATAACTCCTGTTCTTCATATTAATTTTTTAAAAATCCTTTAGTGATGGAGCCGAGTGTTATTTGAGTCTGTAAAGGATAATAAAGGCGTAAAGATGGACATAATAAAGGTGAATAGAAATATTCAAGTATGGCAAGTCAAATCACAATTTTCGTACATGATATTTTGTGTAATATGTGTTCATGTCATGAGGCTAGTGGGAATTGTCCAAATATCTTATGTGAATTGGAAAGACAAGGAAACATATTTTGTGGTATAGCTTTCTATCAAACACAAACTTAGTACATGCTCATCTCAAAATTGTTTTAAGAAATTTTTGAAAATGTTCATCAACTTTGTCAAGGCTTTATTTCTTTAGATTATTAACCCCATTGTCAGCTAATATTTCAAAGGATTTTGATGAGTCCTTGTAAGATTCTGAAAGAGGGTGGAAAGAATAAATTCTTTACATGAATTTGGTCAATCATCAAGTTATCAATGATACTGCAAAGCTTTGGTTATTTTTATATTTGAAAGTTAAAAACTAAAATATTAACCCCTGTCTTGAAAACCATACAAAATCCTTGAAGTCTGTCTTTAACCCGTTGTATTTCCTTAAATTAGACCTTATTGTTATAATTCATTTACATGAAAATAAAATGTGTTTGATAATTGTTTTTATTAGTGACTTGTCCATGTGAAAATAGTATAGAGTTCTCCGAAAAGTTATATTCTTACAGCATAAACCTTGCACAAACTCCAATTACTGTTTCATACATTCAGTTGAAAACTATTTTGTAATTAAAATAATGTTTCAAGAACCTTGTTACTCAACTATAACATAACAACAATCAGTTTCAAATTTTATTGCAATTCATTACATATTTATCTTCCATTTTAAATATTAAATACATATCAAAATGAAGGAAAAAGAATTTAAAAAATCTTAGTTAATTACATAATCATATATATTTGTTGTGGCTAGATGCCATGTATGATATCATTTTATCAAACGTTTCTTGTTATAAAATTCTCAATGGCAAGATTAATCCAATAATAAATCACATTAGATTTAGCATAGGTGTTTGATCCATTTTGGCATATGAACCATATTTTAGTTTAATTAAACTATACTGGAAATTGTAATTACTGTAGTTCTTGAGGTTTATGAATTAAAGTTGTAAGATGAGTACATGACTTTAATTCATATACTAATTTATATACTGTTAAACATACCTACATTCCCTACAACCAAAATGCTTATATTCATATTGTTCTATGTACACTTGAGCTCAAACATACACAGCTCAATTGGCATGCACGTATACAGATAAACAATGAACCAACTCTTTTGTATCATAAGCTTAATGTTAACAAATGAGTTGTTTAAACTAAAATTGTTTAGAGATCTCTTTGCTCAAAAGCGATTGTAAGCCCAATGTGAGTTCCAATCTTTTTGAATAAAAAAACTGTGTTTAACTTTCGATCCCATTCCATTACAAACAATCAAGTAAAATGATATCTAACGTGCCTTTGATGGTTACATATGCTTGATTGAATGGCTTGCATCATACAATTGAGGAAACAAGCAAATAAATGAATGAATCAACCAATCAGTATCTCAAAACTGTAGAGTGTACAAAAATATATTATTATTAATAGTTTCTAAATGTTTCAAAGCTATAGTTGGTAACTATTATTTCAGAAAGATTAATTTACTTTACGATATACTTGTGTTTTGTTACAAGCTCTTGGGCCTTTAATTCCTAACAATACGGCATCTATATTATGAACAATAAATGAATTTTAATATGTCCGTTATATACAATTGTTTCTTTCCTCCATCTAGTATTTTTGAAATTTTCATTTTGGTTATTAACCCCTAAATTTCTTTTGTGTTTAGAGGCCCAAAATTGCTTCAAAATACTAATCTCTAAATCAGGGTTAAAATCTTCATTGAAACTTATTTCTTCACAAATCCAACCGTAGGATCCTTTGGTTGACTTGCACAAGTACATTGTCCCAAAATTTCAAAATGAATGTCTCCACCAATTGCAAGATCAATGTGCCCAAATTTCAAAATGTAAGTTTTTCTAGTCCTTCCAAAAGGTGAAGTTTTGATTTTCAAACTTTTTAGAAAAAAACACATATGTTGTATTTCTTGTGCAATTTTTGCAATATGTCGGAAAATGGGTTGAAAGCTTATATATATAAAATAACCAAAAAAAACTTTGGATTCATTTTTACAAAAATTGTAAAGTGAAAGGTATTGATGAATAAAAGATGTGACTTATATGCTAATAAGTTTTGGAAGAATTTGAAAATTGTTAATCCCAACGGTGAGAATGCTCTAATAGACAATTAGAAACTTTCGTTTTCATTTTTATTTGAAAATTTTCAAAATTGAGAGTAAAAGCTAACTTTATATGTTTTTTCTACCCTCTTCCTACCTTCATTGCCTACAAAAGAAAACTCCTTGTAACTCTTACCTCATTATTTGGAATTGAGTAATTCAACTTTTTTTGAGTAGGTATCAATCTACACAATTCTATAAAAATAAAAATAAAATAAAATAAATTTTTTGCTACCCGGTCTGACATTGAAATTGAAAAAACCTTATAAGTTTTGCATTACTTATTGGAATGACATGAAATAGAGCTTCACATGTAGATTATGATGAGTAGCATCCATCCTAAAAATTTCATGAAAAATTTCCAAATTATGAAGTCAATAGAACCTGCCTGAGTTCTCATAAAGCCCAAAGTGGGTTCCTTGGGCCTTTAGGGGTTGAGTATTGTATGGCATCACTTTTAAAAAGAAAGCGTTCAAAAATTTGATAGTCCAGAAAGTACGAATATGATCCACTTCAAGAACCAAACTTATAATTAAACTCATGGGCCTCAAAAATTCTACCAACAAATAAACAAGAAAATTATATTGAAACGGCCATCTAGAAATTTAGACTTAAAAGCCATAACCACAAAAAAGTTCAAAAACTTCTATGATTTCATCCAAAATTTGAATCTAAAGGAATTTTGAATTTCCAACTTCAAATTTTATGAGTGCATGTTTGACTACCATGATGGTAGGTTCATCAGATCAAATGTTTCTATAGGTTATGGTTTACATTTGTATTTGTAAAATGCTAATGAAATA
Source organism: Ulota crispa (assembly GCA_963920765.1). NCBI lineage: Eukaryota > Viridiplantae > Streptophyta > Bryopsida > Orthotrichales > Orthotrichaceae > Ulota > Ulota crispa. The sequence goes on from OY987245.1 coordinate 7,027,046, forward strand.
TACATAAGTTGCACTTTGCAATACAATTTTACATCTTGGAAAATTTGGACTAAGCACAAAACTTGTAGAGACTTGAGTTTTTCACATAAATGAACATGGTAAGGTAGTCGGTTTGAAAACTGACCATCTAAGAGCTCATTCCCCTTTTTCATGGTTTTCCGTGCATGGGAGGATTTTTAGTTCATTTTTTAAATAAAGAGAAATAGATGTGGAATGTAACACAAGTCATTTCATATTTTTGGAAGCATTTTTGAATTACTTATGAATTTTTAAAGTGCATGTGTCATAGATCTCTATTTATGATCCTAGACCTTTCAAGAATTGTCCACTTGTAAGTTGTGAATTTTTTTTGGGAAAGCGACAAAATTATTGGCTCTTTGCAATTAAAAACAACTTTTCTTTCATGCATTCAATGACTTCTACCATCTACATGGGCGGTTCAAAATGACCAAACGCTTTTAGAACCAACTACCTTATTTGGAGTTGTCAATTAGTGATTGTTTATCTCATAGATTGAGAAGGAAAAAAGAAAGTGATAATTATAATTGATACAATCAAGAAGAAATAAAAAAGACAATTAGCAACTACTTGGTGGATCGGTTCTTGCCATTACTGTATACAAAGAAGGGGAGTCAGCCGTCATTTAGTGCAAACAATCAAGATTCACTTCATAGAATCAGCTTTGTTGAATTGACAAATGACAAACAAAAATACGATTAAAAGTTCTTTTAAATATTCTGTAAAAAAATTGTTGAGATTTGGTCTTGAAGTTGGGTTTTTGCTTATGTCAAAATCCAAATCTTGAAACAAAGTCCTAAATCCTTGCTGCAAAAACTTCCAAAAAGTTCATACATGCATATATTTTTACTCAAAAATGGCAAAAGGTGTGGCCAAAATCTTACTCAGAGAGCAAGGAAAAAAGACATGCCACATTTTCCTTCTATTTAGACAAGTTCATTCATATTAGCGTGAAAGAAATCTTACACTATTTCAAAGACTTGTACCAATTGAAAAAAATGAATAATGCTCTCGCTTTTTTTACTCTTTAACTTCTTCTTGTTTTCACGCAACCAATCACATTTGGAGCTGCTCAATCCAATGAGACTTCCATTGTTGAGATCAACCAGATCTTGAGCGTCAGATCCAATCGGATCTTGAGCCTCCTCACCAATCAGATGTTGTGAACTCAGTGGAACAGGGACACCTGTCCCTCGGGAACATGGTGCTGCGGCTGCTGCCGGTAGCAGAAGAGGGTGTGGCTCCACCAGGCTAGGAATTTGGGAATTTGGGAATTAGAAATTTCGGAATTTAGGAATTTTGGGGATTTGGGAACCTGGGGGCTTGGGGATTAGGAAAATTTGGGGATGTGGGCAAGTTGGTTTGGGTGAGACTTGAGAAGAGAAGTGGACAAGGGAGAGTCGGGAGCCCATGTTCATGTCCCTTTGGCTTGGATACAGAGCTGAAGGGCTGTGAGCACTGGGGCAGGCCATGTGTGGGAGTGGGAGTGTGGGACTGGTGGTGCGCGTGACAATCATTGGGATGCCACACCTTCAAATCCCCATGTTCTGTAACACCATCTTTGGAGCCATGTTCCAGCCTTGGGACCAGGGTTTATTTTTCATTTTTATTGTTGTTTTGGTCAGGGTAGAGCGACCAGCACCCAAGAATGCAAGCAGGGAAGGAAATATCGGATAAAATTGGAAAGAATAAACAATGTGTGCAAGTTCATTCAAATACTCCCTCCGTCCCAAAATGATCTTCCTGTTGACTTTTAATTAGTGTCCCAAAATGATTTTCTTGTTGGAGGAGGAAGGGAGTGAGCGACACTTGCACATAGTCCAAAAGCATGGGCATGCTAACTAATCCCATGCCATCAACTGAGTGGCCACCAGTGCTCTTCAAAAATGCCTCCAAAATTCAATTTTCAAGCACTTTGAAACCACACTTTGAAAAGTAATTTGAAACTCAAAATTTCAAAACAATAGGAGGACATCAAACTCTATTTATAGGTCTTTTTTTTTTGAAAATGGTTCTTTTTTAACTTAATCTATAACATTTTGTGTAACAAGAAGATCATTTTGGGACGGAGGAAGTATTATTTATTAATCATCCAAAATTTGGTAAATTTGGTGTTGCTTGGGGAGGGATTTGGAGATTTCATCAACTTTTTCACCCAACTTTTTTAATGCAATGGCAAACATTGTCAAGTTGAGGTAAGATTTAGGCAAAAATTTGGCAAGTAATAGGATTTTGTTTGGGATTATAGGCCTTCCACACCAAACTAAAATGCATTTTTAGAAAAACTTGGTTTATTGCACATAGGCATTTGTGTGGCCAGGGTGGAAAAAAATATCATTTTCCACAACTAGAAAATGTAAGAGTTTAGGGATTTATCATCTAGAGATTGAATTTGGGAATTTTGACTTTACATGTGGTTTCAGAGGCCTTGATTTAGTCTAGAACCGTAGTGGAGGATACAAATGACTAATGCCCAAAGAGAAGGCAATTTTTTTACTTTACTCTTGTTTGAAAAGAAAACTAAGGTTTTTCACCTTGGCCTCACATCGATATATGTGCAATACATTGAGCCTTCCAAAAAAAATGTACACGGCAGCAGTTTGTTTCTTTGTGGAAATGTAGATCCTGTTTTTTTACACTTGTATTTGTATTCCATTTTGAAACAAGATGTTTTGGATCTTTAGAAATTGTCATTTCCAGACTTGTGGCATTAAATGATGAAGGGCTAATTGTTAGTAAATCAACGCATGAAACCTTGAGCAAAGTAGTTGTTCTCCAATAATTCAAAAATGAATTTTACTTCTTCATTTGCTCCAAACTTGTTGCTCTGACTTGTGTGGCCCTCGCATGAGAGCAAACAGCTTTGGCATAGGAAAACTAGAAACTGCAAACGAGTTTACACTGCAAAATAGTTTCCATTTTGCTGTTCCAAGTCAGCATGGAAGTTTGCTCCTATTGCATACTTCCTCAAATCCAGCCATCTTTTGTTCCTTGATGTGGAGGCTTTTGAGATGGTCATTTTGATTTGTTTGGAGGAGTTCCAAAGGAAAAGCTCCCTGAATGGAACCTATATGTAAGCGCTAATTCCTTATTTATAAGACATTTGAAGTAAGAGCGTCTTGAACGTATTCACATTTAACTTCATAAAAATCAAGCATACAAAATTTAAAAGAATGAATGCACACAAGTCTCATGCATACCAAAACTTTTTGAGTTAGTTTTCCAACATTTGGACATCATGGATCCTTAAAAAAAATCTCTAAATATATTACATGGTTTCATAAACACAACTAACACCATATTTGTTAAATTGGAAAAAACAGAGGTACCACTATGTACTCCACCTTAATTATTACGTACAATAAATGTAGGCATAGCTATAACTCAAAGTTGAAGGTTATTTGAAATTCTTGTAGGCAATCGCTGAGACTTCAATATTATATAAAAAAATTGCATGTTTCTTTTTTTCATAATATGTTGAATTTCACATAATGACAAAAATAGTGAACGTCCCAAAATGTACTATTTTTCCCAATTTAACGAATATGGTGTTCACTGTGTTTAAATCTTTGAAGGCATTTTAATTCAAAAATGGCCATTAAAAGATAACTTCAATAGTTTTGACATTATAAGAAAAACCAAAACAAAACCACAATAAGAGTTTGAGCTTTGCACACGTATAAGGATTTTTTTTGCGAAAATTGTTAGTTTTTAATCCATGGTCAATTTCAAAACAAATATTTAGTTAATGAGTTTTCAAAAATTTCAATGAGTATCGGTTAGCAGAAAATAAAAAATGATTTTGATGGATATGTTGTGTATTTTATAATCTCAGATATTTGTTGAAGAAAAATCATTTAACTATTCTTTTAGATTGCACTAACACCTAAAGGAGCAAATTGTGTTTTTTGGCAACATAGCAATTCTAGGCAACTCACTACAAATAGATTGTTCATTTCTTTCTTTGAAATTTTCACACATGATGTGTCCAAGGAGTAACTTTAACGCTCAACAACTTTCATAACTTTTACCTACTTGGTTCAAAAGTTATTGCATGATATGCAGTTTATTTGAACTCTGAGCAAGCTAGTTTTAAAAACTTATTTTTTTAAGAAACAAATATTTGAAATTGGTTTTCTAGATTTGCATATGTGTTGAATGCTTTGAATCATTCCTTTTTTATCAAATGAAAGTTGTGATGAGTTTTTATTAATAGGCACTTATGGATTCTCTATTCTAAAATAAATTTTGAAGTCTTTTGTTTTACACAAATTTTAATATTTTGGAAAAGAATAAAAAGAAAGGATGTAATTTTTTATTGCAACATTACACTGTTGGGATTGGTATTTTTCATTTTCACAATTAAATCCTTAACAATCAATGTTTTGAATCATTCTCTACTTCATTTTACTTACTATTTTTCTCCCATGTGTTGGACAGTTTCAAGTGACTTGAAAAAAATTCAAGTGTGCGTCCAACTTCCATTGAAGAATGAATCCAAAGAAATACAACCATTTTGGAGTTATTTTCATACAAATGTGACCTTATGAAGTGCAACTGCACGGATTTTTACAAGGACAAATAATGACTTTTAGTTAATTCAAAATCAAATATTTTACAATCTACATGACAAAATTCTGAAAATTTTCCACATTTTTTGAAACTAGTGTACTGCAAGATCTTATGGTGATACAAGTCTTGTAAACCCATTTACCAAGGTAAATGAATGCCTTAACCCATTCTCAATGTTTGTATTATTTTTTGTTTGACATTTCTAATTCAAAATAGTTACACTTCCAACTTATGTTACCGGATCCACAACCTAAGTGCCTAACTGCCAAGTACAATTGCTAGGGTTTTGCAAGTCATTGTGGGAAAGACAAATTAAAATTAACCGCCAACAATCTAACAAACTATTTTTTGATAACAGGTAAACTGGTCATGAACGACTGAACGGACAGGCTGCCAAAGTGAGTTTCTTTTTATCAACTGTAAATGTGTCCAAAAATGTTTTTTTTCTAAAGGTTGGTTGGTACTTGTAATCGAAATGGCAGTTTTCAACAAAAACTTAATCAAAAATCTTTAGGGGTTAAACTACTTCTTCACGTTTTTGTGAGATTAATCCAAAGTACCCTAGTTGTAGAGGACTTAAACGACGAGCACTAATTATGGATTTTTGCATTGTTGGACAAAAGCTAGCAACTTCAAAATATAGCATTTTAAGTGATATTTAAGGCAAGTTTCTTTCTCATGATTTCAAATGATGCTACAAAAAATATGAGTTCATTTTTATTTTTGGTTTAGTATTAGAAGCACATTCTTTGGCTTTGGACAACTATTTTCACTCATACATTTATTGATGAACTGGATACTTGGGTAAGTTCCACTTTGCAAGAAATTCTGGCATTCTTTTACAGAAATAACACTCGATGTTTTCTTTTTGAGCTAAATTTTAGTAGTTTGTAGGAAAAAATAAAAACAGGGCGTCAAATTACCACTACAAAATAGCTGTTTTAAAAATGAAGATTGGAATATTTCCATGTTTTTTTTTTTTTGCTTGATTTTGTATAGAAAGACATTCGTTTGATGGTAGTGAGTCTCAGAGGTTTATGTTTGTAAATCAGCAAAGAATGTTAAAAAATAGCATAAAAAGTAGTTGCATTAATATTCTCAAAAAATGTTTTTTATTTTTATTTTTATTACTTTAGTTGATGATGTTTCTACACAAAAGCTCGGAAAATGTCTCAGTTTTATTTATTTTTCCTACACAAATCTCCTTTTTTTGACGTTACCATTTTCGTTTTAATGTCTTTTTAGAAATATTTATATACTTTTTAAAACTAAAAGTCCAAGGAAGAAAAACTTTTTCTGATGTTTTTTTGTTCGAAAATACTATAAAGAAATGTTATTGGTTTCATAGATTCTCATTATTTGGCACCGAGTGTCAATAAAACATTGATATACTAAAATACAGGAATTGTATTCAACACAGTGTTGAAGATGACACTTCTTTGTTTAACCCTTGGACAACTATAGGGCATAGTATATATGTTGATGTATGATTGTCATTTGCTACCAGTAAGAAATTTTAATTTGGGATTTCAAGTAGCCCACTAGAACCGCATCGATCTATTCTCCAACTTCTTTGTTGATCTCAAATGTAATAGAGGTATGGATTCATTCTAAATACAAGAAAAATACCCAATATTGTACTGGTCGCAAAGGGCCTCTCATTCGTTTAAGGGTTAAATGTAAATACAATCTATTTGTTTCTCAAAAGTGTGTAAGAGCTTGACTTGATTTAGACTTGAGGGTTGATGGTTGATGGTTACATTATCCTAAGCGACACTTTATTTCCATTTATTTTTTTGTTCTTACGGTCTATGCAGCATATTTAGGAATCCAAAATGTAGACATAGTTTATTTCTAAATTTTTTACCTCAATGAAAAACTATCAACCAAAAACAGAAAAACTTGATTTTTTTTGTCTTTGCTTGTAGAAAAGGCCTCAGTTTGCCAAGTTTCAAACCTACACCATTTAGACCTTAGACCTTGCAAGTATGATGTGAATGGGGCTCTAACTTGATTAAGGAGGGACTAAAATTTTATAGATAACCCTACAAGATAAATTTTTACTTCGTGATATGCGTGATATAAGCTTAGATTGATGCTAATGAAGATTATAGGAAAAAGTTTTAGATTAACCTTTGGACAGGACGTGCTCTACTAATACCAATTCCAAATACCAACTATGAACAAGTTTTAGGATATTCCTCTAAATTGAATTGTTAAGTTATGAGGCATTTTTGGTGCTTTTTAGGAGAGAATAGTGCTAGATTGGACTAGTTAACCTCTAAAGGTCTGAGCCATTTTTTCAGTGAAAATCACTCAAAACTGCTATTTTTGGGGGTTAGTGAGAAGATTTTTTGTTTTTGAAAATTCAGGAAATTCAACCGTAGGATCTTGCCTTGGACTGGACTAGGTACTTGTAGAAAAAAAATCAGATCATTTCGGATTGACATGAGTGAGATATTTACATCTAAAGTGAAAAGAAAAGTTTTTTTCATGCTGCCGCAAAATTTCAAAGCCTTTGACCATTCTTACATGAAAATAATTGCTCTAAGCAACTTTGCACTTTATTTCTCCCATGTAGGAGATCAAGTTAACTATGTGTGGGAGAATTTTCAAATCAACTGGAACTACACAACATATAGGAAAAATCAATAAGTAAAAAGAAGTAGAGAATGAGTCAAATCATTAAATTGTTAAGAATTTAATTATTAAAATGAAAAATGCAAATCCCAACGGTCATAATGTTGTGATAAACAATCTACATCCTTTGGTTTTGTTTTGTTTTCCAAAATAATAAAAATTGAGTAAAATAAAGGACTTCAAAGTTTATTTTAGAGTAGAGATTCCATAATTGCTTGCAAACAAAATCTCCTCATAACTTTCATGTCATTGATTGAAATTGAATGATTCAAAGCTTTTCACCTATAAAAAAAATCTAAAGAACCAATTTCAATTTTTAATTTTTTTAAAAATTAAAATTTTAAGAAGTTTTTGGGCTGCCCGGGCGGGCAGTCCTCCCTTGCTTTTCAGATTTTCATGCATAGCTTCTTCAATAATTGTTGGAATGAGGAAAAAACTACATGCCCGCATGGATCTTTGAATTCCACACCTTTAATAAATGTTTCAAAAAATCACACAAAGTAGCTTATCCAAAAGTTCATGCCCGAACTCCCACTTGTCCCGCGAAGGGACAACAATCCTTTAGGGGTTAAATAACCTAGTCACAAACAATTCAAGAACTAAGAACAGTGTTATTTCCAAATGAATCCCATTTCTAATAAATGTAGATCAAAATAGCAAAAATAACATATAACGAACAAAAAATATTCTATTCAGAACATACATGAAACGAGTGTAAAAGTATGTGGCTTCACCACATCATTTTGATTTTGTCCTCGGAGCACCCTCTGAAATATGAAAAAGAGAAGGTGTTGGTTGCCACTTGAACAGCATTAGGGGAGAAATTTTTGACTTCACCGACTAATATAGTATCCGGCATCTGTAATTTCCAACCTGATTTTCACTGAATTGTACCAGCTATTTTCTATATATATATTACAATACAATATGATTAGTTTTCCAAATTAGATTTTAAAAGATTTTGGTGGATTTTTGAGTTGATAAAGTAGTCTGCTCATACATCGCTCAGGCTCTAAAATTGTTCATTTCACCAAATGTACTATGGTACATGTTGTTTTTCATAATCTTTCAATAGTTTATGGTGATGTACATTTGAGGAGGTGGGCGGTTTTAGAGACCTATGGTCTTTTCACTTCAAAATTTCATAAGTAATTCCATAAAGTTCCAAAAAAATATGAAACAACTTGGGTTAGATGTCAATTCTTCTTGTCTTTCAAGGAAAGTATAATGAAAAATAATTCAAGAAGATTCACCTCCCCAAAACTCAATTTCAGCCCTTAGATGGAAAGTTTATGAGCACACTACCTTAATATCAAATTCAATAGGTTGTTTTACAATTTCAATCAACATTTAAGGTAGAACGGCCCATTCCCAACCATGATTCATACCCAACTAGTCTAGGGGGTGCTATTTCCAATGCCTATTTCCAAGCCTTGGTATGTGTATTTCTTCCCTTTTCAAGATTAAGACAAATGAGGTCATGACATGTGTCCTAAAAGAAAGTAGGAGTAGTGAGCAAGAAGTGTTTTGGCTATGATAGGGATTAGGAGAGTCTAGTGATTGTGTATGGGTTCAAAACACTTTATGCGCTTCAAAATTTGTATATATATATATTTTTTTGTGAAAAACTATTAAAAAACAGCATCACAATATTTTTTATGAAGCCACCAAATGTGCCGCATTGTTGCACTAATGTGGTGTCTTGCAAGAGCTTAAATGATTGGGAATGGGTGGTTCTACCTTAACCCCTACGCCTGAGGCCTTTTTTGGGCTTTTAGGAATTTGCTCCAAATTGAACGAAAAGGCAACATTTTAATAAGTTGTATCAAGTTCTTTTGAATTGTGACATTATTAATTCAAACTAGATATGTTAGAGGTCACACAAGAAAAGAAAACACAACAATATCACTACTAAATTGAAAGATTATAACGTTTGATCATGAGGGTGTTAAAACTACAAAAATGACTTGAAGCCTTTGAATCCTCTTTTCACATGATGGATCTAAGAAAATGATCATTAAAAAAAAAAAGGTTAAAGGAAATAATATACGTAACCCCAATCACTTTATAGCTTTTCAAAATCTTTTCTACAACTTTTTCAAATGTTTTTTCTATGTAAATATGTCTCCAAGATCTAGTGTATTTGAGGCTCATTTCCAAGAGCTCTCAACACTAGAGAAAGTTGAGACCCTTGCACAAAAACTTGGATAAAAAACTCATAATTGATCATTTTCAAAATTAGATTGTTGATCTTGAAATGAAACTTCACAAAGAATAAATTCAAAATACAAACTACTAAATATAGTAATTTAGATAGATTTATTGAACTTCAGAGTATTGCAAACACCAAAATTTGGTGTTGCAGGCATTTAGGGGTTAATGCCGGTTTTCCCAAAACATTGACTGGAACACTGCCAGAGTCAGACCACCACCCCTAATATCTTGCTCTGCCTAGAACACAACTTGCTATGGCATGTTCTGGATCCAAATTCAGTTATCCTTAAAGTTAAGCTTTTTTTTCAGGCTCTGGCAATGATTTTGCAAAGACTGCCAAAGATTTATGCACATGGTGTATGGGCACCACTAACTTAGCCATTTGGGTTCACGAGAAAGTACAAAATTCACAAAAGTTTGTTAGATTTGTACCTAAATTTACCACTAACAAAAGAAAAGAAAAAACTTAAAATAAAACACCAATGTATTTACTTCACTTGTACATTAGGAGCATTTGCATAGTGGCTCTAGGAAGGAAACTAATGGTTTTGAGGGCTTGGGAGGTTACTAGCAAGGTTGATTTGGTAGCGGGTTTCTCACAAGATTTGCCCACTTTGTTAATGGCATGTCAACCTTTTAGAGCTAAAATTTAATTAATGGTTTCCTAGTTATAAAATGTGATGAGTTTGTTCAACAGAGCAAGGGGATGAAAGTACAAAGAAGAACTAAGTGAGTGCTCAACTTCTCATACTTAGACGTTTAGAGGTATGGACAAGTTTGATGCCCACACACTTTATTGTTACCTTGGGACTTCATTTTGGTTTATAAAAAACGTGTTAGTTTGTCTCTAGTCATGATGCATGCTTCATACCAAAAGAGCCTGACACAAAAAATGATTTAGTGGACTACCGTGCAAATGATGTAACACAAGAGAAAAGGGAACCAAAGGTTTTTTTAAACTTCTTTTGTACACCACTAATACATTCAAGAAATCCAAGTAAGACCCAATTGGATTTTGAGCTAATTATTACATTAGTTCCTTTAGTTTTTGAAAGTTGATAAATTTTCAAAAGTCACAAAATTTAAGATCAACAAATTCTTTTTCAAAACTTGAATAAAAACAACTTGAATGCTAAATGAAAACCACACGTGGAAACTAAGTTTTTATATATCGTCAACCCCAGCATTGCTACTTTCGTTGTCTCCTATTTGTGAAGGTGTAGTGTTAGTGACATTACAAAAGTACTTAAGTAACAAAATAAAAAAACACTGAACTAATACAAGGCAACACTATTTTAACTTACCCTAATGTAATACACAATGTGGCTATGGTGGATTAATGCCACATACCCTAATAAATTAGATCAATATAGTGATTGGTGCATGTGGATTGCTTTTTGTAAGTTTTTATCTTAATTTTTGGATTGTAAATTGATTTGGGTTTATACTGTTGTACAATCAATTCAATCACTCAAGTGAATGTTTTGAAATACTAGTTGTTAATTAAAACCATTCCAATAATAAGTTAGCGAATCCACCACTCATAGAATTAATGGCTTGAACTTTTAGTGTTTGTTCAATTAATGCTTTGCACAACACCTTAAAATTCTAAATCAAGTAAAGTAAATAATAATTAACCTAGTTGTATGACCAACTGGACATAACATGATGTAAGGTAGTACGCTCAAAAACCGCCCATCTAAGGGCTCATCCCTCTTTTTCATGGTCTTTCCTGGATGGAAGGATTTTTAGTTCATTTTTCAGACAAAAACAAATAAATGTAAAATGCAACACAAGTTGTTTCATATTTTTTGAAGCATTTTTGAGTTACTTATGAATTCTCAAAGTGCATGTGTCATAGGTCCCTATTATTAACCTTAAACCTTCCAAGAACCGTTCACTTGCAAGTTGTGAAGAGATTTGAGAAAGCAAGGAGAATGATTGGCTCTTGCAATTAAAAACAAATTTTCTTCCATGCATTCAATGAGTTGTAAGAGGCTAATGTAAGAACTACTAGTGCACCATTTAACAACAAGCTATTGGATGGTTCGAAATGAGCAAACGATTTTTGAGCGTACTACCTTACTAACGAATTATGAAACTTGTAGAAATTTTCACCCAAAAAGTTTTGAATATAAAGTATTGGTATCACATTGATTACTATTTTTTTTGTTTGAGTAAAAATCAGTTAGTGTGATGGTCATAATAGCAACATTTTTTGTTTGTTTTTTTATGAATAATATGCCAATATCAAGCATGGTCTTAGAGAATTACTTACAAAAAGTTGGTACAATAGTTACTGCCAAGTTACTTATAAAGATTTGATAGAGTCTTCTTGAGTTGAAATATAAGAGTGGAGGTAATGATAGAATTTTAATATAACTAGTTATAGAAGGTAACGGGAGAGTATGGAAGGCCGAAAAATGGGTCGTCAAAGTCCATGATTTCCCTTATTTTAACATCTATAAATATTTTTCGTCCTAAAAGATTCCTCTAACTCCTCACAAACGATTATGTACAGTATCCCAAATTTATACTTATAGGCTACAAGGACAATACAGATTAATTGATAACAATCCTGTATGTCAATTACAAATAAATCCCTATTCTGGTTCCATTTGTTTTCATTTTATTTTCTTGAAAATATATACTTGTTATTTTTTGTACTATTATCAAGGGGTATAAAGTCATTTAGTGTAATTTGATTACCTTAACATTAAAATAACTTATCTCAGTGCAATAAAATATATCAATGTCATTTATGTAAGAGTAAAAAATTGACATTGATAGCATAATGGATTGGTATTTTTTAACATTTTAATTAATCATTTACAATTGGAGGAATATGGAGTTGGTAAACTTATTGTTGGAATAAAATCCACAATAATAAGATGTGTGGACATTGCAAGAGATATTACCTCCTCATTGTTGATGTAGCATATCTATGTAGGTTTGCACTTGCAAAACCTCTCTTAGATTTTAGTATCCTTAAATCCAATCAATTGTACATTCTTTTAAGGCAATCAACGATAATGTACGAGAGAGTAGATTTTGATCTATTCAAATAATGCAATCAAAAGCTTGATATGGATGGATGACCAAAATCATAGGAGGAATTCATCCAATGATAAAACGACTTTGAAGGGAAGATGAGTATAGTTGGAAGGAACAATTTGTTGACGGAGCTCTTTTACGTTTGTTTTTAAATTGGTAGATGATTGCTGTTATAGTTGTGTAGTAGTCAATTGATAAATATTTTGTTTATATGGCTAGTACAATTCAAGCAAGTAATTTGTCTCTTAGGATTCAAAATTTGAAGAACTGCAATCAAATGATAAATTTTTCTTGTAGATTTACTTACATGATTACACCAAAGTTCACTCACTTGTGTATTTTGAAACCTAAACCATTACAATATGTGTAAAATCTTAAAGTGTTGACAACTTCATCTAATGATAACTCCAATTATATTTTATGAACCATCAATCCTTTAGTAATCCTTTAGCATGCATTGTATGCATTAAATGGTATTTTAAATTACAATGGTTATAACTTTTTACTTTAGTTTTATTTGGACAATTGTCACAAAGTAATATAGGACATATCTTCAAGAAGGCAATTGGAATTAGCTAAAGTATTCCAATACAACCTCTTTATTATTGTACCATTAGCCTAGATAATCAAAGCAAAACAAAAAATTGAACCTTTTTGATTTTTTTTTTCGTTTTTGTCATTAATTTTTGTGTTCTTCAAGGTTGGCATGTGTGTATTCAGTTTACACATGCTTATCATATTCTCTAGCATTTATGATATTGTATGCAATCTAATTCGGATATGATTGTATACAATTGATTGTGTTGCTTTTCCATGTAGATGGCATGGAAATGCTTGTCAACCAATCCTTACCAAGCTTGCTAATAAACTCAAAATTATGTCTTTCAATTTAAAATCTCCATGACAATCATTATAATAGTGTTATCCACGCAAAGTTGAATGTTTTTGATACATAGCATACAAGAGATAGCAAATTATAAAAAACTACTCCAAGAATTGGTAGGTTAAGCTTTGTGGTAGTATTTGACTTTGAAGAAGTGATGAGGAAACTTTGCACATTGTCAATTGCTTATGAAGTAAAGCACAAGTGTTTACATGTATGTTGGAGGTATAAAGGACCAACTATCAATTTTTGAGATGAGTGTTTGTATACAATTGTAGGAAGCTATAAGATTAAGCTAAAGAAATGGAAAATTCACTTGAAACACTTTTAGGAAGGGTGTTCGTAGAGGTTCATAGCATCAAACACAATTCATGCAAGATGTTAAATTGGAAGAAACTTTACCAAAAATTACCCACTAATAAAGCTATTAACATGATTTGTACAAAGTACTAATTTGTAGAGCTTGACTAGTACATCTTCCCTCTTAATGATTGGGATTTTTGTTTTATTAACTGTTTATAGATATTAGATATTGAGTACATTGGCTGCTTCTAGCTATAGGATACTTGGTAGTCAAATCTAGATTTAAATTTGGATTTCTATCTAGACTTTATTCACATTTAGGTTTGGATTTGTAGCCACCTTAAAATTGGGTATTAGTCCCTAAAAACACTATTTATTTTGATTGATTATAAACAGAGGGCTTGCCATGTGAAAATCAAGGGAGTTACGAATATTCTTTCTTCACTCTTTGTGACATTATTTTGCTCTAGTCCTTCTACTAATAAATAGAACATTTGTCACTAGGAATTCTTTTTGAGCTTCCACCCATACTATAATACAAATGGATCCTTCAATTATTCAATAAAATCATCAATTCCACATGAAAGCCAACAATTTGTTGGGGTTGATATGAGAAATTTGACTTTGCGTTTTGGCGTCTATATGTTTTTTCTATGAAAGTTGTCTAAATTACAAGATATTTTACCTCTAACCATTTGCTATAAAAAAGCACCTCCGCTGGAATGACCTTTTAATGTTTAAATCCTTTTCTGAAAATTTATGCACTTCCTTCATACCTTTGTACAAATACACTACTTCAAATTTCGTAAATTTTAAGAATTACAGATTTCCTTTTAAATATTTCAGCATTTGTTTGGATGAATGAAGAATAAAGTGAACAATGTCACCTCAAAAGCACATTTTTTTTCATGCAAGAATATGAACTTTGGAGTGCTTAGGAGATTATTAATGTGATGCACCAATCAAAAGGGAATTGATATGCATATCACACCTTCTTGACTATCCTACCACACCTCGAGATAAATTTTAGATTTCTACCATCAAAAAGTTGAATTTGAGAATTTGGAATTTAGATTTGGACTTAGAGATTTGGATTTTGTCTAGAATCATAAAAAAATGTTGTAATTGAACAACACCCAATGAAAAAGCTTAGCTTGGGAGAAAAGTATAACTTTTACTTTTGTTTATAAAAAAGGTAAGCTCTTTCATTGGGTGTTGTTCAATTAGAACTTTTTTTGTGATTCTAGACAAAATCATGGTCTCTAAGTCCAAATCTCAATTCCAAATTCTCAAATTCAGATCTTTGATGGTACAAATCTAAAATTTACCCCGGGGTGTGGTGGGATAGTCAAGAAGGTGTGGTACGCATTTCAAATCTCCAATCAAATTACTCTCATTGTGTTGAGATTACTCTCATGGCATTGAGAAATAGTTCATAATATTTTTCAAGTCCCATTTCTTAACCCCTAAAGGACCAAGCCCCCTTTTGGGAGACAAATGGGATTTTGGGCATGTACCTATGGCTAAACTACTTTGTGTGATTTTTTGAAAATTTTATGGATGATGGGGAATTCAAAGATTTACGTGGGCGTCTGATTTTACCTTCATTTTGACGTTTATTGAAGTTAAAAATGAATTTCTGGAAATTGGGTGAGATTGGCAGCCCAAAAACTTCTTTAAAAATTGCATTTAAATAAAATAAAATATGCAATAGGTTCTTTTTACTTATATACATAGGGAGCTTTGAATAATTCAATTTTGATTAATGAGATGAAAGTTATGAGAAGTTTTTGTTTGCAGGTAGGTGTGGTTTCTCGCCACACCTACTTGCAAACAAAAACTTCTCATAACTTTCATCTCATTAATCAAAATTGAATTATTCAAAGCTCCCTATGTATATAAGTAAAAAGAACCTATTGCATATTTTATTTTATTTAAATGCAATTTTTAAAGAAGTTTTTGGGCTGCCCAATCTCACCCAATTTCCAGAAATTCATTTTTAACTTCAATAAACGTCAAAATGAAGGTAAAATCAGACGCCCACGTAAATCTTTGAATTCCCCATCATCCATAAAATTTTCAAAAAATCACACAAAGTAGTTTAGCCATAGGTACATGCCCAAAATCCACTTGTCCCTCGAGGGGACAGTTGGTCCTTTAGGGGTTGAGTCCAGGTTCACTTAGAAATGCCTAAATGACAACACTTTTTAGCGATTTATATGTCAAAAGAATTAGAATGAGTTGAAATACATATATTTGGTTCTATATTCTTACTCCACTTATTCCCTTAGAGCCTCCGCAATGCAACACAGATCAACGACTGCATCGGTTTTGTGCCGGAGTATTCATTTATTGTGCAACCCAATGCGACCTTCACAAGCACTAGCATTTGCACGGCCTCGACATACGGAGGGCTAAGATCGATATATTTTGTCGATTTGCATGTCCCTGGAAGACTCTTGTTACTTTTCGCACAACCAAGTTGATAAGTATCTGTTCCTAGCTTTGTTCCTAGCCTCCACGTATCAACAAGTAACGATTGATCAAGTTTTCATATGCAAATGAGTGTACCATCTGTGCACTGAGGTATTGTACATGGAAATAAAATGAAAACTTCAAAGCTCTGGTGAAACAGCCCGTTTGTTTTCCAGTAGAGGCCTGTTCCCAAGGTCTGCATGGCGGATGCCCTTAAAAAGTATTGCAGGTGGGCACTTTAGGACATGAAAGTTGAAATTTCATGTCTTTCAATTCTGAGGGGATTTGGGAGATGTGAAGTTGGCAATTTCAATGCGGTGAATTGATCTGATTGGTCGTCTATAAACCAATCCCACATCCTCTTATTATCTTCATGGTTTTCTGTTATTGGCTACTCTCAATTGTGGATAGCACTAACAATCTCTGCCACTCTACTTCATTGAGGTCCACAATCCCACCCCTCCATCCATGCCCTTTGCTCCTCTTCCTAACATATAATATAGGATAAACCAAAGCAAGCGTGTATTAAAAAGTAAAAAATAAAGTCTAACTCAACTTGTGCTCTTTTTTGTTCTACAACAAATAGATACTTACAGTAAATTTTCCTGTGTTTGCAAAGATGGCAAAAGTTTAAGGACCAAGGCTTTTACCGAAGTTGGTAGAATGTACTTCCGCATTGCCAAACTAAAAGTTTTGCCAATCACTTCGATGTGAGCTATCAAGAAACAAGTGAAGAAGTAGGGTTTCCTTGTTGTTAAAGAAATGGAAATCATTTTGAAACTCACAATACGCTGCTATCAATTCTCCAACAGAGTTTCACCACTAGAGGGTTTTTATTATTTATTTATTAATTATTCTTATAATCCAATTGAATGTATGATACTGCTCCGTTTGAAACATAAATTCAAAATCTAATACTTCTTACAACATGTTACATAAAGTGGTGATTTTCTACAACATGCCCTTTTCAATTTATGGAGCGATTTAGGAAGTTATGCATACTTAATTTAGCTCTTAACCCCTAAAGGACCATTGTCCCTTGGGGATAAGTTGGACTTTGGGCATGTACCTATGGTTAAACTACTTTGTGTGATTTTTTAAAACTTTTATAGAAGGTGGGAAATTCAAAGATCTATGTGGCCATTTAACTTTTTCTTCATTTTGACATTTGACAAAGAAGTTATACATGAATTTATGAAAATATGGGGAGGGCTGCCCATCCCAAAAACTTTTTCAAAAAACACATTTTTTAAATGTTTTAAATTTAAATCGGTTTTTTAGATTTTTTCATACGTGAGAAGCTTTGAGTCATTCAATTACAATCAATGACATGAAAGTTATGAGGAGTTAATGTTTGTGGGGAGTTATGGATTCTCTACTCTAAAATAAACTTTAAAGTCCTTTATTTTACTCAATTTTCAATATTTTGGAAAAGAATTAAACTAAAGGAAGTAGATTGTTTATCACAACATCATAATCGTTGGGATTTGCATTTTTCATTTCAATAATTAAATTCTTAGCAATTTCGTCCTTTGACTTATTCTCTATTTCTTTTTACTTACTATTTTTTTCCCACATGTTGTATAGTTCCAATTGATTTGAAAATTCTCCTACATATACCTAACTTGATCCCGTACATGGAAAATTATATTAAAAGCTCAACTTCAGGTAATAAAAAATTTGTATGTAAAGGTGGTCAAAGGCTTATGAAATTTACAGACTTTAGGGAAAAAACCTTTTTTTTCCCACAAGTACCTCTTCTAATCTAAGACAAGATCTTGTAGTTGAATTTCCAAAAAAAATCTACCTTCTGACTCATTACCTAAAAGTGTCAGTTTTGTGTGATTTTGGCAGGAAAAAGGGCTTGATCCTTTGGGGGTTAAAAACACAAGCTTTGCTGTTGAAATTTCAAGGTCAATTATGCCACTTTACTTACATGCGTTGGTGTTGATTTACTACTTTTTTTTAATGGAATTTTTCAAAAGCAGCCTCATGGAAGTCCACACTTATCAACAAAATGAACAAAATTTCAACATAAACAACACAACGTTTAACTAGATTACTTGACTTCTTGTAACTTTTGCATATAGAGTTCAAATGTCATTCATGTATAGAAGTAATTTGTTTGTCATTAAAAACATCAGACCTTACTAGCTTACAGTCATGAGTGTTAAGGAAAATTTGTTTGGTTATATGTAAAACTTTGAGAGAGAGAAGAATTGCTAACGCCACATTCCGAGGTGTGCTTTGAGCATGAAATGTGAGACTTTGATGCTGAAATATTTGTTTCACCTATGTCATTCTAAGGCTATATTTAAAAAAATCGAGATGCTTGAATTTGAAATTGGAAATATAGGACTTTAGAGTTACTTAAAATAAAAATACATTAAAAAAAAAGTAATGATGTAAGTTCAACGAAAAAATTGTATATATTCTTCTTTCTTTCAAGGAGGTGGTAATGCCATGATTTAATAACTAATGGACCACCTGAATAAAATAAAATATCATTTATAAGTTCTTAGCTTACATGCTCACAAGGATGCAATGTTAGCAATTTTGGATGTGCCTTTAGCAATTCCTTGTATGTATGTATGCAAAATTGATCAACAAAAGTTGATTATTATGATATTAACCCCTAAAATTCTTTTGTGTTTAGAGGCCCAAAACTGCTTCAAAATACTAGTCCCCACAACAAGGTCAAAATCTTCATTGAAACTTAACATTTTAACAAATCCAACCATAGGATCCTTTGGTTGACTTGCACAAGTACATTGTCCCAAAATTCCAGAATGAATGTCCCCACCAATTGCAAGATCAATGTGCCTAAACTTCAAAATGTAGGCTTTTCTAGTCTTTCCAAATGGTGAAGTTTTGTTTTTCAAACTTTTTAGAGAAAAGCTCATATGTTGTGTTTCTTGTGCAATTTTTGCAATATGTTGAAAAATGGGTTGAAAGCATACATAAAAAAATTGGACCAAAAAAAAAAAAAGGATTCATTTTTACAAAAATTGTAAAGTGAAAGGTATTGATGAATAAAAGATATAATTAATATGCTAATAAGTTTTGGAAGAATTTGAAAATTGTTGATCCCAATGGTGAGAATGCTCTAACAGATAATTCGTAACTTTAGTTTTCATTTTCATTTGAAAATTTTCAAAATTGAGAGTAAAAGCTAACTTTAAATGTTTTTTCTACCCTCTTCCTACCTTCATTACCTGCAAAATAAAACTCCTTGTAACTCTTACCTCATTATTTGGAATTGAGTGGTTCAACTTTTTTTGAGTAGGTGTCATTCTATACAATTATATAAAATTAAAATTAAAAAATTTAGAATATACTTTTTGTTACCTAATTTGAAATTGAAATTGAAAAAACCTTATAAATTTTGCATTACTTATCAAAATGACATGTAATAAAGCTTCACACATAGATTATTATGAGTAGCATCCATCTTAAAAATTTCATGAAAAAATTCCAAATTATGAAGTAAAGAGAGCCTGCCCGAGTTCTCATAAAGCCCAAAGTGGGCTCCTTGGGCCTTTAGGGGTTAACATTATTCAAGTGAAACGGGCCACTTACAAGTGCATGAATGCTTGAGCATGGGAAATGAATGTCAAAATATTATGAGACCAAACTTGCAAAAACCAAACACGACATAGTTTTGGATTGTATGAATAAATATGGCAAAATATCAGACTACTTGCATGGACTATTAAAACAAAAACATCTATATTCCTTCATTATTCTAAGAAAAAAATAGATAGAGAAATAATTATTAGTGTTATTCATGACACATTTTAAATAGTTGTGGGCTATTCAAGTGATTGTGAGCTTTTTAAGTTCTTGGAAATTGGAAGTTTACATAATTTTTGCATGTTTTTTGCTTTAGACATATCTCTTCATGTTTTGCAAGTATCTCTTAATGGTTTGCTAATCAATGCATTTACTAAGCTATCAATCACAAATTTTGAATAGTTCATTTTTTTTGTTAAATGTAGCATATTTTATATTCATAAACAAAAAAATTTGCATGTGCCAACAAGCGTCACTTTAGAATGCTTCTTGGTAGTTTTTCCAACAATTACTTCAAAAACCTTGAGGTCAACAATAAGTGATTGAAAAAATCAGAAGAAAAAAACAAACACTATTAACCCTAAAGCCCGAAGGGTGTTGGAGAAGAAAAAAAAAGGTCCATACTGCCACTTTTTGATTTTATTCAAAACTAAAAATCTATTTTTGGCTTTAACCGTATAAAAGCATAACACACGAGTAAGAAAATGTGTGATAAATTCTTTTGCCCTTTTGACCATGCGGATTAAAAGATTATAAACACTCGTACTTCCATAATAAAAAAAATTGGCCCTGCCAAAAAGGGATAGCAAATTTTGGGCCTTCTTTGCTAATTTTTTTGTTCCACAAAAACTCAGGATTTGGGGCATTCATAAGTATATGATGTTAGTTACAGTATTGCAAAATTTCAAGGTAATTGAGATGTCTAACTTACTCCAAATGAGCTTGCAATACAAGGTAATAAAAAAAAACAACTATACACTGGCCAATCTTTAAAATTTTCTTGAACAATCAAATTAAAATATACAACAAAATGATGTAACCTCATATCTTTTGCAAGTAGCATTTTTCTTTTAAAGAAAATTATTGAAGTTTGCCAAGTTATGTTAATTCAAAAATTGCCACTATTCATATTCTTTAAATCTCCTACATGAATAAAGCATGATAGAGAGGAAGATAGACTTCCTCAATGTCATATTGTTTAATAAAGGAAAAAACCTTATACTAGTCCCATGCTTCAACAATAAACTACCAAACTTGACTTATTTAGTGATCCAACAAATTGTTAGTTGCTAAAGGAATTCTTTACAAATGGCCAATATCAGCTCCCAAAAAATGCTGAACACAAAAACCAAAAATTTAAAAAACCACTTACACTTTCTTCCCTTTGTGGGTGAAGATTATCATGACATCTTTTAAAACATCCCCTATGGCCATACATATGTTTTTCATTGCAATTTTGGCCAAATGTGTAAGGTTGTGTCTTGCCATCATTGCAAACCACACAAATCCTTCTCAAACTAGAGTTTGAGGGGTACTAATATCAATTATATCTTCTTGGTTTATTGCAATTTTGTCCTCTCCAATCATGTAAGAGAGATTTGCATAATGCTAGACAAAATTGGAGATGTGTCATTGGCCTTGGCCGCTCTCCACCATTCTTACACTCATGAACATCATGGCAAACATGTTCACCATTGTCATGTCTAGTAGAAAAAGAAATACTTAGCCCAGTCCCTTGCCAAGTCTTCAACCAAAACCCCATGCCAAAACCCCATGTCAAGAACTTCACCAAAACCCCCACCAAGATTGTTATAAAAGCTAATTTTAGGCAGAATTTTTTCTTCACTACTCTATTTACACCAAGTTGCCTTAGCAACTTGCATCATTTCAAACATCATAACTTTTAACTCACACATCTAATTGAAACTTTTTTTTTTCATAAAAGATATTCATTGTATGCACCTTGCCTCCAAATTTCAAAACATCCATCTCAAATTGACTTCATAGGACCCAAATTTTCAGTTGTCCGTACATAGATAAAATTGTTGACTAAAAAAGGTGCAACCACTTCATAATAGCTTCAAAAGTAATTGGCAAATGGAAAAACAAATTCTTGATTGACACCCATGTGGAGGATTTTTGGATGCTTTTGCCTTTATATCGCATGAATCTGAAAGTATAACTTCAATATTTGCCATGAAGTTTTGGTATTGATGTAATTACACTCTTGGATTTTTGGGAGACCCTTCTAACTTACCAACCTTTGATATTATGACTTAATCCCTAAAGGACCATTGTCCCTTTGGGGGATAAGTTGTACTTTGGGCATGTACCTATGGCTAAATTACTTTGTGTGATTTTTTAAAACTTTTATAGAAGGTGGGAAATTCAAAAATCTATGTGGCCATCTAGTTTTTTCTTCATTTTGATATTTGACAAAGAAGTTATGCATGAATTTATGAAAATATGGGGAGGGCTGCCCATCCCAAAACTTTTTCAAAAAACATATTTTTTAAAATTTTAAAATTTAAATCAGTTCTTTAGATTTTTCATACGTGAGAAGCTTTGAGTCATTCAATTTCAATCAATGACATGAAAGTTATGAGGAGTTGATGTTTGTGGGCAGTTATGGATTCTCTACTCTTAAATAAACTTTGAAATCCTTTATTTTACTCGATTTTCAATATTTTGGAAATTTAGTTAAACCAAAGAGAGTAGATTGCTTATCACAACATTATAACCATTGGGATTTGCATTTTTCATTTCAATAATTAAATACTTTACAATTTAGTGTTTTGACTCATTCTCTACTCCCTTTTACTTACTATTTTTCCCATGTGTTTTATAATTTCAATTGATTTGAAAATTCTCCCGTACATACCTAACTTGATTTCTTACATGGACAATATAAAGTGCAACTTTGCGTAGAGTAGCTCTTTTTTATAAGAGTGGTCAAAGGCTTCTGAAATTTTGGGCAGCATGGAAAAGAACTTTTTTTTCACTTTAGATATAAAAATTTTACTCCTCTTCATTTGAAATGAGCTGATTTTATTTCCACAAGTACCTCTTCTAGTCTGGGACAAGATCCTAGGGTTAGATTTCCCAAAAACAAAACATAAAATCCCTTTTTACTAAACCTCCTAAAAGTGGCAGTTTTTTAGTGGTTTTCACATAAAAAAGGGCTTAGTCCTTTAGGGTTAAGTAAATATTAATTAATTTTTTATTTTGGTCAAGATTACTTTCGGTTATGCAAATGAAAATTTCCATTCGTAAATATTTGATGCATCAATTGAAGAATTTATCTGACTTTTGTGTTTCGATTATTAATCCCATTCTAAAATCACTATTAAGATGATGTGGCCATGTACCCAATCTAAATACATCTAATCTCCATTTCTTAAATTTTTTAAACTACTCAATTTTTTTCATTTTAGGGATGCCTCTTTTAAAAATAAGGGAGAATTTTATGGATATCCCTGAAGTTTGCGATATTTGCATAGATATCTCTGTTTTTTTCAGAAATTGCACAAATATCCTTGAATCATAAATTTTAGGCATTTATTTGTTGTGCTTGAATTTTCTTCATGACCAATGTTGAAGAAGGAATGTAGTGAAACAAAAAAGAAGCAGCATACACACAAAGTTAGGAAGAAGGGAAGTGACATGCACAACAAAATAAAGCTTGACAT
This sequence comes from Ulota crispa, assembly GCA_963920765.1. Lineage (NCBI taxonomy): Eukaryota > Viridiplantae > Streptophyta > Bryopsida > Orthotrichales > Orthotrichaceae > Ulota > Ulota crispa. The sequence continues at coordinate 7,050,467 of OY987245.1, forward strand.
TTGGCTCCAAGGGTATTTGTGTAATTTCTGAAAAGCAGGCATATCTATGCAAATATTGCAAACTTCAAGGATATCCATGAAATTTTCCCAAATTTAAAAAATACATGCAAAGAAGGAGGGGATGAATGGATGATGTTCATCCACGTGGATGCAAAATGTGGAATTTTAAATACAATCAATTGCTAGAGGTGGGTTTATTATCGAGCTTAAATTGATTCTAAGGTAGTCGCACCCATCAGCGTGACCGTCCCCATGGGGGTCACTGACATCATAATAAAAAAAGAAAATGCTTATGAGTGAACTAAGTGATGGTTATGGATGACAAAGTGATGGTTATGGGTAACTAGTATGACGGTTTTGAGTACCCATCTCACTATTTAAGAACCAATAAGCCTTGTTTTTAGCATCTCTTACACTTGGTTCTTACAATTTCACTAATTTAGCACTTTAAAAAATACCCATTGACACTTGACTATGTAGATAACTTCCCAAACTAAACTAATATTTTTTGTTCTCTGTTTCCAATCTAATGACATAATTTTTGCGCTTCTCCAACTACCTTAACCCCTAAATGTTGAGGAGGACAAAAAATGTCCTTTGTCTCCAAAAAAAAAACCTTGTAGCCCAGAAGAAAATTGATTTTGATCTGATTTTTTTTTAAAGTGACCATAAGTGCGTAACGTATCATGGAAGGCAAAATAAAATAAAAAAAATCAAATACACTCATATTTTTAGGTACCCCAAGTTGTGAGAGAATTTAGAATCACTTTATTAGGTTCAAGATGCCCTTATTGCAATTTTCATGGAATCAAGCATGTATTGTTGACTTTTGCAATTTTTTGAAACAAGATTATTGGTGCCCAATTGCAAAATACTATAGAAGCTAAAGTCAAGGTCGGCCACGGTGACCCACCCAACGCTTAACCCATGAGCGCCCGATTGACATTATACTGTCAATGGGCCCACAAACTTTATCTCACTTTTTCTCTTAATTTGTATAGTGAAAACAGTCATGGTTGGTCCCATCAGCAAAGAAGGTAGTCCTGTTTCATATCTTGCCATCTTTTTTTCTGAATATAATTTTCCAAGCTGTGGTGGCCATTTAACCCCCATTTTCTCCTAAATCTTAAAATAACTTTGGACGCTCTGGTGTTAAGGGTTAACCATGCTAAAGTGCTTAAACTCACGCTTATGGGGCGGCTACCTTACCCATGCACGAGTTACTTCCCAGGGGCAGGGCATCGGCATCGGCATTGGTGGCGTGCTTAGAAAAAGGCTAAAATAAGGGCCTCATAGTGGCAAATCAGCTGTGCTGAGTGTGCTCATTGCCTCATTCCCAAATTTTATGAATAAAAAATAGTATCTCTATTCTTAGGATGTAAACCGTTTGTCCCGATGGGAAGGAGGAGTTTGTGGGTGCATTTGACCTTTGGAGTCAATACAATGCCACTCACGCCCAATGGATATTCTTTTGAAATGCATAAAATTGAACTAATCATTAAAAAAAACCCCCACCTTTTACATTACACCAAATGCTAACATTTGCACAAATGAACTACACCGGTAATGGTATTTAGAGTGGGTAACATTAATCCTAATTTGTAACACTAAATTTCAACAACAATATTAGTATTATCAAGGGAAAATTTGATGGATATTTTTGAAGTTTGCAATATTTGCATTGATATCTTTGGTTTTTCAAAAATTACACAAATATCTTTAGACCATATATTTTAGGCGGTTCTTTTGTTGTGCATGCCTCTTCCTTCTCCCTTTGTGCGTAGGCTGTTTCTTTCCCTCTATGCTTGTTCTATGCACACAATGGGAGTAGGAAGTGGTGTGCACAACAAGACAAACACCTAAAAGTTATGGTCCAAGGGTATATGTGAAATTTCTGAAAAACCAAGGGCATTTATGCAAATATCACAAACTGCAAGGGTATCTATCAAATTTTCCATGTTACCAACACTAAATGTCATCATAACACTATTTGCCAACCATATTCCATCAAAATTTCTAAATTAGTATCACAATTATAGTATAGCTTGCACTACAGCAATATTCAACATTAACACCAATTGTCAATGCAAACATTAATTGTCAACTAAGTGAGATTTAGAATGAAATAAATAAAAAGGCAAATCTATACCTAGCTACTAAGTGGGAGGATTTCAACTTTGCACCCTTTTTTAGAACCTTCTAGAAAATTTTGGGATAAGTTGAAGCAATAAAAAATATCCTAAATATAGAACACCAAGTACCCTCTAGTAACACAAAAATTACCATGATACTAAACCTTTTCTTTTCTTTTCTTTTTAAATTCTAAGAACACAGAACAACTATAAGAAAATAAAGGAGGTCAAGGATCAAATAGAAGATGTATAGAATTAACTTCTGTATTTGATCAAACATTTTGAAAATTCATGGTTTTATTGGAAAGATATCTTTACGGGTTACATATTGTTATGCATGTATTGTTACTTGGAATTTCATGAGGTCTCAAAATAGAGACCAAAAAATGTAAAATTTTGGAGTGGTACTTTTTTGGTTTTTGAAAGAAAGTTATTTGCAATTAAAGGTGACATCTTGAAAATACCTTTGTAACAAAATTTGCAAACAAACTATGCAAATATCTAAATATTGGATGCAAAGATGATGAGCTTTTTACTACTTGTGTATTCACTTTTATAGCCCCTTTTATAGGTGATTTCTCTTACTACAATTGTCTCCCCCAAACTTATCAAAATTTACAAAAGGGACTACCTGTTGGTGTCAAAGTCCCTGGAAGAGACAAAATGGATTTTGAGTAGGCTTATATTGTTGGGATTTTGATTCAATATTTTTAAACCTCTTTTTTTTGAGATAGAGGCTTGCAAGGACTACGGGGGATATAAATTTTTATTGTAATTAGATTTGCACTTCAAAAATTATGAGGAATTTTGGAATAAATGTTGATTTCGGTGTGGATGATCGGCACAAAGCGCAATTTTTTTTCGCTCCCAGATTTTAAGCTGCTTGGTTTAGACTGGATTTGCTCATTTTTCAAAGTTGCAAAAAAATTGACAAATTTTCATTAATAAATAACAAAATTTGAAGGAAAAAAAACAAAGTTGTTCAAGTCAATACATTGAGAATTCTAAAATTACAAAAATTCATGTGGCAATGGCTTGAAAGAACAAAAATTATAGGTTGTTTTGTCATTTTGAAATTGCTACAACATGGATTAATTTGAAGTGGTCCATCATAAATCTAAAGAATCAAAATAACAATAATGGCTTACTTCAAAACTTATGGATTATTCATGTAACTATGAAATTTTGATGTCCCTTAACCCCTAAAGCCCAAGGGTGTTGTAGAGAAAAATAAGACCAAATTGTCATTTTTTGATGATTTATTTAAAATTCAAAATTAAAACTTTTTTTTTGAGTTTAAACTGAATTGTAACATAAAAGTAAGGCAATGTGTGAAAAAAAATTCAGCCCATTTGACCTTGTAGATTGTAAGGTTATAATGTTTGAAGTGAGAAAAACAACTTTTTTCATTCTTGCAAAACAAGGTTAGCACACGTCAAGCCCTCCTAAAGTAAATTTTTTGCTCTACAAAAATTTGATCTTTTTGACCATTCATAAGTATATGATGTTAGGTTCACTCATGAAACATTTCAAAAGCAAATAAAGAATTTGGCTTATTCTAAATCACCTTGCAATGCAAGGAGGTTTGGTGAATTGGTAATACACTAGTCATTTTCTCATGATTTCTTGTGCAATGAAGAAGTTCTTTATTTGAAATCTGAACGGTGGAAAGTTAGAGACAAACATTTGGAACATGTGCAAAAAAATTCACGAGCTTTGGATCTACAGATTGAAAGATAATAGGGCCTAAATTTAGAATAAAATACTTATTCTTGAAACTGCCTAGACATGGTTAACAAAGTTTGATTCCTCTTAGATTGTGATTTGTGAGGTCTTTGTTTTTGTTTTTTTTTGACAATTGTATACCATATTTTGTTAGTTATATACATGCCAAATTTCAGAAGTTGATGAGAGTTTTAGCGTAAGATTCTCCAAAAATGTCCAAACTGCCTACGGTGCCCAAATTCTTTTGGGCAACATAACTTTTTACTCTAGCATCTGACTGGATTTTAAAATTTTTCACTCAAAAATATTCATTGTGTGCACCTTGTTTCCAAATTTCAGAAACATTAGCCACAAATTGACTTCATAGGAACCTACCCAAACTGTCCACCCGACTGTTGAACAAATTTTTGTGATTTAAGGGTTAACATGAACAGATCTTTATATATTTTGCATATATCTCCTAATATCTTGTAAATTAATGTTGCTTCAAAGTATATTTTTGAATTAGTATTTATGAACTTTGGATAGTTCAAAAGTAGATAACATTTCATAATTACTCTAGTTAGAAACATTTTCAGGCTTTGCGCAATATGTTGTAGAGTACAGCTTATTTGCTTTCAAATTTGAAGTTTATACACATACGAAAATGATATGACTCTTGAAATAAGCATGAAAACATAACATCATAGTTAAGAACACGTAGACGTTTGCTTACAACTGTTAATTCTAATTGGTGCTCGTATCAAGAATGTGGATTAGTTCAAAAGTTTTAACATCACTTGTGATAACTTTTTGTTTGAATTATAGATCTTAGGAACTTAAAATTTGAATTAAAGAGAGTCAAACAACAAATTATTATGAGAATTTTATAAATCCAAAAAAATCAAAATACAAGTTTGTCACTACATGTTAAGAACGCTAAAGATGTTAGAAAATTGACTTGAGGATCACACTCAAACACGTTGAAAATATATCAAAATAAAACTGATGGATACATACTTACATACAAAATAGGAACCTTGAGCCAATTGAACAAGTCTTGGTTTTATATTTGTTGAATTTTGACTAGGAGTGAAACTTTGGTGTTATATTTTAACAAACAATACCATCAAAACCGTTGTATTACAAAACTTAAATGAAAATTCCAATGTTGAATTCAATTAGAAGCTTTTGACTGAATAGTTGATTATGAATTCTTCTCAAATTTGCATATGGAGCAATAACAATTCACAATGTTGGGCTATGGACTGGATTAAGTGTTACTAAATATGGTATATTTCTATTTTATACTAATTACCACCCAAGGTTATGGGAGTTAAAAACAATGAGAGGATGTCTTTTGTTTTTAGCATTTGATTAATCTTTTAGTTTTGTAGGTCCATGTGACATCAGTTCAATCACATGTTTACCAAATTTTATTTTGTTTATATTTTATAAAAACAAAAGAAAGTTTTTTTTTTTTGTAAAAATACATTTTAGAACTCATAAGCAAGGCATTTTTTTGTTTTGTTTGCCAGATAACACTTGTCAATAGTCTATTCAAGAATGAACCGAGGGATCAGTAGAGAGTGGCCCAAATCTATCATTTTTTTGCCACTTTGGCTTCCGCTTTTGCCAAATTAACCCCTAAATGTCCATGGTGCCAGATTTCAGTGTTAAAAACACCACATTATGGTGTTGTGGGCATTTAGGGGTTAAAATGCGCTGCTCATAACTATCTCTTCAATCTAATGTAGCACCCTTGCATTTCAAACTAAATAATTGCCTACAATGGGAATAAAAAACTCAATTTCAAGTGAAAGGAGGCACCCACTTCAACTTTAAATTCAACCCATTCCATGCATCTAGTCAAACCTTTTTATCCTTTCTCAAATTTTTGTAAGATGTTGTTCCTTCTCAAATTCTTAGAAAGAAAATGTTATTCCTTCTCAAGAAACTTCCTCTAGCCTTTAAGAATGATTGTAATGATGAAGGTCTGAGTAAAGAGAAGTGACTCTCTGTCCTTTTGCTGGGAAATTTGCATGCATGACATTAGATACATGCACAAACTTACATATAAAGGCGTAGCATGATATTTGACAATCCATGAATACAGCCTCATAGAAAGGAATCACCATCCTTTGTAAAAAACAAAGGAATTGTCATCCTTTATTTGTACGACCCAAGGATGGTAGGCCACCTCATCTTTTTGGAAGAACAAGTAGTCAGGGATACTTGGATTCCTTTCAAAAGGAACCCTGGTACAACTTGGAGAAGAATGTTAGCAATAGTGGGGGTTTTCTTCGAGGTCCCACAACAACAACAGCAACAACAGCAACAACAACAAAAGAACACCTGCAAGGCAACAACAAGAGCAATACCAAGGGAGTGCCGTACCCAAACATGCCCAGCGGAGAATCCAAGGCGGGGTAAGGGAACCACCATGTCCGTGTTCCTTAAGCGAGGGGCAAGCTGGAAAGGAACCTTGCCAAGAATGTTGATGATGACAAAAATTCCCTCCCCCAGCCCCCCCTCCCAAGCCCCAACATGGGCATGCCGAGAAGCTCCCTGAAAATGAGAGATTCCAGTTGGATCCCGGTGAGCAAAGTGCCCACATGGGAATATTCGAGTTGGGAAAAGAATCTTATGCACCTGCCCCCAGGCCAGGGTAAACTGACCCCTCATTGCCCCCTTTTTTTTAATTTATGAATAGGGTCAGGAGCTCAAGGCCTGGCCACATCAAACTAAAGTAGAGTTTTGTACAAAACAGGTGGTGACTTTTATTTCTTTGTGGAAAAGTAGATTCTTTGATTTTGTAAGGCCACTTTTTTTATCTATTCAAGAGTGACGTTTTTGAGATTTCACAAACTGGCATCTCAAACCTCTTGCCTTAGAACAGTGGAGAGGTTATCTTTAGAAGAACAATAGATGAAACCTTGGAAAAGTGAATGTCTCTGAGTTTTCCAAAAATACAAGTTGCTTCTTCATCCATTTCAAATTGGATGTTTTGACTTGTGTGGTTTAGACATTGGAAAAGTGATTGCCTACCAGTTTTCCAAAATACAAGTTGCTTCTTCATAGTTTCAAACCAGCTGTTTTGGCCTGTGTGGGCCGGACATTAGACGATTGCTTTTGATATTGTGGGGGCCAAGGTAAAAATAAGTTTTGCTTTTTTGCATTATCAAATTCTTTGAGAACCCGACTTTTTACCATTAGGAGATTGAATTTGGAAATTTGGACGTTCACATTTGACTTTGGAGACCTCAATTTATTCTTGAACCCTAAAGGACATAATTAAAAATTACGAGAATAGGAGAAACATTATTAATTTTACCTTTGCTTGAGAATTGCAGAGCTTTTCCACCCTGGCCTGAAAACTTGGATGTGCAGTGAGTAGAGCCATGAGGACCCCATTCATCCAGACTCTGAACCCTGCCCCTACAGTATACTCAGTTACTCACACCACCTGTTCTTACACTTATCTTTCCATACCATCGCTCCTGGTGCTCATGTTCAAATAGCTGCTAACTCGCATCTTTGTATAGAATATTACCCTTGTTTCCACTTTTGTACATTTCCTCACACTAACAGCAAACCGCCAAGTGTTATAGGCCCCTCGTAACATCCACTCCTTAACGGTTGGGAGAATCCACCTCTCTCTCTTAATTTTTCTACAGAAACAAGACTTTCAAATTGTTGGAGAGTGTATATGCATGCATCCGGTTGCTTGTCTACTTCTTGTAACTTTGGTTGGTGCCTCCCACTTGATATGAGCTCAAGTAAGAGATTCCTTCTCCAAAAGGATTGGGATATTTATGAAATTCTTCATTTGGAGTCCAAGAAGGATGAAGTATCTCTTTGAGGACAAGAACTTTTGCAGAGAAACATGATGTACACACACCTAACAAGTAATCTAGGACCACTTGGTGACATGAATGACGGCAAATGGTCACACACTAAAAGACACACAAATAGGCATGGATAATGGCATCCATGTCATTCTACGGTCAACATTTCTCATGGGTTGAATATTTCCTCAATGCATTTGGACTTTGGTTGTTGTCATAGTTGTATTGACCAAATGAACAAAGACTTTGAAAGATTTTTTGACAAAGACAAGAAGGAAATATGACAAAAGACAAAGTGTGGCAAGGTTACAAATCACCATCTAACAAACTAAATCAACAAACCCACCCAGCAAGCTAATATGTTAATGCGAGCCTATGCTGTGTTCATGGAGGATGCTTTTAGTCTTCTTCTTCCCTTGGTCATAAAAAAAGAAAGCAAAAAAGCAATAATATCAAATGTTTTCTATTACAAAGATGTGATAGAAAACAAAACAGTTAGTGTGTCCAGCAGTAATTGCAAAAATGAAAGGTGTACCAGTGATTTGCGTAACTCAATGTCCAGTACCATCCTTTTGCATGGATACCTCTAACAGCGTTAATACAATATCTTCAGTGAAAGTATTCCAAAAAGCCGCAATCTCTCCAGTCAGTCCTTCAATAATGCATCCACGGGAAATAAGCATTCTAAAGAGAAAAAGCTAGAAAAGGCTTATGAGCAGCAGTATCGGCCCTTCACATTGAATGTACCCAGACAGTAGATTTGAGCACAAATGAATTGTCAGTTCTCCAGTGTACACATAATTGCTAATTTTGTAAACTATGATTAAGAACTCCACTCAATGGACAAAACTCTCCTAATCACGTTAGTCGAAAATTCTATAGAAAACCAAGATGAAGTAAGACACAATTCTGGTCAAAGGTAAGATATCTATGCCTGGTTACACTTTATTGTGCCGATTACCCAACATAAAACTAACTAGTCTTTTTTATGAAGATATAATATACTAAGAAACTATAGCAATGACAATACCAACGTTTTCTAATTGTAAATCACAAATGTAAAAAACAGACACACACCTGATTGAATTATGGGTTGTAGGTAAAAAATAGTACTATATACAGTTTTGGGACTTTTGTTGAATAAACGCACTTCCCAACTTTGCACATCTGTCATGTCTGGTTCCAAATAAACAATATTAGCATCTTTTACAATCTACAAGTGGTTTAAAGGTGGCTCAGTGGTCGTAACTTTCACTTCGGATAGCTCTCAATAATTATTTAAACTTCTTTGAACTTCTTTGGTGCTCATTCTAATCCATAGAGCCTTGTGTTTGAAATATTAATAAGTTTGAAGCTTTATAAACATATGCCACAATTACAAACTTGCAGTATTCATAAAAGCATTCATAGAATGTACTCATGCATATGCCACCAATGCAAACTTACAGTATTCATAAAAGCATTCATAGAATGTACTCATACAACTGAACAGATTAGTAGAAAAACCGGCATGGGGAATCCAAGCTATAGTGTTGGAGCTTGGTTCCACATGTTCATTCACTAACACTACAGCTTGGTTTCCTAAAACGGCTTTTCTAGTATTGGCCTGCCTCCCCCAAATGAGAGGTTTGATTACTGTTCTCAGATTGAAATAAAGAATCTAGTAAATTCAACATAAAACTTAAGAGCGTGCACTAAGCCGATATATTAGAAAAAATAAGGAGCACAGTCATGATTGTAAGAATGAAAGAACGCCAAGAAAATTAGAATTACAGTCTACGCCAGTTGCATAAACTGAGAATTCAAAGTTGAAGTCGTGCTCCAAGAGCGGAGCTGATTTAAGAAATGTAAATTAAATGCTCTACAAGGAGGCTGATGCATTGAGAAGAGACTCTGCTATGAAGCTGGATGTAAAAACAAACAAAAATTGCAAACCAACAAAATCCTTATCATCCAGTGGAGTAGTAAACAAAAACACTTCACAGCCTAAAATCTGCGCTCCATGAATCCATCGACTACTTTGGCATGGAATGCAACGTTGCACATAGTTACATACGCATAGAGGTTCGTCTTCAATAGAAAATCCCGAAGCTTGACATTGAAAATTAGGGTTCGAGGTTTTAGGGTTTAAGGTTTGAGGTTTAGGGTTTATAAACAGTAAAAGACATACTTCAACCTACCTGCTGCTAGCCATACACTCAATTAGATGAGACTGCAGCTAGCAGCAAATTACTTGACGGTTTAGGGTTTTTTCATTAATTTGCAATCTGCTGAGGTGAGTATTATCCTGCCCAGTGCCCCTTGAAGTGTACTACTACATTAAATATCGATACCCACCATTATAGAACTTTGTTTCTTAAACGATGTGGTAAATCTGAGGGTACCCACTCTTATTTCATCATTATCCTAACGATTCAAGCATTTCGGATATGTTAGATACTTTCACTAGGGTTACAAAAATTAGCCTCAATTTCTCACGTAAAAGAGCCCATGCTTGCACTTTTTGCACCTCGCAAATAACTTTTGGGTTTTCTCATGAGAAATGAGAAATCCCCCGTTTTTTTTCCTCCTGAAAACTATCGATTTCATGAGGAAAATTTGGTTGATTTTTTTTTTGTTTTCCAGCAACTTCAAAACCTCTCTATTAGGAAGAGTCACATTTACTTGCCCAACATTTCATCATCTCAATAAGGGTCTCAGAGCTCTTGATTTACAATGTAAGGTTTCACTATTTCTTTCCACTTTGAGATTTGCGCAACAAGCTCCAAATTCTCATTCCTGCGAAAATACTAGCCTTGTGTTACCCTAACGCAGGATTTTGTAATTGCGTCTGCCCCGCTTCTCTCTTGCAGAAAAAAAACCTCGTTTTCTAACATTAGGGGTCGTCACTCCTCCGAGACTGAAACTTATACAGTGCATGACACTTATAACCAACAACTCGCAATTCAAGTGATTAGCCTAAGGCTTTGTAAATTTTTTTAAATCAAAAACTCAAGTCCACCAAAATGAAGCTTAGGGTTTGTCCCTCTTGGTGGTGGAGTTACTTTTGAGCTAATGAGTATATATGTTGTGCCTTAGTATTTCTTGTTTGGCCAATAGTTGTTGGTTGTAAGTATCATGCACTATATGAAGAATATGAAGAATGAGAAATTGTGGAGTGAAAATAAGAGCCAATGGGAGCACTTCTCCATGAAGAAGGTGTGACTCCTGTGTTGTGGGCAGAATGGAAAACGGTTTACTTAGATGAAAGTAGGACAAGCAATGGCTAGAAAGGGAAAAGTACTGAAAAAGGAGACCAATGAGGGTGAAATAGAGACAAGCAATAGTGAAAAGTTTGTGTGCAAAAATTTCTTCACCCCGTTCTTCTCTTTCAGAGGTGAAGAGAAAAATTCCTCAATTTTCTCAAAGAATGGGGCCTCCAAAAATCAAGGAGAGCCTGCTGCATCCCCATTCTATGAAGATTGAGAATGGGGTGGAGAAGGTGTGACTACCCCTATTCTCTATTCAACAACTTAATGTTCATTGAGGGATTAAGAAAGTCATAAAACATTACTCCACAAACCCTAAAGTTCATCAAGAATGATGAGAATGTCTGAGAGGAGCGATTATCATGATCCTCATAACTATTATACATCCTAACCATTCCTTCTCCATTTTCACTTTCTATTTTACCACTCAGTTTCCCAGGATTATCATGCTTCGCCATTAGATCACCCTACAATCACCGATAATCACCCCCAATCACAAGATCTCTATTGAGATTACGCCAAGTAAATCAATTCTGAGGTCTCATTCTGAACAAGGAAATCCTTTCCTCACCAAGTTCAATTTTCCTCAACTGAGAGTCAGATTTTGAGTTACCAACTATAGCACAAAGAGCAAAATGGCAGCCATTGCCAAACCACATAAAAAGAACATAGCACACAAATAGCACCAATCAGAAGAAAATTACATACTATTGCGCAACACCCATGCCAACAAAACGCCAAAGTGTCGAGATGCAACAGTACCTGAACAAAGGGTTTAGGGTTTAAGCAAAGCCGATCAAATTCCGCACAACAGCTTCGGAGTTGCATTCCACGACCTTAATTTAAAAACGAGAGAAAAGCACGCAATCTTTACCCAGGATTATTGCTTCCCGAGCTCGGCAGAGTTGTACCCGGAACTACAGTACCGTCTAATAATCAGGATTGATACTGGCACGGTTCCAGGTACCCTGATACCCGGTCATAAAAAAAAGGCGCGGAGTAAGTCTGAGAGCTTCTAGAGGATTCTTTTTCTTGTGCACGTTGTTGGCACTTCGGCAGTACAAGACGTGATTGAAGGCGATTCGAGAAACCGGTTGCGTTGTTGTGTCTTGGTAAGTTAGTGTGCTTTTCTTCCTTCTTGGTAACTCCGCCCAAACAAATTAGGTTAAACCTATTGGAGCTGCTATTTTTAGCTCATGTGATTGCAAGGTTGTTTGTATGCAGAGTTGACGAAGGAAAATCATGATCCCGTAGAGATTGATGAAAGGGTCGTTGGTTTAGGGTTTAAGCACTTTCTGTTTTTGAAGCTGCATTGGACGTTTGGGCAGTTCTGAGGTTCGTTTGTATGATTGTTCGTTTATTCAGAGATTGCTCTGTCTTGAGGTTTTCTTGTTGATTGCAGGATAATAGAGTTGTTCCTTAAAAGCCAATACAATTCTTATGTTGACCTTGATTCAGAGAAAAAGAGAGGTGAACCTAATGAATAATGCCGTGAACAAGACGTCGACGATCTGAAATAGTATTGGATTTAAGAAAACCCTAACGAGTGGAAACATATTTGTTTTTGTTTTTGCAGGGGTTAATCTGACTGATTGAACAGCAGGACTATAGCTCAGCAGCTATGGCTTCTTGCCGAGTCTCCGCGATCTTGCTGCTCCTTCTAGCCGGAGTATTCATCGCTGGTTCGGGACATGCGGAAGCCAAGAAGGAAACATTCACGGCCAGAAAGGAAGACATCCCGTTTCTCAAGTGCAGTGTGTGTGAGGCCATCGCCAAGCAGCTGGTACGGCAAGTCAAGGAAAAACGTGAGAAATCTGCTCCCAAGAAGGTACACCTAATCTTAAAGCTCTCAAACTCAAAACTCCAACTTAAGAAACAAGGTATTTTGTCAGTTGTTGAAGTTCACATATCCCTCTTGGAGGTTTTGTGATGATTCAAGGGATTATGACAAAGTTCGATGTGTGCAGATTTCGGAGCTTCAGATCATCGATGTTGCTGAGAATATCTGCAACATGAAGAAAGAGGAGAGCGACTGGATTCTAAAGCTGGACATTGTGGAGAAAGGTGACAGGCTTCAGGTATAACGTAGTCTAAAACATAACTTAGTACCGAGGGAACTGTCTTTGCCTTCTGAAATTCTGTGTATACTGGAATTGTCTTTTGATGTTGTTGATTGTTGGGATTGATCGTCAATTTTGCAGTTGGTAGAACAGCCGGTTGAAGGGGTTTGCAAGACGAAGTGCAAAACTATTGAACGAGCTTGTCAAGAGGTATGTACGGGCATCCACTTAACCCAAAGTACTCTAAACCCTATAAATATAAATTCCATTTTGGAAGCTTTTAGTTGATTATGATCACTCTCTATACATATTTCTATCACTCAAATACATGAAGTATGGTTTAGTTTTTCCTTCTAAGACATTTTGTTACATTCTTTGTAGCTTTCAAAATGAATGTCTGTCATTAATGTGTAAGTACATTTGATTCTTGGTTGAAATGGCTCAATATGTCAATCAGAGGTGGCGAAACTGAGAGCAACTCTACATCTGATTTGTGACTTAGGTTATGGGAGATCATGACACTGATGTTGCCGAGTATCTGTACAAAGCTGGAGCCACCCGAGCTGGCGTAATAAAGCTGCTGTGCAAAGATTTGAGTAAAGCCTGTGTAGGCAAACCCCCTCGTCTGCCCAAGGTACGTCTAGTTACTTCCCAAGTCTGCTTGTATTTGCTTGAAAATATATATATTCCCCTGAAAGTATAAATATGGCAGAGGTATCTTGTCAAAGCTTTCTTTGTAAGGCTCGAAGGGAAGAGCTCATCAATTGTTGGTGCTTCGGGTTTGCATGAACAGGACAGAGTGACAGGAGAAGCATTTGCGCCAAAAGAAGGCAAAGAGGCTGAAATGGAGAAGCTCATGCGTTCTCTCAATGTAAGTAAAAATGAGTTGACGCATGTTAATTCTAATTTACGTTTAATGAAAGTCACTTACTCTCGTTACCTTATCTCTTTTTACTTATATAAATGCGGCAACACGTTGTATTTGCAGGACGTGCCAGGATCACCTGGAATGAAAATGTACTCAAGAGAAGAGCTTCAGAAAAACCCTAACTTAATGAACGATGGTGGTCCTCGCAATCCTGACACCGACGATGAAGACGAGGACGACGAAGAAGATGATGACAATGAAGTGGTTGCTAAGACAAGTCAGGTATCTGCTTCAATGTCCTCATTTCAGCATTTCTCATGTTTTTCTGGTCGATTACCATTGGCTTGCTGCAAAGTTTTCTAGTACACACTTTTGTAACACACTTTTCTTAAGCCCTCTCCAACGTAGTCCTTGTTGTGATTTTCTGACAAAATCAATAGTTGCCTTTGCAACAGTACCATTTGCTTAAGCTGCACTAATTAAGGGGTATTATTATTCCAAATATTTTTGCTAAAATACCAATGATATACAGTCTCATTTTTGTTGCCTTTTTTTTCAGCATTTACGTTTCAATCCATGTCTTTTTCAAACCCATTGGGGTGGTAGCAGTCAGTGATTTAACTTCGCTGGATGATACGTACGTCGGTGACGTAACTTTTGCAGGTGAAAACACCAGAAGTGAAGTCATGGAAGCACTCGGTTGCTAAACTCGGGACTGATATTAGAGCCCACACAGAAAGGGTAATGGAGACTGCATCGAAGAGTGTGAGCGAAGCAACACAAACCATTACCAGTTGGTGGTCTGGCAAGACGAAGCCTGCTAGAAAAGCTTCCTCTCCATCTTCTAGTGCCAGACGAAAGTCCAGCTCAGATGCTAGTTCAGGAGAGCTGTGACCATTTTAGTTCCTTTTGGTGGCTTTTGCTTGGATTTTGCAGTGCGTGCTTGGGCTGTGAAGATGTGTATAACAAAAATGTAATAAAAATCGTTCCAAACACCTTTGTTTCACAATTTTACGACGTAGCATTCATTTTTGGGAAAATTTCATGGATACCCCTGAAGTTTGCAATATTTTCATAGATACCCCTCCTTTTTCAGAAATATCACAAATACCCTTGGACCAAAAAAATTAGGCGTTTGTTTTGTTGTGCATGCCACTTCCTTTTTTCCTTTGTGCATTTTGTTGTGCATGCCACTTCCTTTCTTCCTTTGTGCGCATGCATAACAATAAAGAAGTACTGTGCACACAAAGGGAGAAGTAAGTGACATACATAACAAAACAAACGCCTAAATTTTTTGGTTTAAGGGCATTTGTGATGTTTCTGAAAAAGCAAGGGTATCTATGAAAACATTGCAAACTTCAGGGGTATCCATGAAATTTTCCCTTTATTTTTTAGGTAATTTAGATAATTTTGGACTGTTCTTGTCTGTAGTGGTGATACTTTAGTGGTCAAATCCGTAATAGTAAAACCTATTACGCCCCGCCATTTTTTTATATAGCATAGGATATTGTCATGACTCGTTCATCTGATCGACCGTGTGGCCCAATGGATAAGGCGCTAGCCTACGGAGCTAGAGATTCTGGGTTCGATCCCCAGCATGGTCGTCGACGTCGTCGTCAATTTGGCCGAGTGGTTAAGGCGGCAGACTCGAAATCTGCTGGGGTTTCCCCGCGCAGGTTCAAATCCTGCAGTTGACGGTTCCTTTTTGCTGTTCGTGCTGATAAATCTCTGAGCTTTTCCTCCCTGGTTCCACAAATGCGTATTTTGCAGATAAACAAGGATTTGTTGGCTATCATAAGAGGCTTGATTTGAATGTACAAAGAGGACAGTGTGACAAGAACTTTAGTATGATGATATCTTCAAAGCATTTAGATCTTGACATGATGAGATAATGAGTTGGCTTTCGAGGGAGGATCTCAAAAGTCGAACAGATAATGCCATTACAGGAATCACAATGTTTACACACTACCATGTTATTCTAACTCACTTCGGGGTAGTTATCACCACCAATTAGCAATTAACTTACGGTGTTCTTGGTGTTACTTTTCACGTTTCAAAAGTTGTGAGAGTTTGGATATTTACCGTCAGGAGTTTGAATTTGGAAATTTTGAATTCACATATGGAATCAGAGACCCTGATTAATTAGTCTGAGAACCTCCGAAGGGGATAAAATTGACTTACTCTAAAATAGGGGCAGATTTTTCATTTCATCCTTGTCTGTAAAAAAAAAACTAAAAATGTGCAGTAGACAGAGCCCCGGCCCATTCATCCAGGGAGGGGGGAGGTTTCATTTTTAATGCAGTCGTAGTAAAATTGCAGAAGAGCTCCTACGACCAGTAAAAGTCCCAGTAAAGAACTCAATGAAGAACCAAACTGCACAAATACATTGCATAACTTTACCAGATACAGAGCACATTGTCAATAACAATTTATTCAATTTCCATGGCTGAAGAATAATACATTAATAGTTCGTTGCACGGTTTTCAACAATTCTGTGATTTCGTACTTTTGCGACAAACAAACAGAACATGAGGAGAGGCACACGTGAAACAGAAGCTGAGAAGTGTAAGCTTTGCAGCATTGAAGTGATGGCAGGATCATCATCATATAACTGCAGAAATCCGCTTTACTCATCTGTGAGCTCAGATTTTACATAGCCATGGCCAAACCTTCACCAACACGTAATCTAGGACCATTGTCGGGGACGCCCATTCCGGCCGCAACCTCTGCGTCAGTCTGGTTATGCGGAGCAGGTCCTTCCATCATCTTCACCCTGTAGAGATATCCAGAATTCAAGCTCAGCGGGATTGAAACAAAAGTGACTTCTGTTCATACTCACAGATATGTTCACAGGACGAAGATAACAGAAAAGTAGACCTCAAAGTTATTTCTAAAAAAATTCACCTTCGTCTGTGCTTCTTTGTCTTATAATGCTCGTCACGGATAGTGGTGTTGGTGAAGTGACGACTGCACAAAACACACCCAAGCTTGAGCTACTCAACAAAATTCTAAAAAATCCCTAGTCGTAGATCAAAGCAGACATCCTAAGCAAGTAATTCAACCAGCCAGTACAAAACATGTTACTGCGACAGGCTACAGTTTCTCAAATTTCTGTTCATTCAAACCCTACTCCCTCTGCTCATTAGGGTTTGTGATAAATGAGTGTCTTCAAAGAGCACCCTAAAGCCAGAAATGGTCGTGTTCACCAGCGGAGGTCTTCAAAAAACCCTGTAGTAGTCTAGATTTCCTCCTCAGAATCCTCAATTGTGTGAGCTAGCCAAAAACGGTAAACCGAAATAAAACGTAGGAAATAAGCAAGTTCTGATAATCAGGAAATGGTGGTAAATCTGCTTAACCCCTAAAGGACCATTGTCCCTACGGGGGACAAATGCGATTTTCGATGGGGAATTCAAAGATTTAAGTGGGCATCTAATTTTTTCTTCATTTTGATGTTTATTCATTTTGATGTTTATTGAAGAAGTTAATGAATTTCTGGATTGAAACCACACCTACCCGCAAATGAAAAATTCTCATAACTTTCATCTCATCAATCAAATCAAAATTGAATGATTCAAAGCTCCCCACCTACATATAAGTCTAAAGAACCTATTTCATATATATTATTATTTTTTGGGCTGCCCAATCTTGCCCATTTTCCAGAAATTCATTTTTTAACTTCTTCAATAAACGAAAAAATTAGATGCCCACATAAATCTTTGAATCCCCCATCGTCCATAAAAGTTTCAAAAAAATCACGCAAAGTAGTTTAGCCATAGGTACATGCCCAAAATCACATTTGTCCCCCAAAAGGTGGCTTGGTCCTTTAGGGTTAAGTGGCTGCAATTGGTGACAAAGTGCACAAGTAGTCAGACAATACATGCAACTTGCTTGCAAGGCGACAGTGTAGAAAGAGTGCAACTTACTCGCAATGAAGGCAGTAATACTGGCCCAAGCCAGGAAGATCTGGATCAATCTCCTTGGATCTCGGAGTCTCGATTTTCCGGAGTTCTGTATGTATCATGTCGTCACGTGTTCTAATAAAGTTAAGGACAACATCCCTAGCAAAACTGAAAACCTAAAATCATAACCAGCAGGTTCCAGAACCAAAAAGAAAGAAACAATTCTCACACTCTGACCGATTGATTTAAAGCGATTTAGTTAAACATGTCCAACTCTAAACGCTGTCCATTCGTAGAAACGATAACATCCAAACCTCTGCATACTTGCATCAATTTTTCCCACAAGCGTTCACTTTAAAACCTAAAAAGTTCCTTCATAATGCCGAACTGGTCCTAGTACCGTCAAGAAGTCGAAAAAAGAACACCGACTGATCTGATTTAGGGTTTGGCCAAGTGCACGAGCACCAAACCCTAAAACCTCACCAACGTAGGAGCAAGGAAAGCAGAGGAATGAGAGAGACAACAACAACCTAGAAACCCTAATTCATATAAACAATCCAGACGAAATTACAGAAAAAGGTTGCAAAAGGATATCTTTCTTCTCGAATTTCGTTCTACGAGCCGATTTGTGAGAGTAATGCTTGCCATGACTGTTTTTGTGGTTCGGGCACTTCCCCATTGCGCCGTCCTCTTCTGAAGCGAGGGCAAGTCCGAGCAGACCGCAGCCGCCACTAGAATCTCAGAAGCCTTCGAAACTCGCAACAGAGCGAGTTGAAGAAATTGTGCGTCGAAAGAAATTAACTGCGAACAAGGTAGATGATCCTCCAGAGATCCTGAACCTGAACTTCGCAACTAGAAATTCACGACGGAGTGACGGAATCCGCCGGACGGCAGAGTGCCGAAGAGGAAAGCTCCAGCCTTTCGGAAGAAGCTCTATGCCGACGCCGTCAACGTTTGTCATCCATGTTCTTGGTTATTGATAACATTCATCCAGAGGGGTCCTCCGGAAGCGTGTTTCCTTTTTTGGCTGTTTTCTGGTTTTAACTTTAACCCCTAAATGCCTGAATCATCAAATTCTGTGGTGGTATTTAGAGCATTACCACCCGTTCTCTTGGCTTGTTGTCATTCGGCTTGCAAAATTGCTCCACCCATCTTGCACAATGGATGAACTTGTTAAGAGGCCAAGCCAAAAGCTTCTAGTGACTTGTAAAATTGGGTTTTTTGCAAGCCTAAGGGTGGCTTGCAAACTAGCTTGCAAATTGCACGAGACAAGCACTTTTTGCATTCTTCCAACGAACAAGGACTTGATCCATGAATGTGAACGTAGCCGATTGGGTGGAGGTGGTCTCTTAAGAGGCTATGGGTGGGGCAACCCTTCTTCCATGGCTTGCAAATTAGATTGATAGGCTTGCAAATTGGCTTGCATTTTGTAGGACAAGTAGCAATGCTCTTACACTAGGATTTGATGCCTCATGCATTTCGGGGTTAAAAACTTGAAGGGAGGTGGCTTTGCATTGACAAAAGCTACATAACCGATTTCTTCAAGAATGTTGCCAGTGTGTCACTGAGCAATTGGTTCTCAAGATAGTCTAGAAGCAATAACCAAAAGGGAAAATTAATTATGTATAATTTGAAACCATTGCAAAATTAGAGATTCCCAAAGTACCAGTATCAACTTTTGATATCAAATCCTGCAATTCAAAATATTGCACTTCATTTACGCAAACAAGGGTCACTGACCTTTGAATCCTCCTCAACATCTTTTTGGTCACCTTTATGGCGCTTCCTCTTTGGCCACAACCTCGCAACTCTCTTTCTTTGGGTTTAGACCAACCTGTTGAAACTGGTTTTGTTTAGGACTCGTCTTTTGGAATTGGTCATTGGTGCAAAGCCTATTGTGTTCTGTTATGTTGAGTGCTAGCTCACTAGAATTAATTTTACACCAATAATAGGTTCCAAAAACTAATTACCTAACACATATACAATGACTTGTGAGGAAATTGGATATGCTTTTATTTGAAAAGCGAGTTTGTATTGTGGTTTAGATGACATTTTCCAAAATGTAATTTGAATAAAAAATATGTATATTCACAATGTCCTTTTTACTACAAAAAAGTCCTTCAATTTGATTAAAATTAAATGTTGAATCTCTCATGGCAACTTCAAGAAAGGAGAACATTTTGTGTGATTATTTCTAAACATGTATATATGAGTGTGTGACATGTTTAACTACTTATGAAGTGTTCATATCTTGGAATTTCTATATCTTGGACTTTCTTTTAGAAAGTGATGGACTTTCTAAGTGATTTTCTATATTCTAAACAGTTGGAAACCTCCCACTGTGTTGTTGCAAATCTGTTTTCCTTACATGCAACCCTCTAAAGAGTTGAAGATATTACACATCAAGGGACTTCCAAGTTTCATCCAAAATACTCAAGTATACATATATCTACATGTAGAGATCTCCTCAAACGAGAAACTGTTCTTATTTTTTATTTTTGAACTATGCAAATATATTATCATTTCTTGTCACCATTGTTTCGCAAATTTCTATATGTTTATTTTTACTTATTTTAATTACTCTATGTTATTTTCTCTTTCAAAACACTATTTTGATTTAAAATTAAGAATAAAATTGCCTTATCATGTATTTGCATCCTAAGCGTTGTCAACACTAGAATAAATCAGTTTCAATGAATTTATAAATGTAGATCCTAAACACCCGGTAGGTTTTTCTAAGCTAAAAAACTAATTTGAGAGGCTGATATCTTGAAACCAGATTGTGAGTTCGAGGAGACATGTATTTGACCTTGATGTGTTTTTAATCCTCAGTTTGTCGAAAAATTCGTAGGAAAGATTTTGGAACTCAGCATTTTCCAAGGAGTACTCAACTAACACAATATTTAAGGAAAATTTGGATGATTGAAAAATGCATATTTGAAGACCAAAGGCCTTTGCACAATTTTTATGCTAGCACTTCAGGATTTTACGACCATGGGCTATCCAAATTTCCATAAATGTGAAGATGTGTTAGAGTTAAAATTTCCTAGGAGATGGAGGCGTGCCATGCGTTTACTAAAAAATCTCACCACTGTATGGTTTCTAGTGTGCAGCATGAAAAATGTGCGTCGGTCCGAGGCCCAAGACTACAGTAAGTTGAAATTTGGACCAGTTCTCATTTGACTGGCCTGCCGTGGGTCACACCCACAATTTGAACTTGGGTCCGAAGCATTGGTCCAAAGCATTGCCGGACTTTGACCCATAAAATTCTTTCGTGTTGAGAGGCCCAAAACTGTTTCAAAATACTAGTCCTCAAATTAGGATCAAAATATTCATTGAAAATTACTTTTTCACAAATCCAATCATAGGATCTTTTAGTTGACTTGCACAACTACATTGTTCTAAAATTTTAAAATGAATATCCCCACCAATTGCAAGATCAATGTGCCCAAATTTCAAAATGTAGGTTTTTCTAATCCTTTTAGAAGGTGAAGTTTTGTTTTTCAAACTTTAAAAAAAAAAACACATACGTTATATTTCTTGTGCATTTTTTGCAATATGTTGGAAAATGGGCTGAAAGCATATTTTAAAATAAAAACAAATCAAAAAAAACTTTGGATTCATTTTTACAAAAATTGTAAAGTGAAAGGTATTGATGAATGAAAGATGTATGCTAATAAGTTTTGGAAGAACTTGAAAATTGTTAATCCCAATGGTGAGAATGCTCTAACAGACAATTAGTAACTTTATTTTTCATTATCATTTGAAAATTTCAAAATTGAGAGTAAAAGATAAGTTTATATGTTTTTTTCTACACTCTTCCTACCTTCATTGCCTGCAAAATAAAACTCCTTGTAACTCTTACCTCATTATTTGGAATTGAGTGATTCAACTTTTTTGAGTAGGTATCAATCTATATAATTCTATAAAAATATTAAAAAAAATTTAGAATATATTTTTTGCTGCCCGATTTGACATTGAAATTGAAAAAACCTTATAGGTTTTGCATTACTTATTGGAATGACATGAAATGAAGCTTCACATGTAGATTATGATGAGTAGCATCCATCCTAAAAATTTCATAAAAAATTTCCAAATTATGCAGTCAATAGAGCCTACCCATTTTCTCATAAAGCCCAAAGTGGGCTCCTTGGGCCTTTAGGGGTTAAAAGGTAATATTTTAATTCCTGTAACTCATTAATTGGTTGATTTGTTTGTTGATTCACTTGTGACACATGTGGAAAACTGTATCATAAAAAAGTACAACTCTCAAAAAGAAGAGTTCTCACTGAGAAATTCCAGTTGTAAATACCTGATTTTTGAGCTTTAAGAAACACCCGAAAAGATTTCTATAATACTAAGCCTAACTTTTTAAGTGGGTTCTTAAGTCTTTTACTTACTAAAAGAGCCTTTTTGGCACAATCGACCATTTTTTGGTTGCTGCCCTTTTTTAGGCTGCCTAAAAAGAATTTTTTTTTTGTTGAAATAGCAAAAAATGTTTCTATAAAGGAAAGAAAGTCTCCTTTCCAACCCAATTTGAATCATGTCAATCCAAGTTAAACTCCACCAAGAAGAAATTTTCAGAGACAAACACATCAATATTTGCTAGTGTTACAAAATTGACTATTTTAGGAAACTAATGATGTGCTCTCTTTCAAAAAGATAGCAATTTTGAAGCTTTGAATTGATTGTCTATTTTTAACCAATCACACCAAATTTTAAATTCTATGAATAAAATTTGTAATTTTGATGAATATTGAATGATAAATGCTTTTAAATTCATTAAATAAGAGTCTAAAACTTTTTTTGAATATTGTTTTGTATAAATAATTATTAAAGACCATGATTATTATTTTCTATTTTGAAGCAACCTTCATTAAAGTTACAAAAACATCATTTTATATGGCATCTATGTTTTGCCCTTACCCCTTGGGCCATAAAACATGCTGTATCTCTTTGAGTTATTGCATTATTTTAAATTTGGAAACAATTCAGCCAAAATTTTACATTTGGATAGTAATCCTTGTTTTGAAAACCCACTTAACGTATAACTTTTAATAACATTGCTGTGGATTGCTAACAACTGAATGGTGTAATAATTTATTTGCCAATTATGTTACATAAGTGTTTTCATCCAAATACAACATGAGATGGGGTACCATTGTCAAGATAATAATCAGAACTTGTAAGTGCTGATTTGATAATTGTACTTTAGTGTCTATGAGTTAAAAGGACATCATTTCTATTGTCAAAAAGATTAATTTAGATTCAGTCAACCATAGATTTCATCCAAATATCAAAAACACAATTAATAAAAGTTTGAAGAGTTAGATTCTACGTGTGTTTCATGTGCAAATAGGGAGGTTCCTAAGTACCTTCTACATATTGAACTTATTTCCTTGATTGCAAATCAAAGTTTTCTAAACCACATGTGACACAAAAACGATCTCTCTGTTCTAAGGAGGTGCTTTATAATGCAATTTATGGGTATGTTCAAAGAATTAAATTCCCAAGGAGATTTTGATATCCCCTTGAAATCTTAATTGTTTACAATTTTCAACAAATCACAAATGTAAACATATTTCATACGCATGGAAAGTGAAAATTTCATCCATCCAGATGATCCTAGGTTCTTGAGTTTGGTTTTTGGTGCATCCAATGTAGATTCCTAAAAATATTCTCTACAATCATTTAAAATCAAAAGAAAAAAAACTGTTTCATTTTAGAAATTAACTTTCCCGATTCATAAAAACATTGGTAAAGGTTTTTAGATTTTTTTTAAAGGTTGCATTAAACTTCAATCTATGAGCTTATTTTCTCAAATCTGTTTATGAACAAAAGCCAACTTAGTAGATTTTTCCATACTTTTATTTTCGAAATGCTATTAGGGTGCACATTCTGATGCATAAACAATGGCGTGACTAGGGTATTTCGAAAATGAATAAGTACATTATGAAATACTTTTGGTTGTGAGCAACAAAATTTTGAAATCATCCACCGAATACTGGTTGGTAAGAAATTGTTAAAGGACTGCTCATGCCCCACGGGTTTACTTGGGGTTGTGCAATCCAAGGATGCCATGTACATTGCAATATCCTAATCGAGATCGTAATGCCCGCTTGCCCCAAAGCCTCAGTCTCTACCATCAACTTGTTTGCAAAAGGCCTGCTTAATCCCTAAATGCCCAAGGCCTTTTTTGAGCTTCTAGGAATTTGCTCTAAACTAAACAAGAAGTCAATATTCTAATAAGTTGTATGAATTTTTTGTAAATTGTAACCGTACAAATTTAAACTAGATATGTTATACATCACATAGGAACAAAAACACAATAGTACCATTTATGAATTGAAAAATTATAATATTTGATCAAGAGGGTGTTAAAACTGCAAAAATGACTTCAAGCCTTTCAATCCTCTTTTCACATGTCAAATCTAAAATGTTGGTCACTAAAAAAATACAAGGTCAAAGGGCATACCATACATAACTCCAATCCATTTACAATTTTTCAAAATCTCTTTTACAATTTTTTAAAATGAATTTCTAGTGTGAATTTTTCTCCAAGATATAGTGTATTTGAGGCTCATTTTCAACACTAAAAAACCCAAGATTGCAATGGACACCCTTGCACAAATCTTGAGTAGAAATTTCACAATCCATAAGTTTGAAAATCATGTTTTTGATGTTAAAACTAGATTTCAAAAAGAATAACTTTGAAATACTAGATACTAAAAATAGAAACTTAGTTAGATTTTATTAAACTTCAAAATGTTGTCGGCACCAAAATGTGGTGCCTTGGGCATTTAGGGGTTAATCAAAACCTTATAGAAATGGCCTCAAAAAGGGGCCTCACGTTATGCAAGGCACCTCCTTTTTGGTATTTTCTAATATAAGGTACCCGCTACTACTTTGTGTTTTGTCCTTAGGATTGGGGGCACTCTATCTATTTTTGGGAAGGTCCTTGAGGAGATGTCTTAGAGCATCTATTGCCACCTACTTGGAGAAACCTTGTCAAACAAGGTTTCAAGGGGATTGGTAGCACATAATAGCAAGGCAAGGCGTGAAGTTCCCCTGCAACCTGGCGTGAAGTCCCCTGCAACATTGCAAGGGAGCCTGCAACCCTAATTTCCTTGTTTTTTCTTCCATGTGCATGCCAGAGGCTATGAAAGGATCTTATACAAAATTGAAATTTGCCATAAATGTGACTCAGCTTGAAAGGCCTTTGCGCTTGCACATTGATGAGTAGTGATGTTGGAGAATTGAATCAAAGAAACCATTATAGGTTGAACCGGAAGGACTCATTTAGCAAGTGACAAGAGATGCTCTTACCCCTACACATTAGACTATTGGAGGGGTGAGCTCATGCCTAACCAAATTGTGCCAAGTTATGCAAGAAGCTTTTTGATTGTATGCCCCAAAATTGAGGAGAACCGACATTTAGTGTACTGTCAACCGGGTGAAACTGCTAAATAATTATCTGAGATTGCAAAAAAATTTGGTTGAAATTTGAATTTGCTGGATAAGAAACTTGGTCACAGAACTAATTATAATGTATCACCGTATAAACATAGAAATTAAATAGCCAGTGCCTGCCCATGGAAACCCGGTTGAAAATGGAACATATTGGATATATACTACACTGAATATTGCGTTGAGGTTGCCCCACACTAATTTCTCAATATTTTACAATATATAAATACTTACGATTACTTCAGTAATTTCATCAAAAATTTCATCAGCAACAAATAGTTTTTAAATCGTCTTAAATGGCATGTTAACAACAATAAAGTTGAGAAAAGATAAATGAGTAGCTTTCAAGTCATAAACCATGTGAAATTCAAATATTTAGAAAGTTGCACACATCTCCAAGTGATCAAATGATGAGTCATGAGGTAACTTACCAGGGTAAGGCAACCTAATTTTCAAAAGCAACCTAAATGCAATATTCAAGATTAGGCCACACAAACAAAAACCGGCGTTTCAAAATGCTTGTTTGTGAAAAACAGGTGTTGGAGTTACTGATTCCAATAAAAACAGATCCTTTGACTTTTGAGGGTCCACTTTTCTAGTTTGTTTAAAAACGTCGGTTTTGAGAATTCACAATTTGGCGTCTCAAACCTCTGGCCCTAGAATGGTGAAGAGATTATCTTTAGTTGAACAATAGATGAAAACTTAAAGAAGTGATTGTCTCCTAATTTTCCAAAAATACAAGTTACTCTTCATCCGTTTCCAAACGCCGGTTCTGAGCCTGTGTGTGGCCCCGGCATCAGTGTAGCTGGTGAAGCAAAATATTCTCCCCTAACATTGTCTGTGTAGGCTATTTACCTTGTCCAGCTTAGGCAAGTCCATGTCCATGGCTCCATGGAACCAGCCATAAAAGGACAATAAGTTAAAGTTTGACTGCAGGAGCCGATGCGGACAGCGACCCATTCCAGCCCCCGCCCATGGCCCCCTCACCCCTGCTCTCTCTCTCGATCCCCGCTCCCGCGCTTCCTCCATCCCCACTGCACCTGTCACTCTCCATGTCTGCATCTGTCTGCGCACCGCACCGCCGAATCCTCCCTCTCCTCTGCAATCCATCACTCTCCCAGCTTCCTCGCCAATCTCCACTTCCACTTGCTTCTTCTCCCTTCTCCCACCTCCTCGATCAGAGCACACCTCTCAACTCGTTTCTAGGCTCATTCCAGCACACACTCAGGCTTCCAATTACCACCACTTCCCATGAAATCACTCTTCCAATTACCAACCGTAGCTAGAATCTCTTCCACGCTTCTTCATTTCTGTGCAAGATCGCCACTCCCCCCTATGGATTAATCGCAGTTCGGCCGAGGTGAACATCTACTTTTAGTGACTAGCTTGCTTTGTCTTACATTACAGTGTCGATTGTGATCAATTACTGGTGTCATCTCCAGGTCTCTTTAGTATGACTCAAAACAGTGTATTCTTACAATCGCAATGAGTTCATGTATGTGGCATTCTATCGCCAAATAATTCTGGAGAAAATGATTTCAAGTTTTTTATGAGGAAAATTTCTTTGCCTTCGTGTGAATCAGAGCACTGCAATATATGTGTAATTGGTATCGTTGAGTTTGATGTAGTGGCGTATTTGTATATCCAGCTAGAATTGCAGCTGTTCGATTGGAGCTGGCGTTGCGAATGGGATCGTAGCAGTTGACGTGAAGGCGATCGGTGTGTTTGTGCGTGGTGCAGATTGGTGGAGTGTGGGCAGAGAGTTGAGTACGAATGGCGGGGTGCTTTTCCTCCGTGGCGCCCTTCAATTCCTCGTGTGAGCCCCCGGACGTGGTGAAGAAGGCATTCCATGAGGTCACGGGGGGGAAGGACGTCATGGACGCAGCTGCCTTGGCGACATTCATGCGGACGGTGCAGGGCGACACAAGTGCGACGGAGGAGCAGGCCAGGAAGGAGATGGAGGAGTTTATCTCGTATGTCTGGGACAAGAGCGGCTCCCGCAGCATGCGAGCTTTGGGTTTCAGGACTGGATCCCACAACTCGCGAAAGGAGAAACGGGGGCTTTTGTCGTACGAGGATTCTGACATAAAAGAGCCTCCAGTGTTTACCTTGCGCGCTTTTCTCAAGTTTCTCTTGACTCCCAGTTTCAATGCACACCGAACACCGGTTTCCAAAACGGTATGTACACATCTGTATCCTCTTTCACGCTTCCTCCATTCGAACCGTAACCCTAATTATGACCAGCAAATTTTGAACTGGAAATGGCCCCTCGTGACTTTTCAGCGGCCCTATCTGAATTATATTTTTCTCAACGTGATCAGTTGATTTGATCGTATTAGAGAATGCACCAGATGTGTACATTTTAGGGTGTGGTGTCAGTTTTCAGGGGCTCCATAGTATTGAGTTCTGAAGATTTCAGCTCTGTTGGAATTGTACCAGCCAACGGAGGACATGACGGCACCGTTATCAGACTACTTCATCTTTGCGAGTCACAATACGTATCTCACGGGCAACCAGTTGACATCGAACAGCAGCACCTACCCCATTGTGAATGCACTGTTGAGTGGATGCCGTGTCATCGAGCTGGATTGCTGGAGTGGCCTCGATGGGAAAATCAATGTTTTGGATTGCTTGAGTAGCCCAAACCAGAAAATCAGTGTTCTCCATGGCCGGTATGCATTCCATTGAATTGAGGTTTTGACTGTTTTTTAGCTGTCAAAAACGTTAGCCTCAAAAAAACTAGTACAGAAACTTGCTAGAATATTCTAGAAAACCTAGCTGAGTTAAACCTTGCCAATTGCAATGCTGTTTAAGCCACCCACTCAAATTTCACTAACTGTTCCGCAGCTTGGTTTTCTAAAATACCACTCGGGAATGAATTCTCTATTAATGATTCACGGTTTGTGATTTTGAGCATTTTGATGCTGTTAGTCAGTTGTTCTTTGTTTGAATTGTGAACTTTGGTTTGTAACAGTGACGTGTACATTGATTTGACAGGACGTTCACGAAGGCAGTTTCATTCGAAGAGTGCATTCAGGCCATAAAAGAAAGTGCATTTATAAAGTCTGAATACCCTGTCATTCTTACCATTGAAAATCACTTAACGCCAGCACACCAGAAGCATGCCGCTGAGGTATGTCAACTGCTGGCTGATTATGCACTGCTTTCTTTTGTTTATAGAAGAGAGATTCATATTGCTTTTGAAAGTTTTGTTGATTTTATCGAACTCGTTGGTTCTTGGTTACCTTGGAAGCAGGTGTTGAGAGAAATACTAGGCAACATGATGTTCACTCCCTCTGCAAACGATCGACCACCCAAATCCTTTCAGTCACCCGAGGCGCTAAAGAACAAAATCATCATTTCTGATAAACCTCCTGGTGATTCTGTTCTAAGTCAGGTATACAATACTTGGAGCATTATGCAAACAACCTCCTTTAATGCTAGATTTGATTAAATATTTGGGTTTGTAGGAGTGCAATTAGACTATCAAGCTACAAAATAATTCACTACATCATCAAATGCACTAATTTCTAGAAGGTGCAAGTGAAAATGCATAACAGAAGTGCGGGTGAACTGACTTTAATCTTCCGAACTCTACATCTCTTGTTGTACACCTTCAACACTAGACTTGATTGAGAATTCGAATTTGTGTAGCTGAAATTAGTCTTGAGGGTAGGACGTGCTTCATTGACTCACCAATTTCACCTTTTTTTTTGAGAGGTCAAAGTGAAACGCGAGGTGGAAAATGGTGTGTCGTATTGATTAGCTCTAGAGTAATTTGCAATTTAGTAGACTTTGGTCTATTCACACGTGTCTCTTGCAGCTTGGTTACGAATCCTCCTCTTTGCTGAAATTGACAGAATGTTGAGCTTACCCGTCAATTCTTTCGCAGGTTGCAGAAGATCCCGAGTTTGCAGAAAAAGTGTTCAAGGAGTCTGTTTGGAAGCGAGCTCCTAAGGTATGGTAACAGTTGACTGATTTTGCACTCCTTTGTTGCGTGGATATTAGAGAACTAGGTTCATAGCGTTACAGTTGTACAAATTGGGGAATGCACCAATCAAGTAGTATCTGACTGGGGTGTTGAGGCCCATTAGGCAGTTGAAAGTTACTTCTTACGTTTTACGATGGTAACTATTGGAGAATTAGGCCTTTAAGTTAAATGATTGTTACTACTTGGTAGGCAGGTTTAGCAAATTTAGTACTTCAAATCATTGTGTAGGTGCAAGTCGTTTACTCTTCCAAAATTGAGGAGTGAAGTTAACTATGGTGAAGCGAACGTAATTTATTATAAGTAAGTTAGCGGGAATTTGCACCAATTTCCTAACTGCCACAACCAGCCTTTTTCTTTCGGCACCAGAGTGCCAGTTTCCACCACTAGACTTCCGTCCCTCCAGGTTTGCTCCAATGTGGAGGGGACAAGTGGCACTTTGGTGCCGAAAAAAAAAGGGCTGGCCACAACTTGAGCCATGCGAGCATTGATTAGCTAATTCCAGTCAGCTAGTCGGCAAAATCTGGTTGGTGGGGGTGGGGCTTATGTTAGTTTTTTCAATCCTATGATACTTACCGGCTTCTGGTTACTTTGACTGCAGGGGTTAAGAAAGACATTATGCGATATGATGTGCATTCCCTCTGCCAAGGATCGACCACCCAAATCCTTTCAGTCTGATAATTCTCAGGGTGATTCTGTTTTGAGCCAGGTATGCAATGCATGTTCAAACATGTGTACAACATATGTTAATATGATTTATAACAAAATTTGCATTAATTGCAGTGCTTTTTAGTACACCCAAAAGACTCAAACCAGTGCTAAACAAGTACCTACATATTATTAGGATTTGTCCAATATCTATACAACATGAAGAGTTCCTTGCTGAAGCACTCACTAGAAGTTCTTAGTTTTGGTGCCTTTGTACTCCTTTCCATGTCAAGATTGGTAGGATGTTGAGCTTACCATTTGCCAGTTCCTTTGGCAGGTTATACAAGATCCTGAGTTTGTAGAGAAAGCGCTGACGGATTCATTCAAGAGGGATTACAGATCAGACAGCAGTGACTCAGAAGAAAGTTCACATCGGCATCCTTCACGAGAAGAGAAGTTGATCCATCGGCGTCAACACCAAGTCGTGGATGAATTAAGGGCACTGAGATCAAGATCAATGTCCCCAAATAGTGACGACGTAGAGGCTCCGACAGATCCTGAATTTGAGGAGCTTTTGTATATCCATTGTCAGAAGCCTTCGGAGATGACGCCGAAGCACGAGAAAGGCCGTCCTCTGCTTGCTGGTGAAAATGCCATTATGGCTAATTTGAGTGAATCTCAACTCGAGGGATTAATCGACCATCACCCGAATTCCTTGATCAAGTATGAACTCTTTGTTTTGAGGTTTTCTAATGCTTTAGTCTAGGTGTTCACTCAACGATCTAGTATATGATTTCTTCTTTCTTTTGGTAGATTTTTTCTTATTGTTTTTCTTGAAGCTTCTTAAGTGATTTAATTCAACTCCTTTTGATATGGAAGCAGCTACGTTTGACTGTTCGGGCACTTCAGGATTAAATTTTGTTTGTCTAGGAAAGTGATTTTTTAAAAGGAGGTGATGTAGGCTTTTATGCTTACTTATGTGAAGTATATTTGTGGTGGTGTTTCAGATTCTCACAGACTAATTTGGGGAGAGTGTATCCATTTGGGCTTCGGTTTAACTCATCCAACGCAGATCCTTTGGATGCTTGGAGACATGGGATGCAAGTGGCAGCCATCAACATGCAAGGTCGTGATCGGCCTGTATGGATATCCCGAGCCTTGTTTAGCAAAAACGGTGGGTGTGGCTATGTCAAAAAACCTGATATTCTCCTACCTGGCTCCAACTTTCGGTACCTCAAATCATCGCACCATGAGTTTATGACTGATCTGCAACCGAAGCTTGAACTAAAGGTGTGCACCTCTTAAACCCTTTGTCTTCGCTCATCCTCACTACACTATTCTGCCTTGTGTCATGCAAGTGAGCGCTCAATTTCTGACTTTGTGCGAAGAACTGAAAACTTCATCTGGTTGCTGTGAAAACTATCCAAAAAACTAGATCGTTTCAGGATCTTAGAACTTTTCCATGATTCATGAGGTTTATGGTTCCACTATGATCATGGGAGATCTCTCCATGAATCGTAGCCAAAATTTTCTTATGATGTCAAAAAGTTCCTGAAGCAATGTAACTTTCCTGAAAAGCCTACTATGGCTATTTTTCAGCATTGATCTTTCATTCTTGGCAAGATTTTTTCTTGTAATTTGAAATTTCATAGTGGGGTGCACATTGAGTGAAGACCACGTTCTATTTGCAGCATGATAACCTTTGTATTCTTGTGTGTTGGATGTTTGTAGGTGAGAATTCTACTGGGGACTGACTGGCACAAAAATTACGACCTTTTCAAGAAGCCAGATTATTTTGTTAAGGTAGCTATGTGCTTTGTTGTTCTAAGAGTTTGTTGATTATGTGTCTGATCATTAAGTTGCTCAGTCCTGAATGGTATATCGGATTTTCCATATTTCAAGATAGGAGGAAGCCCAAATACTGCAACAATATTATTTGATGGCCAGGTTTCTAAGGCTTGCCATGCCAAAATAGCCTTTCTACTAGTTGAAAGTAGTGGTTGAAAATGATAAACGGGACATATATGATATTGACTGCTGTAAAAGCTTTGGCTATCAGATTGGGCTGCACGGCATGTATGGCGATGAACACAAGGCACGCACACGAGTGATTAATCGATCCCGGGAGCCTCATTGGGAAGAGCACGAATTTCTCTTCCGAATACGAGGTGAGCCTTAGGTTTCACACTGAGGATATTCAAACGGGTCAAATTGCATATGAGTTAAACTAAGATAGAG
Organism: Ulota crispa; assembly: GCA_963920765.1. NCBI lineage: Eukaryota > Viridiplantae > Streptophyta > Bryopsida > Orthotrichales > Orthotrichaceae > Ulota > Ulota crispa. The sequence goes on from OY987245.1 coordinate 7,082,567, forward strand.
GATACCACACAACTTATTTCAAGCAAGATTTTGAATAGTGCAAGACCCCTTCCCACTAATTTGGGTGAATTTTGCGTAATTTAGCAAGAACATGTGACATGCTTCCCATCCTTGTTATCCAAGTAAGGTTTTGGCCATGACCTTTCACTACCTCAACTAGCAACTTGGTGGGAGAGCCTTCGTAATGCGACATTCTTCACACACTCTTTAGTTAGACTACGTGCTTGCAAAATTTCCTTGGAATTTTGGCCACTTGAGTCATACTAATTGAGATAATATTTAAATATTATATCATACAGTATATTGAATTAACCCAACTTACTTTGAACCACTTTATTTGTTTGCCTAGCAATTTTACATTTTATTATTTTTATTACAAGTTTGCATTTTTAGTGCAGGGTGCAGTAATTGAAACAACTTGTGTACTTGCATTACTTCAGGCATGTTAACCGCTCTGCAGGAGTGTATTTTCATTAGGAGACCACGTGATAGAGTTCTTTGGAAAAACAACTTGCGATATACAAGTCAAACTCTCTTGAGATCAAATTTTCAATCACTTAATGGACTTGATGATTTTTTATACAATTTCCCACTTTGTAGACCATTATTGTAACGATAATAGACAATTTTCATTCAAACATCAGCCAAGTCATGGTTACACCCAACTTCCTAATTGAAGGCTAACCAAGAGTATGTGGAGAGATGCGTTGTTGGTAGCATGACTCGGTCAACATGGAGATAGGATCAGTTCTATAATGATTTAGTTTTACTATGGTAGCACAATTGTTAACGTTTGTTGATTTAATTGCCCCTTGTTTTGTTGTTTTGTTTGGTTCAGTGCCAGAGCTGGCCATACTGAGGCTGGAAGTGAAGGAGCAGGACCTCTGGCGAGATGAAATGGTGGGCCAATCGTGCGTTCCAGTCACTGAGATCCGGCAAGGAATTCGTGCTGTGGAGTTACTGTCCAGGAAGGGAATCCACCGGAAATCTAAGCTCTTGTGTCATTTTACTTTGAGATCACCGTGAGCTGCTTTGCTTTCAATCTTTTAAAACTGGCTAGAAAATGTGAGCATCTCATACTAGTTTTAGGGATTTTGCATCGTTTTTGGAAACATGCTTTGCAAAGTAAAACCGAAGATCTATCGCTGGAATTAACTACTGGCTTGTTGTAAGAACATTCATTTTTGATACAGTACTATTAATTTTAGGTGTGATAGCAACATGAGAAATGTAGAATGCAATTTTCCACAAATGTGGTTAGGGTAAGCAAAAGTTCTACCATTTTTATTTATTTATTTATAGCTACAAGAAAATATTAATATTAGTGTTAAAATTGATTTAACACATTCAATTGTGTGTTTTTTAGTATAAGAGCTAATTATGAAAATCATATTTTGGGGTCGCTTATAGTTTGTGCATACTTACAGCAGTAGACCGTTCTATATATTGTTACTTTGGCAATGTAATTATAGCTTTGGATTTGAAAAAAAAGAAAATTATCTACAATTTTATAGCTGTATTGGAACTGGATTGTGGTCTTTGCTGCCTTGACTCTTCCTATGATCTTTAGTACTACCAGTCTCTCTGCAAACACACCCTAACCTCTTTACTATAACATTCTTTATGTGTAGACTCTAGAGTGCAATAGTCACTTTATCTTCTCATATCACATTTTGTTATGTTTGTGGAAGTAGTATACAAATGTGATGATAATAAGGGATTTGGCAAGTGCAACAAAGATTTTGGATTGTTTTTTATTGGGCTTTTGCACCCTCAAGTTCCTTTGATGATTGATACTATGTTGTACTATTACAAATTTGTACTTAATTATGTGCTCTTTGAGTGCATAGGTTGTAACATTAATAGGTTTGGACGAGTTGCTCCATTTTTTTGACATTTGTTCTCTACGGGTATACATTTTTTAACATCTTCAGTTTAACCCTACATTGCTAAGGGTTTCTCAAAACAATTGCAAATCGGGATATATTTCGTCCCCTTGGGCGGTGTAGGGTTAAGAACTATGAAAAAAGAGTTTTTGACATCAATTGCATATTTAGCTCCTTTTACCCCTCATAGTGAGGGGTACCAAGAAAAAAACTGAAAATCCAACAAATTTTGTCCCCTATTGTTGTGAGGAGTTGAAGTAGCTCAAGGGTAGATATTTTTGCCTAAAGAAAAGTAACAATCTATTGTATATCATTGTGAAATGCATTGCTTGAGTACATGCACACTAACATTGTATGTACGCATGTGTGTACGTATGTATATATGTGACATATTATCATATGGACAATGAGATTTACCATATATTCTAACAAACAAATGAAAGATCTTAGTTCAATGTTCAATCCAAAAAAGGCATGAATGTTTCACTTCAAAAAGTAAGATTTCTAGTTCAAGAAAGGGCCTTTCAAGAAATTTTCAAAAAATAAGTTAGAAAAAACATGGAAAAAAATCACCTCAACAAAGTTTTTAACATTGCAAAACTAATGGGAAATTAAAATCTTGTAGAATTAATTTTAACTATCAATTCTTATTCAATTTTAGAAGTGTTAAACTATGGGTTTTAGATTTCATTGATAAATTGGCAAGACAAAAGTAGATCCAATTGTATAGATATGGTCTTAGGACTATTATAGTCTAAAGCTATTCTTCAAAAGTTACTTTTTAATTAATATTCTATGTTGCAAATTGTAAAATATTTTCACATTTTTGGAAATGAAAAAAACTCACTAATTCATTGGGATTAATCTTTGCTACCCTCTCAAATTCTTTTGTTTATCCTAAAATAGATGAGAACAAACATTATAAGACAATTTATTTTCAACATGCAAATCACACTTAAACAAACGCAAATTAGTTACAAGAAATGTCATCTTCAATAAGCATAGTTGAATACATAAAAGCCAATTAACTATAATATAACAAATCAAGCTAGATATATTAAAACTTCAAGAACACAAAGTATATCATCTTTATCTAAAAGGAAGTTTGTGAATTTTTTTATTAAAAAATCTTAAAAGTAAAAGGACTATTTTTTATCAAAATAAACAGGATGGATAAAAAAGGGCTTTGGAAAAATATCAAGTATATTTAACCCCTAAAGGATCAGACCCTCTTTTTTAGAAACATAGCGATTTTGGGCAGGTACCTGTGATTGGAGCTTTTCATATTTTAGGCTGAAACTTTAACAGAATGTGGGGACAAGGTTTATCTTTCATATGCACCAAATTTTATGACATTTGGAATTATGAGTAAAAAGTTATGGCCTAATATGTTGTTTTTTAGGTTTGGCGGGCAGCCTGGGCAGATTTTTAAAACTCACTTTTTTCAAAAAAAAATTTAATTGGTTTAGGAGATTCATGTGAATTTAGGAAGCTTTGAATCATTCTGTTTGGATCAACAAGATGAAAGTTATGAGGATTTTTAGTTTGCGGGCAATTATGGATTCTCTACTCCAAAATAAACTTTGAAGTCCTTTATTTTACTCAATTTTCAACATTTTGGAAAAAAAACAAAACCAAAGGATGAATAATGTTTATGAAAACATTATGACTATTGGGATTGGTATTTTTCATTTCCATAATTAAATTCTTAACAATTTAATGTTTTGAATCATTCTCTACTTCTTTTTACTTACTAATTTTTTTCCATATGTTATACAACTCCAAATGATTTGAAACTTTTCTGACATGTCCTTTACTTAGGCAGAATAAGGAATTTAGAGAAGCACCACCCACATGGCTTTTTTTCCTTAGGAATTTCACCTTCTCAAAGGTAGCTGCCCGATTTTTCACAAGATGTTTTTGAATGTTGAAACCATTCTAACTTCCAATCCATGTGGTGGAAAACTCTGAATTTTTTTCCACATCTTTGAAAACTATTCTTCTACAAGATCCTATGGTCACATATGCATAAAATTGTTTTTGTTTTCAAATTTGGTTGATGCTCTAAAAATGGCATTTTTGAAGAATTTTTGGTGAAACCTTTACTTGGTCCTTTAGGGGTTAAGGAATGTGGTTTGGTTTACCAAACATAGTTTTTGGGGGAAACAAAAAAAATGTATATGCAAGATATACTGACTCTACTTTGGGATTTGGTGGTTTCACTTACACTTCAAACACGTCATATAATGATTTATGTCTTTATAAGTTCTCCCATCATTCTCCCATTGATTATATGATCTTTTAGAGGTATCTTTCCTTTTGCAATTCACACCAACACTTCTTCCAGTATGTTCGAGGTATCTATTAGGGGATTTCAAAGTTAGGATCTAAAAAATGATATACCATGTAAACTTTATCAAGGAAAGCCTATTTCTTATCAGGTGATAAAATTGCTTGATAATCAGGCCTAAAGGACTTGGTAGTGTCATTCACTTTCCTCACCTGTATATTGTTGGTGAGAAGCAATTCTTGCCAAAGCCTGCCGAAATTGTTGTGACAAGCCAGCTCTTTAGGATTGATGAACCCTTATTGTTTCAAATATCGAAAACATTAAATTTGATTTGCAATTTATGGCCACAAAAACAGTTATTATTTTTGGATAAATTTACTAACAAATTTTGTTTTGCTAGATCATGCATGTCTTTAGGATAAGTTTTTGTAACTTTCAAACCCCCTAATGTTCCCCACTCTATGGTGCAAGACATCATAAACCAACAAACTTTTGGCCACAAAATGTCATAAATTGGTCAATTTTTGATGCTATCTATATCTTTTTAACAAATGATAATTTCGATTTTTTTTTGTAGCTTTATTCCTAAGATCTCCTTGCTTATAGTTAAAAGGAGTTTCAACTCATTGAAGGGAGTTGCATCATAAAACAACAAAGACCTAACAACCATATGAACTATGCATAACACCCCTTAATAAGTTGAAACTCTTTGTAATTATAAGCAAGGAGATCTTAGGGAAGAAATTACAAAAATAAATTGGTGAACTATCATTTGCCAAAAAGACGTTGATAGCACCCAAAGTTGACCACTATTTGACATTTTGTGGCCAAATGCTTGTTGGTTTATGGTATCTTGCACTATATTGCACACAACAAAAGAATTAGGGAAAACATCAAAAGTACCCCTTAATTTTTTCAAAATAGCAAGTATACCCCTATATTATTTGAAATTTCAAAAATATCCCTTGGTTTATGTAGGAATACCAATTATATCCCTAGTTCTTTGGGACGCTCAATTACTATGAAATACCAAATATACTCTTTTATTATTTGAATTATAAAAAGTATCCTTAACTCTCTTGTGCATCTTTTTGTAATTTTTGTAAATACTTGGATGATAATGGAAAGTACAGAAACTAGGTGTAAGTTGAATGCAAGCCAACTCTTGAAAGCAAGCTATTTAAGCTCTATATAGGGTGTTTGCATGTAAGTCTATTGTGATCAAAGCCATTGTAGTGATTACATGGTATTTTTTTTGTCATTTTGATATTAAAAAAAATTGCAGTAAAGAGGCACAAAAAACTAGTTGATATACCTATACAAAGCTAGGGGTATTTTGGATATTTCAAATAATATTGGGGTATATTTGATAGGGGATTGATATGTCTACCACACCCTTTCAACTGTTCTACCACACCTCCGGGGTAAATTTCAAGTTTCTACCATCAAATAGCTGAATTTGAGAATTTGGAATTCAGATTTTAGACTTAGAGACTGTGAGTTTGTCTAGAACCACAAAAAAAGTTCTAACTGAACAACACCCAATGAAAAGCTTATCTTTTTTAATTATACTTTTCCCCTAAGCTAAGCTTTTTCATTGGGTGTTGTTCAATTATAACATTTTTTATGATTCTAGACAAAATCTAGGTCTCTAAGTCCAAATCTGAATTCCAAATTCTCAATTTCAGGTTTTTGATGGTAGAAATCTAAAATTTACCCCCGGAGTATGGTGGGATAGTGAAGAAGGTGTGGGTACCATATCAATTCCTTATGGAAAAAGCTCCTTTCAGGGAAAAAAACAGGTTCATCCGGAGACATTGCACAATTCCCTAACTTATGGGCTGGGCCGTAAAAGAGCGAATAAGCATCGTGCTTGACGTGGCGGTACAAAGCTGAGTCACAGGTGTGGTCAGTGAATCGGTTCTCTCTCGTTCCAGACTTCCAGCTTGTCTGATTCTCTGCACCTCCCCCGACCTCTTCTCTAGGGCTTCCGCCTTCTCTGCCTTCTCTGCCCTCCCGGCTTGCCAGGCCCGGGGCATCAGTCCACTCCGCCCTTGAATTTCGACTTCTTCGACCACTGCTGGTGTCGAAGAAGAAGAATTTCTTAACTTTCGAGAAAAAATTTTAGACCGGGAGAATTCTGTTGTGGTGGAGATGGGAATACGAGATGGAGTGTGTGATTGAAGAAGAAGAAGGAGGAACAAGAAGAAGAAACGAATGAGCGACAGGATGTACAGCAAAGTGAGCACTCGCGGGGGGAGCGTGGAGCAGCATGTAGTGAGGTTGGAGCAGGTGCCACGCTGGATCGAGCAAGAACCTCTCTCGCCATCTGCAAGTCACAGTGAGAGCGAAGCCTCGGATCGTGACTTCGTCGATCCTCTTACGTCACTTACAGGTACTCTTTTCTCTACCACTCACACTCTTCTTAGTCTAATTAACACAGCAGTGAATTGTTTCAGAAAACAGAGTATTCTAACAGTTTGCAAATAAATAGCTCTTTATCTTATAAATCCGAATTTTTCTGGTGCTTTATCCATTCGGTTTCTCGACCTGATATTTTCTTAATCTAGTGAAGACGGTGTAACTTCTCTCAAAATGAGAGTGTTTGAGAAGCTGACAAAAGCTTTGAATTTCAATTTAGTATGATGTGGAGCTGAATTAGGTGAAGCGTTGTCAGTGATTTAGTTCGATTCTAGGAATACACTGGTAGTGTCAAAAAAAGATTTAATGTCCAGCGAGATATTGTATTAGTAAGCGAGAAGGCTGGTAGTGTATCGGACTCAAGCTATTCTGGAGATCGTGAAGTCTCGTCGTATGATGAACTTCATTTTCATTTGATCAAAGGTTTGAGCTGCTTAAATGATTACTGAAATGAATAGCTGTTTGAATATGGAGTTTTGTGAATATTTGAGTTATTTAGTAGTGCTCGTTGTTTTGTTTTTTTTTGTTTTGTTTTGTTTTGAGTTGGTGTGATACATGAACAATTAACGTTCGCGGGAGGAGAGCGTAGTATGATAGTGGAGCTTGAACCATCGGGGTTATGATGTTTGTGGCTTTCCTTCTCGTAATGCATAATTCTGTTTATTTGTGCTGATGTGATTTTTCTTGGATAGTATGTAGCATAGTTTCAAATAGACGTGATGGTGTTTTCTTCTTCCTTGAGTACTCTTTCTGAATACCGCGTAGGTGTCTATTCTGTCAATTATAATCTTAATTTGTTCTCACTGAAATTTACTAAATCTGAAACAGAGCCATCAGAGCACGAAACTGCTGAATACCTTTGTCCCCTAATTGCTCAATTTAAAAATAAAAATACTTTTTTGAAGCTTATTGTGGGTAACAGGAACTTACAAAACATACCATAACTTACTATTTTAAAAGGACGTAGAATAAGATTTTTCTTTCGACTAGTGCATTTTGTTATGTACCTTGAAGCTTCCTGTATAATTGTTTCAACTCCTCTGAATATGGAAGCTACCGCTTTCGGTTATTTGACACTTAGGGGCGAATGCGTTTTTCCCTTAGCGTTCTTGGTTTCACTCTGAGTGGTCAGACTTGGCACTTGATGAGTGCGAGTTCCTATTACATATGCAGCACTATTATGCTAATATATTTGGTTCTGCTCGTAGGATCTGATAATGGGGGAACTACTCATGGAACAACTTCTAAGTTTCATGTCAACCATGACATCAATGCAAAGCTCTATATATGGCGCGGTGCCCCGTGGGCTTTAGAAGTGGATGCAGTAATCAATTCAGCTAATGAGGTAATTAATGCGCGATTTTTTTCTCAACGCTAAAGGTTTTATAGTCCGTAGAAGTAACAGCGTATCTCATTTCTGCGTTTTAAAGTTTTATTCTATTTTTCTCTTCTGCATGTGTATTTCTATTTACCTTCCTGAATGTGGTGACCAGAATCTGGATGAAGCCCATAGTAGTCCTGGCTTGCACCCAGCTGCTGGACCTGGGCTTGCAGAGGAATGTGCGAATCTGGTAAGATTTTTTGATCTATTCCTAGATTGTGAAGATTTGTTGTTATGCCATGTACTCGATACATAGATAAATAGTTGTCCAGTCAACTCCACGCACACAAGTTTCATCTAAGAGTGTATCTCATTACTGCTAAAGTTGTATCATCCTTTAAGCAAACCTGTTCAACTATTCGAAAACGATAAGTATTGTAAATGTAAAACTCCGCAATCTGATTGTTCTTCATGTTATGCCTGAGTAAGTTTTGACTTTGCAATATAGATCAGAGTTCTTAGCTGATACAGCTCCTTGTGGCTTTCAAATGTGTTGTTAAGTAAAGGTAGCAGGGATCATACCAATTGCTCAGTGTTTCTAGGTTGGAACTTTTAGTCAATTACTTCACTCGAAAAAGCCAGGATTACTGAAATTGCCTTGGTTATACTATTTCATCTAGTTCAAACCCATGTGCATACTCCTACGCGTTTAAATTTTTGGGTTGCTACCTAGTGTGAAATTTGGAGGTGTACATTGGCAGTATTGAGTTAGAGAGTTACATACCTCAAGCAAACATCCACTGTATTATTGTCCAGGGAGGGTGCCGAACGGGATTGGCAAAAGTCACGAGTGGTTACGATCTTCCTGCAAGGTAAAGTTTTTAGGGAAAAATGTACAATTTGATGAGAATGGTGTATTTTGTTTGTAATCTATCATGGGGAAAGCTCTTGTTACACCTTCTGCAAAAGTATATATCAATTTTGCACTAGTCGGATTATTAATTTGAAGTGTTTGATTCTTGTAGGCGTGTAATTCACACGGTGGGGCCTAGATATGCAGTACGTTACCATACAGCCGCTGAGAATGCTCTCAGTCATTGCTATCGCTCATGTCTGGAACTTCTGATTGAGCATGAACTATCAAGGTTAGATTTCTGACTTGTAGAAGAACCTTTTTTATCCAGTTGGCAATGAATGTTAGCGGATCATGTTTTCAGGCAAATATCTGACATCTAGGTTCAAGTCCTTGCTATCCATGTGTAACGCCCGAAGTGGATATATACAGTGAACTATTGCTTGTTATCTTGGAGGGTTTCCTTATTGCAAGTTGATATCTCCCTTTTTATCCAGCTTCTATGTATGCTACGCTTCTACTTAGCGGGTCACGTCCTCTACTAGTGGCATTTGTTGAATGGTCCATCAGAGAGACCTGTTTTAATTTGGATGTCCAAAGGCTCTTCCGGGATATTGGTGGACGCAAGAGCTTTGCATCTACTTACTGGAGCCCCTGTTACGATGTGAGATTTCCTTTTGTGTTATCTAAGGGTTTGATTTGTTGATTCACCAGCATCGCATTTGACTGCATCTACACTGAGGCCAAAGGTTATCCAAGGGAGTCTGCCGCTCATGTTGCGATACGTAAGTTACCAAGTGAGAGCTAATATTATGTCATCAAGTTTCCCTGGAAGCACTTACAGCTTTATCCCTAACTCACGTGCTACTTCAAGCAGGGACCGTCAGGCGTTTCATGGAGAAGCACCAGGACAAAATAAGTGCTGTCGTCTTCTGCATATCAAGTGCTACTGATACAGACATTTATAAAAGGTCAGCTCATTCATCTGTCTTATTTCGGAACATTGTGGCGCTTTAGCTTCCGGGAAGGATTTGTCTTCTTGGAGATCCTTGATCAACACTTTGCAATGTTAGATATGCTCTTCAAATTTTACAGTTTTTATTGTACCATTTTGGAGTGAAGAATCATTGAGTTACCATACAGCTTCAGAAGTTTTCATTAGTTGTACTTGATCAAGTGTGGTGGTGGTTGGGTAGATTACTTCCGTTGTACTTCCCAAGGGACAAGTATGAGGAGGAGATTTCTGCTTCTAAGCTGCCAAGTGATGTAGGAGACGAAAACGGAGAAACGGTCATTTCTGAACGCAAGATTCGAATATCAGCATTGCCATGGATCGATGGCTTTCCAGTATCTACACTGCCCGTGTCAGGGAATGTCACTCCTACTTATCGATCAACTGGTACTATAAGGTGGGTTCCTGTCATGACATTTTTGTAGTTTTGTATTTATTCTACTTATGTAGTGTCTGTCCACATAATGGAGTTTATTGTACTTGTCTCTCTTCTTGTGATTTAGATTCCAGTCTTTTTTGTGGCCCCTATGAAGCTTGATGTTGAGTTGTTTTTGGATATTGTGTGTTGTAGTCATTGATATTGCTTATTGTGTGTATTTGTACAGGAGCGACTCTATCGATGGGTTGGTTGACCCAGGATTCATGTCAATGACACGAGATCCTGACCAGAGACGAAAAGAGCAATGGGAGAAAGCTGCGCAAGCACAAACAGGATGGGCATGGGGCAGATGGCTAGGGTTTGGAGGTTCAGGGGCCCCTGCTCTTTCTTCCAGTGAGCAAGATTCTCTTCATGGGCGGTTTCTTGCGAGAGCAAATGCTGTGAATCTCACAGAAGTTGCAGAAATGAAGATATTGTATGTGCTCTTCTCCATTCTTTCTTTGTCATTTGGAGAAATATATTTGGTTCTTTGAATGAAAACGGAGTCTTGGTTGTCACCTGCGATCATGTTTTAAGCTTAACGCAAATAGTGTTGTAGGTACCGGGGCGGAGTTGATGTGGACGGGCGACCAATCATGGTTGTTGTTGGGGCTCATTTTCTCCTTCGTTGTCTCGACCTGGAGCGTTTTGTCCTTTACGTCGTGAAGGTTAGTCAACATTACTCTGCATCTGCTTTTTTTTTGTGCTGAGCGCCCCTCTAGTTTGGTTTGTTGTTTTTATTCTTGATATGTTTTAAAGGTGAAGCAGTGTTGTTTTGCTGCCCAAGAGATATATACATATGTATGGAGCCTTTTTTTTCAAGCCGATTGCAGTTGGATAGACCGGCAGTGAGAAAACACTTCGAGTTCTATAAGCAATTTCTGCTGGTTTGGGGAAGCTATTTTTCAATATCAAGTTGTCTTTAATGTGTCGATCGTGAATTGTCATGCTTTGAGTTACAGGAGTTTGAGCCACTCATCAACAGGCCTTATTCTATTGTATACTTTCACTCCGCTGCAACTCTCTCTGTGTGAGTTCTCTTGTATTTTATTCGCTTCACGGTTTCAGGAACATTAGTTACCGTTAAAACTAGAAGTCCCTGTCCACTTTACACAACATTACCTTCTTGCTCTGGCTTTTGTTAGTTGTGAGTAACATTTCTGTTGATTATGCTGGTGAAAATTTTTCTCACTGTTTTCTCCTGATATGCTGATTTGTTATTCGCGTTGGTGATCACAGAAGACCTGATTTGGGGTTGGTGAAGCGCCTTCATCACTTATTAGGTCGAAGGCACAAACACAATTTACACGTATGTTCATTCATGCATGACATATGACCAACTGATTTTGTGAATACCGCAGAATCTTTCATAGCTAGCAATTTCACGAAAGTAGGTGACTGATGGCTGTTCAGATTTTGTCGTTTAGAGTGTGCTGTTTGACTTCTGTCGGCGATTTGAATTTGACCGGTGTAATTTTATGGAATCTTCTCTCACTTCGGGAAGTATGTTTGTTACAGGCAATCTATATATTGCATCCAAATCTTGGTTTGAGGGCTACGAGAATGGCGTTGAACTTATTGGTGGAGCCTGAGGTTGGACATTTCAACACTGTTCATGTTAAGCTATACTTGGATGAATTTTTAAGTTTTTTTTTTTTTGCGTTATTGTAATCAATGGACTCTTATGATTTGGCTTCTATGTGTATATCCTTGAGTGGTTCTTGATATTACAAGCTCAATCGCTTTTCTTATACTGTAGTGTATTGTCTGTGAACAAGGTTTGGAAGAAGGTGACTTATGTGGAGAGGCTATCGGACCTTTTTAGATATGTACCGCGGGAGCAACTGACTATTCCAGACTTTGTTTTCCAGTAGGTGTTTGCAATCTTTTGCATTTTCATCTTTTGGCCAAAGTTTTGAGCATGCATTACTGTGTAAAAAATTTCAACTAGATCGATCTTTTAAGAACAATCCACTGCCTTCTATCACTTATTGATATCTCAGCAATTGCCTGAATAGCCTGTAACTGATCGGTCCATATCTCTTGTTGGTCTCTAAGTCGTGATTGTGTTATATGTAGATGTTGTTCGTAATTTCAATTGTACTTAGGGGGTGGTCTTGGAGTGCAGGCACGATATTGAGGTACAGGGAGGTTCTGCGCCGCGAAACGACTCCAGAACGCGAGCCATAGCGAACAGAAGACTTCTGAGCTCTCGGTAACAGTGTTCTTTTAACGCTGTTTGTAAAGTTGTATGTTAGCATTTGGTGTTTTGGCCAATTCGCCACGTTTAAGTACTGTCTATCTTTATGAGTTGGTTGTCCTTAGTGTCGCAATATTTTTCTTCGATTGTAGACAAGGTTGCAGTGTTTTCTGAAAGAGAATATCTGCTAAAGGTATTGTATCATTCTTGTGGTTTGAAATTAATGTTACTCCCAAGTTTCGGAACTTGTGAAAATGACTACCCCAGATGACCTGCCCGCTTTGAGCTTCAGTATTTGCATGATCGGCTCCTGTGTTTAGTTTCTGGCTATTTGATGACGATCAGAATCTATTTCTTTCACACATTTGCACACTTTTGGCGACATGATCGAAAACTTCTTGGCCTGGCTACTCCTGGCAACCTTCGCGTCTCAGAGAGTTGTTCTAATCGTCTTGAAAGCGGCCTTTATTGCTGAGCTTGATGAAAACGTGACCGCGAAAGGTTTTGTGAGATGGAGTCAGGTGGTTGTGACAATTCCGTCGCATGGGCTGACAATTCGTGGCATGTGGTGCGGGGAAGATCAGAATTCTCTCTGGAATTCAAAGTGAAGCAAGAGGAACGATTCCATGTAAGGTGGAGATTTCGATCATGTGGCCTTAAGCTGTTTCGAGTAGTTTTCATAATTAGGTTGAAGTTTTTTTTAGCTAGTCGTGTCCTTTGAGAGGATTTCAATGCATTACAATATGTATTGTTTGAATATTTTATGAAGTAGTTTGATCGCAAGTCATGAGCCTGGACTACCACTGAACCATAAGTGAACCAGAAGTATTGCCTCGTGTCATGCAGAATCATCTTCGAATTTTGGATCCTAGGAGTATCTCATGTTTCATGCAGGGCCAATGTTTAGATGCAACCTACCTTATAAATTGGTGGCTTTTTAAAACACACGGAATGGATTTATATGGTATGTAGTGTAGCGAAATTGACACTGAACAGGTAGTGTTTAGTATTGTAAAATAGCAGTAAGCTTGGGATATACTGCAGAGGTGATACCATAGGAGCTCCGTGGTTGTTACTCGAGCTTAATGACATTTCGGAGTAGTATTTTGCGAGCTGTAGACTCTCAGAAACTATTTTGAGGTGGAGTTGTCATCAGGTCTGGAGGAGGCGGATTCATTCTGCGAGTAAATCGCCCTTTTGATGCAAAGGATGATGTTTTTGCAAGTTTTGACATGAAGAGTGTGCCAAGTGTAGGACTTGTTTGTCCTTTTTTGTGGTTGTCAATGTAGGGCAAGAAGTGCGTGTGTATCTTTTTTGTTCCAATTTGGGAATTGGCGTGTGGAAGAGAAATGGCTTAATTGCACTACTTGGAATTCAATGCAACAAAAGACGATTCTCAAATGCAATTTGAATCGGCATCACCAAAAAAGTGGAGTCGATGGGCATAAAAACACAACAGAGCTGAAGAGCGTAAATGGGATTGAATCGTGTCAATTGCTAAGGACAGCCAAGTGGTTTGTGAGCTTCATGCAAAGCCTTAATTAGATTAGACTTCACTGATTTGAAACCAATTCTCCTAATTTTACTTCATTGCTTTTGGTTAGGGTTTTTGGTTGGCAGATCACAAGTTGGGGAATAAAGCAGAGCACTTTGCCATTTGCCTCTGATCAACAAAGACTTTTTGGTAACCTTTGGCATATATCTCCTTTTTTGTAACTCATTAACGAGTGTTTTGAAATTCTTGCCTCTTCCACAAAATAGTATTGTAATGGTGCAGTACTGCAGCTCTTGGTGGAAGATCACACAAAATGTTATTAATAGCAGTTCTGGTGAGTGCAAACTCTAATATGGTGTTATGCAAAGTGAACCTTGGTCTTGTGGAGATGGTAGTAGGCCTTCCTAGAGTAATTTTAAAATTACCTGATTAATAATATCAAAATTACTTAATATTGTATGTGTCCAAGATTTATGTATTATTCCCATTGCTATTTAGGCAAGTTTAAAAACTCTAAGCCAAATCTTTTTGGCAAATGACATGTTCAGAAAAGGTGTTTTTCATATTTAAGTGAATTCAAGGCGTAATTCACACCCATTTTGGAGAGCCATGCTCTTGTAGCATTTCCACAGTTGACTAAAGTCCACACAATAATAGTTATAATTTTTTTCTTCTCTTTTCTTGTTTTCCTTCCTATGACATGGAATGCAACCAAGAAGACCCATTGTTCATTTAGCTCTAAGGTAGCACCACTCATAACTGACCATTTAACAAACTAGACCCCTATGTATGCAAGGTTTTAATTTCACTTCTGAAGTGAAAACCCTGGGTACATAGGGGTCAGGTTTGTGACACAATCGGGAATGGGTGGTGCTACCTTAAATGCTTTGCCTGCTTTTGTTAATGCAATGGAGTAGTCACACTTAAAATTATATTAAAAAAAATGGACGGCCTTGTGAGATTTACTTTTATTCCATTATGATTTGGGTGGGTCTCAAAGGATAGAACGGAGCTCAATTGGCACTACACACGCATACTCTAGTCTAGATTATAAGTTGCACTTTCTTAATCCTTGAACACAAGATGAGTGACCATGCATGCCCCTCTATAGTGCTTGTTTCTATAGTGGTGTGGCAAGTGCCCACCCATTAAAATCATGTTTCTCAAAACTGCAAAAGTCAACAATGCATGGTGCCCTCATGCAAATCGCAAAAAGGCAACATGGAGCCTACCTAGCACTATGTCTCTAAACCAAAAATTATGAGTGCTTTTGCTAAGGTTTTTTTTGTTTTCCTTCCATGATGCACCATGTATCTACAATCACTTTTTAAAAAATTAGGTGAAAAACAACTTATTCTTTTTCTGTAGTACAAAGTATTTTTTTGGTGGCCAGTTTTGTCCTCGTTAGCGTTTAGAAGCTACCAATCTAGCTACCAATCAAGTATGATGACTTGTTCAAATGCCGGTAGCATAAAAATTGGTAAGCATATGTTAGGGCCCTGCTATGGAATGATTACCTAGCCATGCGTTTGCAACATGCTTGGAGTGCTCTCTAGGCTCCCACGAGATATGGGAGATCAGCTTGAGTTTTCTCTCCTGGAAGTTACTGTGAGGTACGGATCATTTGAAGGTTTTAATCAGTTCATTATTGGTCTTCCAGTCTTTTGAGTCGGAGCTCCACAGGTCTCGGACAGTCGTTATGCCTTCCCTTTCCCACATGTACCAAAAATCACATTGCAAATATTATACAAAGGAAGAAGTTGCGCATTTCTTTCAAACACGACTATTGTAATCATATGCTTATAATTAAAATACACAATACTTAATTATTTTCCATCTCTTGCTAAGTATGAGATGAGTAAATGCACTGGGGTGCTACATGCGGGGTATCATGCTAAATGCTAAAAAATCAAAGTTAACGTTGTGATACTTGCACCTATTGTAGCTGATTTGGGTAGAACTTTTGCTAACTGTAGCCACATTTGTGAACACTACGTAGAAGTGACAAGTTTTCCAGTCATCACCGCAGTTTTAGGGCCTCCAAAACGTACTTTTTGCAAGGCTTGCTGACGATTGTCAGGATGCAAAGCTGCCAAGCTGGAATTTCTGGAAAACCCCGGAGTTTCCACCGATCCGAAAGATGCTGGGACGATTGGCTCCTTGCTCATCTTCGGCTTCTCTGCAGCACTCGGGAAAACCAAGCCTGTGACGAGCTCTACTCCACTGTCGACAGAGACCAAGCTTTGATTTTCAACCTTCACTGCCACACACTCCTCTTTGTTGACTTCTTCAAAAGTGGTCCGCACTGCTCCTGCCAATTTCTTCCCTTCATTTGCCTTGAGAAATGTTTCGGACACCAATAGCACCTGATAACACACCATGCCCAATTCTTGTCACTCACATGTACTACATCAATACCGTCAGATCCTGCACATCTACGGGTCTTTGAGCATGAAAGAGGACTGTACTGTACACCCTCCTCTTTTTCAACCACAATGCTCCATATGAGACAAAGCAACAGGACTGCGTTCCGTAACATTTACGAGGCAGTTAGCTGATAAAATTAGTCAGAAATCTGCGGTTAGAACAAAAGATAAAACCAGTTGAGCGAGGGCTTTACCTTGGCCGATGATAGATCAGCTCCTTTTTCAATTAAGACTCGAATAAGTGACTGAAAGTTCTCTGGGCGTGGGCAGTAGTGTCCACTGTGAGCCTCCATAAGCTAATCAAGGAGCCACCACAACTCAGTTAGTGGGAACTAACTCATAAGCTCAGTTTTGATTTTATAGATTTAGCTCAGAAGATGCTTGTAGAAGGAGACGTTTCTACTTCAACCTTACTCTGTATGAACACCACTTCGCCTCCTAAAGCTTCAGAACAGGGTTCTAAATCATATCTTCTTACTTTGTGCTTCATCATAAAGAGAAATGCACCACTACTAGTTATTAATGAGCAGATTTTTTTATGGTGGAAATGAGTAATCACAGGCCTCTTCTTGTGTCATGGAGAGGCCTTCACATGATCACTTTAGGAGGCTTCTTCATGAATTGTGGAAAATGTTCTCTTTCATAGTATCTAAAATTCCAAAACTAGCTATAGCCTATAACTTTAATGAACATCCTAAAATATTCAACCCATCCAACTTCAACACTCATTGACAAATTTGACATTGAGAGTGAGTACCAACCTGCAAGACACCGTTGCGAACGGAGAGCCGGCCAGCAGCAATTGTGGCACCTCCAGCTAGAAAGCTGGAGTGCTGGAACCCTCCTCTTTCTTTCTGTACAACAATGCACAACCAAGTCATTAAACAGGTCTGTAGCGAATGTGAGTCAGAAGTCAACAAAACTGCAGTTTCATGACCCTTTGCAATCAAGCATGAGAAGTGTTGAAAACAAGTATACCTTGCCAACGTAGAGTTTCCCGTACGGGCTCATGACAAAGATCCAACGGTCGTCAATATCGTCAGAGACGCCCGTGTCCAGAAGCTCCCCGGTCTGTTTGTAAACTAACTTGCCATCGTGAACCTCAACCTCATAGTGCTTTCTCTGCTCCTGCGAGTTCAAGCACAATAAAAATAAACAAATAAATAAACAACAACGTCAAACTGTTAGGCTGTTGACATGAACAACATTTCTAAAGGGGAGAACACGTTGGAGATCTGGAATGAAGATGAAAAACCTTCCCAACTATTCATAACATTCCACAGAACCCTAGTGGAGCACTCTCTGAACTGACATGAAGAGAACTCCTGACACCTTGTTTTGCGAAATTGAGCACCGTCTGAACAAGTGAAAGCTCTTCAAATCAATGAGCCCTCTTTACATGTCCAACCATGCCAAACCCATTTTTCTATATTAAGCATGACTTTGCCCTAAATAAACTCTTCGCTGGCACTAGTCTCAAAGAGGTGCTATGCTAATCCTACTCAAGATTGTTACATTAGACGCTCTGTATTAAAAGCCATATAGGAAAAGCGCCTTACAGGACTAAGATAGTCGATCATTTCCTGTGAAAGTTTGGCTCGAGAGCACTTCGGTAACTCGACGCGCCTGCCATCCCCAACATCCAACCTGCCAAAATACGAAAATTTAATTTTTACGACCAGCTCACTAAACCCTAGCTTACATAACGGTACAACGAAGGAAGCCAGCATAATATGACTAGTACCAATAGAAGAACGGTTCGTGAGTGTTGAGCTTTAGCCAATGGGAATAATATGGGTGTGAGTTGCGTCCATATCTGTGCCTTGCGTCCACCTGCATGTCACGGCCAGCCATGTCCATCAATACATGGAGTTCTTCAACCCACAAAAGCAATGCAAAGTATGGATTCAAAACAGAAAATTTTGTTTCCAGTAAAATTGGACTGTCTTAAGAAATATTAGACAGCATCACAAAAACATTCTTCTCCATAACTCGTTGACCTCCGAATCAGAGACCTCATCATGGGACCTTACGATGTCAAAGTTCCTAATGTTGTCTAAGTTTACAAAAAACCCTGTTGATGGGAAAGTGGTGAAGAACTTTGCCGCAATTTCTATGAGAAGGAATATAACTACTTTTATTTTGCACATCAAATTCTTGCTCTGAGGAAACGAAAGCAGTGCAAGGAAGAGTGTCTCACAGCTTCAAGCCAATGTTGGAGCGCAAGCTTAAGAGCTTTGTTATCTTTCGACAATCCTTTGCCAACCTGCACTTCACCAGCAGCTACTTCTCAGGATGCACTTACTCCTGATAATGGTGGAGCCAGTGGAACAGGAAGCAGGAAGAAAGGGTGAGGATAGAATTTTAGGGTTTAAGGTTTAGGGATTAAGATAAGGTAGAGGACTCATTCCACAAAGCATGGCTTGAAGGACTTTGTTGTAGAGAGGCATGATGTAATGGGCTAATGGTCCTTGTAAAGTTGCCTCCTTTATTTTGACAATAGGAATTAGAATTGCAAAATTGCATTTTGATATGATTAGTCTAAGAATGATTGGGTCTTCGAACCTCAAATTCTTATGATGTCTTTTAGTATTTTTGTATATTTTGTACTGGGCATTTTTTAAATTATTAGTGACAAGATAACAAGTCAACCTACAAACTACAAGTACATATTTGAACACCATATTCATTACATTGGGAATTTGCGATTCCCAAACTGAACTGCACCTTAAACCCAAAAGGTTAATTTAAACCAAATTTGAAGCTATCAGATTTGGTTTGACCCACTAAGATGTTTTCCCTCACAAATTCCTTCTCTCAAGTGAGGGCACATGTACTCAAAAAATTGCTGCAAACACGGTTTTAGGGGATCAACTAAAACCTTCAAAAGTCCCAAATTGTCCAAAAATTCCCAATTTAATGAATATGGTGTTTTTAGTAAAACTAGCATGATGAATTTGGAATATTGAGTGCAACATTGGGGATAAAGAGGGTTCAATAGTAGGCCATGGCCTGCAAGTTGACTTGAAAAGAAGAGAGTTGATTGGAGAGAGTTTTTTCACCTTAGCGGCCTTTTGATTCAAGCGTTTCCAATTGTCCCTAGCCTTCCAAGAATCTGAATGTGCATAATATTGTTGAGTATGTTCTTGGAGAACCACAGAGTCCAATAGGTTCCACCTGTTTGTAGGCAAGCTCAATCTTGTTAGCTATTTTGAAAGAAATCCTAACTACAACCTCATGCTCATTCATTGTTAGGAAAATTAGTCAATCTTTAATACAAAATGGAATTTGAAACATTACTTTAAAGAATTGTTTGACTTTTGACACTACCTATCACAAAACTCACAATTAAAGTAACTATTACGATCATATAACCTCCTTAAGCACATAATCTTCTCTGGGTGATAAAATGATATATTTTTTCATTTAAAGCAATTGCATTATTCATCTTACTTATACTTGACTCTTCCATTACAAATGTCATAAAAAAAAATTGAACTAGATTATTACAACAACCACCATGGCACAATGACTTTTCCACAAACATGATAGTAGATAATAGTGGAGAGAGATAAAATTATTGCAACTATCAATCACCAACTTTGCTTTATTCTACTCCGACACATGTATACACAATTGAGGTTTAATGACATGACATTAGGGAGTTTCAAATATGCCGTTCATCACCAATTTTGTTCATGTGAATGAAATTGGTGAACAATTTAGTGAAGCCACCGTTCATGTCCTCTCCTTCATCCATTCAAATATCCACATTTTAGTGAACTATAGACCACCCCTTCAACTTTGCCTAGAATCACCAATCTCATAAGCTAATCTGGATCCCTTGAGCTTCACCATTGGCACTTCTAATCCAAGTCCCCTTAGCTTGAACCTTCGAGTGCTTGTAACCTGATAGCGTGGAGCAAGAGCAAGAGGTTGGGAGCGAGAGCAAGAACTAGAGGCGAGGATCCACAAGGACAGGTGCGGGAGCGGCAACAGGAATAGGAGCAAGAGGGAGAGGAAGGGGGAGTGACAAGGATGGGTGTGGGAGTGGTGACATGAACATGAGCGAGAGAGAGAGGCTTCACGCTTTCACGTTGTTCACCAAAGTGAACCACACATGAGAACCTCCCGGAGGTCCTCATGGGTGGTTCACTTTGGTGACTTCATGTTCACAACCACTTGTTCACCGTTTTTTTGAGATATCTGAAACCCCCTATTATTACAAGGAATCTCTTTCAAAAAAATGCCGCAAACAAAATATTCAAAGAAGCACACAAAAAAAAGCCACACTACAATGATATCATGCAGTCTATATCATGCAGTCAAGTAACATGTATCTACAGCATAGGAGCATCTCACACCAACTCCAAATGATGTTTTTCACTAGTTATTTTCTCCATGTTGATAAACAGATATCCTTTTTCTTGCATGAACCATAAAGAGACATCCTTTTACAACCACTACTTCACAATGTTATGAATGCGCTAAAATGGCATAAAAGTGTAGAGTAATGACAAAGCTATTCACTGCTCATGATACCATAAATGTGTAAAGTATTATGTAGAATATCAAAGCTTGACAGACACTATAGAGGGGAGAGAGTACACAGCTCACGAGAGAAAAGACAAAGCAAAGCTTTCACTGCTGCAAGCAATTCTAGATTGTTTTTACCGGGGCGCCGAAGCAGAGCTCCTCCACCATGGCGGTCTCGACAGATAAATCAACACACAAGCCCTGAGAAGGCAAAAGGCCACGTACCAGCCAAAGGACTTGGCCATGACGGCTGCATCGGCGAGCTTGCGTCGTGCTCGGTACCCTCGATACAACTTCTGGATTAGCACCGCTGACGCAATATCTGATGCGGGATCTGATGCAACATTAGCCTCAGGCGATGCCGCCATGCTTGCCCTCTTCAGACTGCGCTTCCTCACGGAGTGTCTCACCACCGACCTGCTTAATTCGAAACGTGCACGCAATGGAACACGCTGTGGAGCTCACAAGCTGGCGTAAGATGATCACATGTAGCTGTGGTAGTAGTACTCTCTCTCTCTCTTCTCCGTTTTAGGCACGAAAACTGCAACCTGCCGTGAACTCCTGGTCCCTCTTTCTGGTTACCAGATGCTACTCCTGTGAGGGCTGCAACTACACAGGAGGGCAGATACAATAGCTCCAGGACACAGACCAGCTAGCAATCTTGTGCACAAAGAACAGCATTTGGAGAAGCTCGTCAACTCCCTGGCACAAATCACTATTTTCTGTTTTGTAACGTATCGTGAACGAGTAGCTTAGAAACCAGATGGATGTCCACCACCGAGCTAACACGAAGTGGATCAATATACAGTGTCAAACTCCCGGAGCTTGATGTATCTCGTCAGCCCCAAACAGGTTGGCCGGGATTGTAAGAATGAGACATTATCCAGGTTTGTGTTGACAGCTCTGTCGGTAAGTTGCGCCCATAAATTCACAAATGCTGCTGTAAGGCTACGGAAATGCACGGATTGCTTACACGTAGGATTCCAAACCAAAGTTGCAGAGTAGTGGAAAACGTGCTACTCGTGGGACTGACGTGCTCATTCTCATTAACACATTGGACGCATCTCGCTGACTAAGTCTTTGTCTTCTTCTAACTTAAGTCTTTGTCTTATTCTCTGATGTGAATTCGAATTAACATTTTTTACATGAATGTGTTTGAAGTACCTATGCGAGAACAAGTTAACCCCTAAACGCCGACAGGAATAAAAACCGTCTTCTGGCCACCAAAAAAACACACTGTACTTTAGAAAAAGTCGTTTTTACCTTGAGTTTTTCAGAAGTGATCATAGATACAGTGACTCACAAAACTGAGTCAGTGTTTACTGTTACATAATATAATTTGTCATATCAAGCGCATTAATAAATATTTTTAAGTGTTATAAAGAGTATATTAAAGGTATCCAAGTACCTACTAATGTAAGGAAACTTCAATGAAAAATTCGCAAGGGTGATTGAAATATTTCATTTCAAAGGAGAGTCACTCACTGACTCACTTTTGGTCTTGCATGTCTATATCTCCATCTCCTCCTTATATTGACAATATATCATAGAACTTAAATTTAGTTGTGAGTGTTATAAGTAGGAAAGAGTGTTTCTACTCCTTCTCTAATAGTATATTGCACCTTTAATTATTTGGTAACATGATAAGGCAATTATTTAAAATGAACAAAAATAGTGTGATATCATTGCTACAAAAAGGGAAAATCACAAAAAATGTAACCAAATAGTTGTTGTTAGTTAGTCTAATGTTGAGAGAATCCAAAAGAAACGTCTTTTATGTACTAAACCATTTGTAAAAGGATAATCAATTAAAATTTTAAACCACTTAGGGAGGGTATGTGTGAGAGTAATGACACATAGAAGATTTATTATTGCTCCAAAACCATTCAAATTAGTTAGGCGACAATACAACAATGAAATGAGTGTCCAGACAATGCAATGTGCATTGAATTTGCAAGTTTAAAGGCTTCATGTGAAGAAGAAAAAACCAATTTTTTCAAAAAATAATATTTAAGTTTATTTAAATTTTGCCAAATCTCTTGAAAATTAGACTATTGCAAATTGGAAGCAAGTGATTTTTTGAGATGAGACTCTAATTAATTAATTCTGCTTAAATGGTCATTACTAATGTTGGGATTGAGGCAAAGAGGGTCTTATAGATTGAACAATGAAGAAAAGTGTGAAACATGGAAAAGGTTTTATAATAGTTTGGGATTGCATGAGTGCAATTAGACTTGGTTTGATTTGCAAGATAGAAGGTACAATAAATCAATATGTTTGTTGTGAGGTATTAGAGACTAATCTCCCTATGATGTTTTTTCAAAGTATGGCATAGATGCATCTAGCGTCATTTTTCAACATGACAACAATCCGAAACATACAACAAAAACAATGAAAGAATATTGTTTAAATAACTTTTCAACATTTTATAGTGACATACTCAATCACCCAACCCAAACCATATAAAACACCTATGGGCAACGCCAAAATGGAAGCTTGGTTGTTAATCAATATGTCCAAAGGATCTTTTAGAATTGTGAGAGCGTGGGTTTGAGATTTTCCATTCTATCACTTCCACTAAGTGTGAGAACCTTTATGAGAGCATGCCACAAAAAATGCAGGCAATTGGTTATGCATAGGGCAAGTAAATTGATTTTTGAGTGTGTATAGACACACAAGTCCAAAACTGAGTCAATGAGGGGTTTAATTTCAGAATTTAGTGCTTCCATGTATTATGTGTATTTTGTTTTTAATTTCCATGAGAATAATCAATAAAGCTTCTACTTTCTGAAGCAATTTTTTACATGTTGGATTGTTCACTCCATGTGATAATATTGCTTATTTAATGAAAAACATCCAAACACTGACTCAATTTTGTAAGTTACTGTACATGGTGGCAAATTGGCAATGGTGCTTTGTGGAAGGCAAAAACAACAATCTCATCAAACGTACTCATATTTTTTGGCAACCCAAATTGTGAGAAGATTTAGTGTTAGGTCCCATTGGCTATCCTTCTTGCAATTTTCATGAGGGCACCAGAAATTGTTGACTTTTGCAACTTTATGAAACAATATTTTAACCCCTAGATGACCGTCACCTTTATTTTGTCAAAAGACACTCAAAATTGTCATTTCTATGGCAAAGAGTAAAAAAGTTTGAATATTGGTCGTTTTGCATATCTACCCATAGGATCATGTACTAGCCTAATATAAGAATGTCCAAAAACAAATTCAAAAAAATGACCACAAAGATTGCAAGATATCTACATTGAAAGTGTAAAAAACAAACTTTTTCTGCACCTTGCATGACTAGATTACTTGACTCTGAACTATTTTAACTTAGAATTTTTGCACCATAGAGTTTGGAGGTTTATTTTTTTATGGTGAAAAATTGAGTTGAGAGTCTATGGAAAAAAATGAAAACAAAAAATACATTATGTTCATTCTTTAAAAAAAAACGGTAGAAAAAGGTATGAGATTGGACAAAAACTTAAATTGTTAATAACCCTGCAATGGAATTGAAACACAATAATCCCATGGTGAGATTGTTCTAGCAAGCAAACTTCACCCTTTCGAACATTTTTTTTTCAAAAAATGTTGAACTTGCATTCAAAAATGAACTTTATATATTATTTTTTAGGAAGACGCTTGTATTGCCCAAAAAACAAGATTGTCCATAACAATACTTTCTCATAACTTGTCCAAATGAAATGAATCAAAGCTTCAAATCTAGAAAAAAATTACAACCTAAGAGAAAAACAAATTTCAAGAAAATTTCAAGTTTTTGTAAAAAACATTTGCCATACGGTCTCCTCAAATTTGTGCTTATTTGGGCATAATTTTTGCTCCTAGGCATAGATTGGAATTAAAATTATGTTCTCCAAAAGCTAAGGTGTTTTTCTATATTCAAAAAAAGTTTCAAAAAATCAAGAAAAAAATTGAGGCCATAGTTATTTGCCTAAAATCCCATTTGTCCCCCAAAGGGACAACAATCCTTTAGGATTTAATGGGTGGGAACCTGCCACACAAATGTAGAAATCATTATGAAATCCGTTGTAAAGCTTTGTAGAGGGGCAAACATGGTCACCCATCTAGCATTCAAGGGTTAAGCAAATACAACAATACATTCTCTCACATGATGCATTCCCCAATTTCAAATAATCAAAGGGGAGGTTTCATATGACCCCAAAAAATGGGAATAATCATGTGTGGTCATTTTAGGTGTTGGGGGTTTGAAACTTTCTTATGCCTTAAGCATTAGCAAAATTTTGAACCCTCCACAAGGCCTTTAAGATTTGACACTCTTAACATTTATTGAGCCTAGGCCGGGTGCATTAGAAAGCGTGTGAAGTATCTCAACCTCGTATGACTTTCCTATTGTATAGTGGCCTCACAAAAACATTGTCGCCCCCTCTCGTGGCATTCAAAGAAGTTTGCATAATACAAAACAAAATTGACATTTCATTCTCATATTGATGGTATTTGATCCTCATGCAATCCAAAACAAGCAAACCAACTTTCAGTTTTTAAAAACCAAAATCCTATTTTTGGTAAATTGTTTTGTGTCAAAATTGTGGTTTACAAGAAAGTTGATTAAAAAAAACTGGTGATGAACTTTTGAGATTTGATTGCATAGATAAGTAGGAGACACCCATATGCACATCTTTCTTTGAAACAAACATTTCCAAAAAGTTTCAAAATTCCTTCTATAGAGATATTAATGTTAGGATGATCATGACCAAGTTTAGTAAAATCTATATTTTATCCTAGAAATTAGTTTATGGCAAATAAACGTAGTATCATGTTTAAAGGTACAAACTTAATCACAACGTATGAGTTATTTTGCCAAAAACTAATTTCCATGAAGAAACATGTGTTTTACTAAACTTGATCATGATCACCATA
Organism: Ulota crispa; assembly: GCA_963920765.1. NCBI lineage: Eukaryota > Viridiplantae > Streptophyta > Bryopsida > Orthotrichales > Orthotrichaceae > Ulota > Ulota crispa. Next base: position 7,108,329 of record OY987245.1, read on the forward strand.
ATATTAAAATCTCTATAGAAGGACTTTTGAAACTTTTTGGAAATTTTTGTTTCAAAGAAAGATGTGCATATGGATGTCTCCTACTTATCCATGCAGTTGAATCTCAAAATTTCATCACCAAATTTTTTTAATCAACTCTCTTGTAAAACCATGATTTTGATATAAAACAATTTATCAAAAATAGGATTTTGGTTTTTAGAAACTAAAATTTGGTGTGCTTGTTTGGAATTGCATGAGGATCAAATACCATCAATATGAGAATGAAATGTCAAATTTGTTTTGTATTATGCAAACTTCTTTGAGTGCCACGAGAGGGGACAACAATGTATTTGTGAGGCCACCATATATTCATCACAAAAATCATGTATATGAAATGGTAATCTAGTCCTTGTATGAAGGACCTTATCCACATGCACAATCTAGGATAATACAAAAATGCATTGTATTGATAAAATATGTAGATGAACTCACTAGTCACTATCCAAGTACTTCACTCATGTATACAAATAGCTACAAGGAAATGGTGTCCAAATTGACATGTCCTAATAGACTAAATGTGTTCAGATTGACAGAAAACATTCCTAATTGACAATGATTTCCCTAACTAAAATGTTCTAATTGGCAAAAAAATGACAAAACTGAGGAGGAAGCTATTTTGTGAGCGTAAAACGGTGAGTCATGAGTTGGGAGTTCGAGATACAAAAAATTTGTGAGCAAAAACCATTTTTGAGCTCATACTAATAAATTTTTTAAAATAATGACAGGTTTTAGAAGAGACTAAAGTTTAAAAATACCCTATGTACACAATTATAAGCAAAATCTAATATTTTGACAAAAAAAAATCCAAGCTCGTGACTCACAACTGACTAATCCCAGCTCACGGTATAGCGTTTCCCGGTTTCTAAAGATGCATCTTTGATCAGGAGTAATACAGAACAGTGGGATGCACAAGGTTCAGAACTCTTGCTAAATCAGGGAACATTTCTACCCAATAAAATTTACAAACACCATGTTCGTTAAAATTGAGAAAAAGAGTACATTTTTTTTTTGGACTTTTGAAGATTTTAGGTGATCACCTAAAACCAAGCTTGCAATGTTTTTTTTAGTACACGTGTCCTCACTTGAAAGGAGGAATTTGCGAGGGAAAAATTCTTAATGTCTCAGAATGAATCTAATACCTTCAGATTTGATTTAATGTAACTTTTGGGTTTAAGGTGGAGTACAAACTGGTACCTCCGTTTTTCCCAATTTAACAAATATGGTGTTTACAGCTACAATAATTGTGAATAGCACTGTGTTAAATTTGACTTAGTGAGTATGCTTAGCAGCGTTCTCAGCAATTTGCATGAGCTAAGAATATATATCACAATAGGGACCACTGGTGACATGGGTTTGTACGAAGTTACAAACCGAATGGTCAGGGTTGACAACCTATAAATTCTACACTGAATATTGCATTTAGGTTGCCTTGACAATTAGGTTGCCTTACTTTGGTAAGTTACCTCATGACCCACCACTTGGCCATTTGGAGGCACATGCAACACATAAAATATTTAAATTTCACATGGTCTATGATTTGGAAGCCACGAGTTTGTCTTTTTGCAGCATCATTGTTGTTTAAAATAGTTTATTGCAATAATTTTTGATGAAAATCACTGTAGCAGCAGCAGTAAATATTTGTATATTGTGAAATGTCGAGAAATTAGTGTGGGGCAACCTAAACGCAATATTCATTGTAGTCATTGCTGACAACTTAAACTTATGTGCACGAATGACAATTGGTAAAAGTATTTCTCAACTTGAATGAAAAACCTGCAGCTTTCATTGCAACATTATTGTCTTGTTTCAATGATTACGTATGTTGTGGTCTTCGGTTATTGCTCCAATTTCCCAAAAAGTAGCAGCCTCCCGAATCGTGTGACTGACATTGGTTCGAATAATTTAGGGATAAGGATGTTTCAAATTCGATATTATGTAGAAAACGAACGTGTAGAAATCGTTACAGGCCCTGCTCATTGATCCCAAATATGATTTTCACTTTTGCTAAAAGTGGCTGAAAAAACAACACTAAAAAGTTAAAGTTTTCAAATTTAACACTAAAAAATTTACATTTTCTAAAGCTGCATGAAGATTTTGTTAGCAATTTTGCAAAATTCAGCTAGTTAGAGACTCAACACCATATTCATTAAATTGGGAAAATCAAATTCCTAAGTTGTACCCTAATGGCTAGTTTAAGTTGGCCACCTCAACCCAAAATGTTACAAAATTCCCAATTTAATGAATATGGTGTTACCCTAGCCTTGGTTGAGAATATGAATAGCATGAGAAGGAATCATGAGGTTGAAGGAGTTATCCACGTTGTCACAACAAAAGCAAGGAAGAGACTCAAGGCCAGGCCACACCAAACTAAACTGGCATTTTGAAACAGTGTTTTGTAAAAAATTGGAGGCGTCGACATTTACTTCTAAGTGTAAAAGTAGATTCCTTATTTTTTTGCACCAACTTTTTTAGTTTGTCTAAAACCGGCATTTTTGAGAGTTCACAAATTGATGTCTCAAACTCATGCCCTAGAATGATGAAGAGGTCAATAAGGTATCTTTAGTAGAACAATGGATGAAACCTTGAAAAAGTGATTGTCTCCCAAATTTCCAAAAATATAAGTTACTTTTTCATCCTTTTCAAACCGACTATTTTGGCTTGTGTGGCCCTGGCATCATCTCAAATCTGTGCAGTTCAAATTTCCTTTTCCTTATCACCGTTTATGTATTAGAGCATCTCCACCAGTTGACAAAAAACAGGAGGACAACGTGGCCAAAGCCTCTTTGCTTGTCTTGGATCTCCACCTGTGGCATGGAAGGCAAATTTTTTTGAGCGGGCTAGCTCAAAACATCTCCGGGGATGTTTAGCTACCAACGTAGAACAAATTTTGAGCAAGCTGAGTTTACGGGACTTTGTCTATATATACACTCCCATGATGCTCTTGATCTTGTCGCAAGCCTAGTGGCAGCTCCAACATAAACCTTGAGACACAGGTTTCTTGAAAGTGGGGTGGCAAGTTGTTTCTCAAGCGCAACCCGTGGAGTTTGCAGCCCTACCACATAGAATTTGTCCCCCCCGTGCCCACTCACTCGCTCTCCTCGCATGCCAATCTCACCGGACCAGTGGAGATGCCCTTAAAAGGGTCAATGAACTACACAAGTTTTGCATGTGGAATTTGGCATGTGGACCAAAAAAATGATGCTCAAAGCCTCAAAAGCTAGAATAGGATTCTTGCTGCGCACCAGTGGACTCACCCTCTGTCCACATTATTGTTCATAGGTTAAGGTAGGCGCACCCATAAGCGTGGAAATAAGGGTTTTGGAGTAGGTAAAACAATTGACTAACCTTGAAAAAAATTCTGTAAGTTAGGAAATGGAAATCAAAAATATTGGCATCAATTTCAAGGTTCCAACTGCAAGCAATTGTTCACAAAGATTTTTCAAAGTCCAAAATCATTGAAATTATAAGAACCATGTATAAGAGATACTAATCACAAGGCTCGTTGGTTCTTAAATAGTGAGATGGGTACTCAAAACCTCATGCTAGTCACTCACAACCATCACTTCATCACACATAACCATCACTTAGTCACACACAACCATTTGTTTTTTTATTGATTAGCCCTGACAGTGTCAGGTGACAGGCATGGGGACGCAACGCTTATGGATGCTGCTACCTTACGTGGAATCACGAGATGTGTAATTTACGTTCATGACAACTAATAAAACCCAAACAAGAAGATTCTTGCTGATCAGAAGTCTACGTGTCAAACAGTCCCAGCTGAAATTCTGTTACAGTACAGTATAAAACCCTCGTACAATGATACGCTATTACGCTTTGCCTATTTAGCCATTCAAAGAATTGGCATTTTTTTTGCGTTGCATCGTGGTTATGTAAGATTTATGCAATCCCAATCAAGTATATCAACAAATTTTAGTTCCAAAAACCCAAAACCTCATTTTTTGTAAGTTGTTTTACATAAAAATCATGGTTTTACGTGGTAATTAAATGAAAAACATTAGTAATGAATTTTTGAGATTTGGTTGCAAAAATATGTAGGATACATTCATGTGCATATTTTTTATGCTAAAACAAATACCTTTAAGTAACAAAAATATAATCTACAAAGAATTCAATGTGGGGTGCGGTAGGACCAAAATTTGTAAAATGGAAATTTCTTTATGAATTTCAAAATTTGCTATATGACTCATACATTATGACTAAATGTATACGTTTGAGCATAAAATTACATTTATTTCATCAAAAGCTAGTTAAAAAATAGGGATTTTTTTTGGATACCCTTGAAGTTTGTCATACTTGTATAGATACTCTTGATTTTTTAGAAATTGCAAAAACATCCTTGGATCATATTTTCTTAGGTATCTATTTTGTTACGCACACTACTTCCTTCATGACCAATGTTCAAGCAAGGAGTGCAATAGAAAGAAAAGAAGCCACATGCGCATAGAGGGAGAAAAAAGTGACAAGCACAATAGAACAAATGTCAAACGCCTAAAAAATTGTGATCCAAAGGTATTTGTGCAATTTCTGAAAAACTAAAGGTATCTATACAAATATGGTAAACTTCAAGGGTATTCATAAAATTTTCCTTTATGAAAACTACTTGAAATAGCCTAAAACACCATATTCATAAAAATAGGAGATTGGGCACCTCCCAAATAACCAAATGAGACATAAAAAATTTCAATTTTAGGTTAGTTTTGAAAGGTTTTATTGCAATTTAGCTCAAATGGAGCTAAAGTACAATAAAATTACCTAATTTTAGGTCAAATCTGATATCAAGTTGAATTGACATAAAAACTTTGTTAGACTTCCTTTACATTACCTCTCATTTCAATGAAAAACTCCCATTTCAATGAATATGAGGTTCTAAGGCCACATGTCGATCGAAATCTCCACCTTGTGTGGAATCGTTACTCTTGCTTCACTTTGAATTCCAGAGAGAATTCTGATCTTCCCCGCACCACATGCCACGAATTGTCAGCCCATTCGATGGAATTTTCACAACCACCTGACTCCATCTCACAAAAATCTTTCGCGGTCTCGTTTTCCTCAAGTTCGGCAACAAAGGCCGCCTTCAAGTAGACTAGAACAACTCTCTGAGGCGCGCAGATTGCCGGTAGTAGCCAGGCCAATAACTTTTCGATCATGTCGCCAGAAGTGTGCAAATGTGTGAAAGAAATAGATTCTGATCGTCATCAAATAGCCAGAAACTAAACACAGGAGCCGATCATGTAAATACTGAAGCTCAAAGCGGGCAGGTCATCCGGGGTAGTCAATTTCACAAGGTCCGAAACCTGGGAGTAGCATTAATTTCAAACCACAAGAATGATACAATAACTTTAGCAGATACTCCCTCTGTCCCTCTAAAAACGTCCAAAAATCTTCCTTGCAAAGGATTAATTGTGTGTTTAGTTTTTGTGTTACTGACACATGCATTCTAAAATGAATATATCATTTCCAAAGTGTATGTAAAATCTCCAACTTTGATGTTGTCGTTTGGGCACCCAAATTCTATGCAAAAAGTATTATATTTGTGTATGTTGTCAACTCCTCATTATTGAATAGCAACAATGGTACCTTATATGTACAAGACCAAGCTTGCTAGGAGAGGAATGCTCCCTAATTGCTTAACTTGCTCCCATGAGATCATTGAACATGACAAACGCTTTCTCTGCATTTGAAATCAGCAGAATGGAGTTTTGGCAGTATTCTCTTTCAGAAAACACTGCAACCTTGTCTACAATCGCAGAAAAATATTGCGACCCTGATTAAGGACAAGCAATTCATATAGATTGACAGTACATAAACGTGGCGGATTGGCCAAAACACCAAATGGTAACATACAGCTTTATAGACAGCGTTAAAAAAACACTGTTACCGAGAGCAAGTACAACATCGTCATTTCTGCAACTTCTGTGAGATTCACAGCATTTGCTCTTGCACGAAACCGCCCATGAAGAGAATCTTGTTCACTGGAAGAAAGAGCAGGGGCCCCTGAACCTCCAAACCCTAGCCATCTGCCCCATGCCCATCCTGTTTATGCCCTTGCGCCGCTTTCTCCCATTGCTCTTTTCGTCTCTGGTCAGGATCTCGTGTCATTGACATGAATCCTGGGCAGCGATCCCAGAATACAATATACGTATTTCGCGAGGTGGCTACTACCCTCTGTAGAAATGAGCTATTGCCGCGAATGTCAGGAACTTAGGTAAAAGCCTGAGAGATAAAAGTGGTAAAAAAATTTCGAATTTTTGATATATATATTTTTTCCAGTAGAGTATACAGTGCGACTTGGATGATATTCATATGGATGAATATGTGCTATTTCTGCTCCGTTTTTTCGTGAACTTGCGAGTTGATGAATTTCATTGCTTGGTTCCTTGCTAATTGCTCTTCCGGAGTTTAATGTACTTTTTAAAAGAAAGAGTTGAATGTGAAGTATTGAAACAACATTTACGCACATGTATTCAGAGCTTGTTCTTTGGTTAAGTCAGACATACATGGATTCATTGTTTTCCAAGAGTTTGTCACTAACTTGGGAGTTGAACCCAACTTGCTATTAGCAAGACTGCCCTTTGCAGTGTTAGTGTTTTACACACAACACTACTCAAACAAGACACATTAGTGTAAAAAGTTAGGGTAAGAGGGGCTGCTAGCTGATGTTGCGCAAGTACAGTGCTCCACGCCTCCAAGTGCCACCCAGTTTGGAAAGATCTTCAATCAAGGTTCACAATCTGAGTTGCAAAGCATGCTTGACCTCATGAAAACTAAGGAAGAGAGAGAGGAAGATGGTGAGGATACTTATGTGTTTATAAATTACACATCTCCATGCCGGCCAACTTTTATAGCATTTCTCCAAGATTCAATAGCTTCTTTGTAAGGGAAGTTATCAAGAGTGTAATACTTTTGACCAAACATGCGCACCACAAGGGGGAGGTGCTTGCCGAGGCGGTTTCTTTGGCAAGATTTCAGAAACTTGAGGGTGGAGAAACACCTCTCATCCTCCACCGAGCCAAGCACCATACAACAGCCGATTTCAGCCAATTTGAAATACTCAGAAATAAGCTTAGTCAGATGATGTGACTGTGAGAGGATCCTCCATAGCTTCACAACCAGATTTTGTTGAAAGGGCGATCCACATGCTGCCTCACAATGTGCCTTCATCGCGGTCTTAAACAACCCTTGTTGGTTGTCCAAATCCAACGGTGACAACATTTCAAGCGTAGTGTAACTCTGGCCTCCCGGACCACCTTCATCAATCGTTGCGGCATGAAAATAGAAGCCCTTGAGCATTGCCGCATGGATTGCAAAACTCTCATCTGCCCCCGGTTGTCTCCAGTACTGAGGATAAATGATGCCGAAAGCATCAAGCAATTCATGCTATAGAAATCTCCGGTCTAATCCATCTGACAAGTCTTGAGCAATGTCTGTGTACATGCGGGACATGGACAAGAATAGGAGAACATCCACATGAAATTAGAAAGCAACCCAAAACTAGACAAAATGAAATCAGCCTTCCCTTCAACAAAGGAAACCACAAACAATCATCATAAGAGAAGGTTGCCTTACCTTGAACATCAAAAACAAACAATATATATACGAACATCTGGAATGAGTGTAGCCCAGAACCTCAATACAGACCTTTGCCTCAATGTTTGAAAGACAGTGACATCCCTAACATGAACCCAACCTCTCTTCACATTCACATGAAAACATGCATTAACCTCACAAACCAGACTTAATGTTGACATTGAAAACTGGCTGTAAAAGCCAGGAGGACAAAGAGTCACTAACCTGCATAAACAAATTGAAGCACAGCATTAGAGAGAGCAAAGCAACGATTATTGTAATCAAAGAGAGTGTACATTCATGAAATCACAATTGATTTGGCAAACCACTGAATCCGCCCATGCCAATACAAGATAATTTAGGAAAACAAACAAAAAAACATACAAGATTTTTGCCTTACCTTCCGCTGTAATTTTTGTACTCTAAACAAAACCAGAAATACGGATTCTGCCTTAGCTTAGTTAAGAGAATTTAGGAAACCAAACAAATAGGCTAACAAGATTTACACCTTACCTGTCACTAATAATTTAGTAAAACCAACAGAAATGGAAAGAAAAAATCTGCCTTAGCCTCTACCCAGAAATTCAGGAAACTAAACAAAAACATTAACAAGAGTAATGCCTTACCAATAGCTGCACAATTAGGAAACTTAACAAACAACAAGCACCCAATATTTTCCTTTGCCATGACAAGAGTATTCATGAAAGTAAACAAAAAACCAAGAGCCCCATATTAGCCTTTGCCTTGACAAACAAATTCAGGAAACTAAACAAAAAAGAGGACTCCGACATCGGCCTATTCCTCCAAGAGAAAATTTAGGAAACTAAACAAAAAACAAGACCCCAATATTAGCCTTTCCCTAGACAAAAAAATTCAAGAAACTAAACAAAAAATAGGACTTTGGCATCGGACTTTTCCTCAAGGAGAAAATTCAGGAAAACTAAACAAAAATGATAAGCCCCATATATGCTTCCCTTCCACTGATTTCTCAAGCAAACAAACTAGACTAAACCAAGTACCATTCTGGTTTTAATTCCAAAAAGCAGTTCATGAAACCAATCAAATAATAGAAGTACAACAAAAGCAAATGTTGTACCTTCCGATAAGATGCACAACAACAAGTTCAAACCCAATCCACAGTTCTAGACATAGTGCTTTTGCCTTAACCCTATCACCACAGACCAAGCTAAAAGAAAGAACTGAGAGCAACCTGGGCTGACTTGCAAAACAAGCAACCAAATGCATAGTGAAAACCTGAAGCCATGTGAACTGATCCCACATTAACAAAGATCTAGCATATGAACCACACTTAATAAAGACTACAATGAAAAATTCAACAAAAACTATAATGTAACAATGCAAAGCCAAATACCATCAACACAGAGGAAAATAAAAAGCAGAATGTCACATGAGAATTGCCTCTCGATGTTTTCCTAGATGCGGAGGTACTCATCTTTTGTCATAAAAATATGTTGCCCGGTTTGCTTGTCATGGCACCGAGCAAACAGCTTCAAACCTCCAAAATTGTAGAACACGTAAGAAGCACCGTCTTCTCTAGAGACCTCATTCCATTCTAGCGGAATCTCCTCACACTTCAGGGTGATCATGGCATTGTAAGTCTTGAACTCAAGATTGCTAGAAGCTGTGGCTCTATCCACAAACAGCCCTGCAAGCTCATGCTAGCACAATTTGATGGCTTGTAAAAAATTGCATATGAACACATCAGGTGCTTGAGATAGTTTAATCAAGCAGTGCACGGAATTGAGCAATGGAATAAAACAAGCAAGGGATAGCAAAACCTCAATGTCTAAGAGCAGATCAAAATTGTTTGCAGCACCAGCATTGGGTTTCTGGCTGCCAACACCACCCAAGTCAATCTCCATTTTGACAAGAAGTGTCTTATACTCTACCAAGACTCTCTGTGTTGGGCTGTGCATAGAGATCCACCGCATCTCTACATTTTGAAGCATCTTGTTTCCCTTAGTTTCCATGAGATCAGCAAGCTTCTGCAACTTGGTATGTTGCTTGTGACTCCTACAAAAGTATGAGTACACGCTCTAGAACAGGACCTCTAATCGGGACACCAAAGGGTACTTGGACAAGGTCTCAACCACAAGATGAACCTTGTGAGAAGCACAACTTGCACCCAAGGTAAAAGGGGCCCACTTCTCTCTAATTTGTATTGTCACGCCGGTTTTAGGGCCTTGGAAAGTACTGACACCATTTGCACCAAAACACACCAACTTGCTTGCAATCTCCTTGCGTGTAAGTCCTCCCTCCCCCATCAACAAGTGCATGAAGACACTGGTTAAGTGATCAGCTGTCCCACTTTAGTAACACAAGAGAGGTGCAAGAGGTGAGGTACCCTCTCCCAACTCTCCATAGCATAGACATGCACACCAATCCAAGAAGTGTTGTCAATAGCTGTGACTTCATCAGCACTAATTGACACAAATCTAACAGATTGAACAATGCATTTCAAAGCACACAACACAGATGCATGCAAGTGCTCACTAATTTCCCACCTTGTCGTTTCAGACCAATGTTTTCTAGGCAGGTTTTTAACTTTCAAATGCCTCAATAGGTGCTGCTCACACTCATAGTCACACATAGGATGTCCATGGCAAAGAACTTGGAAAAGGGTCAAAAATTGTACTCCCTTCCTCTTGAACTCGCCTTCCAGCCCAATTGTGATTTGATCAACTACAATGCCAGGCCCCTTCTTCCCTGCCTAGATTTTGCAGAATTTGCTGTATTTGCAATCAGCGCTCAAAAAAGAGTCCCCTTTCAAAGGTGAGCATGAGGGACGCCATCCTCTCGGCAAGTTCTCTTCCCCTCATCTTTCTCTAGATTATCAGCTTTGGGAACCATTACTTTGCGCCTCCAAGTAATTGCAATACAGCTCCAGCAAACCACTCTCATAAAATCCCCAGTAGAGTTGAATTCACCCTCAGCCCATGCAAAACGGAAGGCCCGCACCTCTTGCCACCGTCTTGTAATTGTGCAGGCCAAAGGTGTCTTCCTCTTCCATGAAAGAACCACAGGTACGTGGCTCTTTTCCTCCCCCGCCAAATTGCCTTCAGCATCACTTAAACCGAGAAGTTCGAGGTCCAAGACCTCTTAATTGGCGCCGGCGCCCTCCGGCAAAAGAACAATCGATTCCAAAGCTGGACAAAAACGCTTCAATGAAGACATTTTAGACACCCGCATCGCGGAGACGTGGCTGGCATCTTTGATCGGCATCAAATACTTTCCTAGACCATTCATGTTTTGGCTGGAGCCAAAACATCGGACATGAAAGTTTTCAGGCAACTTTAGCCTTGGCGCCATGTCAACCAGTCAAGCACTTCTTTGCGCGAGACAACTCCAACACGACAAAGCAGAACCGACCAAAATGGAGGCAAAATATTTGGAGCCCAGAAGGCCGTAACTAGAAATGCGTGAGCAAGCCCATAGAAAGCCTCCTTCACAGCAGGTAAAATTGGTAAGGAAATCCCCAATGCAGCCTCCCTTTCACTCCACAAATCCATAATCGACCCCCCACCTCTAAACAAATCCACTAAGCAACGGATGATATGAACAATAGTTTGCACAATTCAACACCCAGGAGGCCAGGACCTCAAAACCCTGAAGGCAGGAGGCCTGTAAAAAGATCGCATGCTCAGCAGATGCCTACAAGACAATACCACTCACGCTCAAGAGATCCAACATTGTAGAAGCAAGGGAAAGCAAAAACACCACAAAGCAAATGAAAATGTGTGAAAGCTGCTCATGTAGGAACTGGCAACGGAAATGATAGAATGCAAAAGCTATAAACTGTAAAGGTGAGGCAAACCTGTAGAACTGCCACCTTTAAAATCCTAGATTCTAAAGTAGGCTTCTTCATGTTGAAGCTGCTTCCGGCGCAACCTTCAAGGCCCAACGTTAGTGAATTTCAAAGCTGCAACATTTAGAAGCGACAATGAATGCCGAAGGCAAAACGGCACTTTCAAATCTTCACAGCAGCTTCAAATTGCGGCAGCATTAGAATTTGAAAACAAGAGTAATAGCAAGCAACAACGCAATGAAACTAGCGCCAGTGCCAAAGAGCCAAAACTAAAAAACGACGGCACCATCACCTGACGGAGCATTGAAGAGGAGATCTGAACTCTGAAGCGCACCACTGGCACTAGGCAATGAAATAGCGCCACAACGAAGCAACATGAAACACGCAGTGACAGCATGTTCACAAGCACCTAAGCGGCGCGCGCCAAGCGCGGAGCGGAAGCCAGGTACGCAACTTTGAAATTATTGTAGTAATGCAGTAGGTATTCCATGCTAAACTTTAAGCCCCTGTGTCTAACGTCTTGCTACTAACCCTATTGCTTGTGTCTGATGCTCCTGCTATTTCTGTGCAAGAGCTGGAGGGGATGAGGCGAATCGGACGGCTATGAAATCGCCAACAGGGCAACACGTGCAGCAATCTAAGAGAGTGAGGGCGACAAGGGGAGCGGCGCTGGAAGTGATTGAAGCAACTTTTGAGGATCTCCAAATATTGCAAATGGCAACACATCTTCTCTCAAGTATGATTACTTGCTGAAAACTTCAGATTTTTTAAGATTTCTCAAATGTACAAATAGCGCAGAGTAAAAATTTGTAGAAATCTTGCTTTACTTAGCCAATTTAGGGATCATTGATCCTAGGTCCACCAACCCATCAATGGAGTCACTCCTGTACAAATACACAAAACAAGCAACATCAATGACTACAACACACAATATCCAAAAACAACTCAACATCAAGCTTCATAGGGGCCACAAAAAAGACTGGAATCTAATCACAAGAAGAGAGACAAGTACAATAAACTCCATTATGTGGACAGACACTACATAAGTAGAATAAATACAAAACTACAAAAATATCAGGACACGAATCCACCTTATGGTACTAGTTGATTGATAAGTAGGAGTGACATTCTTTGACACAAGCAGTGTAGATACTGGAAAGCCATCGATCCATGGCAATGCTGATATTCAAATCTTATGTTCAAAAATGACCGTTTCTCCATTTTTGTCTCCTACATCACTTGGCAACTTAGAAGCACAAATCTCCTCCTTGTATTTGTCCCTTGGGAAGTACAACAGAAGTAATCTGCCCAACCACCACCACACTTGATCAAGTATAGTTGGGTCCATTAATCTTACAAATTGTATTTTTGGGTCATTCAGATTTTTTAATGAGACGTGGAGTACAATTGGTATATACCAATTGTACTCCATGTTTCATTAAAAAATCTGAATGACCCAAAAATACATTTTGTAAGATTAATGGACCCGACAGTACAACTAATGAAAACTTCTGAAGCTATATGGTAACTCAATGATTCTTCACTCTAAAATGGTACGGTACAATAAAAATTGTAAAATTTGAAGAGCATATCTAACATTGCAAAGTGTTTATCAAAGATCTCCAAGACAAATCCTTCCCAGAAGCTAAAGCGGCACAACATTCCAAAAAAAAACACAAATGAATGAGCTGACCTTTTATAAATGTCTGTATCGGTAAACACCATATTAAGTAAATTGGAAAAACAGGAGGTCCCAATTTGTATGTCACTTGGACCCAGAGAAGTCACCTTAAACCAGATTTGAAGGTATCAGATTCAATTTGAGCCGCTAAGATTTTTTCCCTCGCAAATTCCTCCTCTCAGGTGATGACACGTGTACCTAAAAAAAAAGTTGAGCTTGGTTTTAGGTGATCACCTAAAACCTTCAAAAGTCCCAAAAAAAACTCTTTTTTGCAATTTACCTAATATGGTGTTGATAGCATTTGATATGCAAAAGGCGACAACAGTAATCTTATCTTGGTGCACAAAAGGGAAACTCTCATCGTAACAAGAACTCCATACAAGGCTCTTTTGTCCATGGTTGTCACATTGGCTGGTCCATCCGTCTGCTCAAAATGCCTAATTGAGCATATGGCTGTCTGATGTAGTCAAACCAAATCAGAGTTGACTTCAAAAAATGATCAAAGAAACTTACTTTGTACATGTTGGTGACATTCATTGTTGTCAATGTGAAGTCAAAAAGTGGTTTTAAAACCATATAGTGTAGCATAAATGAAATTAATAATTTGATTTTTCCCTTTTTTAGGTCAAAAGCACTAAAAATGCCCTAAAATGCTAGAGTGGACGGACATGTATGTGCCACTGTCTCATAGCCAAATCTTGCCCAATGTAACAACCGGGATTAGCGTTCACCAATATACTAGAAGACTATTTGGATATCCAAATTGAAATAGGACTCTTTGATCGACCATTCAACAAATGCCAGTACTAGAGGATGTGACTTGCTAAGTAGAAGCGTAGCATACATAGAAGCTGGATAAAAAGGGAGATATCAACTTGCAATAAGGAAACCCTCCAAGATAACAAGCAATAGTTTATTGTATGTATCCACTTTGGGCATTACACATGGATAGCAAGGACTTGAACCTAGATGTCAGGTATTTGCCTAAAAACATGATCCGCTAACATTCATTGCCACTTGGAGAAAAGGTTCTTTTACAAGTTAGAAATCTAACCTTGATAGTTCATGCTCAATGAGAAGTTCTAAACATGAGCAATGACTAAGAGCATTCTCAGTGCCGCTGTATGGTAAGGGGTGATTCCAAGAAACACCGGTCCTATTTGGTGTCCCCTTCACCTCCTACAGGTTCTTTTTGGCTTGTAACTTTTGCGCAACAAGTTTTTTTGAGTTGAAATTTCATAAGAAGGTACATGTCATAGTTGCAAACCTTTGGTAAATTTTTTAATTTTTCTAAAATTATTTTACTATTTTTAAATAGCCCCCAAATAGGTGTCTACCTTAGCCATTTTGGGGTCTTTAGTACTATTTTGGGTCCAAAAAAGCAAATCTCATGCCACAAATCAAGGAAGTTGTTCATCATAGAGCATTACATGGATTTGTTGGAGGTTTTCACAAAATTCTAAATTCTGTGCCATGCACACTGGCTCAAAGTGGACATCCTATCTCCTTAACTAGGGGATAGGCAAAAATATTAATCAAAAATTGGTTTACATGAGGCAATGGGTTAGTAGTAGCTCACAAATGGTCATTTTTTGTTTTATTTTTTTGAATTTTTCTACTATTTTTTAAAAAGCAAAAAAGAAATTGTCTTTTTGGGTGTAATTTCTATCCCTCTATTTTTGTGTATAACTTTTAGAATAATTTTTTTCTAGGTCTGAATTTTCACAAACATGCTATTTTAAGTGCTTTAAAAATTTTCCATATTTTATTTTATTTTTTAAAAAATTATTCTAAAAGCTCAATAGTACTACTAGTACAACAAGTACTAAGGGTGTTTGAGACAAAACACTGAAGTGTTTCTTGGAATCACCTTAAGTTGTGTGAATTACACGCCTAGAAGAAAATCAAACATAGCTCAAATCAATAATCCAACTTGTGCAAAATTGATATATACTTTCACAAAAAGTGAAACAAAATCCTTCCCAATGATAAATCACAAACAAAAGAAATCATTTTTTGAAATAATGGTATACTTTTCCCCAAAAACTTTACCTTGCAAGAAGATTGTAGCCACTTGTGACTTTTGCCAATTCCGTCCGGCACCCTCTTTGTACAATAATAGGGTGGATGTTTGCTTGAGGTATGTAACTCTCCAATTCAATACTGCCAATGTACACCTCCAAATTCCACACTAGGTAGCAATACATCAAATTCAAACACGTAGGAGTATGCACAGGGGTTCAAACTAGATGAAATACTATAGAGAAAATATGAGCCCTCCACAAGGCCCCTAAGAACCCCTTTCAAGCGGTCTCCTTAATTGTTCTAATTTGTACTTTGGGACAAAATAAATTCCTTACACCCTACTATGCCTTTGAGTACAATCATGGCTCACATGGGCATGTCCAATTTTCATTGGGCATCACAATTGCATGGACATATTACTATGGTTCTTTTTCTCTATATTAAATTTTTTAACCTAGTACTTGTGAGGGTAACATTAGTTATGGTTATATACAATAGTAGGAGAATAATTAAGAAATTCCGACATAGTACTAGATTGCCATTTTCTATTCATAGTTTTTGTGATGTACGTCATACAAGGTAGAGACACTTCACACACGCTTTTAATGTACCCACTCTAGACCCAATAAATGTTAAGAGAGACCATTCTTAAGGACCTTGTGGAGGGCTCATATTTTTCTAATGCGGTATGACTAAGGTAATTTCAGTAAACCCAGCTTTTCAAGTGAAGTAATTGACTAAAAGTTCCAACCTAGAAACAGTGAGTAATTGGTATGATCCCTACTACCTTCGCTTAAGAACATATTTTGAAAGTCACAAGGTTATGTTTCAACTTTCAACTAATAACTCCGATCTTTATTGCAAAGGCAAATTAAACTTACTCAGGCATAAACATGAATAGCAGTCGGGATAGCAGTCAGATTGCAAAGTTTGACATTTACAATATTTGTTCTGTTTGAATAGTTGAAATAGGTTTGTTTAACCCCTGAAGTTCTTTCACTATGTTTCACCAAAAAAACACTCACAAATCAGAAATGGTTTCTCTTTATAACCAAAAAAAATGGAAAATCAAATCTAGGTGCAATTTAATGTAGGATCTGAAATCAAACTACTTCATTATGATATAGTAAAAAAACGAAAAAGCATGTATCACACATATTGTAAGATTATAAGTTTTGAAGTGAGAAAAAGTTTTATTTTGGGCATTCAAATTCTGGGCAGCTCCAATATGAGAAGGTTTTTGCACCAATTAATTTTACCTTTTTACTTAAACTTCTTTAGATTGACTTTTGTAAAAGAGTTGATCATATACCTAAGAACGTTTATGACATTTTGAATAGAAGAACACATACTAAAAAATCAAAGGAGGAAACTAGCTTTAAGAAAATTTTCATATAAGGCTGTTTTATCAACAATTTTTAGCTTCTACATACAATTTTTTTTATTAAAATGTGACTAGTGGAGTTTTAGATTTTAGCTAACTTTAAAGGAGGGAAAAAAATGAAAGTTGGCCAAAAGATATCACTTTGACAAGCTTGATCAACATTGGGCCACTTCCAACAAAGATGAAGTGAAGGGCAGTAAGAAAAAACAATTATATTCATGGAATGAGGTTGAGTCAAATTTGACAAGGAATTATCTTTGCTCCTCAATATTTGGGCAAGATTCCAAAATTTCAACTACAATGTTAAAAAATATGCTTGTGTTGCCCTTTGAATAAACAAAACTATATATTCTATTGTAACAATTTTCCTATAAATTGAATTGGGTTGAAAGTTGTTGTATTGAAAAGCTACTCCTTGGTTACACATCCTTTAAAAAATTTGGAAAAATGTATTTGATATCCTGTAAGTACCAACCTGCCCAAAAGTGCTATGTTGCCAAAAAACGTAGTTTGGTCCTTTAGGGGTTAAAAATGGTACAATTTTAGTATTAATGAGATACATTGTTAGATGAGATTTACTTAAGTACAAAACTTGTGTGGGTGGAGTTGGATACACTCATACACATACACAGGTAAAAAACAGCGTTCTATATGATTGCATGTTTTATGACTGGGTGTCCTAAATGACTGTAAAACGACTATGATGTGACTAAAAAATGACTGACATTGAAATAGTTGTTCTTTAGTCATTCTTTTGAACGGTTCATCTAAAACGCTCCACAGAATTGTATTCTTCTGAATTTGTAAGTAAATTCTCATCCATAAATGGATGGAGTTGTTGTTGTATCTGAAATCTTTTAGCCGGGGTAGTGGTTTAGTCGTATGCCCAAAACATGAGTTTATAGTATTACTAAGATGTTACTAATGAACTACTAAAGAGTTATAACTTTCATTCCACATCATTTTCATGCAGAAACACATCTTTTACAATTTTCTCTTAAAATTTTGGGACTGCCCGGTAGCATTATTTTTAGCTCTTTCTTGTTCTCTTGAGACTATGTGAATGCACACTATTGCAGTAGTCATTTTTTAGTTGTTTAGCATGTTTTGTGGTACTACTAGTTTACTACTAGGATATGACTTCTGTAATTAAATTGGTTTCGAGTAAGTAGGTTAATGAAGTTGTTAGGAGAATAAGCGGCGTAGAGTTGGATGTTGCTAGGTACTAGTTCTATACTTACTAATGTGCAACTAATCCATGATTAATAAATGACTTTCATGTGATTTTTATGTGCAATTAATTGAAGACTAATAAATGACTTCTGCCTCTTCTGCTGAGTTAATATTGTTCTTTCTATTGCATTAATTTAATGATTAGGATTTGATCTTATTTCATGGATCATGGGTGAGGAGCAAGGAATGTTTTAGGATTTGAGACTTAGTGGTTTAGGGTTTAATGGGAGTTAAAGAAAAGTGGTCATAGATAATATGTCACCACATCAATTAAATGACTTTAAAATGACTACAAAATGACTACAAAATGGCTACAAAATGATTACAAAATGACTACATAATGACTACAAAATGACTACAAAATGATTACAAAATGACTACATAATGACTACAAAATGACTACAAAATGACTACATAATGACTATATAATGCCTACAAAATGACTACAAAATAACTACATAATGACTATATAATGCCTACAAAATGACTACATAATAACTACAAAATGACTACATAATGACTATATAATGCCTACAAAATGCCTACAAAATGACTACAAAATGACTACATAATGACTATATAATGACTACAAAATGACTACAAAATGATTACATAATGACTGAATAATGCCTACAAAATGACTACATAATGACTACAAAATTACTACAAAATGACTATATAATGACTACAAAATGACTACAAAATGACTATATAATGACTACAAAATGACTACAAAATGACTACATAATAACTATAAGACGACTATGGAAGAACCCAATTATAGTCATGCATTTGTTGTCACTTAGAAGTTCATGGGTTTTTTTTCTTTTACTATTATTATTAGAATATAATTTGAGCAAACTATTTTGGGATTTACGATGCAATTTTCTTTTTGGGCCTACATATTGTGGCTTTCAAAACAAGAAAGGTCTTGCTCTACCTATTCCAATTCCAACCAACTATTTGAAAGGGGTGTAGTTTGGTTAGCTCATTAAATTATATGTTTAAGAGTTTAGTCGTATTTTAGTTTTACAAGAGTTGTAGTTAGGTCACTATAATCTTCTCCAAGCATGTGTTAGTCGTACATTAGTTATATTTGAGTCATACATTCAATACATTATAATTATTAATGTTATTGTTATTATTATAACTATTATTATTGTTATTATGATTATTATTATAATAATTAATAATCTAAAAACTATAATTAAAGCTCTTCAAAAGCTTAAAAAAAAATTTCATTAAAAAAAATATAATTTTTATCATGATTTTGATTATTTTTTAAAGATAGAAGTCAAAGAAAATATAAAAATAAAAATCATTTAAAATAAAAATAAAAAATTAATACATTCAAATATTAGAAGTTAAAACTTTAAAATTTGCAAATTTTTTTGTTTTGAATGCTTTACAATAATTTAGCATGTAAATAGTTCATTTTGATGCAAATTTATGTTTTAAACACATTGTTGATGTTAAATTTGCCAAAAAAATATTATCTGAGTTTTAATAGCAATCACCTCAAAAATCAAGTTGTAGTTTTTGAGTCAGTTTAAACCCTTCATTGAGATTATGGTTAGTAGTTTGTAAGGTGAAGATGCGGCCGCCACCTTTAAGTTTAGGGTTTAGCCTTGTGGACTTGATTTGTTGACTCTGTGCTCTTTAGAGAGTTTGTCAACTCTGTGCACTTGTCAAGGTTTGTTGTCTTTGAGCTCTTTTTAGATTTGCTTGCTCCTCACTTTTCTTAGGTTTATTTGCTTCGCGCTCTTCAATCTTAGGTTTGCTTGCTCCTCACTTTTCTTAGGTTTGCTTACTCCACGCTTTTCTCAAGTTTGTTTGCTTTGCGCACTTCTCAAAGTTTGTTGGCTCTGTACACTTCTCTAGTTATGTTGGCTCTATGTTCTTTGCACATTTATTTGCTTTGCGCACTTGTCAATGTTTGTTAGCTTTACGCGCTACAACATTGCACTAGTAGAAAACTCCTTCCAAAACAACAAAAAACCAACAGTTTCTTGTTGATTTGGGCACTTGCCCACGCTAATTGACTAATTTAACAGAATTCTGTAAAAAACTAAATACGTTCTGTTGATTTGGACACCATTATCTAAATCAACAGAAATTTTGGAATCTTTTGAGGATCTTTTGGAATTTTTTTGTGAATCTTTAAGAATCTTCAAGAATCTTTTGGGAATCATTGAAAATCTTTTCATGATTTTTAAGAATACTTAAGAATCTTTTCGAGATTTTAGAATCTTTGAGAATCTTTTAGGAATCTTCATGAATCTTTGGAAATCTTTCGAAATCTTTTCAAGTTTTTTTGGAATCTTTGAGAATGTTTGAGAACAATTGAGAATCTTTGAGAATCTTTGAGAATCTTTGAGAATCTTTGAGAATCCTTTAGGAATCTTTGAGAATCTTTTGGAATCTTTTCAAGTTTTTTGGAATCTTTGAGAATGTTTGAGAACAATTAAGAATCTTTGAGAATCTTTGAGAATCTTTGAGAATCCTTTAGGAATCTTTGAGAATCTTTTGGAATCTTTTCAAGTTTTTTTGGAATCTTTGAGAATGTTTGAGAACAATTAAGAATCTTTGAGAATCTTTGAAAATCTTTGAGAATCTTTTAGGAATCTTTGAAAATCTTTTGGAATCTTTGGGAATCTTTTCAAGTTTTTTTGGAATCTTTGAGAATATTTGAGAACAATTGAGAATGTTTGAGAATGTTTGAGAATCTTTGAGAATCTTTTTGGAATCTTTGAGAATCTTTTGGAATCTTTGGGAATCTTTTCAAGTTTTTTTGGAATCTTCGAGAATGTTTGAGAACAATTGAGAATCTTTGAGAATCTTTGAGAATCTCTTTGGAATCTTCAAGAATCTTTGGAAATCTTTGAGAATCTTTGAGAATCTTTTAGGAATCTTTGAGAATCATTTGGAATCTTTGAGAATCTTTTCAAGTATTTTGGAATCTTTGAGAATGTTTGAGAACAATTGAGAATCTTTGAGAATCTTTGAAAATCTTTTGAGAATCTTTTTTGAAATTCAAAAAATCTTTGAAAATCTCTAAGAATTTTCAAGAACCTTTTTAGAATCTTTGAGAATCTTTTTAAAATCTTTATGGAATTTGTTAAAGTACTTCAAAATATTTATAGAAATAGAATCTCTTAGGCTGAATTAGAGTCCTTTAGGAATCTTTTTGTAAATCATCAAAATACTTTCAAAAAAACTATCACAATAGTTTAGGTTTGTTTTTGAAATCTTTCTAAAACCTTTTTGGACCTCATTAAATTTTTTTGAAGTTTTAAAAAATAAAAGAAGTCTTCAAAAAAAAGGAATCTTTTAGAAGTTTGAGTGTACATTGACTGGTTTTATTTTCTTTACTTTTCACAATTTGGTAAGATTTAAAATTAGCAGCCTTTAAAGTCAAGTAAACACATGACCATAATAACAAAAAAATCAATAGTTTTTTGTTGATCTAGATACTTTTGGACACAACTTCACTAATTCAACAAAATTTTATATAAAAAGTACAACATTTTGTTGTTTTAAATACCAAAATTTCTTTACAAACAAATGCAAATGATGCTCCTCAATTCTTTGAAGAAATCATAAATGTCCCTTAAAGATTAAAAGTACCAAAAATATCTTTGTATTACATGATAACCAAGTGTATAGTTTAATGCAAATTCTTACAAGAAACCAGAGGTGATTTTTACATTTCAAATAACACAAGGATATATTTAACATTTCAAAATAGAAGAGTTTTTTATTAATTTTCCAAAATAATAGGAGTATAATTGATATTCCTACAAAAAATAAGGACTATTTTTTATGTTTCACATATTTTTGGCGTAAACTTGATATTTTGAAAGACTTAAAGGGTATTTTTAGTAATTTTCCTTCTATTACTAACCAAATGAATTAAAAAAGAACAATCTTATAAAATATTTTTATAAGCTTTAAAAGATGGGAATTGATATGTGTACCGCACCCTTCCAATTACTATACCGCACCACGGGGTAAATTTTAGATTTCTACCATCAAAAAGCTGAATTTGAAAATTTTGAATTCAGTTTTGGACTTAGAGACCATGGTATTGTCTAGAACCATAAAAAAAAGTTGCAATTCAACAACACCCAATGAAAAAGTTTAGTTAGGGAGAAAATTTTTAATTTTACTTTTGTTTGTAAAAAAAGATAAGCTTTTTCATTGGGTGTTGTTGAATTGCAACTTTTTTTATGGTCCTAGACAATACCATGGTCTCTAAGTCCAAATTTGAATTCAAAATTCTCAAACTCAAATTTTTAATGGTAGAAATCTAAAATCTACCCCAAGGGCGTAGTACAGTAGTTCAAAGGGTGTGGTTCACATATTAATGCCCTTACAAAATATCCAAAACTATTCAAAAGTCAATAGAATTTTGATTTTATAATTGCAAGGATTTAATTTCGTAACTTTTCACAACTTCATGTTATTTGAAGCTATTAAACTATGGAGGCTATTTTAACAAAATAAGGTTCTTTTTACAAAAAACCTAACACTAAATAATATTTATTAATGAATCCAACCTTTGCCTGCAACAATCTTTATGAGATTTGTGAATTCCAAAAAAAATTTATATACAAAATCAAAAGGATGGAAATAAACAATTTATTTAAAATTTCTAAACACCTTCTCTGATTTTAGCTCATAACTTTTGATAAAAAGATTGAAATCCAAAAAAAATTGTTGGAGGTGAAAGTAAAATACATTTACCAACTTTTCTTAGTTCTAAGTTTTTTGAAAAAAAGTCCTTTAATGGGCGGAAATAGCCTCCAAAGTCTACTGGATTACTAAAGACATGAACATTTAATGTACAAATAGAATCAAGATACCAATGTGTGCATGTGCGTTTGCACATTCTCTAGTGGTTTTGAAAATGTGCTAAGGTTGTGGAGTGTGAGAGGAGAGTTGGAGAGTTCAAACCCCGCTACCGGCAGCTGCCCAAGAGTTCGGGCAGCTGCCCATCCCCCTAAAAAGTTCACATTTTCGTAAAATAATAACAAATTCTATGAAAAAAAAATTTAAAAATGAAAAGAAATAGAATTGAACAACATAAAATACGTAATAGAAATCAACAACAAATTAACAGAAAACTGTAAATAATCAACAGAAAATCAACAAAAAAGTACCCAAATCAACTTGACCAAATTCACAGAAAAAATCAATAGTTTTTTGTTGAAATTCTGTTGATTTTATGCTGAATTTTCTACTAGTGTTGTAACTCATTTTTAGGTTGTGCTTTCATTGTTTATATGAAATTGCTGAAATTGCAAACGTGTGCAAATGATGTTGACTGGATTAAGAAAGCACTGTGTGGGATAGTTTGTGAGTGCTAAATGAATAGTGGATATACTTTGAGGTTTTGAAAACCCTTAATTGTATATCTAAATTTTACATAGAATCTGCACTGAATTGTAACTGAATAGCAATCGTGAATCGACCGGATTGTGATTGCATGGCAACTACTTCTTAACTGCATCGCAATTGAATTGTGATTGTATTGTAACTGTAATGAGACTTCATATGGAATGTATAATGACTGTATTGTGAATGTAATATAACTTGACTACATTATAATGTTGTTATGTCTAAATGATGTCTGCATTTGTGACTAGTTTGTGACTAGTTTAAAGTGACTAGTTTGTGACTAAATTTTGTATGCTTCTATGAATGGTTGGTGATTGTATTCTATTTGAAGAGTTACTACATTGCGAACCCCAAATCTCATGTGACTGCATGACGACTATGTCGTCACTTCAAGTTTGCTTCAACCACTCTATAGTGACTGGGTTGAGACTACTTTATAATAATTAAACCGCCAACAATGAAACAAAAAATGATGACTATATGGTGACTAATATAGAACTACTTGCTACCATTATTAGTAAACCGCACTATTTCTACACAACAAGCAATTACCCCAAACCCTAAATGCCCAAAACCAAATAGTAATCAACTTAAGAACAACTAAAATATGACTAAGTGGAATGTACAAGCGACTAGAAAATGACTAACCGAGCACTACAAAATGAATGTAAGAGCTTATTGGAGCACCGTGGCACATTGATTCAAAACTAACAAACAACTAATATATGACTAATGAAAACTATGGGCTCACTTATTTGTTACTAATACATGACTAAATGAGAATTATGTGACCACTTATCCGTTCTTGATATATGATTAAATGATAACTATGTTGTCATTTATTCGTAACTGAATGTGGATTAGCGTTTTGATATCAAATGTGGATTTAACAAAGCATTTACTGAGATCAAGACACGTTGCCACATGATAGTTTGATTCTGTTAGTAGAAACATAATGGCACCATTAGGAATTGGGAAAATTTAAATGCCTTCAAGAAAAAAGGAGCAGCTGGGTTCAAGAAAGAGAGAACAATTCTTTCTTCCCGAAAAAGACAAAGCCAGCATGACATAAAGGATGAGATATTGTAATGTCCTGAATGATTGAATGACAAAGACTACTAAACAACTGAAAAATGACTAAATCGTGACCAAACGAGACTAGTCATGATACGGTCATTCAACGGGAAATGACTCATTTTTTTAGTCATTTGTAGTAGTCATATAGAATGCTGTTTTTACCTGTGATACTCTTTATAGTGTGATTGAACAAAATTAGGTAATAACCATCCAAATTTCATCAATTGGGCGTTGAATGAATAAAATAATGTTTGAGAGAGTTTTTAGAGCAAAAAACATTTACATGTACCTATTGAAAAGATTAAAAACATAAGATAACTAAGGAAAATCTAACAAAACTATGTGTAAATTTTATGCTTAAGATTCATGTTCCTTTTAAAGATGCCAAGAGGTTGGGGCCTTCTTTTCCTCTCAAAGATGTCCTTTATATGGAGAAGGCTTATTTCAAGACCATCTTGGATTTTATGAAACATTGGTGTAGTTGCAATAGGATGAATAGCGCCATTTTATGAGTCCAAGGTTAATTTTTGAATCTAATCATATGAGTGGTTGTAATTGGCATGCAAGTGTTTCATTAAAATGGACATTCCATATAAAATCTCTAGCAATCCTTTGGCTTAAAACCTTGGACTTTAAGAGTTAATTCCAAGTTCAATTTATTATTGCAAAGAATATTTTTGGATAAAAACACTAATCAATATCAATGAAAATGGACTACTTTAAGCAATTTACTTGAAATTTAAAGGTTGTTTTGTTTTGCAGCCATGATGCATTTCAAAAAACCATAGAAACAAGCAATTAAGGTGAAGGAGTTGTAAAAGCTTCATTTGATGCTTGCAAATGTACTCTTCTTACGAGTGGATACAATTTCAAGTTGCCCATGTTTAATGGTTATAAGCAACGTACCTCAAATGTTGATGTGTATTAGATGCAATAAATTATATTTCAATCTTGGATACAAATAATAAATGAAAAGTTAAATATAATAAAAAAAATTCAATAACAATGCAAATGTTCCACAATATAGAATATGGTAGCAAAATTTTCTTGCCACTTTGCAATTGCACATACTCAACATCAATTTTTCCAACATGTAAGTTTTGTTTGCAACCTTTAGATGTCAAATTTTGAATATTTTTTTTTTGCAAGTATATATTTCAAAAAATACACTTGTTTTGTTTCAAAATGTTTTTAACAATGTTCACATACTTTGCCAAAATTGTAAAATATTGTAGTTATTTAAAATAGGCAAAGCATAATTTTTTTAATTCTAGAAAATAATTTTGATGAAACACTACAATTTCATGTTGTAATGGACCATGGCATTCAATACTTGCTTGATCAACTTGGTTATTTAAAAACAAAAACTTCCATATTCTTTGACAAAAGGTCTAACGTTAATACATTATTAATATGAAAGAGGCAATGCAACCATATTTTTGATACTTCTCTTACTTTTTCAAAAAAAATTGGTTATATTTGTTTTGACAAGCAAACTTGCTACCTAGAAACAAAGAATTGCATGTAATGGAAAGTTTTATGCATCAATATTTAACAACAAAGAAAAATTGAGGTCAAAATCCAAGGACCTACTATAAAAACATTTGAAATTTTTTTGAGATCTTTCTTTCACAATGCTCCACAAATTCTGAAATAATAATAAGATTTTGGATATGAGAATTTCATTTAAATTTGAACTGTATTTGATTTAAGATAAAAAATGATGAGTATAACATATTTGCAATGAAAAGGTATTATGCATTGACAAATGATTAGAGATGCAACAAAAATATGAACTTACAAATATTTTGATTTTTGGATTTGATTTATTTCAATAAACTTTCAAATTTAAATATTAAAATTTATTATTAAAAATATAAAATGAAACTATGATATTTTTCTAACCAACAATATTATAAGTGTTGCAACAAATTATTTGTGCAACATTTTGCAATTGCAAAGCAAATTATTTTACTAATTTTCTTGACGACTATAGTATAAGGCCTAGTTTTAAAGTAACACAAGATCTAAATCAAGTTAAATTTGTTTTTTTATTGTTTTTTTTAAATTTACTATTTGACTATAAATGAATAAACAATTTAAATAAACATGTGGTGAATTTTAGTATCAATTTAAAGAATACACTTTAATAGCTTATGAGTGCATGGTGGAGAGTACTTATATTTGATATAAAAGGTTTTTAGAAGTTTGCTGGGCAAAATAGAAATCATAATCCCAATTATAAATTACATCAATGTGCAATAGAAGAAACTTTTTATAATCTACACATAAGATATTTTTTATGAACTATATACGTTAATTGGTACTTTTGCTCATGAGCAAACTCTTACATATATGTATTCATTATTTTTGTTTGAAATTTGAATAGAATCATATTCATATGAACTTGTACAAATTTTAATTTTACGTTATTTAATCATAACAAAAAGGCATGGGGATAGGGGGCACGGGGATAAGGCGCACAAGGATAGGGGGCACAAGGATAGGGGGCATGAGAATAGGGGACACGAGGATAGGGGGCATGAGAATAGGGGACACATGGATAGGAGACATAGAGATAGTGCTAGCAGTTTGCGGATAAAACAATTTGAATTTTTAAAATTAGCACATTTTGTGATAAAATTGCAATTACGACAATTTGTTTATTGCAAGGATGTTGTTGTTGCCTCCATTGGTACAACAAGTACGTAAATTAGTTTAATCATAACAAAAACTCATTAAACAACATTTTTTTTAAGCATGGAGTTTATTAAGTGCTATGAAAAAAACATTTTGCACACATGTCCATACATAATGGGATATTTGTCAATATAAGAAGGTAAAGTAAATGAGAAATGTAAACGAGAATGACTTTGGCTATCAAAAATGTGTGTTATTCCACATTACAAAATAAACGTGGAAATAATACATTAGACTTAGAAAAACATTATCACATGATTATTGATGTTTTAAAGCATTTTTGAACATGCTTTGGTATTTTTAGTGAACAACATGGCATGGTAAAAATTGAGGATGGAGAAGGAAAAAAATGTGATGATGTGGAATGATTTTTCACTTTATAATATGATAAATCTAAATGAGTTGATGATATGGATTTTTGGTCAAATCGTCAATTAGAATGACCAAATTTTGTCAGCAATATGATTAAATTAAGGTCTCTTATTGAACAATGGAATTGATAAAATTTTGTTAGGATTTTGTCATTTTGGTTAAAATTTCTCTTTGCCATGTGGCAAAGAGTAAATTGACAACAATAATTTTCTATAGTTGAAGATAAATAGTTGATTTTTTTATCTCCTTTATGAATTGCAACTTAAGATTTGCAGATAATTGGGCTAAATTACAATTCCGCAAACCAAATTATTACATGATTTCTTTATAAAAGACTATTAAATGAAATAAGTTTATTGAAATGCAATATTTAGTTTTTTTACCAAAACAATTGGTAATGGAACCAATCTTGGTCATTTCAAATTTTGTTTATAAAACAATTTTGAGAATTGAAATTTGATTGATATTGTTTTCAGAAAATAAAAAAATCATCAGCATATACAAGAATAAGAGTAATTTCCATTCCAATGTAGATAATTAAGGTTTGGATCTAAATAATTTGAAGTGAGGTCTTGGTGTACCATTACTCTAGTATAAAATACAATGTTTGTGGCAATGGACAAATGCCGTAAACAATTTTTTTTTTTGATTTTGCAAACCTTAGTGGGATCTCTTGGGAAAAGAAGTTCATCTGAAGTATCTATAAAAACATTTTTGTCTACTTTATTGTTTATACAAACAATGATAATACTCATGTAATGAAAAGACTAATTGAGTTTTGCAACAAATTCGCTCAACTATACAAGTTGTGTTAATCATTTGAACCTCTCCATTTCATTTTACAGTAAAGCTATTTGTCTTTTTTCATATTTTTATTTTATTCTTTTTCATTTGGGCTAATCATTCCACTAAGTGCTCAACAATTTCATCTACTTGCCAAGTCAGCATTGTATCTCTAAAATTAGAGGTTCCATACAAATGTTAAAATCCAACTTATTTTTTTCAACATCTTATTTTTGTTCTTCAATTTTAACCAAACAAATTTGTTGCAACCAACTTTTTTTTGTTACTTCATTGCTTTGAAAAGATAATTCTAGTGCTTTATACAACGAACTATTGGCCTTCTTCATATTCTTGTTATACTTAGATAACTTTGAAGAATACAAATATTCATAAATTTCTTGTCTGACTGTTTCTCAAAATCTCAAAGGAAGCGCCTTGAACACCTAAATATTATTAGAATTTACTATTTGCATTTTGGAAGCACAAAAGCTTTTGATTGTTCAAACGTCAAATAAACCCTGCTTTTCAATCCATGAAATATAATGTAAACATTAATTTTTTAAAATTAAGTTCCATATAATTGATAATATTGTAGAATATATATTATGAACCAAGTTATATTTTCTACCACTAGAGTAAAGGCACAATAATAAATGTATTGATTAAAATTTGAATAAAATTAAACAAGTTTGAAGAGCTTCTAGTAATACACAAACGGCTTACTAATAAAAATGAAAAAAAATCTTATTAACCCCTAAAGGCCCAAGTAGTTTTCTCCACTGAAAGTCATTGTTAACTACCACTTTGGAAGGAATTAGTAGAAAAGTAAGAAATAAAGTTTGTTCTGCAAATTCAATCATAGGATCTTGCCTTAAACTAGAAGAGGTACTTGTGGGAAAAAATCAGGTCATTCTAGAAGGAGAGGAGGGAGATATTTACATCTAAAGTGAAAAAAAAGGTTTTGTTTTCTGCTGTCCAAAAAATTTCAAAAGCCTTTGTCCACACTTACATGAAAAAAATTATTGTACACAAAGTTGAGGTTTATTTTTTACATGTAGCAGACCAAGTTAGGTATGTGTGGGAGAATTTTCAAATCAATTGGAACTATACAACACATGGGGGAAAACAGTAAGTAAAAAGAAGTAGAGAATGAGCCAAATCACTAAATTGTTAAGAATTTAATTATTAAAATGAAAAATGCAAATCCCAACTGTTATAATGTTGTGATAAACAATCTACTTCCTTAGGTTTAGCTTTTTTTCTAAAATATTAAAAATTGTGGAAAATATAGGAATTCAAAGTTTATTTTAGAGTAGAGAATCCATAACTGCTCACAAACTATTACATCTCATAACTTTCATCTCATCAATTGAAGCTGAATGATTCAAAGCTCCCCACATACAAAAAAATCTAAAGAACCAATTCCAAATTTCTATTTTTAGAAAATACAAATTTTTAAATTTTTTTTTGGGCTGCCCGGATTGCCCTCCCTCCCTCGGGCAGCTGAAATTCTTGCATAACTTCTTCGTCAAATGTCAAAATGACAAAAAAATAGATTTTTGGGTAGGTCTTGGAATTTCCCACCTTCAATAAAAGTTTAAAAGAATCACAAAAACTAGATTAACTATAGGTACATGCCCAAATCAATTGCCCCCCAAAGGGACAGTTGAGCCTTTAGGGGTTAAATATGAGGTACTAATAGAAGCAAATTTAAAATGGAATTTATATACAATTGAATGTGAGATATCAATCTTTAAATAATTTCCTATGTCTTTTCATATTCATTCAAGTGACTTCAGTTATGCTATATGATTAATAGTGAATATAACAAGTATTGGATCAAGGTTTTGCATTAAAAAAACATATAATTTCTAACCACTTTGATACGTGCACCGTCATATTATTGACCAAGTAAAAAGTGAAGTATCAGATTTCATCAACTCAAAATGTTCAAAGCCCGCCAATTTGTGGCAGTATTAATTTTTGGGCTCTAAATAGATGACAGAAGTGAGAAGATTGAATGTTAAATGGCCACACACATCACGAAAATGCATTTTAATCCGTCGAAGGTGAAAGAATTTTCAAAGATGTCAAAAGAATTCTCAAAGACAAATTTAAAATTTTGTACATTAATATTGACTTTGCTCTTTTCAAATAAAGTGCATGTTACAAATACCAATAATGAACTTATTTGTGTAATACGGAGCTCTTTCTTGAATGAATAAACTATCAATCTCCACTCTAGCGCATGTCTGGATTTCTTGAAATATTTGCGACCATAAAAATAGTAAATGTTTTCCCCATTCCCTTATGATTGGTACATATGTTACCATATTTATGCACCTCCCGCTCGTGTGGAAAACACCAATGGGTAGTTGCAAGAAACATTTCACAGTTTTATCTTAAATATCCTTAAAATCGGTAGTATTAGGTAGTACTATGAGCTTTTGAAATATATATATTTTAAATAAAATAAAGTATGGAAAATTTGTAGAGCACTTAAATTAGCATACTCATGAAAATTTAGACTTAGAAATTTTTTATTCTAAAAGTTATGCACAAAAATAGAGGGCCAGAAAGTACCAACAAATAGACTATTTCTATTTTTATTTTTAAAAAATAGTAAAAAAATAAAAATAAATAAAAAAAGACATGGCTATTTATGGTCTCTTTGAATAGCTTCACTTGATGCAAGTGGTTTTTGTAGGAAGATTTTTTCATTTCACCAATCATTTGAGAAAGGATGCCCACTTTGAAGGTGTGTACACGGCACGGAATTTAGAATTTTACAAAACCCTTCTTCAAATCCATGTAATGCTCTATGATGAACAACTTCCTTGATTTGTGGCATGAGATTTCTTTTTTGGACCCAAAATAGTACTAAAAACCCCCAAAATGGCCAAGGTAGACACTTATTTGGGGGCTGTTCAAAAATAGTAAAAAAATTTAAAAAAAAATTGCAAAATTTACGGAAGGTCTAGAACTATGACATGTACCTTCCTCTGAAATTTTAGCTCAAAAGAACTTGTTGCATAAAAGTTACAAGCCAAAAAGCACTTGCAAGAGGTGAAGGGGACAAAAAATAGTACAAGTGTTCCTCGCAATCACCCTTGGGAATTCTCAAATCAATTGGAACTATACAACACATGGGAAAAAAGATTAAGTAAAAGAAGTAGAGAATGAGCCAAATCACTAAATTGTTAAGAATTTAATTATTGAAATGAAAAATGCAAATCCCAACGGTTGTAAAGTTGTAAAAAACAATCAACTTCCTTAGATTTGGTTTTTTTCCAAAATATTGAAAATTGTAGAAAATAAAGGACTTCCAAGTTTTTTTAGAGTAGAGGATCCGTAACTGCCCACAAACTAATACATTTCATAACTTTAATCTCATTAATTGAGATTGAATGATTTAAAGCTTCCCACATTAAAAAAAAAAAGAAATCTAAAGAGTCAATTTCAGATTTTTATTTTCAAAAAATGAAATTTTTAAAGAAGTTTTTGGGCTACTCAAATTGCCCTCCCTCCCTCGGGTTGCAGAAACTCTTTGCATAACTCCTTCATCAAATGCGGGGTCAAATGTCAAATTGAAGAAAAAATTAGATGTCCGCGTAGGTCTTGGAATTGAGTTTTCCACCTTCAATAAAAGTTTCAAAAAATCACACAAAATAGTTTAGCTATAGGTACATGCCTAAAATCCATTAGTCCCCTCAAAGGATAGTTGGGCTTTTAGGGGTTAAGTAATTCAAAAGTCCTATATTTTTAATTTGAAATTCAAGCATTTCCAATTATTCTAAATATAGCCTTATGAAGATAAAGATAAAATAAATCTTTTAATCCAAATAAAAGCAAATCACCTTTAAACTTTCACATTTCATACTCAAAGCACACCTTGAAGTGTGGCATTAGCAATTTTGGGTGTAATTTTAGCAATCCCCTACTATATAGGTGCCCTTGCTTTTTCAAAATTTGCATAAATATTGCTAAACCATAATTTTCAAGAGTTTGTTTTATTGTGCATGTCACTTCCTTCTTACTTTGTGTGCGTGCTGCTTCTTTCTTTTAGTTACGCTCCTTGCTTCAACGTTGATCATGTAGGAAGTGATTTGCACAGCAAAATAAACACTTAAAAATTATGGTCCAAGGATATTTGTGCAATTTTTACAAACTAGAGGCACGCGTACAAATATTGCAAACTTCAAAGGTATCCATCCAAATTTCCCTTGATAATATGGTAATACTTTCACATGATACATAAGGTAGGAAACTCATAAACTGCCCAAGCTCTAAAACCGCCCAAGCTCTAGAACCACCCACCTTCTCAAATGTACTCCGCTTGTAAATGTTATTTTTCATAGGTTTCAACAATGTACAATACGTGTACATTTGAGGAGGTGGATGGTTTTAGAGCCCTATGCCACTTCAACTTAAATATTTCATAACTAATTCCACAAAGCTCCAAAAAATATGAAATAACTTGGGTTAGATGCCAATTCCTTTTATCTTTTAACCCCTAAAGGACCAAAGTCCCCTTGGGGGACTTTTGGGATTTTGGCCATGTACTTATGGCTAAACTACTTTGTGTAATTTTTTGAAACTTTTATGGAAGACGGGGAATTCAAAGATCTATGTGGGTATTTAATTTTTACCTCATTCCGACATTTATTGAAGAAGTTAAAAACAGATATATGAGAATTTTAGGTTGGCGGGTAGCCCAAAAACTTCTTTAAAATTTGCATTTAAAAAAAATAAAAATTCGAGGTTAGTTCTTTAAACATACATATATGTGGGAATCTTTGAATCATTCAATTCTAATTGATGAGATGAAAGTTATGAGAAGTTTTAGTTTGCAGGTAGGTGTGGAAAGTCTCAAAACAATGCCTAGACGCAAACTAAAACTTCTCATAACTTTCATCTCATCAATTAGAATTGAATGATTCAAAACTTCCCACATATACATAAGTCTAAAGAACTAACCTTGAGTTTTTATTTTTAAAATCTCCAATTTTTAAATAAGTTTTTGGGTTGCCCGCCGAACTAAAATTCTCATATATTCATTTTTGACTACTTCAATAAATGTCAGAATGAGGAAAAAATTAAATGCCCACACAGATTTTTGAATTCCCCATCTCTTATAAAAATTTCAAAAAATCACGCAAAGTAGTTTAGACATAAGTACGTGCCCAAAATCCCATTTGTCCCCGAAAAGGGGGCTTGGTCCTTTGGGGGTTAAGAAAAACTTACTAAAAAAATATTTCAAGAAGTTCCACCTCCCCAAAATTTAGTTTCAGCCCCTAGATGGTCGGTTTATTAGCCTCCTACCTTAAAATCTTCATATGAGAGAGTAAAGGGAGACCTTCATTGTTGAAGGAAAACATATTTATCACCGGAAGAAGAAAGAGTCCCTCACTCAAGGTTGGTTGCCTTGGAGGCTAAGTCAACCTACATTGACTACACAAACCCCAGGCACTTCTCCGTCAAGTGCTTTCCATTCATTTGTCAGCGATCCTTGCATTTGCTTCTTCTGCTTCTGCTCCTCCTTCCCCTGCCTCGTCCGGCGCGTCGAAAATCTAGCTGTGCTGCGCACGGCGTAGTCGTCACGTCCCGTCGCTTGCTTCCTGCACTGCCGCCGTGCGCTGGCGATTCGGCTGATTCCGAGTTTGCGTCCTGGTGTGGAGTTTTGAGGTAGATCGGGTTGGACTAGGGTTTCGTCATGCGTTAGGGTTTTATCGAGAGGTGGAGAGTCGGATTCTTCGTTCCATCATATTTTGAGACTGTTCTTCTGGTGTTTTCATCGGCCTGATTCGGTGGAGTAGGTGGTGAAGGAGCTTAGATTTTGGCGTTGAGTGCGCTTTTTGGAAGTCCATTTTGGTGATTTTGGTGGAAGGGGGGAGATGGATTGGAGCAATGTAACGATAGATGAGCTCGTAGATGCCTTGAAGGAGGTGGAGTGGTCGCAACCACCTCGTCCGCTGCCAGAGTTTTTTGCCAAATTCACTGTTCCCAAGTCGCAATCGAAATGGGATGGGCGATTCAAGTGCAACATGTACTAGTAAGTTCTCCTTGCCCTTGCATTTATTTCTTTTGTTTATAGATGTATTCACTGTCTTCTTCTACCCTGGGTGCATGAAATAGTTAGATTCGAGTGCATCGTTCCTCTTTTGCACTAGGATCCGCTATCTCTGCTTGAAAGCCGAGTTATGCGGGAGAAACTAGGGCGTTTGCCCATTGAACGGGGACTTGGAGAAGCCCTTTTGTAAACAAGTACTGGTATAGATGTCATTTGGATAATGATGCGAGATTGACGGAATTTCATTTACTACCTTTCACTAAATAGTACGCTATCGATAAAGGAGTTAACCGATTATGCCGAAAAGCCACCGTCTTCCATTGAGATTCGTCTGGCTGATACTTGCTTAGCGATTTATGCACTTTGAGGGTTAATAATTTTGCTTGGATTGATGTCGGAGCAGCTTGTGTGTTCACGTTTAAGATTACACGTTTTTAACTTTTTAGAGCGCATTCCATCTGCACATTGAGGAATTGAGAGCATCACGTCGTTTATGTCTGTCATAATGACTTTTGGTTCAGGAATTCTACCAAATCTGATTCATTGTCCGGAACTCATTCTGAGTATCTCAATTTTGGATTTAATAATTTTACAGTGACATGCCGGAAGGTGCAGGAAATCTCACTCTGCTCGATCACACCTAAAAATAATGTTGTTTGGGAGTTATGAGTTATTTATACTACAGAGCCGGCACTGGTTTCTGTTGAAGGAACTGGGATCTACAGCGCCATGCGCATGCCCTTCGTGTCATAACAAATCCTTTTCCCATGCGAAGTTAGAATTGTGCTACTTTTTTAGGAAGGACTATGATTGTTTGGGATTCATTGACAATCTACAGTTCTCTCTGTACATATACCCGAACATGAATGAACTAATTTCGCAATTTGATGGTTCCATAGTTGAGACATTTCAACTGAATGCAAACTGCCATGTCCTGAATGCTTTTGCCCCTTATTACTGGCATTGAGTAGAATCTTCGTAAATATTATGATTGCATCCTGGGTGTTTGTTTTTCTGTTTGATCGTGGTTTTTATTGCTAACATTTTTGCTCCTGTGCTGCAGTTATCGCACGAATTACTTTCTTCTGTTGACTCTTGTTCTTGGTAAGTCATTCTCTGTGTAAACGTGGTTACATCTCATATCCGTGTTTATTGCTAGCATGTGTTTCATGTTTTTATTTCACAACCGTTTCAGAGTGTTCCTGCAAATTGCTTCGGAATATTCGAGGTCCCATCGGTTCAGTGTGTCTGGAATATTTCCTCAGTGAATTACTGGTCATAGAGATATAGTTCAGATATTGTGTCATGGAATTGATGTTATCATTGCATAGTTTTGCAATTTCTCACCTTCAGCTCCTCGATTCTGTGCAGTGATTGCCTTTGTACGAAACCCATTGGCATTGGTGGCGGTGTTTCTCACAGCTGTCAATCTAGCTTGTCTCAACGATAGGTAAGGCGTCGTCTGGCTTTTATTCCTAGTAATACTGTCTTGTGTCTCACTTCTTGTTTTATGTCCACGTCTTTGCAAGCT
The DNA here is from genome assembly GCA_963920765.1 of Ulota crispa. Lineage (NCBI taxonomy): Eukaryota > Viridiplantae > Streptophyta > Bryopsida > Orthotrichales > Orthotrichaceae > Ulota > Ulota crispa. The sequence goes on from OY987245.1 coordinate 7,144,040, forward strand.
GAGTCGTTGTTTCTCTTGAGCAAGAGGATGTGAAAGTGTAGTGCATTTGCTACGTAGCAAACTTGATTAAAAGCCCTTGGTAACTGGCTGCACATGCCTGAGAATTACGTATTGCTCAATTGGTAGGTTGTGTGGAGCTTATGTTGTATGTTTTACTTGAAGATCAGTTTTTTCACATGTGTTTGGTGCGTTGCAGTTTTGCCGTGACGCTAAGTGAAAAATTGACAAGGACTGTCAGAAGAATTTCTCCTCCACTTGCTCACAAGCTGCGTGCTCCTGTCTCGTGAGTACTATCTCTTCCTTCGTACTGACGCTTATTCTTCTTTCTTTTGAGAATATATGAAGTACTCTACCACCTCGTCCATTTCACATCTGCCACCTTCTGCTGAAGTATTTCTCAGCTGTATGTTTGATCTCTATCAAATGTGCTTCTTGTGTTTGACTTGGGCATGGGGATAACCAAGTATGGATTTGCATTCGTTAGACGATATCAGAATTCTGATCTATGGTTGATGTGCAGGACGGGAACACGAGGACGTCCTTTGAAAGGCACAGTTTACATCTGTGGTCGTGATCGCCGTCTCTTCGTTGGCTGCTTAGGATTCGGTACGTGGAAGTTTGTCGTGAATTGCTTCGACACCGTTTTCACTTTTTATTTATTCTGAGACATAGCACCAAAGTAGATACTGTAGGCGTGTTCCTTTCCAAGTTGCTCAACTCGTCATATTTTTGGCACTTTTCATTTAAAGAAGACATCGACGAAAGTAAATCTATATTATGGTATGGAGAACTTTTTTCGCAAGTTTTTGTCGGGAATAGCATGGGTTTGGGGACTTACAATCTCACAATGGCTCTGCTTCCGTTTTTCTTCCTGGAATAGAGAGGAAATCGATGACCCATAATTGCATCTTCCCATAGGACGCAGACTTGATTCTTGGTGCAAATATGTCTGACGTTTGATTTGGTTCATGTCGTGCAGTTACTATTCTCTTATGGTGGTACTCTTCTGCAATCCTGACTATACTGGGTTCTTTGCTGATTGGAATTACCTGTAAGTTTTACATATCCCTGTATAGATATTTGTGTAGTTCTTGGGTGTTTTGGATTTTAGAAGCAACTTTGTGAGAAGGTATCAAGTTGACAGCACTAGGATTTTTTCTGGTTCTCTGATTGAGAGTTCATATAGGCTTATTGTGAACAACTTCATGGTTATTGTGTTGACATACAAGCTGCCTGGTGTGGTGCAGTGCCATTTCTACATGCAAGTTTCCGTACTCCAAATTTGAAGGCTCGACTGAACTCTTTCCGGGAGGAGTTCCGGGCTGTGTGGAGGGGCTACAGTGATGCCTAATACTTGAGTGTTTGATGTCCAATAGTAGTCCATATATTAGCTTCTCTTAGTTGTGGAGTAACAGTAGCAGCCTTGGAGTGCGAGCTCAAAGACTTGTGGCTTCGCTCGACTTTGCTCTTGGAATATCGTACCTGTTCTCGATTCTATAGAACGGCCAGCAACGTTGTCACACCTTGTCACAAGCTGCTTTGATTTTGTAGCTATCTCTACTAATGCACGTGCTTTAAGTAAAGATTTCACCACTGTATGGGCTATTTTCCACGGGTTCTTTTTGTGAGAGATGTAAATTTCATCCTAACTGAGAGTATATCCCAACACAAGCATTATTTACTTAGTGCGCCAATTATGCAGTATTGTTTACCTGTTTAACCTGCTGCTTGGTTAACTTTGATATTTTTTATTTGTTTCGTTTTACAGTTCACTTTGGATTTAATAACAAACAGACATATGGCCCTGTTATGGTCCTTATTGAAATCACACTTGCACCACACTAGACGCAATACTAAGGTAGGAGGCTCATAAACCGACCATTTTGAGTAAATTTTTCAGAGGACAAGAGGAATTGGCATCTAACCCAAGTTGTTTCATATTTTTTGGAGTGTTGTGGAATTAGTTCTGAATTTTTGAAGTTGGAGTGGCATAGGGCTCTAAAGCAGTCCACCTCCTCAAATGTACACTATTTGTACATTGTAGGTTATGAAAAATAGCATGTACAAATGGAGTACATTTGGGAAGGTGAATGATTTTAGAGCTTGAGCAGAATATAAGCCACCTATCTTAGTGCGCTTTTTTTTTGGGTTTTTTTGGGTCTGATTCTTGTGGCCACAAGTATCATTGGAATTAAGTAATTTGTAGGATACTATTGAAATGGAGTAAACCAAATATTCCATTAACCCCTAAATGCTTGACGCACCAAATTTTGGTGTCAACAATATTTTGAAGTTTTGGTATTTCTGAATTGTTCTTTTTGAAGGCTAGTTTTAGCATCAAACATCCAATTTTGGATATGATTGATTATGATTATTCTATTCAAGAGTTTATGCAAGGGTCTTGACTTTTTATAATGTTGAGAGCTCTTGGAAATGAGCCTCATATACACTATATCTTGGAGAAAAAATTTATACTAGAAATTCATTTCAAAAATGTGTAAAAGAGATTTTGAAAAGCCGTAAAGTGATTGGAGTTATGTATGTTATGTCCTTCAACCTTTTTTTGTTGACCTATTTTTTAAATCCAACATGTGAAAAGAGAATTAAAAGACTTCAAGTCATTTTTGCAAATTTTAACACACTCATGATCAAACATTATAATCTTTCAATCCATAAGTGATGTTGTGTTTTCTTCTCCTGTATGATCTTTAACCCCTCACTGCCCAAGGGGCCCGAATTAGGCCCCTCTGAATTTTATATAGAGACGTGCAACATTTCTTCAAGATTATTTTTAGTGATTATTATTATTTTGAAATTCTTATTGAAGTCTAGTTTCAGCATTAAGAGTTTGATTTTGAAAATGAATTAAAGTGATTCGTCTATTCAAAATTTTGTGCAAGGATGTCCACTGCAAATCTTCACTTTCTAGTGTTGAAGGCCCTTGGAAATGAGCCTCAAGTACACTAGAACTTGGAGGAAAAATCACATTAAAAATTCAATTTAAAAAATTGTAAAATAGATTTTGAGAAGCCGTAAATTGATTGGGGTTATGCATGCTAGACTTTACATACTCATATTTTTTTGGTACCCTCAATTTTAGGTTTGAGATGCCAAAAGAGGATTGAAAGACTTCAAATCACTCACAATTTTTAACACCCTCATGATCAAACATTATAATCTTTCAATCCACAAGTGATATTGTTGTGATTTCTTTTCCTATGTGATCTATAACATGTCCACTTTGAATTTGTACGGTTGGGCTTTAGAGAAAATTGATAAGATTGATGAAAATGCTGGCATTTTGTTCACTTTCAAGTGAATTTTGAAATACTCAAAAATACCTTGGGCGGTGAGGGGTTAACATATCTAGCTTGAATATGTATGGTAGGCCCACGGCCAATCACAAATTTTTAAATCATACTTTAAATGACTAAGACACCACTAATGGAGACTAACACACATCCTAATCTATTATATAGATAGAGTAGATATATGAGTAAGTAAATGAGCGTGACCACAATATATTTTGAATGATTGACAATAGTCATAGGAACCCGTCATTCTGACGGGACTCAAAATCATTTCAAGCCCAACTACCCAAAACATTCCCCCTAGAAGCAAATAATTCTTACTTTTTATCTGCGCACTCCAATTTCAAACTTTACCCATGCAGCAAAATATTTATCTTTGTTTATTTTTTTTGTTTTGTACTTACATGGTTTTTTACCCACACATTGAAAGGAACATCACGGTTTTCTCACGCATAAAAATATTATTTATTTTTACCTACACAATTATTTTACCCACATAATAATCATTCATGCAATTATATATATATATATATATATATATATATATATATATATATATATATATATATATATATATATATATATATATATATATATATATATATTACCCAAGCAATTTCTTTACACATGCCATTTTCTACTCATGCAGCAAGTTTTTCTATAGGGAATTTTTTTTACCCATAAGTTTCTATTATGCTGCAACTAATACAAATTGACAAACAAACCAATCTATTATTCATACACATAAAAATATTATTTATTGTTTACCTACACAAATGTTTTACCCACGTAGTAATCATTCAAGTTATTTTTTTATTTTTTAGTTTTTTACCCATGTATTT